>JANEYF010001749.1:0-690000 GCA_029963845.1 Rhamnusium bicolor
GCTGGCTACATACAAAAGCAAGGTATAAGGTACATGAAATGTGAATAGCTAGAGAGGTTCCATTAACGCTCCCGAACACCGAGTGGCCAGTCTGCCAGCGCGATTAGGAAGATTAAGGCGGGGGCGGACGGTCAAAGATGACAAATTTTACAATGAAAAAAATGATAATGCTCATGGATAAAAATTATTGGGAAGTGAAGTATTTGTTGCTACGAAACGCGGAAAATTATTGGCAGACGATTTCGTGGAAGAGAAATGGCCGGCAGACTTCAATAAAGCGGCGTTATCTTTAGTGGGAAAAAAATGATAAGCCTCATGATTCAAAATTTTTGAAAATGATTGTTAAACTGTTGAGGAAGCATTAAACGAAAAAAGAAGACAACATCGGGGCAGACTGTATTGAAGCGCCGAGCGCGACCCTCGATCGCGCTTAACGAGTTAGTTCCGTACGATGCATTATAACGATTTATTATTTTGTTAATTATATTATGAGGACAATAAGTTAACAATTCCTATATTATACAAGTGCTAAAAATATGTTTACCATTAAAATAATTTTTTTATCAACAAATAATACAAATAAATTGTAGCCTTATTCTTATTTCGCTGTTTGTGTCGGATTCATCGTAATGCATATCTTCTTCGCTTTCACAATCGATGTCATCCTCAGATTGGATTTCCGTAACTTCTGTTGAGAAACAAAATTATAAATTAAAAATGGCTATTAACGAATATAAGAACGAAAGCGTGTGGAAATATTTGTACCTTCAAGCTGTTCTTGATCGATAATAACGTCTTTAACGCTAGATGGTATCTGAGGTCCATGAAACCATTGGAAATGGTATTTGGAGTCGACTATTACCCATCCGCAGTCTTCTAGTACCAAATTAGTCGAAATTTTCTTGTGAGCGTGGCTCCATAATCTGGTGATATACAGGGATCTTAAGAATTGTGGTCTTAACTCAGCTGCACAAGGAGGTATCGATGAAGCATCAACATTTTGTAGGTTTTTTTTTAAATGGTTCGTTGACGTTATTGACTTTGTAATTAAAAAAAAATGGCAAAAAAATGAGCATTATCTACGGAATCAAGTAATTTCATCGTATAAAGTGAACAAAAATTTTTTTCAATATTTCGAAATACAGTAAGTCTATCACAATCTTCCATTGCTTAATTCAGCAAATGCGCGTCAAAATTGTTTGCTTAACAGTAATAATTTTAAAGGCCGCTGTTTTCCTTTCCCAAAAAGCTGGATTGATATCACATCCAATGAATGCATGAAACCCTTTTTTTTTTTTTTTTAAAATTTTCCAAAAAAACCCTTCCTTCTTTTCCTTGGGTGCGTTTTCCTTTTCCCCTTTTTTCCCTTTTTCCCCTTTTCCACCCTATTTTTTTTCTCTCTTTTTTTCTTTTTTTTCTCTTTTTGTTTTTTATTTTTTTTTTCTTTTTTTTTTTTTTTTTTTATTTTTTTCTCCCCCCCCCTTAATGTTAGCTTCCTCCGGAATATTGCACGCGTGAAAAACTATTTTGTATCAGCTTCTTCATGTAGCTTTCTTAGCGTGTAGATATCATTTATCGAAAATAACAGTGTCATTATGAACTTTATATTCGTAACACTTATCAAAGTTCAGTAAGACTTTTTTATTTTCAAAAAAATGGTATTATTTCACTACTCTGCCAATGTACAATTAAAAGCGCACAAGAGCTTCCTTGAAATTGCTATTTCTAAGCTCTTTGACAAAATCTGCGGGTCTTCTTTGATCAGGTCCAGAAATCACGTACATACGCTCATCACAGTTACCGCCTTTGTAGAGATCTTTTGTAATCTTTAATGGACGGTGTATTTATTTTCGATAAATGATATCTACACGCTAGAAGCTCATGAAGAAGGTGATACGAAAATAGTTTTTCACGCGTGCAATATTCCGGAGGAAGCTAACATTATAATAAAATGTTCCGACACGGACATACTTATTATAATGTTAGCCAACATGGATAAACTAGAAAAGAATAGTAAAGTTTGGATTCAAACAGATATTTTAAGCAAACAGCGTATAATTGACTTGTCAGCACTTTATGATAGACACGGAGAATTATTTTGTAAATCTTTATCAGGGTTTCATGCATTAACTGGATGTGATATCAATCCAGCTTTTTTGGAAAAGGAAAACAGCGTCCTTTAAAATTATTACTGTTAAGCGAACAATTTCAACGCGCATTTGCTGAATTAAGCAATGAAGATTGTGATAGACTTACTGTATTTCGAAATATTGAAAAATTTGTTTGTTCACTTTATACGATGAATTCACTTGATTCCGTAGATAATGCTCGTTTTGCGCTTTTTTTTTTAAATTACAAAGTCAATAACGTCAATGAACCATTTGAAAAAAAAAACAACCTACAAAATTTTGATGCTTCATCGATACCTCCTTCTGCAGCTGAATTAAGACCACAATTCTTAAGATCCATGTATATCGCCAGATTGTGGAGCCACGCTCACAAGAAAATTCCGACTAATTTGGTGCCAGAAGACTGCGGATGGGTAATAGTCGACTCCAAATACCAGTTCCAATGGTTCAATGGACCTCAGATACCATCTAGCGTTAAAGACGTTATTATCGATCAAGAACAGCCTGAAGGTACAAATATTTCCACACGCTTTAGTTCTTATATTTGTTAATAACCATTTTTAATTTTTAATTTTGTTTTTCAACAGATGTTAACGAAATCCAATCTGAGGATGACATCGATTGCGAAAGCGAAGAAGATATGCAGTACGATGAATCCGACACAAACAGCGAAATAGAATAAGTCTACAATTTATTTGTATTATTTGTTAATAAAAAAATTATTTTAAAGGTAAACATATCTTTTAGCACTTGTATAATATAGGAATTGTTAACTTATTGTCCTCATAATATAATTAACAAAATAATAACTCGTTAAGCGCGATCGAGACCGCGCTCGAGACCGCGCTGTTCAATACAGTCTGCCCCGATGTTGTCTTCCATTTTTTCGTCTGCTATTGACAACATAGCTTCCTCAACAGTTTAACAATCATTCTCAAAAATTTTTAATCATGAGGCTTATCATTTTTTTCTCACTAAAGATAACGCCGCTTTGTTGAAGTCTGCCGGCCATTTCTCTTTCACGAAATCGTCTGCCAATAATTTTCCGCGTTTCGTAGCAACAAATACTTCACTTGACCGTCCGCCCCCACCTTAATCTTCCTAATCGCGCTGGCAGACTGGCCACTCGGTGTTCGAGAGCGCTAATGGAACCTCTCTAGCTATTCACATTTCATGTACCTTATACCTTGCTTTATTATGTAGCCAGCTCTTAGACTAGAAGTTTCTAATATTAACTGCATTTTTGAAAAGAGAATCAGTAGGATAAAAAACAAAAAAATCTGAAACATTTACGATTGAATAGTCTTTAATGCTCCAGATAACAACTTCTTACTTATGAGGGTGAAAAATTTGTTTCTTCTAAACATATTTTAATAATAGTATAACTTCTATTTTTGGTGGTTTTAATAATAGCGGTGACCGGTGCATGTCGAAGGTAGTAGGAGCTGATGAATATTGTTGAAGAGAATATTGAGAATAGTGGAGAATTTTTACTCATCATAGGTTCTGATTCTAAAACGCACAAATCTTGGATGATGTTTTCAATTACAAAAGGAGTTAACTAATTGTAATTTGTATGCTCTGTATGCTCCTCGACCATCAAACATAAAACAAAAGTGACACTTCGTTCAATATAAAAATGGCAAATGTGCAGTCCAGGCGGTAGGCATAAATGCTATTGGTTAAATACCAAAAAAAATTTGCAGAATATTTACAACCACCGAAACCTGAAACTTGCATTGGCCATTGTTTTCGTTGAACATCAGCGATTCTGTTAATCAACACTGGAGCGGACCTTACCAATTTGAAAGGACACGATGGCTGGAGCTCTTCAAAGTGGTAGAAGGTTATATAGAAGACAGCGTGAACAACGAAATAACGATTTCAGAAAAGATAATGGGCGATAATGAGATAGAATATTAACCTTTCTTTGGCTCTGGAAGCTAAGTCTATTCAGCCACAACTAAAGTTATTATTATGACAAGATATGATACATAAATTTGATGAACGCGATTAGTAGTACTTTTGTGAATATTTTATCATTACAATTTATAAATTTATTTTCTAGTATTATCAATGCAGAAGTACAATTTTCCCTTAAGTAATTTGAAAATACGGTTTATGAATTTTGAGAATTTTAAAATAGGTACATCATTTTTTTAAATACTGCATTAAATATTCGGTTCTAAATAATTTGTGAAAATACTCTCTAGAATTGAGTTTAAGTTCTTGTAAAGGGCTAAAATCGAGGATGGAGGGAATTGATGAATAATATACAGGATGAATTTCATTTATGATTAAAAAATTTAACCACATGTAGAGGAACAAAAATTAAGGGAACCATATTATTTCTTTTTGAATATTTCCGATTTTTTTTTGTAATATCTTTTAAATTTGGTAGTTGAATACAATATTACATATAACATTTATATTTGATTCAATTGAATATTTAGTAGCTGTAGGGCGCCGTCAAATGTACTCTGTAAATAAATTTGGCCATCGTTTTTTGTTTATTAATTCCAAGAAGTCTTGATGCATTGTGTAGATGCAGATTTCAAATTTACATAAAAAAGCTATAATTGTTGTTTTTTTTGGAGGTTGTATGGTTTTTGACAAAATCATGAACAACCGTTTTGTGGTCACCTGCGCCTAAAATTCGTATGAGTTACGTACTAATTATCAAAATATGTTTGGGCAAACAAGTGTTGGTCTTTTCTAATATTATTCACTTTCTGAAATATATGAAAGTCTGATAGGAACTTAAATATTTTATTAATACAGTTTCCTTTAATGCCTGAGTTGTTTTTGTGATTTTAGCTATTGTAAAGAGTACTATGTCTGATTAAGTAATTTTCGATAGGGTGACAATTTAAATATTAGGAAAGTCCATTACTTCTTTACCCAAGCATATCCGGATATTATGCATTATAGGCGCAGGTGTCCACCAAACGGTTTAAATGATTTTCTCAAAAACGGTGCCACCTAAAAAAATATCAAGAGGTATACCATTTTTTTATAAAATTGTATATATCCAGTGCATCAAAACTTCTTGCAATTAATAAACAAAAAACGTTGGTCAAATTTATTTATATAAAAAACTTTTTTGAAATTAATAAACAAAAAAAGTAATCGACAAATTTATTTATAAACTGTACATTCGGCGACGTCCCACAGCAACTAAGAATTTAATTGATTCAAACAAATACCACCTATAGTGTTGTATTCACATACCAAATTTGAGAGAAATCGGTAAAACACATTTTAATATATTGCAGAAAAATCATTTCCGATGTCCCCCCCCCTAAGAGACTCTTGAAACACTTAAAATCGAAAAAGTTTAAATGAAAAAAATACTGGTCAATTAATTTTCATTCCTCTAATCGCCCTGTATATCTTTAGTAAAACATTTTTTTTGTGGTATTTAGTAGTAAGGCACTTTTGACTTTTTGACCTGTTAAAATTTTGTAAAATACATCAGACTTTGAAATCGTATACGTTCATATTTTTCGTCAAAAAACATATTAAGCTATTTTATTTTACAGAGCTGATCAGCTCGCTTCACCATCTTCAAAAGGGATATATAACTGTGGGTTCCGTCTATTTGAGATGTGAGCACGTTAAAAATCCCTACTCCCACGACAAACTGGGAGAGCGGCAAAATTTCCAGGTTAGGGGTATCAGTATTTACATAAGCACTGCACAGTGGTTTTCCGTCCATACTAAGGTACGACAAAAATGTAAAGTGCATGATAGCATTTTGGCATAATAGATATTTATTAAAATAAAAAAACAAAAAAGCAATGCACAATATACATGAAATAAATATTTACACATGAAATAAATTTGTAAAAATATGCTGTGAAATACAACTATCTATTAATACTAATGAAATTTTAAGAGAATTAACTTAAATTATAAAGGGTAAATTACCCACTAAGTTTAATTTCAAAAATTCTTAACAATAACAAACAAAGCAATACTAATAATCAAAACCAAGAAAATAACAAACAATATCACAAAGTTCCTTATATAAGAAACCTTTCAGAGAAACTTAACACAACTCTATTAAGGGGCCTAGTCGGGAAAAAGCTTCGGATAGCTGTGTCACTCTCTAGAAAGTTTTTATACATGCGCCGCTGAATAATTTTGCTCTTGACTATACCTTCACTAGACGTTTTATTCACCGACTTCATTGAGGTGCGATTTCCGATAGAGGTAACACTTCATTGCTCCATTTGTAGTGACAAACATACTTATTTAGAAAATTCATTTTAACCAAAGAGTACGGAATAAGAGTTTGAAACTTGCTGAGCATAATTATGAAGATTCATTCTAGAAGACATGTATGAATTTTACCTCGAATTTTACCGATTGATATGATAATTCAGGAGCCAATCACGTTCAAATTTCACTTATATTTACAGTATAAATTTTCCCTACATAAAGTGAAGATTAATTAAAATAGATATACATGTACCCTCTAGTACACTTTCAACTACTGATCCTCCAAATTTAGTGTAATTTGACCAAACCGTATGGAAGAAATAAATTTTGAAAAATTACCTTACAAACACTGGTTCGATTAGCCCTCTTAAGAAATGATTCAGTCATTGCATACAAAAGTGAGAACACTATTGGAAAACATTTTTTTACTATAAATTAAAAGATAAAACACCAAAAGACCTAGAGTCTAATATTGTATATGGCATTCCATGCTCAGAGTGTAATAGTGTATATATAAGCACTACAGGAAGATATTAAAGAAGAAAACGATTATCTGAGCATATAGCAGACTGTAAAAATTTCCATGCAAAAAAAATCCAACTCAGTTGAGAATTTTATCCAAAAGGGCTACACTTTTGCATTTAATGGTGCCAAAATAATAGCCAGAAATAACAACTACAGAAAGAGAATGTTTAATGAAATGATCTGTATAAAAAAGAACCCTAACAGTATAAATAAAAGAACAGATATAAAAAATTTAAACAGCGCTTACTTTATCGTTATTGACCACCTAAAAAGTACTTTTTAATACAATAAAAATCTAATAATAATAATAATAATAATAATAACAAATTAAAAAGATAAGATAATATGATCACGGAAGCATCATACATTAGTGCAATTTCAATTGCCAAACGTAGCAATATATTTATGTTGTTTCTGCTCAATAGACATTTTAAGAAAAAGTTACGTACCTTTCCAGTAAATATTTTGATAAAATTACACACAAAATTTTAATTCAAGAAGTCATTCAAGAGATTAAATGATTGTCTATGGTTATTTATTTATGGCATCCTATGTTTCTTCTTACCTTTTCTGGGTATTAAGCCACTATCCTATAAATTATTTAAAAAATTTAATAAACTGCGCCAAAAGGATGTCATAGGTTTATTTTTTGAAAAAAAAAATTTTTCCTATCCAAAAATGTCTCACACCTAAAAAATAATAATTTAAGAATGAAACTTAAATGTCAAATATTTTATTTAGATGATTAAATGTTGACGTTTCGGAATATTCTCTTGATTCTGTTCTAAAAACTAGGAAAATCTCTTTTTATAAAAAATTGTATTTTTTAACAATATCCAACATGACAGTTTTTTGTTTATATATTTCTATAGACACTTACATCGTCTAAGGATTGATAACCACTTCGTACAAAAGTTATATAACAAATAGGTACCAAATAACAAAAATTAATGTTATTTCTTTTGAAGCCCAGTTAAATAACTTTGGGGTTCCTCAAGGTAGTGTATTGGGTCCGTTATTGTTTATTCTCTATATTAATGATCTCGGAAATGTATTGCAAAATTGCAAAATACATCTTTTTGCTGATGACACTCTTATTTACTATGAGAGTACAAATTTTGAGGAAACGGTAAGTACGGCTAATTTAGAATTAAAACTATTGACAGAAAAAATTTAAGATCAATAAGCTAAAAAGTAAATGAATTAAAATCTGAAGTTCTGTTTGTGGGTAATAATTATTTATACAATAAGTTTTCTGATTTAAACCTTAGTATTGAAGTAAACAATGAAAAAGTTGGACTTGTACAAGAAATAACATATTTAGACCTAATAATTGACCGCGTATTGAAATTTAAGAAACAGTATATATAAAAAAAATAGGCAAAAAAGATTGGATTTCTTAGCAGAGTGGCTCCTTTTATATCAATCAATACAAAACTAAGTGTTTATAATACCTTAATATTGCCTCATTTTCTCTATTGCAGTTCAGTGTTGTATACAAGTTGTACAAATTTCACTTTTCAGGTTTTCCAAAACAAGACAATGAGGATATTACTAAGATGTAATAGTTTCACAAGCAGTTAGTTAATGCTAGATACATTACAGTGGCTTAACATCAGGCAGTTTCTATACTTTCAAACCATGACATTTATTTTTAAAATGATTAATAACGTTTTACCTGAAAATCTAACACGATAGTTGCTGCCTGTTACAACTGTACATATGCGTAATGCAAGAACGGCTATTGCAAATAACTTTTATGTAAAAACAACTTCTAAGAGTAGTATGATGCGAAAACTGTTTCAAGAAGGGAGTTGTACAATTCAATCTTCTTCCTCACGTAATTAAAACTAGTATAACAATCAATCAATTTAAGTTTCAACTTTTATATTTCATTAAAAACGCACACCAGCCAAATTAATGAAGAATTATAGTTTCAGATGTGAAGTATATCGAGTTTGTATCCATTACTATTTTGTATCTATTAATGTTTCTATTATTTTTCATTTATACAATTTACAAATTATTATTTTTACTAACATAGGTTTACCATTTATTATTACTAACATTATTGTAGTGTAATATTTATATTTTACTATTAATTTTATAACTTAAAATGCAATAATACTTGTTGTTTGTTTGTATTATCTTAGGATAAATAAACGTCATTCATTCATTCATTCATTCATTCTTCCACTCATTCATTCATTTATTTAAATCTACATAGTAATTGTTGGATACATATTTAGTACCGTTTACTTATGTTAGGAAGGGGGAATTTGAAAATCAAAAATATGTGAATACGCATGGAATAGCAATCGCATACACATATCCTCTCCGTAAGTACCAGTTTTTTCCAGAATACTTAAGCCAAATATCAAAAATATACATGCACGGAAATACGCACTGTTGGCTTGCACCTATAAAAGTATTTACTACAAGTAAACCAACAATCAAACTACATACAATTACTTGTAAAGAAAGCACGTACGAAAGCACACACGTAGGCATTTTCTACGTGACGTGTACGCCTGCGTAGCACTTAAATTACTGGAAAAGTCGGAAAAAGTTGAAAAACCGTTAAAAAATTTTTGGTATAAGTTATATATTGCGCAAAATTTGTTTAGGAACAATAAATGATAAGTAACTAAAACACTAAAACTAATTGTGAAGAATCTAAAAAAAAAAATACATAAAAAACTGCATATTGTAGCAGTCGCACTACAACTACAATGACTCACAAATAGGTACGTGTATTTATTATAAATATTGTTACGCCACTGGACTGAGTATACTGGTTAGATGAGACTGGAATTGTACGCTAACGGCCGGGAATATTCTGGACTGCTCTAGATCGTGTGATTGGATGTATAAATAAGACACACGGTGGGCCGAGACTTAATCTGAAGTTGAACGTGAACGAGTAACGAAGAAATAAGAAAGAGACTTATAAGTGTTCAAGTCTGATTATAGTTAAGACATTAATTAATCTATTGTTGTTAATTGTTAATTAGTAAATAAAGTAGTGAGTAAGTGTTATCTGGACTTTCAATCAACGAATCTACGAGGATAGGTGTTTGTGGGGATAGCAAACACGTAACAATATTGTACATACCTTGCTCCATTTGTAAAACACTCAGTGGCAGCTGGTGAAATTTAGGCTGTGATATCTTAATATTGGAGCATGGAACCCAAGCGATACTTTAAGGTGTAATTATTGACTAAATGAAGAAGTTTTGCAGAAAAAAAATTGCGATTGAAATTTGCAAAACAAAAGTTGGAAAAATTGTGCGCCTCAAAGGTTATCTTTTAAACAATTTGTAAAATATTTGCAAAACATTTTTTTCCCGAATCAGGTGGAAAATATAACGACAGATTTCAAATTTCATCAAGAAATATTGATTTTCTATAACGTTACACCGTTTAGCGATTTGAAATTTTATTTAAAACACTTGACACAAACACCCAGTTTTTGAGAATAAATTAGCGAACAATTAGGTTGCACTAACGTGAGTAACTGATAAGGGAGTCACTTTGTTCGATGCATTCACTTCTAATGACTAAAGAGGACCGAATGCAATTTTAAAATTTTAATTAATTTAAAGTTCCATGAAGCTCAGACCTAATAGGTGTTATGGCGATAAGAAAATATGAAGAATATCGATATGACTTTTTTTATTTTTTTCATATAGAAGCAACCACTGTGCACTGATGAGGTTAAATCCTTGCATCAGTGATTGTCCCTGGTAATGGAAATAGACTGCGGTTAAGTAAATAATAAAAAACAATCTATTTTACACCATAATCCAATCGAAAATTGCAAATATTTATAAAATCCAATATTTTTAAAGCGATCTTTGTTCGCAGTTTCCTGATTTAGTGGTATACACAAATGACCCAACTGGTTAATTAACTATATCGATGACAGATTTAAGAAAAAACGATACTATATATTATACTATTAGAACTATGTATATTTTATCAATTTAAAAAACGCTTAGCAAAACAAGAAGATTCAATGCATATTATTGTGATTTAGTCCTTTATTGATAAAGGAATGGACAAAAATGATTGACTGTTTCATAATATTCCATGATATCTACACCAAATATTCTCGCTATAACTTTATCCACCAGTATTGTGGAATGATTTATATTGCTTAAACATTACCAATGGCCAGTATTATCTCAGTACAGTTACTTGTTATTTTCAATTAAAGCAGTTTTGATTCAAAAAGTGTCGGTATTTTTTCCTCAATCACGTTGTGTCTGCCAGCTGAATGATGAGAACTCTTGCCTCAACACTGATAAATAGCCCTAGTTTATTCGAATATTGTTCAAGTTTATTTTAACAAGTCTTATTTTTACTTTTTTAATACTGACTTCGGAGGATAATTATAAAAAGTGTCTCAGAATAGCTTGAGAACTACTTCTGTTCTCGTCCCTTTTAGAGCTTGAGAGTGATTATTTGCAACTACTTATTTAGTGCAGCAAAGAGATGTAACCCACAAATAATCGGCAACCTCTTCATCTAATTTCATTGTTCTGCTGATTCATTCTGTTTATTTATTATCATACTTAGGCCCAGTTTTTTTATCTCCCATTAAATTTATGTGGCACATAAATACCATGGATACAATTATTGAAACAATCGTATTCAAGGAAGTTATCCACCAAATTAATTTATTGGGAGATGGAAAAACTGGCCTTTAATAAACAAAAAAATAAACATCATTATCACTACACTATGTGTATTAAAGTATTAGCAAGGAGACTGAAATTTGGCATCATATATTGTACACTATTGACCGTACGATAGCTAGATGGAAAATGAATTCACTGACCTGCGACAGGTTGTCTGCAACTGGTTTATCTTACAACGTTGCCATTTTAGAGATCCATGTCTACTAATTCAGTACACATACTGTATATATTTTCTTCAACTATAAAGATTGAATTGTTGGAAACTTAATAAAAAAGAAAAAGAAAAATAGCTGGATACTTATGCAGAATGTCCCATAAATTGTATGCCAAACTGAAAGGGGTGATAAGAAATGCATTTAGAGCATATTTTTTATAAGAACGTGTGTCCCACTTTGATCGTTATTTGTAGTAAGTATATAAAGTACTATTATCCCAGCCAAACCAGTCGCGTCGTCTTTCAACTAATTTGATTAAATTTTATAATTATTCGACCTGAGATTTCTATTGCCACTTCGAATTATTTATTTTTATCAAAAACTTTACAAGTCTTAGACCAATCCATTCCTTCTATGCTAATTTCACTCAAATTAGAACGTTTTCTCTGTTCACTTATTTTGTTAAAATAATCGTGGAAAAACAATTATCTTGTGTTATCCAATATGGAATTGAAATAAAAAATATTCTTCATGATAAAATTTAATTATGGAGGCAATAAACTTTTAAATATAAATAATTTCCTTAAAATATTGTAAATGGGACTACGTCAAAAGAAAAAAACATCAGATAGATTTTCAACAGTACGCTTAGTTGCTGACATAAATAATCGTTAAACACAAAATCAAAGTGGACGTCACATCCTAACAAAATCCTTAGTGATATACGCGCGACGACGTTAATAATAAACGAGGATCACGTGCGTGATGAGCATGGCGGTCGAAAATATTGCTTGATATGCGAGCTATATCATGCGCCTTTTTGTAATAGCAGGGTTCATTTACAAAAAAGAAAAAACCGTTTATTCTCTCTCAACGAGGACATGTAACTTTTCCTCTTTTTTACCCAGATGTGTCTCTTGTAATACAGGTGGTAAGGGTAGAACAAGTCTTAACCTGCAAAAAAATTTCGAACATTGCAGTTTATAAGAGCACTCACTGTTAATCTGTCATTTTGTACAGTATAAGAGAAAAGTGAAATAATTCGAGTTAATTTATAATATTTCAGTGAAATGTCAGATTTCGGGGTATGTATTTTTGGTAATTATTTAGTATACGATAAGATGCTTACATTTTCCTGAAAATTTTTCTACCCCCCCAAAATAAGGTACGCTGTACACGAATATGTACTTTCTTTTTCGGCGGAGAGAAGCCGTTAATGAGAATAAAAAAAATTTGCGTTTTCACACGCATCTGTCACTTTTTGTTCTGATATATTTAACACTTCCTGTTACTAATTTTACTATTTTAATGCTTAGAAGACGATGTTACTTTTATCTTGTACAGAAATATAATGTTTTATACATTAAAAACCATGTTTTAAATACGAAAATGCATGGAAAATGCTGTACCGTGACAAATCATTCATAGTCACGGAGAAGTTAGGTGCGATTCTATTCTGTTGTGTCTAAAGATACGACATTGTATAAGTAGCGTTCAGTTTAGAACCAGATCGGATCATTTTTAGGGTAAGTTGCTAATTTAGTCGATAACGTAAGTAAAAAAATGGATTATATCTTTAAATATGTTATTGTTCAGCAAAGACCAACGAGAAGGTATGAGCAATTATCTTTGCCAGGAAAGGAGAGGAACAGGTATTAGGTTAGGTTAGGTTGTATTATTGCACAAATCTACACATCATCAGATGCTCATTGCACATTGTCATATCTTGTACAAACATCCCTAACTACCCTTAAATAAATTAATAAGATTGCATGCTTCAATAACATTAAGAATTATTCCTTGCTGTATAAATTTTGGGTGAAAAAAGGAAAGTTTTAAATAGGGTGCCTTTTACATTGGATTATAGTTACAATAACTCCTCATAATGAAACCACCCTTTCGTCATATTAAAATTATTCGCTAAATCAACCCCTTTTATTGTAACTATAGTCCTATGTAAAAAGCACCCCATTTAAAACTTACCCTTTTCCACCCAAAATTTATAGGGCAAGGAATAATTATTAATGTTATTGAAGAATACAATCTTATTAACTTATTTAAGGGTAGCTAGGGATGTTTGCAAAGGATATGACAATATGCAATGAACATTTGATGATATGTAGAGTGTGTCTGTATAATTGGTTTTGTGGTATCTCACAGGGGCGTGTTCTGAAAAAATCACCGAAAATAAAAATTCAATAAATAAATAAAACTTGCAATAAATCAATAAATAAAAGCTAATGAAGCAAATTTTACCTTGTCGCTCGATCGCCTGTCATTAAGAAACTGTTAAATATAGTGGGAAATTGTTTGCGAGGCACTTTAGACACTATCTGAAACGCGACGATAATTTCACATACATTTTAGTTGCATTTTTATCATGTAATGGCGTTATCCCAAATACAAAGCTGTATTTCTAAGGAAAAAAATTGCTCTTATTATAAAAAATGACGTATACTATACTCCAAACCGTTCAGAGTGTTATTGGGGTGAGGGAACTAATGCAAATCGTTAGATATATCCAGTGTAAAAAGTGACACATGTCTGTGAAAGTGCAAAATTTTTTAAATTTATTTCTCCATAACGGCTTGTCTCCGGCGAAAAAAAATTTCATATTCGTGTTCAGCGTACCTTATTTTGGGGAGTAGAAAAATTTTCAGGAAAATTTAAGCATCTTATCGTATACTAAATAATTACCGTATTTTTTTTTATTATAGTCATTATTATAAAAAAGACGAAGATCCAGTTCTTTGCTTGAGGGAGTCACTCGGGATCCATTTGGCGATTTTCCTAAAAAAATACCAAATCAACTAAGATATTGTCAGTATAATGCCCGAGTATGCTGGCAATGTGAAAAATGTGTAAAAATTTTGTGCATTGAAAAAAAATTTTTTACAAAAATTTTGTATTGATAATCACTAAATTTGTCTGGATTATCCTGTTACACATGTTCGAATACACCCTCTTAAAACATCCCTAATGAAATTTTTCGATATATCGATGCATTTTAACATTTAAAAATTTGTTTTTAAATAGAAATATGAAATTAAATTGTCAGTTAAAATTCAGGAGTTAATGGGTTAATATATGTACTATTCAATTACTTAATATCCAAATACTACAAACGATGCTTCTATCGTGCTTTTCTAGATGAATAACATGGCTATATCCGGGAAATCATTAGTAAGTAAAAATATTTTTTAATATTATAAATAATTTGAAATAAGAACTATAAGCATATTTTTAATTGAATGATTTTAATAGTTAATTTCAAAAAACATTTATATATGAGGACTGGCGTTGAATGATTTTTGAAATTCAAAAATTAACAATTAGAATTACTTTAGATTAGATCAATTATTACCATTACATTACAATATATATATATATATATATATATATATATATATATATATATATATATATATATATATATATATATATATATATATATATATATATTATATATATATATATATATATATATATATATATATATATATATATATATATATATATATATATATATATATATATATATATATATATATATATATGTAACTAAATTCTGATTGATTAATGTATATTATATATAAATACCGGACTATTTTATGGATATCGCACATCTCAACGCCACAGCAAATTGTGAAAAAATGAAAGTGATTTTTCAGATTTATGAAATTGCTTCTATATTTACTTTAGGGCTTTAGGCCTGTGATATATTGCCGACGAGTTTGTAAAGATTTCTTTATATTTAAACTGAGAATAAAAAATATGAGGAAACTTTTTATTATGTCCTCACTTTTATTACACGAGATATAAGGGAGTTAGCAATGAATTTAGGGTATAATGTATAAATGTAACATTCAGAGGATTTTTTATGTATTTTAAAATGTTGAATTTAAACTATTTATTAGATTTGTATTTACACATTCAGGGGGGTCTCTTTGCGTGTAACTTTAACTGTGTAACTTGTATATAAATTAAATAATAGATATTTTTGTAATTAATATTAAGGTAAAATATGTTTTTTCTCCCGCAACAAGAAGGAAAATGATACCTTTACGACGTGTTTTCGATCCATAAAATTTATGATTCTAGTATGTTATAGGCGTTGTTAGGCAACAAGAAATAACTGTACAGTAATATTTACGTAACAAACCAGAGAAGTTGTACTTTAGGATAAGGAGGCCAATTCCAGGATAATCCGCTAGGTGAGGTCTGAATGCCTGCGAATACTCTCTGTAGTGCTACGTATACAAATTTTTTCTGTAACCGCATTATTAAAAATTTTATTAAAAATTCAGTAAAATGAAGTTTAATAGAAATATCAACTAAACGAATTATGGAAGCGGCATCATCGGCTGTACCAGAAACATTAAAAGAACGGTACGAAAACGCGAACATAATTTCTGAACATCGGTGTAATCAAAAAAATGTGAAGGTAGGTAATTAATGATAAGGTGCTTTTGGCATTCTTTGTCGAAAACGTTTCAATTTTAAGTTGTATGTTAAAATCAATGCTTATTGCCCTAAAGAAGGACATTGATATTAAAAAATTTTTATAAGCTGACCACACATTTAAAAAGAAAATCTTTTTTTGCAAAGAAGTTGACCGATTTATCACGGAGGTTTCAGATAAAGAATTCCTTGTGATGAAGGTAAAAATAAGTAATTTTTATAGAAGTTATTATTTCACTAATCTATATTTTACGTTGTCTATATCATAGATTTTGCTGATACATGTCGTTACGACAAATTCACTAAAATGTCAGTTTATACGGAAAATGGAAACAATGATAATTGCTAAAATTCCTCAATTTAAAACTAATAAACGAAGATGGTTTGTAATTAATTGCTTATGAAGAAAACAGTTAACGCAGCATCACTCTTTTTAAGAAATATGTAGCCTTACGTCAGCCTAAAACACTACATAAATATTTATTTGTAAATTACAAACAGGGAAAATGTTTAAACTTTCAAAGGGGATGTAAAGCAGTTGGTCCTAAGTCTATTAGATCTTAGGCAAATAAAAAATTCCTACTCTTCAATAGAGAAGATGTTCAGCAAAATTTCCAGATTGGGGATAGCTCGTCTCCTAGCGTTAGTGATTGGTAGAGGAAATGAATAAAAAAATTAATTTATGTCTAAAGCCAATTACAGCAACGAATAAAATCTTATTATTTTATTAAAGGTTATTTTTGTACCCTTCATAGGTGAGTGAGAGTAGAAGATACAGTATATATTTTTTAAAATTAGCGTAAATTTCAAACAAAATTCCTTTGGGTGACTTTTTTTGAGTTGAAAATCCAGACAAAAAAAGAAACTCAACTGTAGATTTAGAAGTAAGCTAAGAAAAACCTACATATTTCACTGAGATAAGCTGAGGAGGCCAGTGGAATTTCGTTTTCATCTTGTTAAAGAACCTTTTCCGTGAAAAAATTTCATTCTTATAAAATGTTTTCCTTCTTGAAGATCCAAACTAAAGATAAGATTTTCCTCTCCTTTCTTCTATAATATATAAAAAAAAATACTCGAAATAGTTTGTGGAGAGAAGAAAGTTGACATGTAAAACTGCAGTGTGGTACATAGACAAAATTGCCGTTATTGATCAGATAAAAATAACTGATATTCAATCTCTTGTTGGCATCAACGTGTGATAAGACATTTTAAATGGATATTTATTTATTTATTTATTTATTTACTGAAACTGTGGAAATTGCGACCTTGAAGAAAATTTATTTACCTATTTATTGATGTATAGATCTCTATTTTGACAACGTCGCTACATGAGTAATGTAGACTGGATTCCAGACTATCAATGCATATTCTAATATCGATCTAAGGATATATGTATATAACGATCAATGAGTAAACATGTTAGAACATTTTTGAGTTTTTAATGACAAAATTTAAACATTTAATTGTAGATGAAGTGGTAAAATCAATATGTTTTAGTAATGTTAGTTTAGGATCAAAAGTTATTTCAAGATCAATTGTAATCAGGAGTTTTTAGTAATATACCGCCCATTTTATAATTAAATCCAATAGGATTTTTTCCTTGTGAGTGATATAATATTACATTTGGAAGCATTTAGTGGTAAGTTGTTATATATACACCACGAATTTATTTTATTAAGTGCATCTTGCAATTGTATACACTTCGTAAGAATTTACTTCACACGGTAGCTTAAGATCATCGACGTAAAAAAGATGTTGTGCAGATGGGTCCGACATAATATCATTAACGAACATGATAAAAAGGTGAGGTCCAAGAGTTCAACCTTGCGGTACCCCCTATAATTGAAGAAATTTCTCCTACCATAGCACTGAACAAACTGATATATCTTTGTCGAATATGAAGAGAAAAGCGCAAGATAGTTAGATAGTTCGAAAGTATCCAATTTGTTCGTTAGAATTCCATGGTCAAGTCGATCAACTAGGCTATGTTGGTCAAGTTTATTATTAATAAACTGGGATTTACACACAAAATTCGTCACTGTGGACCTACCCTTCATAAAGCCATGCTGCTCACATGATATCAAACCAGACACATAATTTTAGATTTAGCAAGACAGTATGATAAATTAAATAGCCAACGACACTTGTGTAATGAAATTTTTGCATTATTTAATGATCCCCCACTGTGCGGAGTGATATGTAATTTCGTCGGTCAGTCCACCATACTGCACACCAATAATTTGTAACAAAATTGCAAGCCACTTCATTCCAGTTTGTGTTCTCTGTTAAGAATTGTTTCTGCCAGTCTAGTCTAGATGGTGCCACTGATTTCTACTGGAACAATTGGTTTGATAGATTTTTGCACTTATAAAAAATGCCTAAATATATATTTGTCTTTATTACTCATACTGTAATTTCAAATGTTTGTCTTTTTCCTCGATTATAGTTTATAATCGAGTTTAGGTAGCAGAACACTACGGTGCTACTTTATTCTTACTAGCGTAGCGTTCTGAAGACAACACCT
Source organism: Rhamnusium bicolor (assembly GCA_029963845.1). Lineage (NCBI taxonomy): Eukaryota > Metazoa > Arthropoda > Insecta > Coleoptera > Cerambycidae > Rhamnusium > Rhamnusium bicolor. Next base: position 18,722 of record JANEYF010001749.1, read on the forward strand.
GTAGTTCAGCAGTCTGGTAAAATTTATGTTTTCTGGTATTATTGTGTAATTTTATGACCGTCATGGTTTAAAAAGTTGCTATATTGATTTAACGTGCCTTTGAGGTAATTTTCATAATAATAATGTATCGTATTTATCTTAATTTACGACTTGGGCAAATTTGCTTTTCGGTGATCAGTTCACATTGGTTGTTCTTTGCAACAGCCATCATTAATATTGATTAGTATCGATTTATTGTGCCTTGTTGTTAATTTATCTAATAACCTTCTGATATTGTAATAATTTCGTGTGCTAATTTAAACTAACTTTCGGTTATTGTAAATCTTAGATTTACCCGGCAACGGACGTCGCCGTTTCGTATCGTAGTTAGTTGTTTTCTGTCTTTGTCTTTTGATGCTTTAGGTCATTGACATTTGGAGTTTGGTACCACTTTTTGGAGGAAACCTATTTGTTTATAACCTTTGTGAGAATTACCTAACGTGGTGCATTTGTTTTGTGGTAGATCATTTTATACCAGTGCATATAATTACCAGTCAAACCTCTGGAGCGTAAGGGTTTCTAAATTTAAAATATCGAGTGCCTACTTAACCGTTTACTTAGTATCTAGTTAGAAACCGCTGCTCTAGTGGAACCTTGCCTAGTTCTCTGGCAAATATACCTACCTAGTTATCTGGCAATTGATTAACTTTTAATTATCTGCAGTAAATATATGGTCAAGCTACATATCTTTATTAAACTTTATCTAGAATTCGTTATTACCTCTCTACGAGGAACGAATAAATCATTTAACTTTACTTTTAATTTGACATCTATCATACTGTTTTATATTTAGCAAATATTTATTTACGTTATCTTTCTATTTATCTGTCTGTATACAGACATTTTAAATTCCATTTTCTTGAAGATTATCTTCATTTAGTAAAATATATCTTAAAATATGGTGAACATCTATTTCACTTTGTTTATTATCATAGCAATACCTAGTTTATTTGTTGGACTAGTATTTTTTCTATTTATCGTAACTTTTATTGATACTTAAGTTAGTTGAAGTATTCAACTTCCTAAGATATTGTGGGATACAAATCCTATTTTGGTTAGTTTGCAATTTACTCTGTAAATTTGTGTTAACTTTCATATTTTGTCTACGTAGCTGGACAATTCAAACGTCATAGCTTTTTATATTGTTTTGCCTATAGTACTGATCTCATAAAACTCTCCCCTTTTTATGTAAATACCTGGACCAAGAGAAGAGGATAACTGGTGAATCGAACTGATCATTATATACTGAGTGGAGCAGGAAAACGATATTTTATACAACTGGCATTTCATCTCAAGAGTAACTGCAGTACTAACAGTGGTGATTCAAACTGATACCGAAACCATTCAGAGCTAAGCCGTTGGTGGATTTTCGCAGGACTAACCCATTTGAAGTTGCGTAAGATCTTCGTCCCCAGTGAAAGTTGATATTTGGTCAGAAGAATTTTTGTAAGAGATCAGTTACCTTTTTTTATTTCTCATAACGTCATATATATATTTTTTGACTATTATATTTTTTAACTAAAAAGAGGCCATCTGAGCCTATGTAAATATTGTATATTTCTTCATACCAATTTATTATACTTTTTATTTAATAATATCTTTTATTCTACTTCCTTCCCAACCGAATTCAAGAATTAACGTTATCTTTACCTTTTAAAGCAAACTTTTAAATATTTGGTACTTGCAAAAGTTCTGGTGCCCAGCCTAGATTTTGGTAAGAACTCAAATCAATCTAAACCCTTATTCACGACCTGTTAACTGAGCTACCGGTCAATATTATCCAGTGACATTTAACATTTTACTATTCTCGTAAAAAAATAATTGTGTAATGTGATGTTTTACTAAGCAATGTGTATTAAGATAGGTACGTAATTTTCTATGATTACAAATATACTTCTCAAGAAATAATCGGTATAATATCTTGTAAAAAGGTGTGATGAGAAGATAAATGATATTGCATTCTTAGTTATTTTAACACCACACCAATTTGAACCTGCTAAATTATAGCCAACTAGTAAAAAAAACAGAAATAAAGAAGATACCCGCAATCCTAAAATAAAATAGAATACCAGGAATAGTATCCTTTCTGTAATCGAACAAATCCAAACATTTGTCCATTTAAAAATAAACTAGAAAAGATAAAAGCCATTATATTAAATCTAAAATCGACAAACATTGTTTTGGTGTACTTTAAAGACTACTCTCTCTGAAATTTTGACTATAAATTGAACAATAAATCATGATTCTTATAGAGATAGAAGCTCAGCGATCCGCCAGCACTCTACTGGAAATATAGGACAAAACTAGCATCTCGACCCTTCTCCAATATTCAAAGAAATATTGCCTTAAGTAAAAGAGGCATGAAATAAGATATTCATCATGAATAATATACCCATTTGTAAACGTTATCATTACATTACGTAGACATATTGTGGTTAGTAAACATCTATTAGGAATTTCAGATATGGTAAAGAAAAAAATATGTCAGAATGTAAAGCCTAAACTTGGGAATCAGAAAATGGAACAATTATCCAAAGAAATACCTATTAAATCCCAAGCACAAAAATTATTTTCTAGGTAATTGTGACAAATTATTGCAGATTAGTTATTAAACTTCTAAACCATTGTTTTGTCCAAAAAATATGTTTATCGAAAAAGTTGTTTTCAACAAAAATTTGATTGTGTGTAAGCTTATAAACATGTAAAAGATAAGTAAGTGAAATATAACAGTTTTCATAATATTTGAATGGATTTTTATTGTCTTAAAAAAATCATCATGAAAACTAAAATACTAACGTACATAATTTACATGCAAAGAAAAACAACTGATTGGTATAAAGTTGGTGCATGGAACTTGAGTCAGTATGACCAACAGTTGCAACAGAATATTGTATATCAGAATATATAAAACTGTATCTTTACTTATTACTCCAGTCAAGTAGGAACAAATTTCAATACAATTCTTATGTGCATTATAATAATGGTACCAGATTAATGAACCATATACAAGTTTAGAACAGACTAATGCAAAATAGAGTTTTTAGCAGTAATGTTAGAAAAGTATCTACAGTTTCTTACAATTAAACCTAGCATTTTTAAGGCCGATGGGATAGTTTGATGAATATAATCAACAAAAGATAATGTGTTATCGAAGAGTATTCCAAGATCCTTAACTGATGTACATACAGCGAGAGTATGGTATACCGGGTGTAACAGGATCATGGTACACCACCCTTTTCTCCTTTAGTTTTGAGGATAATTATACAGGGTGTTCCACCTAAGAGGGATTCTTCTGTAACTATGTAACTGTAAAATTTATAAAAAAATGGTTTTAATAAAAGTTGTCTGGAATCATGTGGGCCATGTAAAGAAAATATTTTTAGCTTTACAGGATGTTCCATTTCGCGTGGGCGCTACATAACTTTGTTATTTTAAATGGAACACCCTGTATATTATTGCATTTTTGAATTCTTTGGTTAATATTAGGTAGAGTTTACTAAATGTATATGGTATTTAAATCTTACCCTTTTCGAGATATTCAGCTGTTTTTGAAAAAGAATCACGATTTCAGCTCTCTAGATGAGGCTAGATAGCGTCTAAACCGTAAGAGTTAGAAACGTGCAGTTTTCACAGTTCCTTTTGGCATAAATTACTCTATCTTGTCATCTATGAGCAAAACGTGTACGTTATTCAGACTCGGAAATACTAAGACCTACATTTAATAATCTTACGAGTTGAAAACCTTTTTTTTTCAATGGAATGACCCATATTAATTGTCATGGGTGAATTCAAAATTGAATGCCCTTTCGACTGATATAAGGTTGTCTATCCTTATCTCTAACAGTTTTCCAGAAAAATCAGGTTCTTTTCTAAAGTACGAAAAAGTAGCTATGTAACAGCGTCAAGAAGGCCTTGCAAACAATGTTTATTGCACTGTTTGACATACAGAGCAAATTAAATATCACTCTAGTTTTGATTAACGTTGACGTTGTAGTTATTTTGCTAAGTAGAAAGTAAAAGTTTATTATAATATTTTCAAAATGTCGCTGACGCAGGAAGAAATTATTGATATGGTTTTTGTCCTCGGCGAGTGCGAAAGAAATCCGTTATTGGCATCATGAATTTATGCACAGCGCTATCCAGACAGACCACATCCACGGCGTAAAGCCTTTCAACGAGTGCTTGATAGGTTTTTAAATATTGGTAATATTCGACATACAAAACGAAATCGCCATAAAACTGTAGTTACAGAGGAAAATGAATTTTTTGTGCTGGGGTGTATTAAAGAAAACCCGCAAATAAGTGTGCGACAAATTAGTCACACAACGGGTATTAGTACAACGTTGATACATAGGATTTTAAAAAAGCACAGTTATCATCCTTATCGCATCCAACTACACCAAGAGTTGCTAGAAGTAGACTTTCAGCGGAGACTGGAGTTTTGTCAGTGGGCACTTGAGATGTTAAATCAAAATGATGATTTTTTTAAACGGGCCATGTTCTCCGATGAGGCTACTTTTCATAAAAATGGTTTCGTTAATCGGCATAATTGCCATTATTATGACACAGTAAATCCTCACTAATTCCGGACAACTCATAACCAACACAGATGGTCTTTGAACGTGTGGGGAGCAATTTTGGGAACCCATATCATTGGACCATTCTTTATTGACCAGCATCTAACTGGAGCAGGTTATTTAAACTTTTTAACAAACACTCTAGAAGATTTGTTAGGCTACACTTCGAAGAATGTGGATGCAACATGATGGTGCTCCACCTCACAATGCCGCTGCGGTTTGTCAGTTTTTACACAAAACTTTTCCCAACAGATGGATTGGGCGCGGGAGACCAGTGAGTTGGCCTTCAAGGTGTCCAGATATGACAAGTTGCGGCTTCTTTTTATGGGGATTTATAAAAAGTAAAAGTTTACGTTACACCACCAACTACCGCGGAAGATATGCGGCAGCGCATTACAGTAGCACTTCAAGAAATTACGCCACACATGCTGACCAATGTTGAACAGTCTTTTAAAAACCGAATTCGTTTGTGTATTAATCAAAATGGAGGACACTTCGAGCAGTTGATGTAAATCAGCGGTCTAAGTATTCTTCTCCTTGTTGTGTTCCGAGTTTCAGTTTGTTTCGTTTTGAGTTTTATTTTAGTTGTTGTTAGTGGTTTACTTTTATTTGTCAAACTATTTTTTTAAACATGCCAGTAAATATTGACACTATCAGTCCCAAGCCTGATAAAGTGTGAAGGAAAAGTAGTTTTGCAAGGCCTTCTTGACGCTGTTACATAGCTACTTTGTCGGACTTTGAACCTGATTTTTCTGGAAAACTGTTAGAGATAAGTATGGACAACCTTATATCAGTCGAAAGCGCATTCAATTTTGAATTCATCTATTATAATTAATATGGGTCATTCCATTTGAAAAAAAAGTGTTTCAACTCGTAAGATTATTAAATGTAGGTGTCAGTATTTCCGAGTCTGAATAACGTACACATTTTGCTCATAGATGACGAGATAGAGTAATTTATACCAAAATGAACTGTGAAAACTGCAAGTTTCTAACTCTTACAGTTCAGATGCTATCTAGCGTCATTTAGAGAGCTGAAATCGTGATTTTTTTCAAAAACAACTGAATATCTCGAAAACGGTAAGATTTAAACACCATGTACATTTAATAAACTCCACCTAATATTAACCAAGGAATTCAAAATTGCAATAATATACAGGATGTTCCATTTAAAATAACAAAGTTATGTAGCGCCCACGCGAAATGGAACATCCTGTAAAGCTAAAAATATTTTCTTTACATGGCCTACATGATTCCAGACAACTTTTATTAAAACCATTTTTTTTGAAATTTTACAGTAACATTAGTTAGTTATATATATATGTATATATATAACTAATATATATATATATATATATATATATATATATATATATATATATATATATATATGTACACATATATATATATATATATATATATATATATATATATATATATATATATATATATATATATATATATATATATATATATATATATATATATATATATATATATATATATATATATATATATATATATATATATATATATATATATATATATATATATATATATATATATATATATATATATATATATATATATATATATATATATATATATATATATATATATATATATATATATATATATATATATATATATGTATATGTATGTATATAATAATAATAAGCGGCACTTTTTGACATACAAGTGATTTCATTTTCACTTCCAGTTTCACCGGAAATGACACTAACTTGCGATTATTAAATGGAACACCCCGTATATTATTGCATTTTTAAATTCTGCATAATTTTGTGAATTCAACGATACCAAATAAGTGACATTTCAAACGTCAATATTTCTTATAATATAATTTTTAGTTTTCAATTTAAGTGTGACTTCCGATTTATTCTAAATGACCCGTGTAATTCTAGAAAAATCGAAATCCCGTCAAAAATACTAAATTTATGAGCAAATAAAGTTCATCAAAATGGTTTTTTGGGAAAAACTCAATTTTTTCAAATGGAACCATATTAGTACCATTTATTAGTACCATCAATAAGGAATTTATTCATAGGTCGTATTAAAATTTGCGATAAATACAAATAAAATTATAGCTAAAAGAAAATAAGAAAATAAAATTTTGTTCTAATTAAATCTTAAGTAACTCATAAGTTATGGGCATAGTAGCCGAGTGGGTAAAGCGCTTATAGCTATTTACTAGGTATCGAATATCGATTCTAATCCATCCCGGAGCAACAAATTTTATTTGTAATTTGCTTCGGATTAAGATGGGAGAAAACTGTCGATGCCCTAGCTGTGGTTTGGACTCCACAATAAACTGTGGGGCCTCGTCTTTCTTAACTCAACACAAAATACTGGGGTTCTCTGGGAGTTATTTCGGTGACTTGAGAGGCGGTTAAAAGAAAGATAGAAAGATACTAACTAAGGTGGCTTTGAAAACAATGAAATATTTAGCTTGTTGGTTTACGGGTGTTTTTATCGTGTCTTTAAAAATTGTTTGAAATTCTTGTTAATTGTGTTCAAAATGCCGCAAATTTATACAAGAGATGAATAAGTGGACATATTAATTATTTATGAGGAATGTAGAAAAATGCAGTTGCATCTAGACACCTTTATGCCGAACGATATCCTGATAGACAATGTCCAGCGAGAAATTATTTTAATCGTCTTGAAAATCAATTCCGAAGTGAGCCCAACAATGATCCCGAAGAAAATTTCATTCTTTACGAAGGAACGGAAATTAATGTTTTGGCTCAAGTAGAAGTTGATGAGACTGCTTCTTTAAGGCAAATTGGGTTTGAATTGGAAATCAGACACCAAACAGTAAGCCGAATTTTGCACAAATGCCACTATAAGTCTTTTAAATACCAATCGCACCAGCATTTGTACGAAAATGGTTACGATTGTAGGATGGAATAATGCAATTGGATTTTGCAGAATAACGTGCAGTCACACAATGATTTTTTGGAATGATTTTATTGTCGGACGAGTCTAGGTTTACAAATTTGGGATTATTTAACCGATAAAATACAAAATATTGGTCACAAGAAAATCAAAATTTATTACGGGAGGGTAACTTTCAAATGCGGTTCGGTTTCAATGTTTGGCTTGGAATAATCGGTAGTAGATTCATTGGTCCAATAGAATCGGTTATTTCTTAAATACACTGAGTCAATTTTAGGTCATAACACGAGAATTTGTCAATTCGGTCATTTTTCATCAATTGGTGCTAAAATACCATATTTCATAAGGCTATCTCGATGTCTGTCATAAACAATGCAGCGCGTAAATACTCTAAGACACTGGCTACAGGAGGTTTTTTCGATTTCCAAAAAATTGCCTAAACTGACTTAGGGTGTTTAAGAAATAACCGATTCAATAATATTTGACAAACTGGTGCCAGACACTTGAGATTTCTGCAAAATGAAATTGAGGACAGTTTAGCTGAATTACCTTTCCATTTACGACAGGGAATGTATTTCCAACAAGATGGCGCTCCTTCCCATAATTTAAGGATAATAATTGATTACCTTCAACGGAGATTCAGAGAAAACGTAATTTCGACGAATGGTCCTGTGAGGTGGCCACCAAGGTCACCTGATTTAACACCTCTTGATTTTTTTGTTTGGGGTGATTTAAAAAATATTGTTTATACAACCGCCGTTAAAACCCGTAAAGACCTGGAACTACGAGTAAGACGCGCAATTAATAGCATAACGGCCCAGCAATTGGCGAACGTTCTTCGAAAAACAGCCACGCAAGTTCAAAACTACATTGACGTTAATGGACAGCATTTTGAATAACTGTTGTAATGTTTTGTGTTCATTTTTTTGTATTCCAAAACCACCTTATGTATAACAAGGTAATTAGAACAAAATTGTATTTTCTTATTTTCTTTTAGCTGTAATTTTGTTTGTATTTATCACACATTTTAATACGATATATGAATAAAGTCCTTATTAATAGTACTAATAAATGGTAAGACGGTACCAATATGGTTCCATTTGAAAAAATTTAGTTTTTCCCCAAAAACCATTTTAATGAACTTTATTTGCTCATAAATCACGTAATTTAGTATTTTTTGACGGGATTTCGATTTTTCTAGCATTACACTGGTCATTTAGAATAAATCGGAATAATCATGGCACACTTAAATAAAAAACGAAAAATTATATTATAAAAAATAATGAAGTTTGAAATGTCACTTATTTAGTATCGCTAGATTCAGAAAATTATGTAGAATTCAAAAATGCAATAATATACAGGGTGTTCTGTTTAAAAATCGAAAGTTAGTGTCACTTCCGGCAAAACCGGAAGTGAACAAAATCACTTGTATGTCAAAAAGTGCTGCTTATTATGTACATAAGATATTCCAAATTTCAATCAATCATCCTCAAAACTAAAGTAGAAAATGGGGGTGTACCATGGATCCTGTTACACCCGGTATTACTGTATGTATAATTGTAAGTTATTGGCCTGATCTTACGCGTGTACGAGCATACATTGCATTTGACTACATTCATAAGTAACGTATTATTAACGCTGTCAGTGTTGTCAAGTTGTGTTTGAAATTCTATACAATGATTAAGAGTTGCAATAGTAGCATACAATTTTAAGTCACCAGCAAAGAGATGATTGTTACAGTTTAAACTTTGTGCAAAGTCATTTATAAATAAACTAAATAATAGTAGCCCTAGGTTCGACCCTTGCGAAACTCCAGATTAAATAAATTAGATTTAAAATCGTCATAGGCAACATATTGTAGCCACTCAATTGGGTAGAAAGTGAACAGGAGGACCAATAAATTACTAAAACAATGGTCATCTAACTTATTTAGAATGTTATGATCGATTCGGTCAAATGTCTGAGAAAAAAATCCATGTAGATTACATCTACTTGGCGTCTATTATCTATGGAATCAGAGATAAACTGATCTACTACTACCAGGTTTGAAGTGATTGAGCGTTTTTCAAGAAATTGAATTAATTGATTTAATCTACGGATTAAACTGATATTTCTAGGATTTTGGTAAAATTGCATAAAATAGAGAGGGGGCGGTAGTTCTCTATGTTGTCTGAAGGATCACATTTTTAGACTGGACACACTCTTGCTAATTTCCATACCTCAGGAAATGTATTTTCCCTTAGAAAAATTAAATATGATTAATAAAGGAGGAATAAAAGCGAACGCACAGTCTTTAACAATAAAACTAGGAATTTGGTCATGGCCTGAGGTGATTTTGTTTGGCAGTTTCTTTATGGCATCTCTAATGTTATTTGCAGTAAGTATGCCTACATTGATGCCGAGATTGTTAGTGTAAAAGGAATTATTTCCATTTGGAACATTAGAGTTTGGAAGATAAACATTACTGAAATAATCAGCAAAGCCATTTACAATAGCGGTAGGATTTTCATAATTCGTGGTGTTAAAATACAAATTATTAGGTATCTTCGAGGATTCTTTATTGTTTTGAATGTATGACCAGAAATATTTAGTATCATTTGAGATACTTCTCTCCACTTTATTAAGTTAATCTTTATACGCTGTTCTGATTAGGGCTCGCATTCTTGAAAATTCAAGATGATAATAGTAATCATTAGTATTCTTATACCTCTTTTTATTATTCAATTTTAATTATAAATTTTGTACAATATCTGGAGTGTAACATACAGGATAATGTCATTCTTTCTAATGGCAAATTATGAAAATTTATAAAAATTCATAAAATTTTTGTTTTTAACATTTTTTCGATAACTCCTCAAATAAAGCCTACAGGGACCCCCTTGTAGGCTCAATATATGCACGGAAAAAAATCTAAGCTGTATTTGAAACTACTATTCTTAAATTAAGACATTATTGTACTCATATATCCGCAAGAATAGATATTTTTCCATCAAGGAAAACGTTATTCTTAAAAGTCATTATCTTAGTCTCCTTTTAATGATAACTAATTATTAACTTTAGAATAATGGATCTACTTCAGGTAAGAGGAAGTTTGGAACAATATTCAATACTAACTTATACTTAATCTAAGATTTCATTTATTCAGTTCAAAAGTAGAGATTATTGCGATCTGTTATATTTAACATTTAATTTAAGAATTGTCATTTTGTTCATCAACTGTATTATTTAAACAAAACTGATGAATTACTTGAATCAATAAGTATGTTGACTAAAATCTTTTCTTTCTTGATTTAATACTTGATTTAATCTATTAAATTTACCACTTAATGTAAGGATAAATTTCATTTCGCTCAACAATTGTATTATTTAAATAAAACTTTTTTCCTTTTCTTTTTTTGGACTTACTACCACATGAATAATTTTTCGTTATCTAAAAAATATAGTTAGTTACCCAGTATGTTACTGGAAAAATAAACCTTGTGCTTGTGACTACATTAAAAGTTTAGTCATAGGCTGTTTTTTGAAACGTTAAGGAATTATATTATTATTTTTTTGTCTCATATTAGTTGTCAATAAACACACTCTAACTAATCTTTTGACGTAAAGTTAGAGGGCAGAGGTTTATTTTTCCAGTAACTAACTATGTTTTTTAGATAACGATGAATTATTCATGTAAGTCCCAAAAAAGTATTCAAGTAAGTTCCAAAAAAGAAAAGGAAAAATTTAGAGAATGCCACAAATAACGTTCAGACAATATTTAAATAAAACTGATAAATTATTTGAATCAAATTTGAATTTCTGGGACTGGTTAAGAACTTTTCAAAATCAGAAAAAGTTTTTATGAAAAATGACGTTTTATTAAGAAACCAAAAATAAAAAATTTTACAAGGTTAAGTCCACTTCAAATGTACCACAGGAAGGCACATTGTTTCTTTATGTGCTTTTAAGTGTTTTATGAATTTTATTCTCTTTCCGATTTGAGGAATTGAGAACAGATTATTTCTTCTGAAATCTCCAGTAAATTGTCCAACGTTAGTTAATTTTCTTGCCCTAGAAAACAATTATTTATGTTATTAAAGTATAAATAATTTAAACAAATCATTGTAGCTAACTATATAATAGAAAAGTATGCTTGAACTTGCAAACAGGTATGGCATAACAAGTTTTGTACATATGAAACAGAAATTTATAAGCCCATTTGAATATTCACAAATTTTCAATACATATATACAAACTGTAAATAGGCAGCTAAAATACGTAATAATTAATATGTTAGCTTAGCATTTTTGGTAAGAACAAAGAACTTTAATGCCATACTGATAATAAATTAATATCAATGATTTCAGAAAGTCATTGATTAATAATGTTATATATAGGTACAGATCAGGGTGCATGACTGATAAGTCACTCTATTCCTTTCAAGGGATGTTAGTAGAGATTATTTGCAACTGATTTAACTATAATATGGATAATGTAAAACCTAACAGTCTCTGATATATTTTATTATTATTTTTATTTAAACTTCCCTTGTACTTATGTGTTTCAAAAAATATGTTTCATCGCGTAAGAAGAGATTTCTCACTCAAAAATAAGACACATAGTTACTATCAACATGTTGTTTGTACTTGAAATGCAGATTGCTGAAGTTTTATTATTTCGGTTAATTTTGTAAAGAAAATATATACACCACTGACTTCTCTAATTTTAGATGGCACAGTTATATAGACGGTTAATTGCTGAAAAGAAGTCATTTCTTGATTTTTGTTAGATTTAGGTTTCGTGTAGGAGATAAATGCAATTTTTTATGTATCGTACTTAATAGCATTATTTTACTATTTTTTTTTTTATAGATTTAAAAGGACTTTAAAAATTGCATTTATCTTCCACACGATGTCGATATCTAAAAAACGTCAAGAGGTGACATTTTTTTCAACAATTAACTTTCTACATAATTGGGCCATCAAAAACTATAAAAAATCAGTGGCGTATATATTTTTTACAGTTAACGCAAAGAAAAAATAAAACTTCAATATCTCAGAAACGAAGCAAAAATGGACCTATGTTGATAGGAATTAGGTATATCTGTCTTATTTTTGAGTGCAGATTCTCCGTTTAAGCGATGGCACATGTTTTTCGAAACACCCTGTATCTGTTTAATTTGAAAATAATGGACGCTCTACCTGTACCTAGTATTTTTTGTATTATTTATGGAAGTAAAATATTGTTTTTAAAACTTCATATAATCCTTATTCGAAAAGTTATATGTAAAGAAGAGAAGTTATTAAATAATTTGCACGTTTAATGCATTATCATGTTTTAAAAATTAATTCCTATGAATGTACGATTGGGTTGAAATTTTTTTCACAAATGTAGTTTTCTAGCTCGTCTTTTTTATCTTATTGAAGTATTTAACCTAATTTTTTGTAACATAACTATGTAAACAAACGCAGGAAACTGAAATATTAAAGTAAGACTTATTATTTTTTTATTTTAAAAATAAAATATCTCAAAAACTATTAGATCTCTAAATCAATTGCAAATGAGTTCTACTAACCCACCCTCAAAGGAATAAGCCAACTTACCAGTCACCCCGTATATGTATTGTATAATAAAACGCCACTACAATAAAAATGCAGATCTTGACTATAGATTGTATAATACACAAGCAAAAATTATCAAAAAGGAAAATAACTTGAGAAATCTATACACAACCATTAAACTTCAGATGAATACCTTTTCACCTACAATATAATGACGTTAAGTATTCATTTCTTGAAAAGTATGACGTAATTAAAATAGCTTGCATGCAGTAAAACCCGAATTATTAAACTTACCGTCTAATATTGAAATTAAGGACTCCAATTCCCAACTTGCTAACAGCTCTTTCATTGTATACTCATTAACTTCTATTTCACAGTTTATAATGTTCATGTACTTATTTTTCAAGTGTAACTTTACAAATATAAATTATTTTATAATACTCAACATCAATGAACAAAAATACAGCACACACAATTCGACGCATAGTAGGTAACATATGTCGTCTTTATTTGGCAAAGGCATAGCTTTCTACCTACCACCACTGCGTGATTCACTTGTTCTAACATTAGAACACTTCACATTGAGATTAGCAAGTATTCAATCAAGGATAACAGTTATTGGATTAATAGCATGTATAATTCTTCCAGTAAAGTTGTTTGCAGTTTTATTCCAAGAGTAGTATCATTATGTCAAGAAAAACATTTAAATAAGAATTTACTTCAAGATGTCCTTATACTTACTCTCACGGTTAAAAGTACTCGAAAGAAGTGTACTAATAAGAATTTATTTAATACATACATATATTTCGAAGGACTCAAACTTATATTGACTTAAAGACTTGCACCAATGAAACTCAAAAATATATCTGTTCTTGATGTACAATTGGTATATTATTGAAACAATAATAATTTATTATGCCCAGTAATATTTTTCTAGTGACAAGTATAAAAATTCAAGAATAATCGATTACTTTGATATAGAATAATTTTCTTTCCGTAACATGGTTAAAACTGAAGTAGTAGTATTATGATGTTTTATATGAAACACTCTGTATATTGAGAGATATTATTTTTAAAATGGAACTCTATGACGTATTGATTTAATAAAGGTATTGATTATAAAGTGACAGCTACTCCTACATTTTTTATTAATGTAGGGAGAAGAATCAAACATTAATTTGGCTCAAATGAATATCTGTCAAATATGTGTCACAGTTTTTAAATATTAGATAAAGATAATGCGTAGCGTGTATTAATGACAATTTAAAGGAAGAAGAATCAGTAAATGTAAATGAGAAAAAAATGTATTCCAAATTAAAACATTTTATACAAAACAGTCTTGCCAATATGTTACCGGTTAATTTCAATTTAATTGAAAATTCATTATTTTAGAAATATACATAAATTAGATCTTTAACTGTATGCAAATTATTGTGTTATTAGTTGCCTACTTTAATTATTTCCGTATAAATTGATTTTTATGTATCGATAATTCATTAATATTCCGTCTATTATGCGAAAATTATTATTATAAATGTTCTAATAGTATGTTATATAACAAGTGGCTAAAATGCTGTTTTTTTTTACAAGTGAGGCGTTTATAGTACGAGCCAAAGGAGAGTGCTAAAAACCACACGAGTAAAAAAAAACACATTTAATCTCGAGTTATATACACAAATTTTTGTATCGCCATTCGAAATTAGAAAACAGTATAATTTTGTAAAAATACGGCAAATTGACAAAGTTGCCTTATCGTAATGACTAAATTCTATTGCTGTTTCCATAGAAACCAATAATAACACAACTAAATATTGAACGATTTAAACGTTGCATTTGACACATTCTACTTTACAATAATTATTATTTGGAACAAAATGAGTGATAGTGAGGAAGATTTTATTCCTGGTACTCCTCCGGAAATGAGGGAGCAAGCAATTGCTGTAACTTTAGATTTATTACCAGCGAAATCTAGAAAATTGTTTGAAAAAGAATATGATTTATTTATGCACTGGTGTAAGCAGAAAACTGTGAGTAACATATCTGAGTCTCAAAATAAAACAAAGAAGGTTTAGTGCCATATCCCCCAAAAAGAAACAAATATGCAGCTACGGACACGTGTTTTGGAGTTATTGCCCCTCATCAGCGTAGCGTAGCTAAGGAAATGGATCTACGATGGGATAGATCAGGAACAAGAACTAAAATAAGGCTGGAAAGTACAGCACCCAGTACTCAAATAGTGCCTTCATGTTCCCATGTGCCACATTTGGGGCTGTGCTCATCGAGGCCCCAAATATGGCACATATCGTACTAAGATTATTATTAGGGTTTTTAGAATGTTTTTCTTTTTTGTAGGTCGATTATGTTTTTTTGTCCTTAGTGATATCCTTAAGCGTTGTTCTCGACTCCTGGTTTTTCGTTTGAGATGTTGAGTTGTTCAGAGCATTAAATTATCGAGCTGTAGTATTTTTGTAATAATCGTGTGAAATATCCATTGAATTGGGAGTGATATTACAAAAATTACGTAAAAATTTTTAGGAATATTTTCTATTTAGAAGATTTTTGTGTATTTGTTGGTTCCTGCAATTGTCGTTTTATACGGATTCGTCATTAGCTCAGAAAAAACACGAGAATTAACCCTCAGACAAGTTTATGAAAATTCAAAGGAGCCTTCTACTAGGCGTAGAAGTGGGTAACTATTTTTTTTGTTTGCCTTTTAGTTATGTAATGGTTCCTTTCTTAATTTCAGGGATTTTCTTTCTTTTTTCTTTTTCTCTTTCTTCTAATTTTAATTCCCTAAACGGTTACCGTTTATGTTAACATCAGTTATCCTACATGGTACGACGAATGAGAACATCACTCATCTGTTTTTGGCAAGCTGCATCATTAGCAACACCTTTCAAGGAAGTTTGCCTTGCACCCTGTAGAAGACTTACCTGGCAAATGTTTTACATCTTTATCATCCAGATTATTGTTGTTTCATCCCTACAATCCCTCCGTGTGGTATTCGGGAGTCATAACAACAATTCGTATTATGGAAACTACTCTTTACGCTTCAAGAACACAGTTAACTGCCACATATAATATAGATACATATTTTTTGCAATTAGTAATATATTCGACCATTCATAAATGGTCGAAGAGTAATATAGTAGCCACTATTTATTTATAAAGAAAAATTTCCTGTTTAACTGTTTAAATATTTAGGGTGGCAATACTTACAATTGGTCATATAAGAATATTTTATTTATATTTTACTTAAATACAAGTTCCATTAACGTTATGATTTGAATATCCGTGCGGGGCCATATATATGTTTTTGGTTATTTGGGAATATTTTTGATTTTTAAGTGTCACAACCTATAATTTGTACGAAATTGTTTATAACTGCCTGTACTGACGAAAGTGATCACATTCGCCTACAGAATCTTGTATGTGTATATATTTTATTGGGATTTATATATTTATATAGAGTTGGGTTCGATAACCCTTTTCGTTATTAAATAAGTATATAATTTTTCTTTTTTATGTATGAAAATTTGATATATTCTTATATAAAGGTGGAAATTCACTTTCACTTTTTGCACTATTTTTATTTAAAATGTAGGTGATATATGACATTTTTATTATTTCACGTTAGGGCAATAGCCGGGCTTACAAATATTCTTTGCTTATTGCAATATTTGGCATTAGAATATTATTTTTCATAGTTAACTGAAACGTAATTTTTTAATATGCAGCAGCTCACAAAATTATCTATTTTTACAGAAAACCTCTACCTCTGCAGGAAACACTTTTTTAATTTTATCCACACTTAAAGTATGCATTTTAATTTTTTTTAAGTAACAGTCACTCAAAAAACTGTGCCCTCTTCTGTTTATTCCCTCCACATTTTCAAGCCAAATTACCACATGTATTTTTTATAGTAATTTATGAAATGAGAAGAGCTGATTTTAATAGATTTTGATTATTTATAATGGGAAACAAATTACAATTTATAGTTTTAGGTATAGGTAGTATAAAAGTAAAATTGAAATAAATTAAAGCTCAGAGTTCTACAAAAATTAGCTGAACTGTAATATAAAATATGTTGGATAGACGAGATGCTCAATTCAAATACGGTTTAAAGATCATATCATCCATCTCAAATAGGAAAAAATGCGAGTCATTCCAGATCAAATCAACCAATTCGAAAAAATTGTACTCTTTAATTTCAATTATATTCGGTATACATGTTGGGGTTGTCACATTA
The DNA here is from genome assembly GCA_029963845.1 of Rhamnusium bicolor. NCBI lineage: Eukaryota > Metazoa > Arthropoda > Insecta > Coleoptera > Cerambycidae > Rhamnusium > Rhamnusium bicolor. The sequence goes on from JANEYF010001749.1 coordinate 36,042, forward strand.
TAAATCCAAAATTTAAATTTTTTTTGACAAGGGGATCCTGAAATACGTCCATTTAAAAGTAAAAAATGGCCCATTCACTTTTGCAACCAACTTTCAATCGCCAATATCTCTGCACTGGTATGTGGTAAAACTTGACGCCTACTTATTTTGCAAGCCACCTTCTTTTTCGCTCAGAAGTAAATCTAATTTTTTTCCATCTATAGACGCAATATAGATCAAAATTATTTATATACCATGATAAACAGAATTTGGAACATAAGGGATTTTCTCAAAAGTATTTAAAAATATGCTTTTTGAGAAAAGTAATTCCAATCGTTTTTTGCCCTTCAATGTGATTATTAGTTTGTAATACATTTTACTTTCAAATCAGTAATATCATGGCAGAAAACTTCTTTCCTAAATGCCATCTCCCCTGTTGAACGGGTGCATAACTGATGTTATGGTGAAGCAGGATCTCCAGAATGGTGGCAGCTGTTCCATGCATCTCACCAGTGGTGCTGTTGATACCGCAAGACAATCGACCAAGTGTAACAATAATAGTTCTTTGTGATGTTGTGTATAATGCCTTGTAGGGCATCTAATCGATTCATTGCGATTACACAGAAGCCTGTGTAATACAGCGGTCTGTCAGCAGGTTGAATTTGCAACTGGCCATGCTTTTCTTGGCACCACGCTGTTGTGTATCTGCTGTGTCTTAACATACAAGATACGTGTAAAATTTTGTAGATGGAGTTGAGGCAAGTGACCGGCCTATAATTCCTCGTGTCTGAAATATCCCTCTTTTTGGTGATAAGCACAATAGGTTCTTCTTGGTTCTCAAGGTGTCTACGGCAGAAGGCCTCCAGTTGTACAATTGTTAGAGTGCTGTTGTTGAATTGATGCATCGTCTCGTAGATTCCCTTCCAGACCGTTTCAACTATCTTCCACAGTCGGCGTATTATCGACAACACGTTGTGGCTCTTGAAACAGACAGGAGGGATTCGCATGGAACGATGTAGTTTGTTCCATATCCCTGACCCACTTCTACAGCGATTTCTTAATAGCCATAAGCGCTCGAATCCTATGTAGACAGTGTTGCTTGATGGTACACAACATTGTCAGATTTAGAGTGTGGTGTTGGCGATTTGGTCCGTCTACTATGAGCCGAATTTTCGGAGTAAAAGATTTGCCCGTTGTTATATAATCCACCACATCACACGCATGTTGTCTAGCCGACTGTATCTTACGCTCGATCTTTTTTACATGCCCCGTAGCCTTCTCTCCCCGGCTTTAAGTGTTATTTTATCTCGCGGGGGGGGGCGGCGGCAATTGTTTTGCTATGATTAATTTGTTAGTGTTATCATTTTTTAGATTCACGGTATATTGTTTTATTAATTATTATAATTAAATCAAAAACTCATATTTATTACTTGGTGTTCCCAAAATATCTGATTGAAAGGTCATTTGTTTAAAGCAATCTAATTGAATAGTATACCTTTTGAGATTATTTTAGATTTATAAACCTGTCTGTAATTAATTATTTTATTTTTACAAACCGTTTACATTCTTTAAGAGATATATTATTCAACAGTCCGGGATTATGATGCCGCTTCAAAGAACTGCTATGTCTGTTACGATTCACGAAGATGTGAAATAAGAGATCTTGGAGATCATTCAATAGAAAGACTGATAATTTGTAGGATTGAGATAGAACAGATAAAAAAATAGTTGAAATATGTTCTTATTACAATATGATATTTATACAAGGGAATTGTAAAGCAGGAAATTGATTTTTTTATAAATCCACGATCAACGTCAAGTGTCAAATACCATTATTTTGTACAATTTAGCAAATTATTTCATTTAAGGAAAAATGTGTAAAATAAATAACAGAATTAACATAAAATTACAGTCTCGCATAAAAATCACAACTTTTCACGAAATTAAAAAATAATAAAAAACAAGTATTGAACCTGATATCTAAAAGAATACTTACAACACAACAAGGTTCTTCATTGGAGGAAAAGCGTCGGATGGTAATGAAGTAATCAAATTATTGCCGATATTTCTGAAACATAAAATCATTTGTAGAATTTTTCAAAACTAATTAAATTGATAGATAGATTTTTATAATAATTTCATATTTTTAATAATTTTTTTTTTTTTCGAGTGCCAATTATCTGATTGATTATACATAATATAACAACACATTTATATTGCGATTATTTATATTAAGTGTTGATGATGATGATTATGGGATATCGATTTACATAAGGATGGGAACAGACAACTTACCAATGATCGTTTAACTATTTTGTTTTTGAGACTTCTTTTCTTATGTGTAAAAAGTAGGGATGCAAATTTGTTAAAGAAATCTGATCTTATTATTTTCTTTTATATATAGATAAAGAAATATTGTTTAGGTATTTAGACAATTTATTTTCTGTAATATTTCGAAAACGTTTCCAAACATGGAAATAACATGCCAGTAAAAATAAGCTGATCTAAGATTATTTTGATTTTTTTTGCTTTCGTTTGTCTGTTTACAATAATCTTTATACGTCATGATCACACGTCGCATTTAAAAATTGAATACAAATATTGTGAAATAATTTTTTTTATTTTAAATTTAAAATATCTCCGATGATGATCTGTATGATGCAGTGTGTATACTTAGGTGTAAATGAGTTACACTCGCTGACGTCAAAGACGTCCTTAGGGAGTTTGGATGTCATCCCAGAGATGGATTTTTAAATCTAATACTATATTCCGAAAAATGCGTGATACAATAGTAATAAACTAAATTTAAATTTTTAACAGTGTACTTACATTAATTTATTAATCTTTTGCATCTAAAACCGGACACTGATGAGAGGTCGTCAACCGCCGAGAATTGTATTGGAACCGATGAGAGACCGAGAATTACATTATTTATGTATGTAGTGCTGAAGGACGAATATCGTTTGAGTCTGTAGGCGACTTAGTTTACATCCTTGCTCCATGACGCAGTCTGTAATTTGTTCAGTCCAAAATAATCTAGCTAACGATCTTCTGTGTGTACGGCGAGTACAGACATTTTTCATTTATTCCATATGTGTTGTTGAGTGTAGTGCATTAGTGGACTTAAAAAATGGCGAAGAGGTCAGCGTCTTCAGAAAGTGAAGCTGATGTGTTGGGTGTTGTTATGTAAAATATAGGGGACTATTATAGGTAAATCCAGTCCAATTATTAGTAAATTAGCTGTGACGAAACATGTGTCGTCGAAAAAACACCAAACGTTGATTGACGAACTCAAACAAAGGCGGTGAAACAGAAGGAAGCTATTTTGTAAAGTAGGTCACAAGGTAAATGCTGTTTATTGTACTGTTAGTGCCTGTTTCACAAACTGCCTTTATTATTTATGTTATGACATCCAAATTCTCTAAGTTTATGTAAACTGTATTCATTTATAAAAGAGACATTTACATCACTACGTGATAAGTGATCTTCTTCTTCAGTGAATGTGGTATGCCTTCACCTTTAAATAAGAATTGACCACACATAAACTACGATTTCTATGAAATCGATAAAACAACATTGACGCTAATGAATTGGCTATCCGAATGTAGTAGGTATACGAGTATTTACACACCTATGACGTATGTCCCTTTACTAAGTTTTTTTACTAATTAGTTTTGCTTAAACATATAAATGGTATTATGGGTTTTTGCTAAGAACATTTTGTGTCGGCCATTTATTTAACATATTCTGCATATCTGTATAATTAAATGATAAATGTATTACAATTACGTTATCTGAATGGGAATTAATTAAATAAACTTGTTTCATGGCATACGTTACTTTACATAATTGCATCAATTACATCCATTTAATATGGAGGTATATTTATATTTACTTCATGTCAAAATACAATGCGTGTGTTCCAATCGGCCATTGTTTTTAAACAGAAGCGCTATTAAAAGATTATTATAATCATTATATTCGTTAAACTTTGTTATCGTTTTCTTTGTTTTAATTAATGTTTCAGATTTATTATAACTATGAGAGCATAAAAAAATTGTACGAGGGTCATGAAATAGTAACACTATATATTTCAATTTGAGAGATATAAGATGCCAGACAGCATCCGTCTGGTGATTTTCACAGTGAACAGAAAGTTAAGGATATTTCATAGATTGACAACTTCTTCTAACACTCCTTAAACTAAAATTATTTTTCCTTGTTTTTTCATAACCATACTCGTATTATGCAAAAGGATTAATTCCTTTTGCATAATACGAGTATGGTTATGAAAAAAACAAGGAAAAATAATTTCAGTTTAAGGAGTGTTAGCCATGGGGAACCAACAATTTCCTAAACCTAGCATCATATTCTGGCCCCTCACTATAATTGCTTCAAGTATACATCTGGGCTTGCTTTTGATGATGTGGTCGATCACATCCTGTAGGATTTGTGCCCATAAAATGGGCAGAATATCTAACAGTTGCGTAATTTTCTTTGGAGCCGCTTGATGGTTTTGAAGTACCCTATAAATCTCACACATGTTCAATGAGATTCAAGTCAGGAGAATGTTGTGGAAGAGGATCGTGATCAATTCTGTGAGTTTCAAGGGCGTTGAACACTTGTTGAGTATGATGAGGGCGAGCATTACATCAATAAAAATAAAATTTTCGCCAATAGCAGCTAGAAAAGTCGTCACAATATTTTTACTTTCTTATACCTAATATAAGGAAGTATTAGTAATCGTGATTTTTTTCGACCCCGAGATTTTGATTGATATATAACGTATATGTGAAAGTATATATTAAACCTTTCTGAATCCATTCTGACTGTTTTGCGAATGATGTCTGTCGGTCCGTGTGTATGGATGTGGTGTGTGTGTGTGTGTGTGTGTGTGTGTGTGTGTGTGTGTGTACTTTCCGTACAAAGCGAGGACACACATCGGTACCTCACCGGAGCTGTGAGGACATTTTTTCATATGAGGACTCATTTTTAGTCCTCCAAACGTTTTGTCCTTACTACGAGAATCTACGTGAGAAATCCAATAGATGTGTACCTATATCAACAACAATTCATTTGTCCTCACAAGGTCCGGTACCAACGGATGCCTAGTTCACTATTTTTGTCGCTGTTTAACATAGGGGGCGCTAATCCAGTGGATCACGGTCGGACCTTAGCAACTTTGTGAGACCATCCGAGAAGTGTGTATACGAAATTCAAATTTCCATAGTTTTCGCTTCGTGTGTGAAGTAAGCAGAGTTCCTCGTTTTTATGAGGACTGTTATAAACCTGTTAGTAAATGCATTAGTAGCGCACTCTTCTATATCTAGCTTCTTATTAGAGCTACCGATTTCTTTTATGTACAAGAATAAATGATAGAGGTATATTTTTTTAATTTAAGCCAAACTATTGTGATGGATTGTTTTATTTTATATGAAATATACACTGTGGGTCAAATAATAACTAATGACTCTTTCTTTTTCCAGCCGATTTTAATATTCTTTGTGTTGTGTATAATATGTAGACAGCATTTTTATCTAGAATTTAATTTTTGGTTTTTAAAACTTACAGGGTGAACCGAAAAAAGTACGTTCTACTAAAACAGTACATTTGAGCTCGTTGTACAAATTAAGTATTGAAACACTATTGCTTAGACACTTTCGGAAAACACTATTCTTTTTTAACATTTTCGTTATTTTTTATTACTTACTAGCAATTATTTTTCTCCCAGAGCTCTGTTACAGTTTGAAAAGAAGATTTTTGATATAATTATTAATCAAGTCGCCAGGTTAAAGGAAAACAGTTATATCTTAAATTTAACAGATTGCGAGATTCTATGCTTATCCGAAATGGTTCTCCTCTATATAGAAGATTAAGTTTTAATGAGAACTTGAAGAGAATCTCACAATTATGGCGCAAACAAGTTAACTCGTTAGTTCCCACAAAACAATGGAAATTAAGTATATTGTTTTCCGAAAGTGTAGCAATAGCGTTCATTGATTTTTAAATAAGGAGTTAATTTTTACAATGAACTCAAATACACTGTTTTAGTAGAATCTAATTTTTATCAATCTACGCTGTAAGTTTCAAAAACCCAAAAAGAAAAAATTATTAAAATCGGCCAAAAGGAGAAAAATTACTGAAACTTAAAAAAGGGGGCTACTTTAATTTGGCCCAGAGTGTATATGTTTCTCAGCGTTATTTTGCTATTATCCTGCAAAATCTGCCATAAGGAATTAATAAAACTCCGATTCCTACTTGAGCGCGCATTATACCTGTAAGAATACTATAGGATGAAAAGTAAGTCATTGAGGAACCCCTTAACGTTATCTGATCAAGTTGATTTTCATAAGGAACATTTTTTCATGGCGGGTGTAATGTAACTTGTAAGTAACTTGTGTCATTTATTACACGGGCGACGCAAAGAACAATTCTGAACTTGTTATACAACATAATAATTCATTGATTTTAAAATTTTAACTGTCCTCAGAGATGACAAACCAGAACTGAAATTGATATCTAGTTTAGAATTTTTTTGTAGAATTTTGAAATGTAAAAATATGCAACTTAATATAATGCCACCAGGGCCACTAGGGGTTACTAGAATTTTTTTCGTGCATCCTACATATGCAGTATCCCCGGATGGAGTTCACAATACTTGTAATTTTTTTTATTTAAAATGTTCGAAAAGACATTCTTCATAAAAACTTTTGCTTATTTTGAAAATTTAATAACCGCAATTAAATATTCAACAAATTATACAGGACGATAAAAAACTTAAAAAATGTATATTGAAGAGTAAATTAGCAATATTTTACTTTTTAGAGAAAAATGTCAGGAGCTGTTATTCGTAATCATAAAACTGACTTAAATTAACAGTTTCGTTGAAAAATTGATTGTTACTGAATACCAATATTTTCAAGTTAATATTAAAATGCCTTGTTACAAGGGAAGACATTTGTCTGGTTTTCATTTTAAACAAAAAAAGATGTATTTTTATATAAAAAATTTTACTTTTCTTCAAATGGCTTATACAATTGTGAAATCTGTAGCAAACAGAAAGAAAAAATCCATTTTAAATATTGGTCAAATTGTGAAAATTATTTCTCTCAAAAATTTCCTCAACGAAATTCTTCGTTCGTAAATTTATGACTGAGGTGCCCAAAAGTTATTTCTATAAAAAACAGTATGATCTATTTGCATACATCACATCACTAATTTCTTGTGTCATCTAATCAAAGAATACGCACCTAGCGAGGACTTCCCCTTCCTTTATTCTTAAAACAAACATCTTAACGCATTCAAATTAGATCTTTCAACGGGACAAGTTCAAAAAGTGAAAAGAAATAATGTCGATGAAACGCAGATCTACAGGTAAATATGTACATTAGTTTATATGTAAGTATCATAGTTTAGTTTAGCTAGTAGTTATACTATATAAAATAAATTTTATTTTCAAGTTTGAAAAGTGGTAACATGTCGTTAAACAACATTGAAAACTGTTTTAATTTATTAGTTGAATCACCCGATCCAAAATAAAGCGAGAAAATAATTTTGGTGTTAGAAAACATTCATTTAATTAATCCAAATTTATATTTATAATTTGTTTTAATAAAAAAATGTGTTTTAGTATTTACTTATGTAAACGTCAGATACATTTTTCTCTATACACTTAAAAACTGAACCTAATAAACATATACATACAGTATAAATAACGTTTTAATGACTTTTTTATCAAGATAGGTATGAGACTATATTTATCGAAAAACTGCTGAGCAAATCATACGTTTAAAATTTCCCTGCACTTTTTGAGAATTTTCAACAACAGAACTTTATGAGGACACGTTTTCACTGATACTGATATTTCATTCCATTTTACTTTCTGAGGACTTTTAATAAATAGAGATTTTTTTTGAATCGACCCGAAATAACTCAAGGGGATTGTAAAATCTTCATGACATCCGCAAGTTTCATTAATAAACAAAATTATTAACTGCAAATTTCCAACACATTTGAAACGCTGTAGAAATTCTTTTCTAAAGTTAAAAGATGGAAACGTAATATATTAGGGGGCCAAAATTTACCAGTACTATATCCGAATAACGTTCTAAGGACGCTTTACGTAGGTAGATTATTTGTTAAAATTTTGTTTTGTGCATTTAGAAATGATCATTTATTACTTTTTTTACCATAATTTTTTAATAACATCTTAATTTTTATAACATAGAACATTGTAACGGCACGTTTTCACTGATTTGATATTTTTGCTTTTTAAGAACTTTTAATACATACAGCTTTAAGAATCGATGAAAAGAGAAATGTAATTTCACAGGTATATCGTCAGTTGAGTATTGGTTTCTTCTAAGTCCAAAAACATTAAACTGGTAAAAACGTTTTCTCAAGTTCGAGCTAAAGTTTAAGGAAAACATGTAAACAAATGTGATATTTTTTTAAATTTAGACATTTTCATAATTTGATTAATTGTGCAGTCGATTTGTTTCATTTTTATTTTCTTGTAGTATTTTTTAGTGTAGAAATAATTTTTGTCATTATACATTTGATCATATTCTAATTCTAACTTAGTGCACTGTCCTCATAAAGTTTAAGTATAATAGGTACCGTACATAAGTAGCCCTTCTCAAAATAATAATGATAATAATAATTTGATTAATAAAATATTTAAATAAAAACGCAGTAATTGGTCATTTTCTCGTTTAATTATGATTTTCATTTCATTTCTGGTGCTATTACTAAATAAGAAAAGTAATTGTAAGCGTAACCCTTTAGTTTTAATTTTTCCTTTGTGTTTAGATATATGGCACTTGGTGCAATTTACTGAAGATGGCATATGGTACATCTGCTCACCCACAAAAATTAAATCTATTTCAAATGGTTACCTAGTAAGGTGGAATGATGGAAAATGGTATCCTGCTAATATGTACAAAACTGGTGGTATGTATTTTAAATAATAATGATAAATGTTCTAAAAAAAATTCAGTCACGAATTTAAGAGGGAGGACAGGGGGATACAATTTCTTTCTCATCTAAAAAATCAAGTTTCATGATGTTGGTTACGAAAGCTAGAAAAAAGTAAAGAAAACTGTATGTTTGCCTACTCTAAAAAAATTCCTAAATCTACCCCTAAAAAAATTCATTAGTTTTTATTTGTAGCTGGTTTGGTTTTTAACATTCTTAAAGTTTTAAGGAATATTTAACATTATTTTGTATATATATTTTTTTTGTTTTGGAAATTTACATTATTATTTTTTTTTTCAATAAAATAAAACATTTTCAGATAAAGAAACGATGAAGAAGATTAAGGAACAAATGGAGTCAGGTCCTAATATTAATATATCAAAAAATAAAGGTGAGTTCTAAAAGAGATTGTATTTTTAAGTTAAATAATTTGAACAATTTGTAGAAATGTGTAATGAAGAAAATACAAGAAAAATGAAGAACACAAAACGGATGTGCAATGTTAGACTGGATATGTCGGATGATGAATTAACAGGTACATATACTATGGGCAAAATGATCTAGTTTGGTTGTGAACGGATTAAAATCTTACATAAAACGACCCAACATTTTCCTTGATTTTTCAGAATATTTCATTATCAGGGAATTATAGCTAATGGAAATATACAGGGTTATTATAGTTCCACCGACTTTAATATTTACAGTAGTCTTATTATATTTTGGGTGTATAGTTTTCTACTAATTCTTCGCTTATACATACAAGGTGTTCCAAAAGTCGCGCACCACCTTGAAGGTACGTTTTCTAGTAATGTAATAGAGTGCTGCAAAAAATGTTTAAAACATTATTGGTCCCTCGCTTAAGGAACCACAAACAATTTAAAAACAGAAAAAGGAAACCCTGTTTAATAAATACTCGACTCATTTTCAACAATCATACGCAATACTTTATTATAATAAATGTTCAAAATTTTGCCCATTTACTCCTAGATATGGTTCCGCATGATGTTTTCATGCGCACGTGGCAGGAATCACGGTAGCAGCAACGACAATGATTCTGTTCTGCAGCTGTTCCTCTCCTCTCCTCTCCTCTCAGGTGTTGTTCGATATACAATATTTTTCAAATGCCCCTTAAGATGAAGTACAATGGGGTTATGTCGGGTGACCGTGGAATCCAATGTATAAAACTTAGATAAACTGAACACAAGAATGTGACAAAATAATGGATAACACAGATCTTGATTGCTGCTATTACCGTGAGTCCTGAAATGCTCCAGCGTGTGCACGAAAACATCGTGAGAAGAATCAACAAGTGTCTAGATTCAAATGAGCAGAACTTTGAACATTTGTTATAAAAAATTATTGTGTATTATTGTTAGAGTGTGTCGAGTATTTATTAAACAGTGTTGCATATTTTTTACTTTTAAATTGCTTATAGTTCCTTAAGTGAGGGACAAAGAATTTTTTAAAAATTGTTTCAGCTCTAGAAAATGTACCTTCAAAGTGATATGCGACTTTTGAGACACCCTGTATAACGATTACTAAAAAAATTTAGAAATAAAAATACGTAATTTCTGGAAATCACTTTAATTTTTTTTTTGACACCAATAAAGATTGTCAAATTTTCAAATTTCAGTCATAAACAATTTTATGTATATGCTTACTTGGAAATAATTATTTGAATTATAAAATTGAAAAGAATTACTTAGTTTTTACACGATGAACGATGCCTATCAAAAATATAAATTAAGGTTAATAAGTAATATTTTATCGTAGTTATCTAGGGTGTACAGTGTTTCACATTGATGCTATTAGGATTTCGTATACTACAAGAGGCGAAAAGAAGTTTAAGATATAAATATTTTGAAAGAAAATAAAATTGCACAGATCCTGGACCGTATTCAAATTATGAAAAGAAACCATTAAATGCAGTTTTCGTCTTTAAAAATGACAAGTGTTACGATTTTTTATTTTATTTATGTGTGGTTTCAATTCAACAGCGATAAATAATTGATACATTTCGTCGCTTCACGGCTATCATCAACATTATTTTTTTAATACAAACCTTGAATTTCCATGCAATATTTTCATTATTCTGAATAGTTACGTACAAAAAAAATCTTGTAGATTTTTGCATAACTTCGACCACTGTCATGTAACAATTATATTTTTAAACGGATGAATTAGATTTTTTAAAGTTTTAAAAAATTTGACATTTTATTTGCTTCGTATTTACGCATTTCCAGAATAAACAATAATATAATTATTGGGTATTACATAAGCTTCGTTTCAAACCTAACATGATAACAATAATTAATACCTATTGTTTTTTTTTGTATTTTATATTGTAAACATTTTTCTTTTTGATGAGTTAATATTTTTTTATCTCAATATTTTTTTGCTTCTAATACTAAGAATACTGTTATTCAATTCAATGCAATTCTTGCTTCTGGATAGTTGTTTTAATAGTTTCTACGATTGGAAATGTTGTTTGATTTACTATCTACCTAAAACTTTTATACTAGCGCATTCAGATAAGAATGACAGTATAAATATAAAAAGCTGCAGATATTTATTATTGTTATGACGTTAGGTTTGAAAGAATGTATATGTAATTCCCAACAATTATTTAATAATTTTTGCTAGGAATTCTTTAGAGTACTATTAATATTTTGTTAATTCTTTAGCACTATGAACCAAATGCCTTAATTTTCGACAAAGATCAACACTATTCCGATCGTATATTTTGTCTTTTAAATTCGGTTTCACCAAAAAGTAAAATTAGCTGATCAAACCTACAATTTCAAACACATTATTACCGCTCATTTTACAAAGAATGCTTTCTCTAAATTTATATGATCACGAGGCCCTATTGACAACATTAAAATTGAATTAACTAGCTAGCATGGATCTATTTTTTTTGTTAATTTTTAACCTTATATTGCTTTCGAATGAAATTACAGTCTTTAACATGTCTGTATAAATAAGTTTTGCTAAACATTTGAAAACAGTAGGTGCTCGGTACATATTCGTCAAGATGTTTTGTGTGTTTTCTATGAATTCTTCTTTGTGACAGAATTATGTCTTCTCCTCCTTTTATCATAGTCCTGTTTCTAAGAAACATTCCTTCGTTTTCTAATTCTTGGTTCAGTAATTTTCTCTCATCGGAATTTTTTTGAAGACTTAATATGAGTTTTTGTCCATATGGATTGAAAAACTTTTTGTCCCATTTTCTGTGTGTCGTAGAAAGATACAGTTACAAGTTGTAAATTGGGATAATCTGGTACATTTGCTTGTACATTTTCACAAACTTTATATGCACCTGAAATATTTGCTAGATCTATCTCTGACTCTTCAGTTATAGTTTGTGAAATAGGAAAAACACCACATTTTGTGTAATTTTTAAACTTTGATTGTTTCACTTCTCAAGTGATGGGTCGAAATCGGACAAAATTTATTATTGTTAAAAGAACTAGGTTCATATAACGTATGTTTTCCGTCGGATATATATTTTTCTCGTTTTCTTCTATATAACAAATACCCGTCTTACTTCTTCTTTCCGTTTATTGTATATATTAGGCAAATCAGATAATTTAGAAGGGTTTTCATCTTGATCTTGTATCTGTTGCCATGGTGTTAATAACATTTGATAGTTCAGTAAATGCCAACTGACTTTGTTGATCTATTGTGGGTATTATACTGTTCAGTTTAGATGAAAGAACATAATCTATTGCTGTATTTCATGTGTCACATAGTTCACGCTGTGCAGGCATTTGAATATATTCATTGTCTACATTCTAATTTTATGTCATGCAAACTTAATATTCTTGGGGTTTTCACAATTTTCCTTTAATTAAATTAAACACTACAGGTAATACAGTCTCCTGTATCCCTGAAGGTACCTCAAGGTACCTTATTTGGAAGAGGGCTACAAATTTAGGTACTATGGTCACATACCCAATGGTCGAGTATGCTAGGATTAATTTCTTGTTTAGAAAAAAATCCTAGATCCTCAACTGGGGATCGAACTCGAGACTCCAGGGTGTGAGGCAAGTGTCTTCACCCTCGGCCACAAAGCCTCACTATGATATAATTTCTGATTCGTCGGCAGTTGCATAAGAATTAATAGGTAGCTATGTACTGGTGAAAAGTAGATCAGTATTAGTATTTGTGTTTGTTTCAGATCTCATTCACCTCCTAGATTATTTAATTCAACTGCATTTTAGTCAAGTCGATTTTTGATTTATCAATATTATGGTAAAAACAATAGCGGAAATAAAAATTGTCTTCCATTTTATCTGAAAAGAAAGAAAAATGTTTACAACTGATAACATTGCTGAGTTCTTAGTAGAAGGCCGAAGTAAATACAAAATGTTTTCAAATCATCATATTTTTTTAATTGTGTAGTATATTTCACGTCTACTTGAATTATGGTAGTGCAATTGTACATTAAAGTAATCAGTATTTTATTTTAGTTTTACAGGGGTACTGTTAAAATTTTGTAAACTAGACCAAACCGAAATAAGATTGACTATAAAAAAGTTATATTTGAATATTTAAACAAAATTAAAAGGGGGAACTAGAAATGTCACATGACAGTGGTCAAATGTTTGCAAAAATTCTCAAGAATTTACGTACGTAACTCTATTCAGAATAATGAAAATTTTGCATAAAAATTCAAGGTTTGTATTAAAAGTATAATGTTGATGATCACACTGAAACGAAGAAACGTGTCAAATATTTAACGCTGCTGAATTAAAGCCACATAGAAATAAAATAAAAAATCGTAACACTTGTCGAAAACAACAATTAATTGTATTTTTCCATAATTTGAATACAATCCAGTACAATTTTATTTTCTTCCAAAATGCTTATATTTACCCACCTTAAACTTATCTTTGCCTCTTATGGTATACGAAATCCTAATAGTGTCAGTGTGAAACGGTGAATACCCTAGGTAATTAAGATAAAATATTATTCAATATTAATTGTGATTTATATTTTTTTGATGGTCATCGTTCACCATGTTAAAACATCATTAAACTGGGTATTTTTTTGTCAATTTTATAATTTAAATAGTTATTTCTAAGTAAGTCTATCCATAAAATTGTTTATGACTAAAATTTGAGAATTTATCAAAAAAATCTCTATAATGTCAAAAAAAATTATAGTGGATTTTGTATAATTTTGGCGGTTTTTAATGTTTGCATCAGATTTGGAAAAACTCTTTTTTAAGAGGATTCCAAAAAAGATGTATTTTTTAATCCTAATTTTTTGAAGTAATTGTTATTTATACAGGGTGTCCCAAAAAGTCGCGCACAAACTTGAAGGTATTTTTCATAGGGATGTAATAGAGCGCTGAAAATTTTTTTTACAAAATTCTTGGTCCATCACTTAAGGAACTATATGCAATTTAAAAGTAGAAAAAAGGTAATACTCACATACTGTGACAGTAATACGCAATAGTTTAGTATAACAAATTCTGCCCATTTGAACCTAGACATGCGTTGGTTCTTATAATGTTTTCGTGCATACCTTGGAGCATTTTAGGACTCACAGATGCGGAACAAAATCGTTGCCGCTGCTATTACCATGAGTTTTGAAATGCTCCAGCGTGTGCATGAAAACATCGTGACAGAACCAACGCATGTCAAGGTGCAAATGAGCAGAATTTTTAACATTTACAGTAATAAAGTATTTCGTATTATTGTTAAGTGTGTCGAGTATCTATTAAAAAAATGTGACCTTCTATTTAACTTTTAAATTGTTTTCGGTTCCTTGAGTGAGGGACCAAGACTTTTTTTAATTTTCCAGCACTATTATATTCCTAGAAAATGTGTAAGATGGTGCGCGATTTTTGGGTTACCCTGTATAACAACTTCTAAAAAAAATGGACTTAAAAATACATATTTTTTGGAATCCGCTTAAAGAATTTACTTTGTATGTGAGTTTTTCGAAATCTGACACAAAATGTTAAAAACCGACACAAGTATACAAAATCCACCATTTTTTTGACACCTATAGAGAATTTTCATAAATTTCATAGTTTTCGATTTTTAAGATAACAAGTGTTACGATTTTTTATTTTATTTTTATATGGTTTTAATTCAGCAGCATTAAATATTTGATACGTTTCGTCACTTGAGGGTGATCATCAACATTATTTTTTTCAACATAATCCGTGAATTTTCATTTAACATCTTCATTATTCTGAATAGAGTTACGTACGTAAATTCTTGAAAATGTTTGAATTCATTGGACCACTGTCATGTGATATATCTCGTCTTTCCTTTTTTATTTTGTTTAAACATTCATATATTTTGCAAAGGGTCCAAATAGGCCTCTTTATCCAGTTTTATTTTTGACCAAATGCATAATTTTTTTCTGGTTAATCTTGCTTCTGTTTCTTCAAATTTACAAAATTGTAACAGTGCCCCTGTTAAACAGTGGATACCCTGTAAAACTAAAAATAATACTAATTACTTTGTTGCACTATTGAGCAATAATTCAATTCAATTACTGTGATATTCTACTAAAAACATAACGCTGTTTATCAGTTGAAAGCATTTTTCATTATTTGCAGGTGAAGTGGAAGACGACTTTTATTCCCGCTATTGCTATTTCCGTAATATTGATAAATCAGAAATCGACATGACTAAAACTACAGTTGAATTAATAAATCTAGGAGGTGAACCAGATCTTGAAACAAACACAAATACTGATACTGATCTAGTTTCCAGCAGTACCGAGCAACCTATCAATTCTTTTGCAACTGCCGACGAATCGGAAATTATATCAACAAAAGAAAATTGCGAAAACTCCAAAAAAAATGAAGTTTGCATGACAGAAAACCAAAATGTAGACAATAAATATATTCAAATGTCTACACCACGTGAACTATGTGACACAAGAAATACAGCAATAGATTATGTCTTTTCATCTAAACCAAGTAGTACAATACCCACAATAAATCAACAAAGTCCGTTGGCATTTACTGATTTATCAAACATGTTATTAACACCATGTCAACAGACACTGAAACAAGATGAAAACAATGCTAAATTTTCTGATTTGACAAATACATACAATAAAGTGAAAAGAAGATGTAAGACGGATATTTGTTACGTAGAAGAGAACGAGGAAAATATATTCGAAGAAGAAGATACATTATACGAACCTAGTTCTTTTAGCAACAATGAATTTTCGTCTGATTTCGACCCATCATTTGAGAAGTCAAACAATCAAAGTTTAAAAAATTACAGAGAAAGAGCCACCGATAGATCCAACGAAACTTCAAGGTTCATTTGAAGTTCGTGAAAATGTACAAGAAAATGTAGTCATTTCTTCTAGTTCACAAACTATAACTGAAGACTCACAGATAGATCTAACAAATATTCCAGGTACATATAAATTTTGTGAAAATGTACAAGAAAATATACAAGATTTTCCCAATTTACAAATTGCAGCTGTATCTTCGACGACTCAAAGGAAATGGGACAAAAAAGTTTCTCTGTCCATTTTGTCAAAAACTGTATTCTAAACTTCCGAGACACATGTATAACTGTCACTCTCAGGAGAAAGAGGTTGCTCTCATATTGAGTCTTCAAAAAAAACTCCAAAGAGAGAAAATTATTAATTCAAGAATTAGAGAATAGAGGCACATTTCTTAGAAACAGGACTACGATAAAAGAAGGAGAAGGCATAATTATGCCAAAAAGAAGAATTCACGGAGGGCACACAAAACATCTTGAAGATTATGTACCTTGCACCTACTGTTTTCAAATGTTTAGCAAAACTTATTTATACAGACATGTTAGAAACTGTAGTTTCAATCTGAAAAAAAGATGCTGGTTCAAAATTAACAAACAATAGATCAATGCTAGCTAATTCAGTTTTAATGTTGCCAGTAGGACCTAACGTATCAGACAAATTTAGAGAAAGCATTCTTTGTAAAATGAGCGGTGATAATGTGTTTAAAACTGTAAGAACTGATCAGCTAATTTTACTTTTTGGTGAAACCGAATTTAAACGACTTGGTCATGACACAAGGTACCATCGAAATATAATTGATCGTTGTCGAGAATTGGGTCGTTTGGTTCAAAGTGCTAAAGAATTAGATCAAAACGTAAATACTTTAAAGAATCTAATTCATCCGTCTAAATATAAACTCTTCAGAGATGCAGTTTTCAAGGTTTCCGGATATAATCCCGACTCTAATACATTTAAAACACCATCCTTAGCATTAAAAATTGGATATACCATCAAAAAGTGCATATCTGTCCTTAAGGGAGAATATTTGGAAGACGACATATTAGGGACTGAAATCCCAAATCTGGATAATTTTCTGCAAATATTAGACTCAAAATGGCACATCGAAGTAACGTCTCATGCACATAGAACCCTAACCGAACGAAAGTGGAACGCACCAAAAAGAATTCCTTTAACGAGGGACATACAAACTTTACATAAATATTTATGTAAAGAAAGAGATGCATGTTTTATGGAGTTAAGCAAACAACCGTCCGTAGAATCTTTTCAAAAATTAACGGAATTAACTTTAGTTCTAGTAATAATACTAAATAGACGTCGAGTTGGAGATGTTCAATATACTCCTTTAGATGTGTACCAAAAGGCAAAAGGAGTAGATAGCGAATCCGATGTTTTTGAAACTTTATCAGACACCGAAAAACAACTTGCAAAATGTTTTAAACGTCTAGTTATACGGGGGAAACGGGGCCGAGGTGTCCCTATTTTGCTCACAAATGAAATGCAAGAAAATATTGACCTCTTAATCGCTAGAAGAGTAGATTGCGGTTTGGACAGGAGTAATAACTATTTATTTCCATCACTGCGAAATGCTTGTGGATTCTACAGAGCTTCTGACCTAATTACTTCATTTGCCAAAAAAAGCAGGTTGTGAAATGGCACATACAATAACATCAACTAGATTAAGGAAACATGTAAGCACCATGGTGCAACTATTAAATCTAAAGGATCATGAACTGGATGCTTTAGCACAATTTTTGGGGCACGATATACGTGTACATCGAAAACATTACAGATTACAGGATGAAACTATACAGTTGGCCAAAATTAGTAAAATTTTGGTAAACTTCAATAATGGCAAATTAAGCTCAATGAAAGGAAAATCGTTGGACGAAATTGAAGTAAATGATTTTTCTGATAGTGAGTCAGACAATGCTAATGAAGATAATACAGATAATGAAGACTTTAATATAGCGGAACAAGAATCTTTAAGAAATTACGAGATAAAACAGAATATTACAAAGAAAAACAGTGGGGAGCAAGTTAAAAAAAGTAGTGTATTGAACAAAAAAGAAAAGACACGGCAAGAAAGAAAACAAATAATAAAACGAAAATGGACTACAGAGGAAGCTAAAATTGTTTCAAATGAATTTAAAGACTTTCTGCTTATGAAGAAACTACCTGGAAAGAAGGACATTGAGGAATTTATGAATAAAAATAAAGAGATACTACAAAATAGAACCTGGAAAAACATAAAAGATTTTCTTTATGGAAAACTGAAAAAAGTTGTAGAATTATAGATTTTTTTTATATAAAAAATATTTTACTTTTGTTTATTATATATAATAGGTTTTGTTATATCTTGAGTGTTAACTATAAAAGACTGTGTATTAACATGGGATCAGATGGAATCGTAAGTCCATTTACTTTTTGTCATTTTGTCGCAAGTCAATTCTTCATGAAAAAAATCGTTCTGTGGTTTGTTTGTATTACTGAAAAATTTTGTGAAATAAAAAATGTTGTATTTTATACGCAGGCTGGTTGACAAATTATTCCCCTAAAATTTGGTAAACTGTTTTAAAGATCTGCATCAGGTTAAATTTTACTATAAGAAGGCATACGGTTTAAAGTTATAAGAAAAACTAACTTAATCTTAATTGACTTGTGGCAATTTGTCGACCTAAAACTACACTTAAGCCGAATTACATCTGCTCCATTTACATTTTTATATTCAACAGTTTTTAAAATTGAAATAGTTTCTCGTTGTAACATCTTTAAGAAAAGCTTTTAGTTTTGTTCATAGTAATAACATGATTTAGAAAACATTTTGTAAGCTGCAAATTAACGTTTTATTTCTGTTTATATTTTGTGGTTTTAAGATTAAAAATTATTTTTTTCTTTGCAAGATTTTTAAATAAAGCTTATCTTCACAAATACATTTTTTCTTTAAGATTGATACTGTCCCAATCTAGTACATGCATGAAAAAGATAGAAAAATATACATAGTTTTTGTTCTTTCTGATAAAAACATGTTCTTCTTGATGGTTTAGTGGCCTGCTGTATATTGATATTACAATTTAATGAGAATAGGTCAATCAAAACAGAAAAACTACTTTTTTAATTTAGTCGACGTTTCGCTACATTTATTAGCATCCTCAGAAGTAGCTAAATTATGTTTTTCTTGTTTATAATCAGTAATAAATTAAACAAATGAGAACTGGTACAAAACATATAGGTATTTAAGTAAATACAACATAAAATACATATACGGTTTTTATTTTCTCAACGATACATTGTGTATCATAGAACACATAAACGGTCTTTACTTTCTCAACGATACACTGTGTATAGTTGAGAAAGACTGTTCATGTGTTTTATGTTGTATTTACTTAAACCTATGTTTTGTACCAGTTCAATTTATTACTGATTAGTGATTATAAACAAGAAAAACACAATTTAACTAGTCCTGAGGATGCTGATAAATATAGTGAAACGTCGACTAAATCAAAATGTAGTTTTTCTGTTCTGATTGATTTATTCCCAATAAGTTGTAATATCAACAACAGCAATGGAATTCTAGTGTCACTTACTCAAGAGTATAATGTGAGCTCTGCAAAATACAACAAATGATGTATAATAATTGACAGTGGGCGAGGAGTTTGGGTGGTGTTATACCATCATAAATTGAAATTCTAAGCGTGACGTATGGTACGTTAGTGCACAGAGACAAATTTAGTTTGACTTGTTCGTTTTAGTTTTCAAAACTATTATTGATATAGTCTAAAAGCCAGTGGCCGGCAGACTTGCGGTATTTTAACAAACCCTATATTTTCTTCATTTACTCTTCTAGACCTGCCGTAAATGAAATGGGGACTCTTCAGTCTGACCGGCGGTTCCTATAGAGTCACTCAGGTACTAAAGGTGCAAAAATTTGACAGAATTCAACGTTATAGTAACAAGGCTGCCGCTTTAATATTTTAAAATATTAAACTATTATTATTGAAAAATAATAATGGCAGACAGCTATGACGGTTTCGAGGTCATGGCAGATATTTTTGAAAGTTCCAAAAAAATAAACAATTTACGATATTTTAACAAAGTTGTAATTTATATAGAGTTAATAATAATTATTCTAAGCCTATATTTAACACGGCAGACATTTTTCTGAGGTTCTAACATCCCGGCAGACAATGGAATGTTACCTCTAGCTTGGTGCGAGCGTACGCATGCATATTGCTATCATACTCACTGTAGCAGCGTATAATGACATATAATTTTACGGACATATACAATATGAAAAAAAATCCTGTCCGATCTGTGGTGTTATTAGGTATCGAGATTCGGTACTATGTATGTAATTCTTTTCAGATAATAAGTAAAAAATAAAATTAATTTAAATTAAATTACATGAGGAAACTTACATGACAATTCTGACACCTTTGACGATGCCGATACATATATCGCTGCTGACGACGGTGTCGTCACGTTTTCAAAAATTTGCTACATTTTGGGAAAACTGGAGTAATTTTGGAACTAAAAACGTGCATTTTAAATTATAATAAAATTTTTATTTTCATAAATAACATAAATTTCTATTTTTTTTTAAATCATTGAGATACATATATGCCCCTTTCAGGTCGGATAGGTTTTTTTTTACATATATATTTACTGTCGTAAGATGAATAATAGGGAAAGTAGACCTATTGTAAGAGCATGTATTGATAACTTTATTTTTATTGGTCATTAGTATATGGTAACATATTTTTTAAATAGATCAAGTAAAGTTGTTTACAAAAATTATATTTTATTTTTAATATCAGCTATTATTATGTATTATTATCGATATCGATATCATCATCAGAATCATCAGAATGTTCAGTCACTCGATTTTCATATTCTGGCAAATTGATTTCTGTAAAAATTAAATTTAAATATGTGAATTAAGCCAAGCATCATTGAAATAGTTAAGAAAATATAGATTAATTTTAAATAAAATTCCCTAAATGCCGTAAATACCTTTTGCTTTTTTGTAATAAATGTTACTATTTACACTGGTAAATAATATGTTCTTTATTATTATTATTATTTTATTCCCCTGTGACCAGTCTTCAATAAAATAGAGTAAGTAATGGTGAAATTCTGAGTTCTTTTTAAGTATAGGTTTAAGTAACGAATCTGGTTATATACACCTATTAAAAGTTCTGAAATTCACGTTTGTGTCCCTTAGATGTTAGGCGTCGCGACGCCTAGCTTTTGTTGTTTTTATAGGCATCCTTTTTTTTTAAGGAAATTGATTTGGCAGTACCTTACTTATATGAAACTGTAAAACTGCTTTTAGTTTAGCACATTGACGCTAAGTGGGCTTTCATTGGATACATTACTATTAAATTTTTCAATAAAAATTTTGGCATTCGATGTAAAACGTATGTAACTTACCGTAACCGCTCAGCTACGTTCGTCAATAACATTTTTTTCATCATACCCTCTATGCGAGGACATTAAAATGTGGGAAAATCGTGTCCTCAAAGCGAAGTCCTCGAATGGCACCTAACATAACCACTCAGCCACGTTCGTCATAAACACTTAGTTTGATCACACTGTCCATGCGAGGACATCAAAAAGGCGGGAAAATCGTGTCCTCAAAGCGTAAGTCCTCGAACAGCACATAGTGTTTGGGGTCCTTATAGTGTACATTAAATTACTCAAGGGGTGTGTATAAATTTTTAAATGAAATATTTTCAAATTAAGAAATATACTGGGCTATAGTCGCCATAAATCTGAAACGAGTTCCATATGCACATGTAACAAAGTCACTGTCAAAGACTAAGTTCCCATAGCGCATACAAAGTTCTGATGTCCTCGCTCTGTACCATAAGTACGTATATGTGTGTGTGTGTGTGTATCCGCGATAACACAAAAAATACTAATGGGAGAGTTTCCAAATTTGGCAGTTACGATTGTCAACAACATTTTAAGTGACACATTAAATTTGGTGAATGTGGTACCATCAGAAGAGACATAATGAATGAAAGAAGAAAAAAGGAACAATTTCGGGAAAAAATTAAAAAGTTTTTAGATGATATTTTACACAAGTTGTTGGCTGTTAAAGTAGAAATTATTTCTTCAATAAAAAACAGAAAAAACTTTATTTCCTATTTCTTATTTCTAGGGGACTTCCAGCCAGGTACATGGACAATTTATCCTACGTTTCGTCCGAGTTTTCGGACTTTATCAAGGTTAAAAGCTAAAAATAATGGTTTTACATAAGTCGTAAATTAGATTAGTGACAGATGATAAAGTCCGAAAACTCGGACGAAACGTAGGATAAATTGTCCATGTACCTGGCTGGAAGTCCTCTAGAAATAAGAAATAGGAAATAAAGTTTTTTCTGTTTTTTATTGAAGAAATAATTAAAAAGTTTTATTGCATTTCTGGACGAATCACAAAGAATTATAATGAAAAAACATAACTTTATGAAAAAGAAAAAAATTTGTGCGCATGTCTGTAGTATCGCAATAGCAGCCACAGTTTTTGAGATAAAGCTTTCAAATTTGGTACATTTGTTCTATAAAAGCCAAAGACAATGAAAAATTCGGTGAGCAAAACTGGCAAAGGGGGTCCACGGGACCCAAACTTTTTTGTATTTGACTTGGGGTTAGGATAAATTTAACAGTTTGACGCTTGAAAGGTCTAATTTAGTTACAAAAATGTCAATGTCAACAACAAAAAAAACCGCTGCCAATTATTTGGGGATCAGAACTTCTTCACCGTAGTAAAACTCGACGTGTGGTGGAGTTTATAATAAAAGTAATTTGTAACGTTTCAAAAAAGTCATATTTTGACGTTTCAAAAAAAGTCTATTTTGACATTTCAAAAAAAATCGATGTGTGGTGGAGTTTGTAATAAAAGTAATTTTTTGACGTTTCAAAAAAGCCACATTGGTGGAATGTCACTAATATCTTAAAATTTGAAACGTCAAAAATTTTTTTTGACTATTCAAATTGACGTTTCAAAAATGTCACTAATATATTTTTTGACATTTCAAACTTTAAGAATCGATTTTGCTCATCAACGAAATCAATCTCTTCCTTGACCTCTAGAATGTGTGTACCAAATTTTAAAGTTTTATGTAAAAAACTGTAGCTGCTATCGCGAACCACACAGACAGACAGACAGACACACAGACAGAAAATTTTTGATGTCAGAAATTATGTGTATCATCATAATTCGTCGAGATTCGTCCAGAAATACAATAAAAAATTGTTTCACGAATACATACTTTCTTCATTTTGAGGGATGAGGAAGTAAATATTAAAATATATGACATGAATTATTTATTGACAGTATCGATTAACGCTGATAATTAATTATTTAAAAATGTTAATGAAAAATTTCAAGGTACGCTATTAAAATTTAATTAAGGTAAATGAATAATTAAATA
This sequence comes from Rhamnusium bicolor, assembly GCA_029963845.1. Lineage (NCBI taxonomy): Eukaryota > Metazoa > Arthropoda > Insecta > Coleoptera > Cerambycidae > Rhamnusium > Rhamnusium bicolor. The sequence goes on from JANEYF010001749.1 coordinate 59,701, forward strand.
GAATGATTTTTTTAGATCAGGATGATATATACTGATATAAGAAAGTTATATGCTGGCCACATCAGATATTTTTTAATATTATTGGCATACGTTTGTCCAGTCATGGTCTTTCTGCAGATGTACAGACAGGTGCGTCCATCCAACACATACTCCTTCCCATACTGCCTCTTCTGAAAGTTACTGAGGGTTGGCTAAATATTTGGCTGTATCTCCCCCCTGACATCCTCCAAACTCGTACACATCTGATGTCGCTATTCAAGCCAGTACGAGACTCATCGCTGAATAAAACTGAAATCGCCACATAATACATTTCAAACACACTTGAATGCAATTAACTATAGAATGAGACTTAATAGTACCATTTCTAAAATTAGAAAAAAAAAACAATAATGCGTTGAAAGGAGACAACTTTTTTATTCTGGACATCTAAAAACCATACACACGGAAACAAATTTTTGCATGGACGCATTCAAGTGTGATTTTTTTCAATATCCTTAACTTTTCGTGCACAGTGTAGGTACCTATTTGTAGAAAATTCCCAGAAAGTTTCCGTTGATAATTCGCAAAATATTCTGTAATTATTTTGTGTTAATGTAATATTTTTTTTAAACGGCATTATAATTAGAAATTAAAAAGGAAAAAGACAAAATAATATAATCTCGAATAATAATCATTCGTTTAGCCAACAACAAATAAAAACGATCTGTATTATGTTATTCAATATCGCCGAACATGTACTTATTATTCAGGTATATAATAAAAGTAACAGAAAAATATTCTATTAATTATATAAATGATACATTTCATTAATTGAATAAGAAAACATAGTAAATAATTTATATAAAGCGTTTAGATACATTTTAAATATCATAACTCTTCAAAAGCACATAGAAATTAAACAGCAATTATCCAGTTTTATTTTTTGTTTGTTTTTCTGGAAAAACTGGAAAACAATATTTGCTATTATCTATATGTACTATTATTAGACATCATAATAATATGCTAAAAAATATACGTTTATCAAAAAATTGAAGAACCGTAATTTCAACTGTGGTTAATTTAAAAATGCACCATAATTACTTGAAAATTTGTTAGTTTTTCTTTTTTTGTTTCCATACTACATATGTAATCGCGTTTTCGTATACTCTTTTTGAATTCTATATTCATAGGTGTATACTCGTATTGCTTACTGGAGGAAGTTTACACAAACATTTTATAAAGTATAAAACAAAAATTTTGCTTCTACTGATTTACTGATTCATAATAATGCAATTTATATGCATAAATCTATGCACTCATTCATATGTTTTATTTAAATTTCATCAGAAATAGTTAAACGATCACAGACCTGAAAATATTACCAAATTTATACATGGGTATATAATTCAATAGTTTACAATATCAATACATTAAAGAATTGTTCCTACTGAAGTAGGTACTTTTTTTTTGAAGATTCACTCATGCGTCAAATATTAGAGCGACGGTAAAGGAATTTGTGGTAGGAAGGAAAGTACAAACAACACAAACCAGAGGAATAGCAAACGAACAAACATACATATTAATGTTAGGTGGTAAACAAATTAAATGAAAAAAAACATTTAATTTGTTCGCCATTGTACACAAAACTAATACAGAGACCTACGAATAGGTATAAATTTATTTGAGTAAATGAACAATTGTGTTAAATGAGAAAATAAATATTTGGTGATTAAGATTATGAATTATCATAATAGGGTGATCCAGTTTCCAATGCGGAAACCTCGGGAATGTGTAGAGTGCATAGAAATATTTATTGAAGTTTCTTTTATAAACATAATTCGAAATTGCATCATAACATAGAGAGAGGGTGTGGAACTTCTATAAAAAAAAGTTTATAACTTAATATCTAATGGAAGACAAAAACCATCTCTTTCAAATTTGGCACGCCACCTTCCTATGTAAACCTGCATCTACGCTTCAAGTCAAAAATAGTAACGGAAAGTCATTAGCGTATGGTTGGTATCGTTAAATAGCCTTTTTCTAGAAATGTGTTGTACGCCGCTGAATGTTTTTGAAAAAAATACTAAACTATTAAACTGCCTATGAAATTCTGAAGAAAATAGTGTTTCTGTAAAATTTTAATAGGTCCAAGCCCTTTTAGATTTATTTGAAGTTAAAATCTTCTGTGTAGACGTTTCAGATCATCGTCTTAAAGAGAGCATTAGAAAAGCTAGCTCGGCAAAACAAATGACATTATTTGTCATTCAAATAAAGACTAATTTTCAAGAAACTATTGCAGTGTATGTTTTGAAGTTAGTTGTTACTCTAAAAGTCATGCTGTTTAACGAAGAGTATGAAGATATTCAATGCTGACGGAAATGTTGAGGCAGCAGTTCGTGATAATCAAATACGTTTTCCAAATAATAATTGGAATCGTATTTTTCGAGCTTTTAATAATCATCCGAGGTTGTGTTCTCGCAGAGCAGCTCAGCAGCAGCAAATACCGAAATCGCAAATATTACGAACGTTACGAGATGATGCTTATCATCTACAGCCCGTGCAACAATAATTTATTGAACTGTATACAGACAAATACACAAAGAAAAGATATATCGATCCAAACATGTTAGTGGAATATACTAATAAATATGATCCATATAATCAATAATATCATATGGTTCAAGGTCATGAAGCAAGTCAATAAGATTTTCTTTTACCTTGTTAAAATCATTTTCTTGTTTAAATGACCTATGCTGATGATTATAAAATTTAACGCATGAGTGGAGAGCATCTCCGAGCTTTGCTAGATGATGATTTGGAAAATTATAGTTTACTTCCCTTGTATCATAATGTTTAGATATTTTATAAGATTCAAAATAAACTTTATTTTAACAAATTTAACACATTGATATATGAATAAAGCAGGAATAGTTAATAGAATCAAGTCTATATATGAATAAAGCAGGAATAGTTAATACAATCAAGTCTTTGAAATGACCCCTACATAAGTCAAAATACCTTAACTTCTTCATGATTTTTAATGCCTTCTTTTGTACCATGAAAACTCTATTAGCTACCCTAGAGCCACTCCAAAAAATAATTCCATAACGTGCATGAGAATAAAAATTGCAGTAGTAGAAGATCTTGGTTATAAGTATTATCATTAGATTTTTTTGACAAGTCTTAGGCCATGGCAGGTTTGGTTTAATTTAGAATAAAAGTTATCGATAAGAGTTTAAAACCATATTGTCTCATCAAGTAATATTCCCAGGCACTTTACCGAGCCTGAGAAAAATATTGATTAATCGTTCAAAGTGATATGATGTGGAGTATCTAAATTATGACTTGTTTTAAAGAAAACAGAGGTAGTTTTATTTGGATTTAATATCAGTCTTGACTGCGTAAACCACTCCTCAAATGAGGAAAATGTAATACTTGCGCTATCTATCGATTCCAGCAGATTGCTGTCATCGGCATAGTTAGCATTGGGCATATTTAGGTGTTCTAATGACAAGAGATCGTAAACGAAGAAAATAAATAATAATGGCTCTAAAATACTGCTTTGTGCAACACACAAAGGCAGTATCCAGGGCATCTGACTGCACACAATTTAATATTCGGTCCATAATTTTTACGGCATGCTTTCAGCCCTTCAAATAAGAATCAAACCACTTTAAGGTGATTCCACGTAATCCGTAGTTGTTCAGTTTAATTAAAAGAACAGAGAAATTAATTTAGTAACTAAGAGATGAATATAATAAGAATGATCAGAAAAAAATGTGATTTTGGAATTGAATGAATCAACTGTACCAAATCCAATTATTGATGATATTAATTATACAAATTGTCCGGTTGGAAATTTTCCATAAACAATAAAACAAATAAGTTTAAGACTACAATCGTAACAATAATGTTTGTGGTCCACATTTGCTACCCCCGAGATTAAATCGGAATTATTCCTGAGTTCCTCATCAATAACCTGCTTGACTAGATCGAGGATTTGCCCGCTGAATTGCAATACGAAAGTTGAATACAAATGGTGCTCCAGCGCATTTTGGAAGAGTTTTAAGAGAATGGTTTCATACAAATTTATCCACAACGTTGGATTAGTCGATTAGGAATAAATGGTAATCATTACGAAATGATTAATGGCATTGGACCAGTGGCCTGGCCACCAGTGTCACCGATTCTCAACCCACTAGACTTTTACGTTTATGGATATTTAAAAGAAAAGGTTCATGCTACTCTAGTGTTAACAAGAGATGAGTTAGTTTTAAGCATTGAACTAGTTTGTAATGAGATACGGCAAAATTCTTTTCAAATATCTGCCGCTGTTAATTCATTAATTCGACGGTGCCGGAAATTCAGTGAGGTAGGTGATTTACAGTCTAAGCAGTTTATTTGAAGATTTTTATTTTTTTCTTGTTGTGGAGATAATTACTTAAAGAAATGCGCCGTATATTCTACCTCTCTTTAAGGATGGTTGATCCCAACATTTTAATGGATCAGTTCCAATCTGATCCAGTCCAAGCAAATACCTAGTTCAAAGATTAGTTCCTGCTCATAGTTCGGGCCGGCTTATTCGCGCTTTGAATATGTCCGCGGCAAGCAGCATCCGCAGTTCGCTTTTTTAACGGCTAATAACGGACTAAAGGGTACTCGTTCACCATGTCGGACCTGTGCGTTCAACCAATTCAATCCCATCCGCAGAGAAGTAATTATTTTTTGTTTTTTAAATACGCCATCCTTCTTATTTCTTATACACTTATTAGAATATTTTTTGTATACCTATCATAAATATCTATTTTATGTTAGGGGAAGATTTTCTTTTAAGCTGATCATTTTTTCATTAACATAGAGTACGTAGGTATATTATTCGTTTATTTATTTGTTATATATCTGATTTTCCCTAGCGTAAGTCTAGCCAACGAAACCGAAATATGTATCATACACATAGCCGGCAAGATTTCGAGTTGTAGTTTGGTGTCTTCACTGTCTTCTTATAATAAGTATCCGTATATTCCAAATCCTCAACATCACACCAGCCATTCCAGTCGGGCGGTGTCCGTCTCTATAGTAGGTTCGATTTTATTTAGTTCGATATTTCGACCAGTCCTCAGTCCACAAGATAAAAAAGTCCGTAATCGTGCCGTCCCCATCATAGAACTCTAATGGTCGCCACCGGCTGGACTGATACTCGTACCTGATTTAATTATTATCAGTTGGGATCAGTTACATTAGTCCCACCTGCTGGACTTTTCCTAGATATTAGTTCTAGTATTGGTTAGCCATCCCTACCTTTCTCATGGTAGTGTGAAAATAAATATTTTCCATCACAGAATTGTTGTTCTCGGTATTTGTTTTGCAACGCTAGCTTTTCTGATGCTCTCCTTTAAGACGATGATGATCTGAAACGTCTGTACAAGATTTTAACTACAAATAGAAACGGCTTGTTGTATGAAAATTTTACAGAATTTCATAAGCAATTTAATTGTAGCATTTTTGTTAAAAACATCTACATTATTTCTCACCAGCATAACATCTTTCTAAAAAAGTGTATGTAACTCTCGTATCTAGGCCATTAGCTTTCTGTTCCTATTTTTGACTTGAATTGTAAATGCAGATTTACCTAGGTGTGTCAAGTTTGAAAAGGATAGCTTTTGTCTTCCTTAGATATTAACTTATAAACTTTTTTTTTTATTGAAACCTTTTCACCCTGTATTTAAGTTGTGGTGCACATCTCGAATTATGTTTATAGAAGAAACCTTAATCATTTTTATGTTATTTACATATTCCTGAAGTTTTCGCATTGGAAACTGGACAACCCTGTATATGAATAGAAAAACCGATTATTAATGATATTGCTTTTTGCAAACGTAGTTTTTGGTGGTGTATCTGTCATTATGAATAATCTGTATTTGTTCCAAATATATAATATCAATTAATTATTATGATTAATTTTTATTACAATTTTTAACAAAAACGAAGAGACAATAAAACAAATAAAAAGGGGCCTCCAACATACATGTATTTTCTAGATCAGCTGCATAGTTCTTGAGATCAGGGTTTCTAAATTACAAATAAGAGAAAAGCTCTAGAAACGCGTCCACTTTCAGAGATACAGTTATAAATGTTTTCTTAACCGCCTCTCAAGTCACCGAAGTAACTCCCAGAAAATCCTAGGATTTTGTGTTGCGTGAAGAGAGACGAGGCCCTACAGTTTATTGTGGAATCCGAACCACATCTAGGGCCTCAACAGTTCTCTCCCATCTGATTACGAAACAAATTACAAATAAAATTTCTAACTTGCTCCGGAATGGATTCGAACCATCGATATTCGGCACCGAGTAAATAGCTATAAGCGCTTTACCCACTCGACTACCATGCCTCTGGACATAAAAAAACATTTATTTGAAATTGATGTGAAAAAAGAAACTACTCGTTGCAAGAATTGTCGTGTAGCGGGGAAATACATATCTACTGTGAAAAATGTGCAGTAGATCTTCTGTTTCATAAAAAATAGAAAGTGCTTCAAATTTTATCCGTCACCGTTAAGTGTTTTTTATTTATATCTTTTGAGAACATTTATTTTATTCCCAAAAGTTGTTTCTATAATAAAGTAGTTAATATTTACTGTGTTGGCTTTATTGTTGTTGAATGTATGTTTATTATTTGTTAACTAAAAAAATTACTATATCAAAAAATGTGTTTTATAATTGTTTTGTATTATATACTATACCCCGCTTGAGTTATTTGCCTATATTTTTATGTAATGCTAAAATGCTATAAAATACTTGATGACAAGAAATTAAATTATCAATATAAATACCCAATATATCTATTCAAATTATGATTCGAATCGATTTGGTTCCATGCAAATCAATTCGATTCGATTTGCGAATCGATTCGCGATTCGATTCGAATTATCATAAACGATTCGATTAATCGATTCGAATCGATATTTTTTGGGAACAAAAAATCGATTCAGTATTTCCTGAATTGCACAGGCCTAGGTGATATGTGACAAACCGTATTGGTAGAAACCACCTCTAAGGCGGACTATGACACCCTGTATCGGCAGATGCCGCCTTTATTTGCTATAATAGGTCATTAAAAGAGGTATTTTCCGTTTAGTCTGTGCTTGCTTGCACTTATTGGTAAAAATTCCAGACCGGAAACGGACAATTTCCGAACCGGAATATGTACCTATACAAATAATATTCTCAACGGTTTACTAATTGTTCATTTACTAGAATAAAATTCCTAATAACATAAGTGTAAAAAACATCAATGTGATATATGGTGCTTGGTCCTGATACTCACAGGACCTCAAGGTGCGCTAGTGCGGCTAATGCCTCTGCAGGTACGATGCGCAGACGATTGCTGTCGAGACGCAAGCTGCGCAGCGCTGGTGTCGTCTGGAATGCGTCTTTATCCACTCGCCAGATTTCGTTACTGCCCACCTGTCTAGCTCAACAATACTCATAACAGTCAAACACACAAAAAACAGATAAACATGCACATAATTACATAGTTTGTTAGCATGCACATTTTAAAACTACGTTATTTGATGGATAAACTGTTAACTTTTATTTCATTGTTTGATTTTGAATTTTTGTCGTAAATAGATATATGCTAAAATAAAAAATATTGCAAAACACCAAAATATTTGTTCAAGAATTCATATTAAAATTTAACAACTACAGTATTTTAGTATTAATATTTTTATTTTACCGATTAATAGGAATTTAAGAAAAGCAAATCTACTTTTATTAAACGAAAACATGATTCATTTAAAATAGAGCATAAATGGACTATTTATTTCTGGTCCTAATTTGTGGTACTTTAATTTAAACTAAAAATAATTATAACAGAAATTATATTCATTTACAGTATTTTAAATATTTAATTTTTAGTTAGAGTTTGACTGGGTAATAATAGGATGTTCGCTTGAAATGCGTGTTAAAAGCGAGCAACGTTTGTTTTGGGTGCTTCCAGATCAAGAGCGCAGCGTCTCGCTGTGCATTCGCGAACGTCGCAACAACCAACAAACAGTTTGGACGAGGAGCTGCGCAGCTCTCCGTATAAAATTGATGTTGTTGCAACGTTCGTGACTTCATGGCGCGGTGCGACGCACTTGATCTGTAAGCGCCTTTAGGATTACTGATATATTAAGTCATATAAACTACTTGTTGTGAGTTCTGCAAGTCAATTAACTTTCCAATATAGCTGCCGATAGGGCCAATTCTGCGGTTTCTTGAAATTTTCTCGTCAAATTATAACTGACAAAAATATGGAAAAATAAAAAAATCACTGGCAATTGATGTATTTCATCGTTGATACTACGCTGACTGGCACAAAAGGTGAGAGAGCAAGAACAATTGGTATATTTTTAATTAAAATTTATATTTCGATGTCCAGGGTTATCCAACGAAAGGTCCACCCAGATATTTTATTTTTCGAGTTAGAAAAAAAATTTTCAAATAAAAGTTGTAGTGAATCAAATGAACTCTTTTAAAATCCTTACAAAGAATATACAGGTTGTCCCATAAAAGCGGGAAAAACCAAAATCACATTTTTTAAATAGAACACTCTATATTTCTTCACATTTTAGAAATCTGTGTTCTTTTGTGATTTCAGATATAAGGATATATTGTATTTTACCTTTTACCTTTTTTCATTTATTGTAAATTTTATACTACCAACATATGCCCAGTTATCAGGTTAGAAGTTAACACTTATGCCTTACAGAATAATTTAATAAATTCAAAAAGCGTAATAAATATTATAACTACTATTATACATACTATACGAAATAAAATATTATTGAGGACTTTTTGTTTTATTTTATAAATAGTGAATATATCGTATCGCTTTGATAAAGTAAACGTTTTCACAAATAATATAACACACAAAACCACACAGTTTGCTTTTTGAATTTATTAAATATTTTGTAAGGCATAAGTATCAAAGTAATTGTTATCTATCCATGGCAAAACTTGCAATAAATAAAAAACAATAAAAGATAAGATACGACATATCTATATATTTGATATCACAAAAAAAAAAACAGATTTAAAAGATTTAAAAAAAATATAGGGTATTCCAAATGTACCTTTGATTTATCGCCCTTTTATGGGACCACCATAACATTCTTTACAAAGATCCTAAAACTTTTATTTAAAACATTTTCTTCTAACATGAAAAATAAACAAAATATAGTGGTGGCCCTATACACAAAATATGTAGAATCATTTGTTTTGTATTTTAGCAGCTTTTTTGTTAATTTTTTCTTCCCAATTTTTTCCTTTTTTTATCGTTTTAAAAACTGATGAATTTTAACATTTTGAATCACAATGAGAAATCCATCTCTAGTCATGACTTGCATTTTATCAATTGTTGATTATTTTATGTGCTGGTAATTTCCGAAAATGCCCTTATCTTCGGCAGATTCCGCTAGAACAGTGTTTTAATTGATGCTGGCTTTAGCATCCGCGAAGTAGCTGACAGATTGGGTTTTCCTCGATGCAATGTCCATTGGGCAGTTGTTTGCTTTCGAAAAACTGGCAAATACCGCAGAAGGCCAGAATCTGGAAGAAATCGAGGCACAACTCGCGATATTCGAATTATCGACTCCAGTATTTTCAGACAAGTGAATAAGATGAACTGAATCCCTCCACTGAATGTCGATGCTGTTTGTGCTAAGACTAACTACATGCGCTATCTCTGTCATTTCTTAGGATATATTCAAAAGTAGGTGATACAACGTCTGCGACTACCGTTCAAGTAAGGAATGAACTGCAAGAAGTTCACCAGTGAACGTCAGCGATAGAATGGTTAGGATAAGCAACTGGCTTCGAGCTTCTCCGGAATCATCGTGTGGCTATCTCAATATCGGATATGAACATCTAATTGGAATATCAGGCAGTGGAGCAATGTTCTTTTTTCCGACAAGTCCCAATTTTCCCTGAGTTCTCCAGATGGAAGACAGATAGAGTGTGAAGAAGACTAGGAGAAAGATACGCGAAATACAAATTTGGTGAGAGGGTCAGCTTCAGTGGAGGGTCTGTCATTATTATGTGGGTTGGCATATCTTACGCTGCTCGCACAAAGCTTGTGTTCATAGATGGAGCTACTTTAACGGCCAGAAGGTACACTAATGACATTTTAGAAGAGAATGTGGTGGTTTTTGCGGGGTTTATTAGTGAGCAATTTTTTTTTATGCGCGATAATGCATATCCACACGTGGCCTAAACTGGCCAACACGTAGACTTGACCTAAATCCCATAAAACACGTATGGGATATGCTGGGAAGACGAATCAGGCAACCTCGTGGGCAGTTGTTTACACTGCAGCAACAACTTAGGGATGCACCACAGGAAGGATGTAATAATATTCCTCAAGAGGCCATCCAAGACGTAATTGAAGGGATGCAACGTGGAATTGAGAGTGTAATCAAAGGTAATACTCGTTATTAAATAAAGAAATTTCACTTTATAATCGCCTATTGGTTCATGTCATGTACACAAATTCTCGCCGGACAACTTTTATCCTAAAAAAGTTATCCTTCTAGAATAAATATACTTTTAAGCGAAAAGGTTTAGGAAAGACACAAGAAACAATTTCACATGTTTTGTTTACACTGAGGAAAATGTTAATGAAAAATATAACAATTTTTCTTGCTGTCTCACTTTTTGTGCCAGTCAGTATATTACTGATATTATTGTTTGGGAATTAAAAATCACCAATATACTTTACAGAGTTAGATTAATGGAAAAATTCATACTTTAACATAAACAGTTATTAACTTGTACTGGACATAATGAAAATCTATCATTAATCTGAGACTTCACTATCGGCAGTTTTTTTGTTGTAAAAAACGTCATAAAAAACTGTTTCTAATTATAAAACAAGCTTAAAATCAGAATTTTTTGAAAACAATAAGTAGTAATAAGTTAAAAAACTAAAAATACAGCGCAAATATGAAACGAAATCAAAAGGGTTGCCCTTCGAGTCGAGATACGTTTTCAGATATTTTTAAGTTCATAAAATAACAAGATTTGCAATCTCAAAAGAGGAAACTACATATTTTCTAAAATAATTTCATTTATCTTGATTTTCTATACCAAGTACATGAGAACTTTTACAAATAACTATCAGTTTCAATTTACTACTAAGATAATAATGCTCTACGTAGAATTGTATGTAGCTAAAAATGGTCAGATACTTCCCCATCTGAGAAAAGCAATTCCTTTTAACCACGCATGGAGTAAGTCAAAATAAAGAGATTTAGGGGCAGAAAATCCGCGCAGATACCCACATCCCTTACTCAAATGGAGGTGAGGGTGCGCATAGTTGTATAATACCTACAGTGACGTACGAATATTTGCATTCGGCAGAATTGCAACACAGTGTTTAATAAACTATGTTTTTTCTTAAAAACGGTAAGAGGTAGATACTTGTGGTTTATGCCTGTCGAGAGTAAATAAAATTATACATCGCATACATATTTTTTTTAGTTGATGAAAAATTGTATCCTTATCTCCCATTGTAAAAAATATGGGAAGAGGTACACTGTAAAATGACATTTTTGCTTATTATTCCGCAATGGACAAATTAGCCAAGTTTTACAAATATGTATGGGATGTAAAATTTTGTTTTATTTCGAATGGCGTAAACCGCAAAACTCTATCGATTACCGTTCTCGAAACAAATAATGAAATATATAACTGTGCGCGCCACCCCTTTGAGTAGAGAATGGAGACGCTAAATACGGATTTTCGAGGTGGGTCTGCCCCTAAATCTATGTATTTTGACTTGCTCTATCCGTGTTTAAAAGGATTTGCTGGTAATCAGAAAGGGAATTATCAACCATCGTAGAACCTCAGCTAAAAGAAAATAAACCAAAAAGAAAACTGATATTTAAACTATATTGGTCGCTATTTTGAAAGCCACGGCAGGAGGGGGCAGTCAAACTCGCAACATATGCAATGTTCATGGTCAGTACAATCTGAATCAAATAAAATTTGTTGCCAGCTTTTAGCAAATAATTCAAACGAAATGCTCTATTGGACTCGACTAAGTAAAACAGAGAGTTCTTCATTACACCGAATTTCTTCACGTAATGGTATGAAAAATATTCTTATCTATAGTTCCTCCCTCCTGTGTGGGAAGAGAAATTCTATGTTCAGATGTATAGGGTATCCTACTCATATTCACTCGGTCTCTGTCTTTATTGCTAAGCTGGAGAAAAAAAAATGAAGTCTTGTTTCATTTTTTGCGTGAAAACCGATTTTATAGAGAAAGAAACAATTAAACGTCAAATATACGAGATGTAGTTAAAAGAGCGATTTTTAAATAGTACATTATTCCGAAAATCGATACAGTTTGTTATTGTGATAATAAAAACATGATAATCAATCATACAACGTCTTGTTTAGTCGGAAAAACATCAATTTTAAAAAATGTATCACAATGCCCTATACAGGGTATCCAGAAATAACACCAGAATTTCCTCATTCAAAAATAACAGTTAAAGGTGTCCGAAAATATTTTCTTCCGTATGATAGTTAGAGGATGGCACTCAAAATCTGGTTTTAATTTTTTATTTCAAAAACTATTTTGAGCAAAACAATGAAATTCGTTACAAGGGATACATTTTTCATGGGTTATCTAATGGTTTTACCAAAAAAGACCGTGGGAGGCGTGCAAATCGGGGGAAGATCGTCTCAAACTTTGTAATTTTTTTGTCTCAAATTTTTTCGACATTTTGGCACTGACATTAGATTGCTTGGACAAAATTACATAAAAAGGTATTTTTAAGGGATGTATTGTTTATGAGAAAAACCGCATTGAATAAGTTACTGCATTGAAAAAGTTCCCTTCTCCATTTTTCAAATAAAACAAAGTAGGTGTCCGTCAGTGAAAAATTAAACACATAATTATATACCCGTGCTTCTAGCCACAAGATTTTTGTTTGTTACATTTAATACTGTTTCACATGAGATAGGCAAAAACGGTTGAATATTTAAATGAAGAACTTGCTGATATCCATTTTTATTATAGAAAATCCAACAGAAATGCAGTTAACTAGTACATTGTATACAGAGGATTTTCCAAACTGCCAGCCTAAATCTTTTCAAACATCCATCGTAAATGGAGAAAAACTCGTACTGTAAGGCCAAGAAAACAAGACAGGGAACGTATCAGACACTTGATGTTGAAGAGATAATCATACAAAAAGTGCCTAATAATACCAGAATTTTGATGGCTGTGACTAATGGTTGTTTAATTGGGTTCTATGTTTGTCTGAATCGCTAAAAGGTGCCAATTACCTAAATTTTCTCAAAAATGAGCTAAATGGATTGCTACATGTTGTGCCTCACCAGACACGAGTTACGACGTAGTTTATGTTAAATGTCCAACACTCTTTGGCTTAGACGTAGGGCGACAATTGGATGACGTCTTCTCTGAAAGATGGATTGGTCGAGATGGGCCAGTAGCTTGCCTAGCTCGCTCACCGGAACTGATTCCCTTGGGTTATTTTATTTGAGGTTATTTGAAATCTGTTCTTCATGCAGCACCCGTAAACACTGTTGAGAACTTCGAATAACGTGTAATTAATGGTAACTGTCAAATTATTCAAAATCAAGAGGGAGTATTCCGAAGAGTTCGGCGTTCATTGCAGAAAGGTTGATTGGCTGCATCTATGTATATGAATGGGGAACACTTTCAACATTTTCACAACACAATAGGACGCAGCAGTCTAATTTAAAAAACTTCGTAAAATACCTGTCGAGGACGCTATTACCTGTTACATTGCATATGTCTCGGAAATTGTCAAGGATAAGTGTCAATTAATTTGCTGCAGTCGGGCAAGACGCAAACTTTCAAAATGTTTAAAATTGTGCTACTACACATTTTTAAAGTCGGTGTAATTTCCGGATAAACAGGAACTTGAATGATTGATTAAGCTATGCAACAGGGTTACATCGATTTTGTTAAATTTTTTAAAAATAAATTTTTTGACTATACTTATATTTAACGTTTAAATCCATCTTTCTCTACAAAATCGATTTCTCGAAAAAAGAGACTACAAGACTAGATTTTGTTTCCTCAAATTTAGCAATGAAGGCAGAACTAAGTGGCCCACTTATGTGTCACACCATGTTACTAACCGGTATAATGAGAAACTGTGGCAAATAAACAATAGTTAGATCAAGAAACTTTGTTTTCTGACATTTTGTTTGTACCAGTCTAAATGTAAGTAAACTACGTATTTTGTTAGTAAGTACCTGTATGCACTTTTGTTATATTAAAATTTATATCGATAATTGACTAGCCCGAAGCTCCACTTGCATATTAGAAAAATTAATATAAATCTACTTCATACGAAATCAATATAAATATATTACTAAATTTTAAAATTTGCATTATTACTGTCAGATAACTCATAATCATAAATAACTTTGAACATTAATATGAGTTTATATTTGACATCAAAAGGTCAATAGATATAAATAATTTATTTAAAGCAAAAATAACTTTGGCATAAATCAGTAAATCAATCAAAGTTTTAGTGTTACAGATGACTGAAATGGTCACCATTTTAAATAAACAGTATATGAAGTGATTGATCTACTTTCTTGTCAAGTATATTGGCATCCGTTTTCGTTATTTGGAATTAAATATTTTTTTTATATACAGACGGTTTCAATGCAAACTTAAAATTTAAATATCTAGACAAATAAAACAATTTATTTCTTACGAATAACATAAAATGGCTTAAAACAATGTGACTCTCTTAATACAAATTCGCTTGATTTGTTAAATAATTTGTATATTTGCTTTACCGAAGAAGGAAAATTGTAGGAAAATTTAAATTTAAATTTTCTTATGACTTCGGTAAATTCTTAGTTAAGAAATTTTTTTCAGCTCCAGTATATTCTATAAAAGATGTTCTATGAAAGACGAAATTAACTAACTCTATGTTGTGTTTGCCTTTCGATAGTGCCCAGTGTATATAGATTAAATATATATAGTCTATATGCTTATGTAAAATTTATCGCTCCAAATCCTGTACCTTGACATTTTTTTATTAACACGAACAACGCCTATTTACGATACGACTTGCCATGTATATGAGTGTATATATATTATGTCTAGACTTATTCTTTTATGTATGATTTTAATATATTTATATACTAATTGTATGATGATATGTACATACGTATGTGTATGTACACATGTAGGTATTATGAGCAGAAAATTTTATTTTTCCTCTACTATTTTTTATTTTGTAAATTTTGACTTACCATATATACCTTGTATCTTAAATGGTCAATAAATATTCTATTCTATTCTATTCTATTGTAAATTTTGACATAGAAAATACGTACAAATGGTCTAATAAGAGTTTCTAAACTAAGAAAATCCTAAATAATCACTACTCACAACGATATAAAAATTTTTGGGTTCAGACTTTAGAGCGATAAATGGAACTATTTATGTATATTTAATCTGTGGTACCCGACAAGAAGTCGCTTAGTTATTGAGCTAGTTGGCACTGGAGTAAGTTGTTTATTCTAAATTCACTTGTAAAAAATTGTTGGGCTCATAAGGGCACAAATCAAAATTTTTCAATTTCTAATTAACCATACCATGAGACAAACTTAATCATCCAGCACATTCCCTTAAAAATCAACATTCTCTGTAGAATTTTTATTATCTAAATAAAACTAATTTATTTTTACATGAGCATTTATGGCAATAAAAAACAACAATTCTGTTACTGAACATTAATTATTTTTTCAGTTCTCTTCACTTCACACAACATTATCTCCCGGCCTATTAGATTTATTTAAAAAACTCTTTTTAATAATAATAATAATAATAATAATACCAATAAAAATAATAATAAAAACAATATTCCGGAATATAAGACAACTGGTAGAGTTTTTACTCCCAGGATCCGGCGCATAGCTGCCGGATTAAGACGTCAACACCATATTCTAAATCTGACAGTGATGCTTACCATCAAGCAGCACTGTCTAGATAGGATCCGAGCGCTCATGGCGATAAAGAAAACATTGAAGAGGCGGGTGAGGAGTATGGAACAAAACAATTTGTTCCGTACGAACCCTTCTCGCCTCTTTCAAGAGCCACAGCATGTTGTCGAGAATCCGCCGACTGTAGAAGATGTCGAAACCTTCTGGAAGGGACATTCAATAGCGACACTCCATCAATTGCACACTTCGAGGCTCTGTGTCACAGACATCTTGAAGAGCCAGAAGAAGTGTGCCCGGCAATCATTACGGAGGAAGTCCAACAAGCACTTGTTGGTACCAAGAACTTCGCTGCCCCGGGCCCAGACGGCATTAACAACTGGTGGTGGAAGAAATTTCCTTCCACTCACCGCCGTCTGGCGCGAGTTTTCAACTCACGGTTGAACGAGGGGCAGCAGATTCCGGACTGGTTCGTCGAGGGACGTACTGTGCTTATCCCCAAAAGGGGGGATCTTTCCGACCCGAGGAATTATAGGCCGATCACTTGCCTTAACTCCTGCTACAAGATATTTACACGTATCTTGTATGCTAGGACGCTGAGGTCTGTTGATCCGGTCTTCCAGCAGATACACGAACAGCGTGGTGCCAAGAAGGGCATGGCAGGTTGCAAGGACAGCCTGCTGATAGACCGCTGTATTACACAGGATTCTGTGCAACAAGCGGAATCTATCGATGGCCTGGATTGATTACCGCAAGGCATTTGATACAACATCTCATGAGCTGTTGTTGTACTTGCTCGAATGTCTTGCGGTACCAGCACCACTAGTGAGATGCATAGAACAGCTGCTACCGCTCTGGAAGACCCGCTTCACCATAACATCAGGTGCACAGCGGGTCACGACAGGGCAGGTGGCATTTAGGAGAGGAGTTTTCCAGGGTGACTCCCTGAGTCCTCTCCTCTTCTGCATCTCACTGCTGCCGTTGTCTGTTGGGCTCCGCCAAACCCGCGGATATCAATGCGGGCCACCCAGCGACCGGAGGCATAAGGTCACCCATCTATTTTATATGGATGACCTTAAACTTTATGCCTCCGGAGAGCGCGAACTACAAAACGCTCTTAGGGTGGTCGAAGAATATACGCGGGCAATTGGTATGGAGTTCGGGTTGGACAAATGTGCAGTCGTCCACCTCAAGAGAGGACGATGCGGGGAATTCTCTGAAGATGGCAGCTCGCAGACGGAAGCATCCTAAAACATCTGGATGCCGGAGAGACCTATACATACCTGGGTGTGCAACAAAGGCACATCCAAGATGTAACACAAATAAAGGATTCTCTCCGCGGTAAGTACAGACACCGCCTCCGAAAGATTTGGTCTTCCGAACTTTCTGGGAAGAACAAGGTGTCTGCAACTAATATGCTTGCCGTTCCGATTCTGCTCTACTCCTTCGGAGTAGTAAAGTGGAGGGTAGATGAGCTGCGCCAATTAGACAGAGATACCCGCAAGATGATGAATATTCACAGAAGTATTCATCCTAGATCGTCCGTTCCTCGTGTGTACCTCCCACGTCAACGGGGGGGCCGAGGACTCTTGAGCCTGGAGTGTACGCATGGCAGAGTAGTATTGAGTACGGCATGTAACATACTCAGGAGCTCAGATCCCCTCTTGCGGTTCGTAAACATCACGAAACTGTAGGAGTGGGAGCAGGATTGTTCAAGGCAGCAAAAAGAGTCGCAGATAAACTCGGTGTCACATTTGACATCAGGCGAGGTGGCCGGCGTGATGCTGATGTTGAGTCAGTCACCGAACTTCAGCCAAATCGTCTGAAAGCCCGAATTAGAGCTGCCGAACAGGAAAATCTGTTTCGGCAGCACGTCGATAAACCCCAGCATGGTGTCTTCTATAAGAACATAGAAACACTGGGTTTATCGACCAGGCTGACCTTCGCCTTTCTAAGGTCAGCAGGGCTTAAGTCGGAGACTGAGGGATTCATTATGGCCTGCCAAGATGGTGGTATCAACACTTTGGTCTACCGTAGCCGCATGTGGCGTGTAGAGGTTCCTGATATCAATTTCAGGACCTGCCATCAGGCGCCGGAATCGATCATGCACTTACTTTCTGCATGCCCCATATATGCGATTTCGGCCTACATCCACCGACATAACGCGGCTTTACGAGTGCTATACTACCATCTAAGGCACTCGTACGGGGTAGACCAGACACCAGTGCTGCCTTACGTCCCCGGAGATATAGAGTCCGTTGTCGAGAACGAGAAATGCCGGATTTACTGGAACTACTCGTTCCCGACTGTCAGGCTAATCCAATCCAACAAGCCTGACATAGTCCTCCTCGACCATCAATTTAAGGTGATGTATGTTATCCAGTTCTCGGCACCTGCTGAGAAAAACATCACCTTGAAGGAGGAGGAGAAACGAACCAAATATCGCGATCTCCGGTACGAGCTCCAAGTGCTGTACCCAGGCTACTCGGTCAAAATGGTCGTCCTTATTATCGGTGTACTCGGAGGGATAAAGCCTACGCTGCTCTCGGAACTGAAGATCATACCGGCCTGCCAAAAACCAGCCGAGTGGCTGGCAGGTCAAATGCAGAAGGCAGTCATTCTGGGTTCTCTCCGTCTGCTTAGGGCACACGATTCTGGTATCTACAGTCACTAACCCTGCGGGATGCGGGGGAGTGGCTGTAGTTGATGCGCTGGCGCGACTCTCGTGAGGCGTCGGAGGCCACGGGAGGACTGACCGGCATCGGGAATCCGAAAAAAAAAATAATAATAATAATAATAAGACTACAGATGCCGCGTCCGAAAGATTCGGTCTTCTGAACTTTCGGGGATGAACAAGGTGTCTGCAACTAATATGCTTGCTGTTCCGGTTCTGCTCTTGTAAATAAAAATTTCCTTCAATATATAATTAAATATTTTTTTCTGAATAAGAATACGCGTCCTCTTATCTAGATTCCGATGGTTCTCAAGGTGGGAAATAAAATACCACCCGCCGACCAGCAGAACTGCACCCTGCAAGCAAGTCTGGATGCCAAAGTTAGCAGCCCTGACTCCAGCAGAGGATGTGGCAGGCTAATCACCTGCCCTAAGCCTTAGGCTTTAGTGAAACTGAATGAAACGCCTCAGGTGACCTCTTCACAAGTGAGGGGAAAATACTGATTTGTTTTGGCAAACCACAAAGCGAAAGATACGAGAGTTGCGTTGGAATCATATTTGACAAAGGAACAAAAAGAAGCGTTTTAGGATGGAAACCTGTAACAGATCGAAAGACAAACTAAAGTAAGGAAAATGACGACTATTGTCCAGTGCTATACACCTACAGAAAAAAACTCAAAAAAAAAGAAAATTTCTACGAAGCTGTGTAAAATATCTTGAGCAATTTACGAAAATCAGAAATAGTTATTCTGATGAGAGACTTCAATGTGAAAGATGGTAATGATAATACCAATTACGACGAACTCCTGGGAAAGCATGGGATAGGCAAAAAAATAATGATGGGTGAACTTTTGTCATGGGAGACACGTTGTTGCCACACGAAAGAATCCATAAAGTAACGGATCTAATGTGATAAAGTCACTAAAAATCTAATAGACCACCTAGTAATCGGGCAAATACGACTAAAAACATTCACCAGAAAAATTCACAACAGAGACATTAGGAAAAAGATAGAACAACATGAAGACAATTCAAGAAAGCAATTAACAGTGAGCGAACAACTGATTTAATAGACAATCCCAACTGGGCATATACTGAAAAGGTCCTTTTAGAGGTAGATGAAAACGTTTTGTTCAAGGTGCAAGATTGTTTTTCGTCAACAACACGTACATAAGTATATAGGTAAATCTTAAAAATTTAAATTTTGATTGAAATTAATAGGTATGTTGCTAGAAGCAGATCTCAGCTGGCAGTAGTAATAGCATGAAAATACCGTTCATTGACTGTGAGTATCCTGAATAAAGAATATGAAATGCTAACATAAATTAACAGTAATAAATATATCTAAAATTAAATTAATAAATAATGTAGACATGATAAAAATCTTAACAATAACACATTTATAATTCCCCTGTTCATTTGTGTCTAAGTCTTTAGATTTCTCTACTTCCAAGTCCTTTTAAGTGTCAAAATATCTTGCTCTTGAATAATTTTTAAAATGAGAAAATGAGCTGCTCTAATTCTAGCAACACAAATGAATAAACCTATTAATTTCTACTGCACTTCTGTACATTAGCGCAAGCTGCGCCTCTGCACGCTTGGGCAAGCCTTGAAGCCAGAGTGGAAACGGTCGCCCTAAGCTCTAGTGCTGAGTGAGACCTCCAAGGCTCACGCGGTAGATGCCGACAGAAAATCTCCTGAAGAATAACTGTTATCGAAGAGACAGAAACGTTGGACAAATCCTGGAGAGAAATCAAACTAATTGCCAATAACCGCGTTGGATGGAGACGACCTGTGGACTCCTTATGTTTTATTACAGAATGATGCACCTTAATATACATCACCAAAATGTTGGTACAATGAAAAATTAAAAATTTAGAAATCGGTACAATTTTCAGCCACTATATGTACTTAAGTGCATTTTACAGTATGTACTAAGTATGTGATATACACTTTCCATTTGGGTGATATCTAGCCGGTAAAATGTATATACTATACCATTTTCGTATAAGTTCTGCATGAATTTTTGCATATACTTGGTATGAACCAACATGCAGTGTGTTTATTTATATTATGTTCTAAATTCGTTAGTCTGCTATATGGGTAGCATTAGTTTTATCATATTTTTTAAAATATTTTTTTAGAAGCATTGAAAAAAAAAAAGAATTTAGATACATTAATATCATAAAGTTCAGTATTTTATCGCTACATGTAAAATAATTTCATATTCAGAGAACATAATACTATAAATGTAATGACGAATCGAGTACATATGAAATTTGAAAGGTTTAATTAACAAATCATGAAACTACATGTACTTAATTACTGAACGACAAACGACAACTACATTGTGTATTCCAATAATTTAATCCATTAATTATAATATTACACCCTTGTGTAGTAAACTCGACATAATGATTAATATACTGTTTAATTACAACGAAATGCTCTATCCCACGTTATATCGTTGTATAAATATTGAAAACAAAGGGTGCTCAAAATTAGTGCTTCAATATTTAGTAAGATCTTATCCGGTCTATTTGATCTTTAACCTTCATAATCTTTACTTTAAGTTGTAATTGACAATAGAAGGGCATGTTATCCGTCGCGTTTATCGGTCGTAACAGGAACCATAGATTTCAATACAACCGTCTGGCAGGTCCTTGTACGTCGGTCAAACGCGCCTGTATTATATTGTATTGAAATCTATGGTTCCTAGTAGCTATTCCAGCGGATGACATCCATCCATGTATTACCAGTCTTAGAGCCCTTTCATATGGGCCACTTTTTGTGTTGGATTTGTGATGCCATTCAACGCATGCTACTTTTCACATATAGCGTCGAGATCGCGTTTAGTTTAGCAGTTGTTGTAAGTGCAAATGGTCTTAAAACGTTAAGCTGGAATGTGCTTGCCACATGTGGGTAATAAATAATGTTCTGCTAGTATTTGTTTAGTGGCGACGTAAACATCTAGGTCAAGTTTTGTAGCGGGGACAGCGTTTGACTCGCCACAAACGTGCGGTTGTGATGTCGCCGCATTGCATGTGAAAGGGCTTTATTTGAACTAGTGTATTTAAATAATACGCGTTAGTGGCACCACAAACACACTACAAAAAGTGACTTGTCTGGGGCTCTTATGGTACGGACATGCCGAAGATGCTTCGCTGCTCGCGGTGAAGTTCGCGATTGCGAAAATAGTCTTGGTTGAGATGGATGTTAATGGTGAGTGAACATACCAGAGAGGTTTGTCCTTTGTGTTTCATGCTGGTTGTGTGGTATACGACGAAGCGTGTGACTTGAAATATGTCAAGTGATCTGAATAAACTAATCAGTTACAAGCTACCATGATGCATTCCTTTCTGTAGCGATGGAAAAACTAATTTATTGTATCGAATTCGATATCGCGCTAGACGACAATATAAATGGTGACGGTGAATTGCTGCTAGCATCCTCGGATTGTGTGGTCACATTTAAAGAAGAAAGTTTATTTTACATAGAAGTGATATGGATGTAGCGATAGCGATCGCGAACTCCACCGCGAGCAGCGTACCCTTAGAGTACAGACATGCCGAAGATGCCTCGCTGCTTGCAGTGGAAATCATGATCGCGGTCGTGGTCTCGGTCGAGGTGGATATTGATGATGAGTGGACATACCAAAGAGGTTTATACTTTCAGTGTTCCGTGCTGTGTAGTGTACAAGCAAGCGTGTAACTAGAATGGTGTCGTGATTTTAGTGAACCAATCAGGTGCAGCTACCACGTTGCCCTCGTTCCTATAGCGATAGAAGAACAAATTTGTTGTATCGACCTCGACATTTCGTTAAACCTAGATGTAAACGGCGAAGGTGAAATGCTGCTAGTATAGTCGGTATGTGCGATCACATTTAAAGAAGCAGTATTGTTTCACATAGAGATGACATCGATGTAGCACGATCAAAATGTATACATTTTCTATATCAAAATTACTAACAACTCCAATTGGTTCTCCATAAATTAAAACTGAATAAATCAATAAGTCTTTTCGTCTTACGCAAAGAAATCCTTCCATTTTAATTTGAACATTTTTCTTTTCTGGTTATAAAATCTTTTCTTACTTCACTATAAGTATATGCAGTTATGTAGTTTAAACCAGCAAAATTATATAAATTGTAACATAAATGGGATTGTTTATGTTTGATTTTTCAATCGTGGGTTAACTAAACTCGCACTTTTAGCATTAAATTTTTTAAAATATTACATTTATTTTGAATGGATTATACGCGGGATTATAGTAGAGGTGTTTCAAAACCTTATGAGCTTTGACCTTCATATGGACAGAGGCATATTTATCTCCGGCCGGCCGTCAGCTCAGTTACACCACTTCCTAAAAATATTAATTTCCGCCCCTGACTATGTAACGAGGTATATGGTAGATAGCTGAGTCAAAGTTTTCAAAATATATTTATACCGTGGAATAGGCTCCGCCTTTTACTCATTTTACTGCCTTATAAGATAAGGTTTTGAAACACCTCTAACAAATATTTTATATAGGAGTTTTGGTTTGAATAGTTTGTATTACGATCTCATAATTTTTTTTGAAAATATATTTCTGGATAATAACAAATTATATAGAAAATTTTGTAAAAACCAGCCGTTTTGGAGCTACATAATTTCCATTCTTAGTTTTATCAGTACATGCAAATTTTAATAAATCCTTGAACATTTTTATTAATAATTTTAGAACATCGGTTATTTCTTCTTGATAAAGAAATTGCTATGGCACAGTGATACAAAAACATGTACCACCTCCTGGTACTCTGACACTAACTCGATCCTGTCAACGTATCTGATATCAAAAATGTACATGTTATGACGTTATGACGCCGAGTGCCGACATCAATTTTGTTCGCGATGCATAAAAATTATAGGTATCAAAACTATCTACAAGGTCCTGTTTACAGAATTAAAAAGTAGTAGTAGTAATTGTGGGCGGTGTACTGATCCTAGAAATTTTATTGAAAACTCTTTTCCGGAGAAAAGTCGGCAAACCCGAAGTCTTATGGTCAAAATGGCAAAATTGGTATAAAATATATGTATTAGTTCTGCTTTATACATATGTACTGATTTGAATAAAAAAATTAAACACCAAGTTCTTTGAGAAATTTTGTTGAAATTTACCGAGGTATTGTTTCATTAAAATTAAAATTTGAGCAGAAAAATTACAGTTTCTGGCCTTTTTTGTACTTTTTGGTTTTAACGTACTGATTATTTAAATGCCTTTTTATTGGAAATTTGGATCAGTTTAACATAATTATTTAAGTTTTAAACACCTGTAAAAATGCTTTGATTTCGTAGAAGATCCAATTTTCGTCAGTTAAATGACTCATCAAGGCCGAATAAGAGGTATGAGTGAAGCACCGCATTCTTTAAGGAATATTGCCGATCGCGTGGGGATTGAGGTGTTGGTCAAAGTGGTCTGAGGAAGCTTGACATGAGCAACAACACGGATCCGGACGCCATGGAACAACCACGCATCAGGAAAAATACCATATAGGAACTTTGGTTCTATATGATAGATTTTGCACGACGCGAGCTGCGAAAAATCAGTGGATATAAGTTTTAGGTTGGAGGATGTCGATGACTTCAGTGTATCACCGAATTAAAAGTTTTCGATTTTATTGCAACTACTGTTTTTGCCTACTCTTTATTCCACGTCATCGCGTCCTCGGGTTGGAATGGAGCAATGAAAGAGAGAAATAGAGACACGAATGGCATCACATAGTGTTCATAAATTAGTCTGAATTTTGATGATGGGTCCATAATGGACGTAGGAGGGTGAGGACGCTAAAATAGTTAACGTCAAAATTTGTAATTTGCTGTTGAACGTCAGACAGCCCTTACACAAGGTGTGATTGTTTGAGTTGCAATATGCTATGGCAGTAGGTCAACGTTAATGTTTACGTGGGGTAACTTGAATGCTGTCGATTTGATAATAGACGCGCTGGAACCCGTTATATTGCCTTACCTATAAGAGCTGAATAATCTGATTTTTCAGCATAATAATGCCCGTCCTCATACGCAAGGGCTACAATACTTTGACAAGAAGTGCTTCTATAGCCGACAAAATCACCGGATCTGTATCCGATTAAACATGTTTGGGATATGATTGATAGAATCAAGGCACTTTTATTCTATGTCCCGAATAATTTGAACAATTTGATTTGTATTCAAGAGGCTTTGATGAGATACTAAGACCTGACATTGATCATCTCATTGACAGCATGCCTAACAGCGACTGAGTTTATTCGAAATCGCGGTGGATTCAATCATTATTAAATAACTTTTTTATTCCGCGTCATACAATGTTGCAATTTTAATCAATTTAATGTCATATTAGGGGACAACTTCGATGAAAATTTTAATAAAATTGCCCAACGATATCATGGTTTTGCATTTTTCATTGAATCCATTATATTCATAAATATTTGTCAAAATATACATGGTATTAATAATTTAATATTTGTTTATTATTACAAATAAAACCCAAATGCGTAGAATAAAAGTAGTAAATAATTAACAAATAGCTTTTTCTTTTTCGGAAAATTGTTGTATTCGAACAGATATTAGATTTATATGTTTTATTAATACGAAATATAATAGGGTAAAAAATGCTTATTGGCAAAACTTGCACCTCTTTTTATACAATGAATTATGTTTTTTCTTTGCTGACTTGATTTAAGCTCATTTTTATTCACCCTTTCGTGGTTCTTCTATAATGTTTTTGCATATTTTTTGCAAATCTGCATAATATGTTGAATGAAATATTATCATTTTCTCTTAACTTCTTTTTCAGTACCTACATTTAATTCTAGAACTTAAAATTATAATGATTAAGCAAAATGCTATAATATATTTATTGTTGTTGTCCAAACTTACATATGTATAGAGAACTGCTATGATGTATTAGATATATAGCATCTATTGCGCAAGTATGGTACACTCTATTTCTTATTTTTTTTCCAATTCAGAGTTTGAGAATAACAATTCTTTTATGTGTTTTATAAATTGTAATATACAGGGTGTTTCAACGAAGACGGTCCAATTGGCGCAGGATGATAGAGGACCTCAATATGCATCGATTTGACCTCTATTTGTGTTGTGCGAAATTTGTTAGTTTAGGAACTCCTAAACTAACAAATTTTGCAATTTAGGTTTTCGTGAATTTTTAGCTAAACTCACAAATTTCGTCATTCTGGCTTAACTATTATTACTAGCGTCATGATTTTTTATGAATGTAGTCCAATTGTGGGATGATCATCTTGAGAAATATTTTTTTTATTGGAACCGAAATTATTTGGACAAAAAAAAGATATTAAAATTTTATTAAACCAAAAATTATTTGTCAACTTTACAAGACTAGCGAAAATTAAAGAGATGAAGAGATTGAAAAATGTTCTACTTTACTGAAAATCAACCCGACAAATGTCATTCAGCTATCCCCATGATTTCACATCGAAAATTTTAAGTTTTGTGTAAAGTGTAAAAGGTAAAAATCTCACCTTTTAATTTTAATCTAAAGCATTATTCGAAAGATGAGATAAAAATGAGGTTGCATTCCGAAAATTATGAGAAATTTTTTAAGAAGATGCCGTATGTGCATTACCACTGGAGGTCGCCATTTCCAACAATTAATGTAATAAAAGAAATAAATGTTTATTTAATAATTTTATTTCAGTTTTCTTAATTTATTTAATGTTTAAGAAAATAAAAAGAGTTGTTCTTAAAGCTAAAGTAAATTGGTAAAAATATTGGTTTTTTTTTCAATACTTACCGATCTTACTATCTACACTGCAGTGCAAATGACACTGACAACAACTTATCTCACCTCTATAATGTTTTAGAGTAAAGTGGGATTTTCGGCTTTTATATTTTGCACAAAATTTTAAATTTTCAATGTGGTGAGGTCATGGGGCTAGCTGAATGAAGTTTGTCGGGTTGATTGCCAGTAAAGTAAGAAGTTCTTAAACTAGTTACTAAATTTGTTTTCTATCTTTTTATTTTTTGCTAGAGTGTTGTACAGTTATGGAATAATTTTTGTTTTAATAAAATTTTAATATTTTTTATTTGTCCAAATATTTTCAGTTCCAATAAAAAAAATATTTCGCAGGATGATAGGCCCAATAGTGGACTACGTCCACAAAAAATCATGACGCCAGTACTAATCGTTAAGCCCGAATGACGAAATTTGTGGGCAAAACCAGAGTTTAACTAAAAATACATGAAAACCTAAATAATTCCTAAGTTAACAAATTTCGCATAACACAAATGGGGATCAAATCGATGCGTATCGAGGTCCTCTATCACCCTGCGCCGTTGGTCAGTGCTTAGTAAAAAAACTCTGTATATGAATTGTCTAGATATTAAATTTAATTGCAACAGAGGGATTTACAGGTATAATGTCTCTTTAAAATTGTGTATTAATCGTCACGTCGCGTCCAAGTAATCTAAAAAACTCTCTCAAATCTAGGATCTCTAAAATTATTTATGTACAAAGATCTTACAGTTTATAGCGTTCGAATTCTTGAGGAAAATTTTTATAATAAAAATGATTTCACAATAAGCTAGGATAGAATCTGCATCACTTTAGTACGTCCATTATTTATTATTACATACCCTAACTACTAAATTACTGAATTATGTTGAAAATATTTATATTGCTCATAATTCAGAAAATTATATTTTATATTTTAATCAGTTACCTATATTTTTTTAAATAATGTGCGAGCGTGGCACCGACTTTACATCGTATCGAACTCGATAGGAAAAGAAAAATAACAGGTACTGAGACTAGTAACTGCAGCAGTCTTGCCCATCCTCTAGTGACTTGTCAGTGTTAGAAATTGGTGCGAGGCACTGATAAGTTTTGATTGTTTTTGAAAGGAAAATTAAAAAATTCAAAAACCCTTCTGAATGCAATTCCGAGAAGAGCTGCCTGAGCGTTGTGGCTGTAAACGTACATGACGGTGTCATCGCGGGCGGCATTAGTATAGATTGATATTATCAAAATTTGTTCTGCGTGGACAGAATTCAAGTTGGAACAAATGGTCGATACATCACTTTTTATAGGGAAAAGGAGTATTCTACTTCGACAAGTGGCAGCGGTGCAAATTTATGACGGTTCCTCCATGGCAAATCAAATTTCGATACGCGCGAAAAATATTAAAATCAAAATTTTTATTTAACACATGGTGTTATTGATCTTTACCAGTAACATCACGATAAGCCACTAAATGGCTTCTGCACATTACGGATAATATTTACAGATTTCACTACAGGTAATGTGGTACATTCTAGTTACGTAAGTGCTTGAACTAAAATTTGGAATTGCTCAGGTATAGTAGTAGTAGTAGTTGCTGGTAGCTTTACACATACTGTCCCAGGTGTAATGGACAACAAATTGTCGAATTTTGGTATTAGCAGCATTTAGACCTGCTTGATTTAAAACTAAGATATATCAAAAATGAGTTTATAGGTGATATACAAGTCAATTTATAGAAATCGTCACAAATAAACTACTTTTATATTTTAAGATATGAGAAAATTCCATTAAAAGGATTGTTTAGATTGCAACTAGTGCTAGTTTTTCAATAAAATAAAATCAGTATTTCATTTTGAATATTTAAAAATCACATTTGCAAATTGATGTCCTGAAATCACAAATGTCTTTTGTAAAATAAATTAGTATTGTGAATAACTTTTGTTCTTGTCGTCTTATCTTATTTTCCACAAAAAACTAATTACTATTAAAAAAAGGGGCATTTCCAACAAAGTAAATTTATATTCCTCAAATTTGGTAAGTAGGTACAAATTGAATTCTAAACAACTTCTTTTAAGAGAATTTTTTTATACATTGAAAAATAAAGATAGTTTATTAGTGACAAATTTTATAAATTGACATAACATACACTGTATAACATCAATCAACTCATTTTTGTATATCATAGTTTTATACCTAGCAGGACTGATTCCCAAAGTGTTAATCCAAAATTCTAAATTTTTTTCATTATTCTTGTTACATTTATCTGTCCTAGGACACAGTGTATATGCGGCTATGTCTGATGCAAGTAGTAAAACATTTTCACATTTAACGTCAATATTACACAAAGCACTATTCCCTCAACTGTTCGCACGTTGGTTTGCAACACTCCTTTAATACATATTAACAATGGAGAGGTGATCTGAATAGCACTTTAAATATGCATAATAAAATTAACGATTTTATGTTTTTTAGAATCCATGGCTTCATTAACACAAATCCACACGTACTGATTTTTCACGTTGTTCATGATATTGTTAACATAGTTGGTTCTATTTATTTTTATCATCACGCCGTCTATACACTTTTCGTTTACACACAACGTTTTTTAGGTCAATTGAACAGTGAATAAACATGGTTTAAATTTCGCTGCTCGTGAGCTTATTCTGCTTTCCCATGGAATCTCAAACAAGCCGGTTAATATACCGGTCGGAGTCTCACGGAAATTGTCCGGTGTCTCATTAGCTATTACTCATCATCAGTAAATTATTCAATATTACCATCGGCTCGGTGGCATAGTTGGCTAGCCATGCACAGTTGAAATCAGTTTCTCGTGAACATTTGTCCTAATATCCTGACGTGGCATCATCGTAACATGAATGCATCGGCTGAGCTCAACTTTTTAATAAACACATAAAAAGATCTGACAAAGGAGGATATTAAAACAATTGTTACGAGAGGCCATAGTTCGTTCCAAAACAACTGATTTCAACTGTACATGGCTAGCCGACTATGCCACCGAGCCGGTGGTAATATTGGCTAATGGCTAATGAGACACAGGAAAATTTCCGAGAGTCTGCAACCAGTTTCCTAACCGGCTTATTTGAGTTCCCATAGGAAAGCACAATAAGTGCATGCGCAGCGAAATTTAGACCATCTTTATCCACTATTCAATTTACCTAAAAACGTTGAGTGTGTAGACAGCGCGATGTTAAAAATAAATAGAACTAACTATGATGACAATATCATGGAGAACGTGAAAAATCAGTACGTATGGATTTGTGTTAATGAAGCAATGGATTTTACTAAGAGGCATATAATCATTAATATTATTAAGCGTATTTAAAGTTCTATTTAGAATACATTTCCACTGTTAACATGTAGTAAACGGATGTTGTAAACCAATGTGCGAACAGTTGAGCGAATAATTTTTTTGTGTGATATTGGCGTTAAAAGTGAATATGTTTTACTACTTGTTTCAAACGCGGCGGCATATACACTGTGTTCTAGGATAGATAAATATAACAAGAGTAATGGACAATAAATTTTCGAATTTTGGAATGACACTTCGGAAATTAGTCCTGCTAGGAATAAAACTACGATATATAAAAAATGAGTTGATCGGTGTTATACAGTGTGTTATATAAGTCATTTATAAAAGTTGTCACTAATTAACTATTTCTGTTTTTCAAGATATGAAAAAATTCTCTTAAAAAAGTTGTTTAAAATTCAATTTGTGCCTATTTACTAAATTTTAAGAATATAAATTTACTTTGCCAGAACTGCCCATTTTTTCAATAGTAGTCAGTTTTCTGTTGAAAATAAGATAAGACGTTAAGAACAAAAGTAATACATTTTGTTGGAACCACTTTTTCTTAATAGTAGTACGTTTTTTATTGAAAATAAAATAAGACGTTAAGAACAAATTTTGTTCAATTTACAAAAGACATTTGTGATTTCAGTGCAGTCAATTTGCAAATATGATTTTTAAAAATTCAAAATGAAATATTAGTTTTATTTTATTGAAAAAAAGGGGCACTTCCAACAAAGTAAATTTATATTTCTGAAATTTAGTAAGGAAGCACTAGTTGCATTCTAAACAACTTTTTTAATGAAATTTTCTCATTTCTTGAAAAATAAAAGTAGTTTATTTGTGACGATTTCTATAAATTGACTTGTATACCACTCATTTCTGATATATCAGGATTAAATGCTGCTAATACCAAAATTCGACAATTTGTTGTCCATTACACTTGGGATACAGTATGAGTAAAGCTACCAGCAACTACTACAACTACTACTATTCATGAGCGATTCCAAATTTTATTTCAAGCACATACAAAACTAAAATATACTACACTACCTGTAGTGATATCTGTAAATATTATCCGTAATGTGCAGAAGCCATTTAGTAGCTTATCAGGTCGTGTGTCATGGTGTTGCTGTTAAAGATCAATAACACCATGTGTTAACTAAATATTGTGATTTTAAAATTCTATGTGCGTATCGAAATTTGATTTGCCGTTAAGGAACCATCATAAATTTGCACCGCTGCCACCTCGCAGCATTGGAATAACAAGGTTGTAACTGCAATTTTTGGTCAAAATTATGTTTTAGTGTAAAATGGTTCTATGTACATGTATTTTTAACTCATTTCAATTCTAGAGACATCTGTTGGCGAGTAGCCGAGATTTTAGTTTAACCGAGTCCTATCTGAAACTGGCTGTGACTGATGTTAACATAACAAAGTTCAATCTGCAAACTTGCTTTTCTTATTAGTGTAACACGGTTCTATCTCACAAATTCTAACCTTAAATAGCACGTGCGCGGTTGCAAAATATTGGTCTAGACTGTGTGTTTAAAGATAATAAAGTTGTGGATTAAATCAATCTAAATACGAAATGAATATTTTTGATGGATCCATAGAAAATGTTGGAAATTCCAAAAGGTAAGTATATTTTAAAGTAATCATATTGTCATGTTTGCTATTCATACAAATTTTCAGCTCTCAAGAGCAGACCGTTCTTTTTGTTGATGGAAAGGAATACCAAGTAACATTTCTATCTGACCACAATGATTCCCCTACAGTGCTAATCAACAATAATAATATTGATATAATAAATGATCACAACGACATTATTATCGAAAATATTAATGACTTACCTATTACTATCAGATACAGTAACTACTGGTTTACAAAAAGAGAGACACCTGTTTAAAAAGTTACTGATGAACAAGAAAGCAGTCAATTATTAGTCCATCAAGTTGAAATTGCTGAAGATGATCAGAGAGAAAATAATGAAGAAGTTCCACAAAATGACGAAACTGTTAAACAAAAATGAAAACCGAGGAAACGCCAAAGAGATCCAACTCAATGGAAAGTAAATAAACGGACCAAAAGTTGTCAGGGAGGGCAGGAATAAGCGTAAGAGGGAAATCGGTTAAAGCACGAAGTATTGCAGATAAAAAGGATTGCCTAAATAGTTGTAAGTTTCAATGTGAAAAACAAGTATCTGCCGAGGAAAGACAACAGTTCTTTGATGCATATTGGTCCTTATCTCAAAATGAAAAATATGTATTGCTAGGTCAACTGACAACAAAGCTGATGAAACCTAGAAAGACAAAGGAGGGTCCATCACGTCGTCAATTTTCTTACAAGTATTTTATAAAAACCAGAGGAGAAACTATTAGGGTTTGCAAAAACTTCTTTTTGGGAACACTTAATATCTCCCAAAAACCAATTTACACTGCACGTAGTAACGGTGATACTCCTAAAAAAGATAAAAGGGGAATAACTAGTTCAAGGGCTATTAGCGAAAGTAGAAAAAAAATGTGATGGATCATATAAATTTGTTTCCCAGTAGAATTACATTATTGTCGAAGAGTTACGAAAAGGAAATATTTGGAATCTAATTTGAGCGAAGATGTACGACATGTATGTGAAATGGTGCGCAGAACAACAGAAGACCCAGTTCTACTGTCCATGTACCGTCGAATTTTCGTCACCGAGTACAACTATGGGTTCCATATGCCCAAAAAAGACAGGTGTATTAAATGCGAATCAAATAAATTAAAAAAACTAGACAATATACTAACGGAAGTGGACAAGACTGAACATGACAAACACATTTTAAAAAAAGAATGCAATGCGGAAAGAAAAAAATACTGATAAGGGAAAAAAATTCTAGTACTCAGTTTTGACTTGGAAAATGTAATTACTTGTCCAAGCACTGAAGTGAGAGATTTTTTTTATCTTCCAAAATTTACTATTTACAATCTCACAGGATATTTCTCACTTACTGGTGTTACATATTGCGCAATTTGGACCGAACTTCAGCAAGGGCGTGGAGGAAATATTCTTGCAAGTGCTTTTCGAGCAATTCTTGACAGAGTCTTACAGGATAATAATATTTCCAACTTAGTTACATGGAGCGACTCCTGCGTGCCCCAAAATTGAAATTCAATCATATCCTTCGCAGTAATGGATGCACTAAGGGACAATCCAGAATTGAAAAGTATTACTATGAAATACTCATTTCGTATTTGAAATAAATATTTAATTTCTTGTCTTATTAAAACAAATTTAATAAAAAAAAACATAGTTTTTATCTAGTATGTAATCTAGAACAGGAACACATTATTTATTATGGTTAACTAGAATAACAAAGGTGTTTATGCCACATACAACTATGTTCATCAACTGAAGAGACTTGAAATGAATAACAAAGTTCTATCTGCAAATTTACTTGCTCAGAAAGGTGTTATGCAGTACGAATAAAATAGATGTCACGTAGGTAACTCATAAATATAATTATAGTTTATTTTTTTAACTTGTTTTCATGGAATATATGCAATAAACACATAATGTTTGACATAATGCAAACTTCAAACCTCAATATCTCAAAATGGATGTCCAACCAGATACAACTTTGTTATTCCAATGCTGCGACCTATCGAAGTAGAACGCTCCTTTTTCCTATAAAAAGTGATGTATCGACCAACTCGTTCCAACCTGAATTCTGTCTACGCAGAACATTTTCTGATAATATCAATCTTACTAAAGCCTTGAACACAGTACAGGAGGTTTCATGAAAGGTTAAAACACTCGAGGTATGTATTATAATTGTTCGGTACAAAGAATTTTTATTTTAGCCCATGTGTCGGCCCTGCATGCACGTAAACTGTCAGGTGTCTACTATGACTAACGAAATATGTAGATATCTTATTTGGAATATGTCTTGATGGAATTCCATATTAAGTTTACCCTCTCCGTAAATAAATTATTTATAACGGTTTGTACATAATTTTGCTACATTTTTGCAACACTGAACGATTACTATTAATTGGTTCCATTGTTAATATTGGAAACATTTTAATAGTTAAAAGATTCTCTTGATGTAGGCAAAGAATAATTTTTTAGGAGACTAGATATTTAAAAAAATGTCCAGTATAACCCATTATGTCCTTATATATCAATGTAAATGCGTTGCTTGATGCAGAAGAGAATATATCAACCAGAAGCCACATTTTTTCGGACAGGAAATGTCTCTGAGTTCCGAATGCTTTTGTCGCTTAGAAAGTAAAATCTCAGACGTACTGATTTATAGCTGCGATTGAAAATATCTTCCTGTATTATTTCGAGAATAAAAGAAACTCAAGAATAATGTATAATACTAAAATTATTGGACTAAAAAATCTGCTAGGCATGTAATAATTTCAATGTTTTCTGTCAATGGGGGTTTCGATTTAAAGTGATTTCTTTTTGAATTATGCAAATTGGTTTAACAAATTGATTATTTCACTACAGATTTTAGAAAGTAAACGAAAAGGTTATAAACACAGAATCCTGTTGTATATAATAAAATCAATGCCCTAGATATGGCATATCTCAGAGGGGCCAAATAAAATTGTGTCAAATTAAGAAATGTTTCAAATAAAAATTGTTCAGAACAATATTTCAAAAATGTAGCTCAAAATATCATAGCATGCCTAAAACTCAAGTTATATCACCGCTGCATTTTTATCTCTAACTAGGGATGCATTTGAAATTATTAAAAGAGTAAAATGAAACAGGTTATTACGTCCAAAATTCAATGCACGGGAACGCAGTTCCTATACAGTACCTCCTGGTAAACTATTCCAAACAAGTCTCTGACTTCGTTTGTGGAGTATGGAGTTAGGTTTTGCTTTCTTAGGATAGATGGCGGTATTTCCTTTTTTGAGACAAATTGTTTTAGCGTAAAATAATGAAAATACATAGGTTTGGCAATATTATTATTGCATAAGAATGGATTACAAAGTAATATTTGTTTAAAACAGCCACCCGTTCAAAAATATCCAAATATACATTTAGTAAATTTTGTTGGCAAGTTCCCAAGAACTGTCATTTTTTTGTGGTTAGAGTTTATAAATGCCTCCGAACCAGAGCTGTCAGGTACGTCAATTAAAAGAATTGAAATAGTAATTTAATTATTTTTAAGTAATTAAATTACTTTAATTCAATTACTTTTTTGGACGCCTTAAAATAATTGGTATTTGAATTACTTCTGTAAAAGTAATTGTTGTTGGTAATTGTTTTATTGTTTTTGGTAATTGAAGTACTGAACAAATAATTCAATTCCTTTTGGGTAATTCAATTCCTTTCAGATACTTTAATTATTTTAAAATAATTGAAATTGTATCGAAAACATTCCGAGAAAAATCGCAACGCGCTCGGCTTTAATAACTTGTCTGAGCTTGTTGTTTGACAGTATTTTCGTTTTCTTTCAGTTATCCAGTGCACTACACAGTATACAGTAGCTGTGATTGCAAGAAAACCATGTTTATAATTATTTGTGTCCTTGTGTTTTTAATTCTTAAAAAGTTGCCTGGCAAGGTAAGTAAATATTAAATAATAAATTTGTTCTCTACTATTTTTTAAATATTAATATATGTTATACATATATCTCCGATATTGGCAATATCTATTATTTTACCTATTTGATTTAATCAAATACTTATTAATATTAGTTACACTGGCAAAATTTTTTAATAATGATTGTAGAAACAACATTTTTGCACAGAAATGCGTTTCACGTTGAACTCAAATATCGAATAAAAAATGTCTGTCTGTATGTATGTCTGTGTGCAGACCATTTCTTGTCAACACAATAATTTTTTTTAGACCTGAACATTTTATTTTAAATTTAGTACCTATATATGTAAAATAGCTTGGTAGAATATTACCTACATACGTGTTTTGGTAGGTATTTGAATTTTCTTTTATTTTCAGTCGATATTTCAATTATTTTTGGTAATTTAATTACATTCAAAGTAATTCAATTAAATAGAGTAATTGAAGTATAAGGTAAAGTAATTGAATTCCTTTACTTGAAAAAAAAATTATTTTCGACGAGTAATTGATACTTGAAGTACTGTGTAAAATGATGAGTAATTGGTAATGGAAATATTTACTACTTTGATTGATAATTGGTAATTGGTACTTCAATTACTTTTAATGGGTAATTGTGACAGCTCTGCTCCGAACCAGATAATCTTTCTTTTTTCTAATTACAATTCAGAGAGGAAACTTGAGTTGCCCATATCGTTCTGGTTAATTAAAGTCACAACTTTGGAGTGCATCGACATATGTTTTCGGAAAATAACCAGTCGGTATTAAGTTAAATTTATTTATTAGATATTGGGTTTTATTATATAATCGTTTATTACGGATTTAGTTAGCAACTAAACGTTCAGAAATACTGGGTAAGTTCCCACATGGATTTATTCTTCTAGTCACAACCACGTACTTAAACGTAATAGTAAAATAAAATACTTGTAAATTATTTTAGACGTTTTCGGGATGTTCATAGTTTTGAACTTAGATAGTTTTTGGAATTTTTGAGATAATTTCTGGGAAAAGTATACCTACAAAGCTGGTGAACAGCTTAATTATTTTGGATATTTTTGGAACGGACTTTTTGGCAATGCAATTTGGATTTGAGTGGAATTGATTTAATGAATTGGAAACGTAGACCTATCTAACGGTGAGGATATCATCCTATCATCAGGGACGTAGAATAACTGGGAGAAACTGGGTCACCATCACATAGTTTTCCAGCTAGATTAACGCAGCAGGTGTTCAACGTTACCCCTTGATGGGGTAACAGAAATTAACTGTATTTCTGTGTTGTAGCAATTACCTTTGCATTTTGTAGGTCATTTCAATTAGTTAGCGCTATCACATTTTTTATTACAGCCTTGTATCTTCTTGTATATTTTTTTATTTTAATTTATCATTTGTAACACACTGTATATCACCCTAGACTTGTCTTATTGTGATTTATTTTTAATATTTAATAAACTTGTGTCTCTTTTATATTTGTGCTTTATTATTTCACACACGGAAGGATTTGTATGACCCGAGACCTTCCTTGTGTAATTTACGGTCTTTTAGGTTGTAACAAGGTGATACAGAACAAACAAGTTCATTTATTTTCTTCTATAAATGTTGTTAGGAACTAAATGCTTTGATCGAATTTCCAAAAACTCATTGGCGCAGAGTTTTTATGGGCCGTCTCCGCTGTTATTTCCGCCGCTGTTTGTAGTACTTCCACACCAATTTAATATTATTAGCAACTACTGCATGAGTCGCTTCGCTGGATTCGTTGGTTAATATACGTCAAATACCATCTAAGATACTTCAATAAAAGTGATAATTTTGAAAAATTCCGGAAATTATTGGTTGCATGACGCAAGGCCTCAAATTAATGACTTAAAGAATGATCTCCTTTATTTCAGTTCAAAACGTTTTTATTTTTTTATTAAACGTTAAACGAACAGAAAACCGTTTTTTTTTTAATTTTTGTGTGGTAGGTTCTGCATTAATCTTCTTGTCTCTTTATAAATATCATTAATAAATTACCTTAGTTTCTCAAATTTTTAATCCCGTTTTTCGCTGTTTCCATAATTATTTTAAAAATTCAAATGCCTATACAAACTTAGAAATGCATGGATTTTATTTATGGTAGAGCAAATGGAAATCCAAACCAAGCTAAGAATTTATATCAAGATATATTTCCAAATAAGAGAGTTCGTCGAAGTCCATCGACGACTCGTAGAAAATAATTCATTTGTACATAAAAAAAGATCTAGACATATGATTATAATAAGAACACCAGAATTGTACTTTGCTGTTTAGATCTTTGTGCGTCTCAATTAGTAGCCGTATGAATCAAATAATCAAAAATAAATAGGAATGTCAACTCTACCTTTGAGCAATGGCTAGTACTGAACAACTTTTCATTTATACATATTATCATTGTATTTGTTGATACTATAGAGTACAAGAGCAGGTTGTACCTAATTTGACATTCGTACAAAGATCCAAATAACAAACTATAGAAAAGGCTGTGTTGGAAATAATAGAATATAATCTCGTGAACAACATAAGAAGAATTGCACGGGATTTTCAAGTAAGTTACTTAACAGTATAACATGTCTCAAATGATTATTTATTACATCAATATCATATGCAATGAGTACAAGTATTCTCCCTAATAATTTTCCCCGACGCTTAGGACTATTTAGATAGTTGTAACAAAATGAAAATCCTTATTTTTGAAGCCAAACACTATTTACGGAAGAATGCAAATTTTTCAAGGGACGCTATTAATCACGTTTATACGGATAGAATCCACATGCAATAGTTTAAAGAAGGCATTAGTACCAGTTTTCTCTAAATGTTTGGGTAGGCAATGTGGGTGATTTTTTAATTGACACAGCCTTTTTGCCACTGAGACTTTATGGTGTTACTTATAGAGAATTTCCGAACAA
The DNA here is from genome assembly GCA_029963845.1 of Rhamnusium bicolor. NCBI lineage: Eukaryota > Metazoa > Arthropoda > Insecta > Coleoptera > Cerambycidae > Rhamnusium > Rhamnusium bicolor. The sequence goes on from JANEYF010001749.1 coordinate 97,965, forward strand.
CTAGATATCAAGGCTTCTAGAAAACGTTACAGATGCAACTATACAAAGAAAATTCTTTGTGCATGTATATGATAATTTCAGTATGGTTGCTCGTAATTGGTTAAATGAATATTACTTCAATCGATGGATTGAGCGAAATGGACTTCACCGTTAGCCTTCTCATTCGCCCGATTTAAATTCGTTGGACTTTTTCCTTTGGGGACACCTCAAGTCCTTAGTTAAAACATCGATCGGAAATGAAGCTGATTTAAGACAAGGAATTATAAATGAATGCCAAATAACATAAATACCAGGAGTTTTTGAAAGAGTACAGCAATCGATAAGAGGAGGTTGGACATAGTTCCTAGTTCCTACAGATTTTGTGTTATTCTTTTAGTGTTGTTTCAAATATATTATTGTTGTTCATTTCAATTATTATTTTGTTTCCATTATTTTTAGGTATTATTAAAATTTATTTTAACGAGGAACTATTTATTTTACGAATAAAACGCAAGAGGACGTTTAATTCAAAACGTAATTATCGATTAGAATTAAGAAATTATTTCTTAGATCATGTAAGACCCAGAAGCCTTAACAATATTAGGTCATAACCAATAATTTCTGAAAAATTGAAATGAAAAAAGATAATTGTTTGGACATGCGTTCTTCAAAAACAACAATTTGAAAATAATACTGGAAAATGCATCGCATAGTAATATTTAGCTTTTAAATGTGCAGAGATATAGTATTCTAGTAAATATTCCCAAAACATATGCAAATGCGTCGTTGTCGAATTTTAATAGCTTATACATCTAGAGCTGAGGCGGAGGTATTAGTTTCCAGTGACGGCTTTTATGCAGACCATGGTAAAGAGAATACTATTTCATTTTAAAATGTTAATATGTAACTAGTCTTATCGGGAGACTCATGACAAAAAACAAAAAAAGTTATATTTTTACACTAGCCAAATTTGGGGGTAACGTCACATTGTTTTACTTTATAACTCGCGAAAAGCTGGAGATATCTAAATTCTGTAAAAATATTTGAATGTATTGGTGAATGTAATACTAACACACATGTATTTTTTACCAGCGATCACAAGTGTAAAAGTATATTACTAATATGTGTTGTATATGTTCTGATGCCCCGGGAAATTCAAAAATAAAAAAAAAATTGAAAAAAATCTTTAAACGGTCGAATAGATATTAATATGTAAGTAAAGCATAAACTGACCAAATCAAAAAGTCTTATAACTCGTGAGGGGAGATCGAATAAATGTTATATACGTGAAGTATAAACTGATAAATCCAAAAATACCTTACAACTCATGAGGGGATGTAGATATTGAAAATATAGATGAAAAAACCGCTGCCAATTACTTGGAGAACAGAACTTTATCACTGTAGTAAAACTCGACGTGTGGTGGAATTTATAATAAAAGTAATTTTTGATGTTTCAAAAAAGTCACTTTGACGTTTCAGAAAAGTCACATTATTTAACGTTTAAAAAAAATCACATTTTGACGTTTCAAAAAAAGTCACATTTTTCTTTAGACATTGGGACCGATTTTGCTCATTAACGAACTCAATCTCTTCCGTGGCCTCTAGAATGTGTATACCAAATTTGAAAACTTTATCTCAAAAATTGTAGCTGCTATCGCAAACCATACAGACACAGACACACAGACAGAAAATTTTTTTCTCTTTGAAATTTTGTGTAACGCCATAATTCGTCGAGATTCGTCCAGAAATGCAGTAGAAATTTTCAAAATTATTTTCACGAGTACATAACTTCCTCACTTTAAGGGGTGAGGAAGTATAACACCCCTTCACACTCCAAATCGACTTTGGCAGCCTATTATCCTGTGGAACAGTCTTAGTCCCTTTGGACAAAAAACAAAAATTCTTTAAAAGATCAAATAGATATTTGTTCGCTGGCCATAGGACAGGATCTCCTGTAAAGACATTTGAATCGTTAAGGACTACCCTACTGTAGGTGTCTCAGCCCCGTACCTGATGCCCTTCTGGTTCCTAAATGTTTGTTTATAGATAGAATACCTATAGGCCTCTTCGAGTGAATGTTTATAATAAATTGATTTTATCAATTTTGGATATTAGGGAATTCAATAAAAAAATTACAAGGTACGATAATTTGTGTCATACGTGCGTGAATATATTTACGCGCTGGCACATGACTTACAGCCAATCCTGGATTTGACGTCATCAATACCTAAATTCCGAGCTCTATACATCACCCACAAAGAGTGGGTTCTGTATCAAAACGACTAACTTTAAACAAAGTACAGGGTTCCACTGTATTGCCTTCTGAACAAAAGTGCATGTTATATGATTTTTAAAATATTTAAAGAATCATAATAGCTATTTATGTACCGAGGGCATAAAGAGGAATTTATGACCCGCGGCGTGAAAATTAAAACCCCAGGCATTAACCGAGGGCTCTAATACGATAAGGGTCATAAACGTTGGTTATATTCGAGAAGCATACAAAATTTTATGTACGACAAGTTTTAAATAATGCATAATATATAATATGCCCGCTATCTTGTAAATTCTACATAAGAATTGTCAATCTGTTGACATTCCATAAAAATGACAGGTAGAAATTTGGTTTTGAATTTGTATTAAAACTCAAGTAGCCAAGCAACAATGTAAATAAAGGTGGCCATATTGTAATTTTATGGCAAGAATCGTTTTACAATCCTTTTGTCGAAGTGTGTTGTGTTTTTCAATTAAACTAGAAATGTAAGAGGATGGAAATTAATTTTCCTGTACACCACCAGAAATTACCGAAGCAGCAGAGGCTGCGACGTTGGACATATTGCCTCAGAAGTCGAAAATGTTGTATGAATAATAAAGCAAAAGTCCAAGGCGAGCTGTAAAGTATTTTACGGCCCGGCGGGTTATAAAGTGGTACTTTAAGTCCTCAAACCACGTATATAAAGTATAATCAATTAAGACTGGTCGTACAAAAAGCCTTTTAAATATAAGCAGATCGTTGAAAATTTATACATTCTGAAATATACAGTGTGGAAATTAAGTAACGCATAAATTCAGTAATTCCGTTGATATTAATTTTTTGGAAAAAATCTCGAAGGGGGTATAGCGATATTAACCTCAGCAAATATTTTCAGTCTATTTTCAGTTTCTTTTGTCATTTATTTTTTAAGTTATGATATCATCGACTTTTTTTTAAATGACAACCTATATTTTTTTATTATTAATTTTGGTAGTAGTTTTTATTCCGGTTCTGACCGTATAAAATTTTCAGTATGTTATATTTGAAAAAAATCGAGAAAAACAGTCTTAAAGTTCAAATAACAAAAATTCATTAAATTGGGAAAATTAATCTAGTTGCCTAAGTTTGACGGAAAGTTATCGACGGCACATTCGTTTTTATTTTGAAATTATACAAATAGTTGAAAAATCGAACTAATGTGATACACAGGCAACTAGATAAATTTTCTCAATTTAATGAATTTTTGTTATTTGAACTTTTAAAACTGTTTTTCTCGATTTTTTTCAAATAATAACATATTGAAAATTTTATACGGTCGGAACCGGAATAAAAACTACTACCAAAATCAATAATAAAAAATATAGATTATCATTTAAAAAAAAAGTCGATGACGTCATAATTTAAAAAATAAATAATATAAGAAACTGAAAATAGACTGAAAATATTTGCTGAAGTCAAAATCGCTATCCCCTTCGAGATTTTTTCCAAAAAATTAATATCAACGGAATTACTGAATGTATGCGTTACAAAGTTCAAATAACAAAAATTCATTAAATTGGGAAAATTTATCTAGTTGCCGGTGTCACATTAGTTCGATTCTTCAACTATTTGTATAATTTCAAAATAAAAACGAATGTGCCGTCGATAACTTTCCGTCAAACTTAGGCAACTAGATAAATTTTCCCAATTTAATGAATTTTTGTTATTTGAATTTCAAGACTGTTTTTATCGATTTTTTTCAAATATAACGTATTGAAAATCTTATACGGTCGGAACCGGAATAAAAACTACTACCAAAATCAATAATAAAAAGTATAGGTTGTCATTTAAAAAAAAAGTCGATGACGTCATAACTTAAAAAATAAATGACATAAGAAACTGAAAATAGACTGAAAATATTTGCTGAAGTTAAAATCGCTATACCCCTTCGAGATTTTTTCCAAAAAATTAATATCAACGGAATTACTGAATTTATGCGTTACTTAATTTCCACACTGTATACTCACAAGAATTGAAAAAACTCATCAAGAAGAATACAGTCAGATTATGATATTTTTAAAATAAGCATTTTTTATATTCGCGGATCACTACATTTTTTTGAATTAGTGTGTAGTGATTCGGGTTGTAATTATATTTTTGATTTATTATTTTCCATAGGCTAATTGCCGCCGATTTATAAGTAGGTATGTATGGGCTTAACTGCCAATAATTTGTCGTGATTCTAATAAAAATGATAACAATAATTTGACGGACTGTGTTTTCCTCATCTTATCATTAATACCTGCCATTATGTTTACCTGAATTGTACTTGTAGTTAATATGTAACTAGCTGGCCAACAACAAGTAATATAAAATCTAGATTTAATAGGTTTAATTGAAATCGGGAGGTAGCGAAAATTGACGTCAATTCAAGAATTGCCTCTAACAGTCTTATCACCATTGTCTGTTTAGTTGGTATCAGGGAGTTAAGTCTCTAACAGTCTGATAATGGTACTATGCGATATTCACCATAGATGGTTAGGGCTTAACAGTCAGTTAAATCCTCTGATAAGTTAACATGACAAAATTGGGCTGTTAAACCCCTAATAGACTGATATCGAAATGTCAACAGGTCAAATTAACGTTCGTTGTTGAATACTTAACCAAAAAGTATTTTACATAGATTCTAAAAAAAAAATTATAATTAAAAATGGAAAGAAATAATATTTTGAATGTGAAAATATTTAGAGGTTATATTATTTCTTTTTCACAAACAATAAAATTTGGAGAGCGTTTATTCTTTCTTTTTTTTCCACCTCTTATTGAGTTGCTAAAATAAAAATTAAACAGGTTACTAGTCTAAAAATTAATACTTAAATGTTTAATAATTACAGGAATTAAGTATAAAAATTATTTGTTGTCCGCGTCTTTCATGCACGAGCGAGGGTTACACCTGTGCAGCTTCGGCTTTGGATTCGGGGGTTGTCTAATTTCTGTGGTGGTGGACATTAAACTGGGGTGGTTGTGTTATTTACGGGCATTGAGAATGAAAATGAGACGATAGCTTCGTTCAAAAATCACCCTCTTACACATTTGTTGTGTAAGTTCATTTAAGTGCAACACATTACCATTAATGTAGAAATTGCAAATTTTTTGAACAGAACTAGTTACAGTAGGTCCACAGTGGAGCCAGTGGTAAAATAATACAGGTGACATTAGCTACAACAATTAAATACCAACATATTTCTGGTTACTTTCATTTAACCTATATTAAAACACTTATTTACTTTTTTATTATTTAATTTAAACTTAATATTTAACTAATTTACAACCGAAATTTGGAAGACACTGGCGAATTTAAGAGACACGGGTTCTCCTCGAAATAATTACTCTCCATCAAAATTAACGCAAAAAATGATCAATATACAAAATATTCCAATATTTTTTCTGTTAGTCATAGTAGTATAAAGGTTATGACTGAATTTTGTTAATCAAAGGTACAGTAGCGTGCAGATTTTAGGGGATATAAAATAATAATATATTTTTTAAATGGGATACCCTGTATATTATTAAATTTTTTGGAATGATCCTTTGTTCCTGATTTCAAAAATATACCATATGTTACCCCTACCATATACCGTTTTTAAGTTATTTACGTCGAATATTTTAGTTAAACTAGTTACTGTAAATACGGGAAAGTTAACATTATTAAAGTGAGCTATGAAGATGACAACTATTACGTTTGATAATTGACATTTTTTTTAATGAAATAATCAAAATGGTTTACATTTAAAAAATATATTATTTTTTTTGTACCCCCTGAAATCTGCACGCTACTGTACTTTTGATAGCATTTTAACAAAATTCAGTCATAACCACACAACTTTTATTTAAACTTTTTTTTTCTATAGGCAATAATAATAATAAGGGGTGGGTAATTTATAATGAATAACCCTGAACATATCGAGAAGCGTCAATAACATTCCAAACATGTAGAGTAGTAGGTAAATATATAATGAAACTTGAAATATATATAGCCCGTAATCTTTCTGTTCATTAAAACCTCTAATTTTATATTTTAAATGAAAAGGTAATAGGAAGATGGAAGATCAAATATAAGTACCTACCTAAAATAATAAATCACCATGAGTCCTTCAAAAATTTTTTTTTTATTATTTAGAACTAAGAAGTTAAAAGACCTTGTAGATAATAATTTTACTACTACATATAATAAAATACTTTTTGTTGTTTTGTAATGAATAAAAAAAAATTGTTGAAAACTAAATAATGGCTTTTTCGTCATCGATTTTTATGTGCATATCTCCAACCCCCCCCACCCCAAGTCTCTTAGATCCGCTAGTAGTGCGTTACTTACACGTAATTTCATAAAGCTCGTTTGTATTCAAATTAATATCTTTATTTTATATTAACCGTCCAATGCCACTTCCAGACTCCTTGGAATATATCAGCAGGTCTCAAAGTTTCAAAGAGTTACTTGCAATGTAACGATGTGAAATTCAGATTGACGCCTGTTATGGCTCCTTTACACACTATTTTATAGCTCATCTAAATTCTTCTTTCATCTTCTTGTCCACACTTTTATGCTTTAGCAGTCGCCTAAACCTACTGAAAAGCAAATTATTACATTTGGGAAATTCCTTATTAACCAATAAAATTTCCAGCGTGTTGTTAAAATGATATTCGAGAAGATTATTGACATGCCATTTAATTAAATTTGAAGTGTTAAGAAAGAATTATTGATTTTTAAGGGAAATTAATTTTCTTGGAACGTTTAATTCGACAACTGACAGCATATTTTATTAAGTTATGAATTTAAAATATGAAACATTCCTCTTCGTGTCGCCGTCCTGTTAGTAGATTAATCGGCGCTCAAATATACGCATGGCAATAAGTTCTCTGGCAGTTTTGTTGTTACAAGTTGAATTTTATATAAAATGAATGCTTATGTACTGTACCGTCAAAAATTGTGATGTTGCACAAGGGCAGTAAAGTTAAAGAACAAGTTAAGCTTCGGAATATTTCCGATAGAATTCAAATTAGTCTACATATAAACGAAATCGACTGAATAGAACACTAAATTATTTAAACTAAAACCTTTTTTTATGCTCGTCTACGGGAGAATGCTCGTTTAACTATCGGTATCCGAAAATTTTGCTACTATGTAAACGTGCCGTTGTGATCCCGATTACGCCCGGACGGATTTTTAAATTCCATGTTGATTGCAAAAATTTGGTTTAGGACGTTATAATTTATTATTAACTTTTGCAGAAGAGTGAAAACTAACAGTTAAATATTATACGTTATTTATTATATATTTACCAGGTACTAAAAAATAAAAGAGAACAAATAGCAAATCTCTTTGGATTGTGCAAAAATAAACAAAAATTAACGAAATTTTTCTTGGCGCTTTTCGAGAAAATTCAGTAAAAAATTTTATTCGTGTTAATTTCTGAGCATTTTCTACTATTTGCCAGGTACAAAAAATAAACTTAGAAAAACAACAAATGGCAAAGCTCTTTGGATTATGCAAAAATAAACAAAAATGAAAGAAACAGCTTCCTTGGCGCTTTTCGAGCAAATTCAGTAAAAAAATGTCATTCATGTTAACTTCTGAGCAGTGTCAAAAAGGATCGTTGGCGTAGAATTTGTTTTTCAAAGGGCCCCAAAGAGTCTAAGGGTGTTAGGTCGCATGTTCTTGGTGGCCAATTCTGATCCCCAATGCGAGCAATTCCACGACTTGGAAACTTTGTCTGTAACACTTTCTCCATTTTGATACTGGGTTTTCAGAATAAGTAAACGTTCTTTGGGCAAATATCGTTGCTCTCAGTGTTGCATTATTAAAATGACATTGCTTCATGATCACAGATTTCAAATATGATGACTACACGCTTGACGTAACAAAAACGGTGGGCATTTCAAAATACAACCTCTTATTGAAACAGCCTTTACATGGTGTCCTAAGTGATGTCAAAAAAAGTTTCTAAATATGAACGTGGGTCCGGAAATTCTTCAAAATTTAAAAAAAATTAAAGTTTTTTTGACATATGTTTAAAATGGTTAGGTTTACGTTGGTCATATTTCGCATGTGACCAGTAGCCGCTAAAGGCTACAACTCTATTCAATTTGGACAACATAATTTTATTCTAAAGGTTTACAGGGAACCCTGAAACGTTTTTCTAATATAACTTCTTCATATGGACCAACTTGAAAATTGAGGATTTTTGGTCTTTTTTTGCATTTTTAGCATTTTTTCGTAACAATAAAAATGACGTAATTAGGAGGGGTGGGAATTCCCACAATATCACCCTGTACATCATGTTAGTACTTTATTTCCGGTCCTGTAAATGAAATATAAATTTTGCTGGGCATGTGTATGTAAAATAAAATAAAATAAAATAAAATAATGACTGTACAAAAAATATGGCGCCCCTTGCCATAATAAAACTGTCTAAAATTTAATTTTGAATTAATTCGCGATCAGGTGCACACCTGACATAGATAAACTTTTTGCTATCACAAAAAAATTGAATTCCAATTATCTATTATTCAATAGGTAAGATGCATGCATTTTATAAATGCATTTATTTTATTGTCATGATATGTATTGAAATTAGAGCGTGCTTTAAATGTTGTGGGTTTGGCTATATCGCCAATAATTGTATGTCCGAGATGTGCAGGTAATCACAGAGTGCAGGTAATCATAGAGTTGAGGAGTCTAATCCTTCGGCATTTTTAAAATGCGTACACTGTATGATAATAAACAAAATTTAGACATTAATATCGATCATGCTAAATAGGACAGAAAAAGCTACTATGCTTATAAGCACAGAATAGAAGCACTTAAAAATGATATTCTTAATGTTAAATAGCAACCCCAGATCTCCACCTATGAAGACTCAACACCGCCTCTCACCACGTCTGAACCTAACTTGCGCGCAGCTAACCCTTATCACTTAGTATCACAAGGTAAATATTTACCATCAAAACGTTAGAGAATTAAACTAAAGACTAATAACGTTGGAGCGGTGAAGGATGCTGACGAAGCATGAATGGAAAATTATATAAAATTGTAAAATCAGAATACAATGAACAAAATCGGGGAGCCAGTTTGAATAAACTTAACGTCAAAACTGTTCCAGAATGACACGAGAATAGTTTAAGACAACATATCAGGACACTACTTATTAGTGCAAACGTAAAAAATCGGTTGTGCAACAAAACCACAGATACGAAATATTTTAAAATATAATACCAGATTAACCGCAAATACGAAATATTTTAAAGTAAAATACCAGATTAACCACAATATTATAAGGACATTAATAGAAGCTCATAACAACCGAGTTAATGAAGAAGAAAATTATAAATTTTAGGTAATAGATGGCAAAGTTATAACGAACTTAAATATTCTTCATAGAATTGAATGATAATTGTAATGCCATGTTTTCTTTCAATTTTATGTTTACAATTTGTATATATTATATATATATCTGTACTGTCATATAAATGTCATATAAATAAAAATATTTTTATATACAATTTTTATGTTTGCATTATTTAAGAACTAGCTTAAAAGTATCCTGAATACATTGATTTCAGGACTTATCGTCCTATATTAAAAAGCGTTCTAATAATACAAAAATTTTGTAATATTTTTAGAAAGAAAATTTTACACACCTGTACTCGATCTCGTGATAATGAATTTTTTCTTTGATCGTGCACGAAGGTATTGTTTGATCAAGTTGCAAAAAGAAACTATAGACGACATCCTAAAAGTGATTTAATTTGTGTATCTATTATATTTTAAGGATCGGGATTATCAGAAAAAAACTTCTTTATTTTAAGGTCACTTTTTGAAATTATGAGGGACTGGAAGGTAGTAAATTAGATGATCAATTTGAACATTTAAAAGCTCATGTTTAGTTGTAATAATAAAATTAAAACTTTTTTTTGTACACTCATTATTTTGGCACATAGTAAATGCATATTTGAAAGAATTCATTTTATATGTAACTCGGCCTATATTTACTATTTTAAAATCGGGGGGTTGATTAACCCCCAAGAATGATAGCGTCAGAGTAATGAATTTCATGTATGTAAATTGTCCCTTCAAAATAGCAATTGATCTGTTTTAGAATTTTGCCTTAAAATTTCTAATGCATAAGATATTTTGGAAGTGGAGACATTAAACAATCGCGGAACATAAACAACTACCCCTCTTGATGGTATAAAATGTTGTTTTTTAACTACAGTTTTTCTTTTATCAATAATTCATGGGATTTATTGTATTAAACATAATTAGAAGACTATGAAAATAACGTATTAGTTGGCCAGCTTTTATGTTAAAATTCTTTCGATCTTTGCACGATATGGGAATTATAAAAAATTGACTATTTTACCTTCTCAGGTTTATGACCAATAAATATGACAAAAGCCGAATTGAGTTAAATATTTGCAAAAAAAGCATTTACAAATTTTCTACAAACTAAAATTATTACTAATGTTTCAGAGAATTACAATTAAGAAATTCTATAAATTGAAATGTTTGAATTCTATGAATAAGAGTATCTACCAGTACCTACCTACAGATTTAGAAAGAATATTTTCTTTTCTATGAAATTTCTAAATGCTTCATATATTATAATGTATAAAGTAATTAGTACATTAAATTTTTACAAATTTTCATTTATTTACCTGAATTGAATGGACATTTATAATGACTATATAACATTTAATACCGTAGGTATAATATCCATAAAAATAGAATTGAAGGGTTGGTGGTAGGTAATATGAGTATAGTAGGATATTACATTAGTGGTACATAATTATTTAAATATTTTATTAAAATTACCATAGTAACTTTAAATACGCTTTTTCTACTCCCGTTAGATAACAGACACATTATTTCACTCACATGAGTTAGGCAACTAACTCTATTTTCACACTCTTGACCATCGAAGGAAGGTAGTTGTAATCTAGTAGCAGACGACAGTACCAATTGGCCACCCTTCTCTCTTAATTATTGTTTCAACAGGGCTATCTCCTTCAATTTCACTGACTTTTCTTTTAATTTCAATTATTTCTCCCTCAAATTTTCCTCTAAATTCATGGACGTGTTCTTTAATTCCATTAACTTTTTCTATAATGTCACCTTTAAATTTTTCAGTGAGGGTGAAAATAGCTGCCTGCTGTTCCTCTAGGCTTCTATTTATATCTTCGCTTTCCTCTTGCCGTCTTATTTCCAGGCCCTCCATCATTTTTATTCAGTCTTCTTCTTCTTCCTGTCGTCTTCACTCTTGTTCTTTTTTTCCCTGGCGTTCTATGTTCTGTTCTTCTATTTGTTGCACCAATGCTGTAAGTAAGTTTTGTGTTTGTTGCTCCGCCATGCTTCTTGTTGTTGATAGTAACTCACGACACGTAAATCAGTTCAGAATAAAGTTTATTACACTATAATGTCCATAAAATGTTGTTATAAAGTCTATTTTAATAATGGAATGTTCAAGAGAAATCTCGAAACAGCACTAAAAAGTCTCATTTAGAGTCCATACTACTTTTTTTTGTTGACGAAATCCACTTATTTCCAATAATTGTGCAATGGAATGTTCGAGAACTTTCACGAAATGTCACTATTAAGTCTTGTTTTAAGTTTATAAAATGTTCCCGTTAACACACTTTACGTATGTTTTGTGGTTTCCAAATCGAATGTTCTAGAATTTTCACGAAAAGTCTTGTAATTAAGTCTCTATAACATGTTCCCTTCGACAATTCACGTATATCCTGTAGTTTCCAAATAGAATGTTCTAGAATTTTACTCAAAATAGGGAGTAAAACAGGCAATTATCCTCTTAGAATTTAAAGTTGCTGTAGAAACCAATGAACAATATAAACATAGCGTAACTTCAGCATTTTTATTATATTAAACTTTTAATGGCAGAACGAATAAAAAGTTGAGAATCAAATACATAAACCATAAAATGCAACTTATTCAAATTAAAATTAATATTAATAGGGTAATTTTCCCAGTTCGTAATATTTGGTAATTAGTGATATTTAGTAATCGAAACGTCAAACATATTTCTATTTACATTTTTTCTATTTTTCTTATTATATCGTATTTTTTCTAGATCGCTGTTTTCAAACATAATTAGAAGTGTTGGAAATGTGTGACTACGTAATATACCTTCTTGCAATCTCAGGTTTATCTTAATGAGTTTTTGATGACCAATTTGTGATAATATTAAAAAAATATGTTTGATTAATATCTCAGTTTACCGCGCTTGCTGTTCAATGGCGTAGCTATCATAGGGCTAGGTGGTGCAGTGCACCGAGGCACCAAGAGCTCAGGGGTACCCGGCCCAAAATTCGATCAATAAATGAAATGCATTAAAAAAAAATAAAAACAAATAAGAACATATGTATAATATTTGCACATTCGTAGGATAATATTTCATAATAATCTTAGTTTTGCCTCATAAATTAATTTCCCTATCTATTCTTATCTTCATGCCTGCTAATATTAATTTATGTTTTTAAAATTAGACATTATAACGTGTTGTTTGCTTTTATGTGATAAATGTTTAATATCTGGTTCAGTTGAAACAGAATCTAGATTTTGTCCTGACATCATATTCTCACGTATCTATACGTATTTTTAACTATCTTTCGATAATACCCACTCATGAAAACAGCATTAGAATAAATATTGTTTGGACTTCCATATTTAAGGAGCGTGATTATCTTGTCGTACGAGCATATATTTTTTTTATTTAATTAGGGGCCCAAAAATATTTTGCACCAGTGATCTTGGCCACCTAGCTACGCCATTGTTACGTTTTACAAAGTAGCAGCTAACTTTTGCATTTATACCTTTCCTAGATCCTACATAAACTTAATCGGCTGATGTCAAGATTAAGAATTCCTGATAATTCCTTCAATTTGCAGGTAATATTCTAGAAGTTATACTATCGGGGCTATTGTATGTACATAATAAGGAATATACAATATGCTCATCTCGTAGTCTAAATAATGCCTTACAAGGTACCTCAACCGATTTTAGTTGTTACCTTTCTGTAAAAAACACTTTAGGGAGAAATGAATGTACGTTTTTTAAAGAAAAATGTCCTATTCTCTTCTACTTTAAAGCACTCCAAAATCTTCACACGTAATGCAGTGAATAGTGAATAGTGAAAAAGTTAATTAAAAAAACAATTATAATATAATAACCACAGAAATTAGGCAACCCCCGAATCCAAAGCCGACGCTACATAGGCGAGGGTTACACTTATGAAAAAACACGGATACATAACCATTTCCACCGACATTGCTAGTGCTATACCGGTGGCGCGCTTCGAACCCGAAGCCCAATGGAGAGAGTATCTAGTCACACTTGCCAACGCGCGCTCTAGCGACAACTACTCCACCGAGCCGGTATATTAAAATAAAAACTAACTAAACTAAAATTAAAACATTAAAAAACCACATCTCGATCACGTCTTTTAAAATCTGGCTCATTGTGCACCGTTGTAAGCCTGTCGGCGCGCCGAATTCGACTTTTGTAAAATAAATCGATTAATTTCCAAAGGTCAAATAATTTTTGTTAACAGTAGCAAAATAAGATAAACTGACAGATACGGCAATATAAAGTATAATATACCGTGTGTCGGTAAAGTATGGAATAAATTCATTATTTTTTAAACCAAAAATATTTAGAAAATATTCTCGGGCATTTTTTAGTTATAACGTCATCACTGTTTCCGTTATGACGTCATCGATATATTTTTTAAATAAAACACTCGGCATATTTCCCCATTTTTGGATTCTGAATCAACAGCTGATTCCAAAAATGTGTCGTACTTAGAGTCTGAATTTGATAAGTTGAAAGATATGTCCATTTTGAATATAAGAATTTCCTAATTTTTCCTGTTTTGTTTGAACAAATATCAGTCACTGGAACTAACGGTTAGTTAATAATAAAAACAATTTATAGTAAATGTTCGAACTGTACTTCCTGTTGTAGCTACCATGAATAAAATGTTGCTGAACCTTGTTTATCGTTTCTGAGAAATGTTGTTTATTTCTGTTCTAATTCTCTCTTTTAATTCAACAATGTTTTCCGGTTTGGTTTTATAAACTAAGTTATTTAAATGGCCCCACAGAAAATAATGAAATGGATTGAGGTCCGGTGACCTAGGTGGCCTTTCGATGGATCCACGTCTACCAATCCACATGTTTAGAAATATTTGGTCAAGAAATCTTCGAACGCCTGCTGCATAATGGGGAGGCGCAGTATCCTATTGATACCACAGATTTTCGTCAACATTTCCAGGATTAATTCTACTGGGGATAAGTTTAATAACGTTGGGATGAGATAGTCCATTAAAAATTGGAGATTGCCGGTCCATTAACATCGAGAAAATAAGGTCCAATTATTCTATTTCTTACAATTCCCGCCCACAAATTTACCTTTTGTAGATACTTTGTGTGCTGCTCCCGCATTCATAGAGAGTTTTCTCTTGCCCCGTATCTACAATTCTGACGATTCACCATTTAATTTGAAAGTGCATTCATCGGAGAAAATAATATTTATTTATTTATTTATTTATTTATTTATTTATTTATTTATTTATCTATATACTGTCCTACAGGTACTCGACCCAACTACATGACAGAAGGGTACTGAAAAATTGAATAAAATATACAACATAATAATTAGAGTTAACATTAGAATCAAAAATACATACGTGGCTTTTCATGAATATTAAACAATACACTATAAAATTATAATAAAAAAACATTGAACGGTTATAAAGAATTGAATAAAAAAAAAGACTATTTAAGCAGAAGCATAATTAGTATCAAAATCTAATCTATTAAGGAAAAACAAGATGCCTAGTTATTATGACAGTGTGCCTTTAGGGCCTTAATACTGCAATTGAATATATCAATTTCGCCACAGATGGCGTTCTGATTATTACAAATTACATGAAGGGGGGAAAATTTTAATGCATTAGTACGGCTAAGTAAAATAAATTGTTATAACAAGTTATCGTTTTAGGAACATTAAAACAAAGTTGTGACATTATTTCTTGTGGATCAATTTTATTATTTATTAATTTGTGAAGAAATACTTGAGTCTCGTATCTCCTCCTTTGAGATAAACTGTCTATAGAGTACTTATCGAGCAGATCTTGTTGTGGAAAACCGATAGCTGGATATGTACCTTCGGATTTAAAATACAGAAATTTCAGAAACTTACGTTGGACTGACTCTAAAGTATCTATGTGAACACTCTGATGTGGGCTCCAAACAAGTGAGGCATATTCAAGCTTCGATCTGACATAACAATAGTACAGCATTTTAATAGTTTCTAAGTTAGCAAAGTCACGAGAGTGTCTAACTATAAATCCATACAATTTAGAAGCTTTCGATACTATAGCGTTGATGTGAATACTGAACGACAATTTTTTATCAAATATAACACCTAAATCCCGGAGTGTTTCAGGTCTTTGAGGCACATTGCTGTCTATCGAGTAATCATATGTAATAGTGGACGATTTTCTTGCAAATGAATACAGTCATCGGTGCTATTAACCTTGGAGAAGAGCTTTAAATCATCCGCGTACAATAAATATCCCACTTTATCTAGTTCATCAGCAATATCATTAATGAAAATAATAAACAACAATGGTCCAAGAATAGAACCCTGAGGTACTCCTGGAGTAGCCAAGTATTCGACAGACTTGAAACCATTGATGACGACATATTGATATCTGTTAGCAAGGTAGGATCTGAAAAGAGCTAATAAATTTTCCGAAAGTCCGATGTTGTCAAGTTTATTTAGTAACAATCTATGGTCAAGTCTGTCAAACGCTTTGGAGAAATCTGTGTATATTACATCTGTTTGCGATTGATCTTCGATAGATTCATAAATATATTGCGTGACACACAGTAAATTGGTAATAGTGGAGCGACCCTTCATAAAACCGTGTTGATGAGTTGAAATTTTGCTACTAACGTTGCTGTAAATAAACTCATGCAGCATGGTTTCGAAAACTTTGGCAAAATTGCAAATTATAGAAATTGCGCGGTAGTTTGCGATTTCAGAGTGATTACCGTTCTTGAAAATTGGACAAACCTTCGACCGTTTCCAGATACACGGAAAGCTCCTATTTTTTTAAATTAGATTAAATATTATTGTCAACGGTACCGCAAAAATGCAGGCACAATCTTTAAGTAAGAAAGCGGGTACACCAATAGGGCCTGTTGTAATTTTATTTTTTACTTTTTTCAAGCTCTTCAGTACGTTCTCCTCTTTGAACTCCGAAACGTGAATAGCCGAGTTGTTACATTGTATACTACCGTCTGACGAATACACAGATTGATCACTACTTGGGGCATATGACTTTGTAAAAAACTCAGCGAATGCGTTTGAGATGTGGTTGGGTTCAGTAATTTCAACGTTGTTGTGGCTCATAGTATTTGGTAAACCAGACCCTCCTTTTTTGTTTTTGATGAATGCCCAAAATTTTGCTGGCTCAGTATGAATGCTATTTTCAGCTGCAAGAGCATAGTTACGATAAGCAATGTTAATATCGGATTTAATTTTACTTCTAAGACGTTTAAATTCGTTAAGATATGTGATATCCTTGCTTCTTTCATATTCTTTTAATTTACGCGCCTTCGATTTAATATCCGTTATTATGACAGCGGAAAACCATGGAGGATATCTCCTAGTTTTCCTGGCCCTAAATTTATCTTCTTATCAAAAGAGGATCATCATTGCCCATATTCATCATTGTTTCACAAAATTCTATCCTCCGATTTAGATCATCATCACTTAGTTCTTACACAAGCTAAATATTAAAGGGATGCCATTTTTCTAATTTTAATACTGTGTGTACTAACGTTTTACACGGAAAGAAAACTACTCTATGTCAAAGTAATCGATTATTCTTGAATTCTTATACTTGTCACTAGAAAAATATTACTTGGCATAATAAATTATTATTGTTTCAATAATATTCCAATTGTAAATCAAGAACAGATATATTTTTGAGTTTCATTAGCGCAAGTCTTCAAGTCAATATAAGTTTGTTTCCTTCGAAGTATAATTATGTATTAAATATACTCTTAATATTACACTTCTTTCGAGTACTTTTAACCGTGAGAGTAAGTATAAGGACAACTTGAAGTAAATTCTTATTTAAATGTTTTTTCTTGACATAAGAATACTACTCTTGGAATAAAACTATAAACAACTTTGCTGGAAGAATTACACATACTATTAATCCAGTAACTGTTATCCTTGATTAAATACTTGCTAAACTCAATGTGAAGTGTTCTAATGTTGGACCAAGTAAATCGCGCAGTGGTGGGAGGTAGAAAGCTATGCCTTTGCCAAACAAACACGACATACCTTACCTAATACGCGTCGAATTTTGTGTGCTGTACTTTGTTCATAGATGTTGATTAATATTTATGTTTGTAAAGTTACACTTGAAAAAGAAGTATATGAACATTAAGAACTGTGAAATGGAAGTTAATGAGCCTACAATTGAAGAGGTATTAACAAGTTGGGAATTGGAATCCTTAATTTCAATATTAGAAGGTAAATTTAATAATTCTGGTTTTAGTGCATGCAAGCTAATTTAATTACGTCACACTTTACAAGAAATGAATACACAACGTCACTATATTGCAGGTGAAAAAGTATTTATCTGAAGTTTAATGTTTGTGTATTTTCCCAAGTTATTTTCCTTTTTGATAATTTTTGCTTGTGTATTATATACAATCTATAGTCAAGATCTGCATTTTTATTGTAGTGGCGTTTTATTATACCATACATATACAGGGTGACTAGTAAGTCGGCTTATTCCTTTGAGGGTGGGTTAGTAGAACTCATTTGTAATTGATTTAGAGATCTAATAGTTTTTGAGATATTTTATTTTAAAACAAAAAAATAATAAATCTTTCTTTAATATTTCAGTTTCCTGCGTTAGCTTACATAGTTATGTAACAAAAATTAGATTAAATACTTTGATAAGATAAAAAGATGAGCTAAAAATCTACATTTGTGAAAACAATTTTAACCCAATCGTACATCAACAGGAATTTATTTTTAAAACTTGATAATGTATTAAACGTGCAAATTATTTAAGAACTTCTCTACTTTATATATTACTTTTCGAATGAGGTTTATATGAAGTTTTAAAAACAATATTTTACTTCCATAAATAACACAAAAATACTAGGTACAAGTAGAGCATCCATTGTTTTCAAATTAAAGATATACAGGATGTTTCGAAAAACATATACCATCGCTTAAACGGAGATTCTACACTCAAAAATAAGACAAATATACTTAATTCCTATCAACATAGGTCCATTTTTGCTTCGTTTCTGGGATATTGAAGTTTTATTTTTCTTTTCGTTAACTGTAAAAAATATATACGCCATTGATTTTTTTTAGTTTTTTGATGGCTCAATTATGTAGAAAGTTAATTGCCGACAAAATGTCGCCTCTTGACGTTTTTTAGATATCGGCATCGTGCAATGCAATTTTTAAAATCTTTTTAAGTCTGTTAAAAAAAATAAAATAATGCTATTACGTACGATACATAAAAAAAATCTCCTACAAGAAACCTAAATCTAACAAAAAATCAAGAGGTGACTTCTTTTCAGCAATTAACTGTCTACACAACTGTACCATCTAAAACTAAAGAAGGCAGTGGTGTATACATTTTCTTTACAAAATTAACCGAAATAATAAAACTTCAACATTCTGCATTTCAAGTACGAAATAGCAATGGACCCATGTTGATAGTAACAATTTTTCTTATTTTTGGGTGAGAAATCTCCGTTTAAGCGATGACACATGTTTTTTGAAACACATAAGTGCAAGGGAAGTTTCAAAAAAAAAAATAGTAATAAAATATCTCAGACTGTTAGGTTTTGCATTATGCATATTATAGTTAAATCAGTTGCAAATGAGCTTTACTAACATCCCTTGAAAGGAATACGGCGACTTACCAGGACCTCTATTCTGTAATTATGGGGAGAGTGATCATTCATCGTGCGAAGCGAGCGCTTCCATCACACGCATCTCACCCGACCGTCCTAGAACGTATTCCGTAAGCGCAGTGAACGTGGTGATCCAGCGAGAATAGCCGAATTCACAACCAATTAGGTTGCCGCAAAAGCGTCAGCTGTCAGTGTTCAATTGGACAGTATTTACTTTATGTTCTATGGTGATTCCTGAACGTCGTATGGGGGCTTGCATAAAAGGAGTTACAACTTCAATTATATCACGGTCAAGTTCTTTGCTGACCCTGAATCTCCTTATAAATGCTTGATCAGTTAATGATGCGAAAGGGTTAATCTTCTGAAGAACTTGTCGTTCTCCTTCAAAATCCTCCTCGGCATCACGAAGATCTCGTAATACCTAGAATTTATTTATTGATCAAAAATTGCGTAAGGATATACCCTCGTTATTGGTAATATAAGTATTTAAAAAAATATGACTGTAATGAAGGGTAATTGTAATATATGCTAAGAATTATATTATTATTACCTCATTGGCGATTAGCAAATCCACAATGTCCATTCTGGTTCACAGATTTAACGATTCTTATCTATTAACAACAATAACTTTTGGCCGATACAAACTGTCATAAAAGTACGGTTAGGATCACCGTTCTCCCGGGGAGCTGACGGATTCTCTCGCGATTTACCAGTAGAAGTACGTTCACGCATTTTTCGTGCGAGGTGAGCGCTCCCGCAGTTACAGAATAGACTTTTATTCATATTCAAGTGAGCTCCGCCCACTTCTTACGGGAATGGTCTTTCACGCTTTTACAGAATAGAGGTCCAGTCATGCACCCTGATGTGTACCTATATTATACATTATTAATCAATGACTTTCTGAAGTCATTGATATTAATTTATTGTCAGTGTAGGATTAAAATTCTTTGTTCTTGCCAAAAATACTAAGCTAACATATTAATTATTACGTATTTTAGCTGCCTATTTACAGTTTGTATATATGCATGGAAATTTTGTGAATATTCAAATGGGCTTAAAAATTTCGGTTTCATATGTATAGGGTTATTCATTATAAATTACCCACCCATTATTATCGTTATTAATGCCTATAGAAAAAAAAATTAGAATAAAAGTTGTGTAGTTATGACTGAATTTGGTTAAAATGCTATCAAAAGAACAGTAGCGTGCAGATTTCAGGGGATACAAAAAAAATAATACATGTATTTTTTAAATGGGATGGAATGTATATTATTAAATTTTTGGAATGATCCTTTGTTCCTGATTTCAAAAATATACCATATGTTACCCCTACCATGTACCGTTTTTGAGCTATTAAAAGTCGAATATCTTAGTTAAACTAGTTACTGTAAATATGGAAAAGTTAACATTATTAAAGTAAGCTATGAAAATGACAACTATTATGATTGATAAGTGATATTTCTTTAATGAAATAATCAAAATGGTTTACAGTGAGGAAGAAAAAACCAAATATTTATACAAAATACATACTTAACAAAGATTTAGTTAGGAAATTTAAATATAAATAAATGATAACTCATAAAATATGTTCGATGTGTCCACCATTATTGTCAATGCATAATTGATAACGTCTTCTAATATTTATAATTGTACCGGAAATGGCTTCATTATTTACATTCAGATTGTTTATTTCAAGTCGAATACTATCTATAATGACTTGAATAATAATACTATTATTATTATTATTATTATTGACGGTCTTTTAAAAATCCCCAAAAAAATTAATCCATAGGGGTCAAATCCGGACTGTTAGGTGGCTATTTAAGGTCCATTATTCCCTATCCATATTGGGAATACATTATTCAAATGATCTCGAGCGGGATAACTCTATGAAAAAAATCTGCATGTCTGTAGTATCGCGATAGCAGCCACAGTTTTTGAGATAAAGCTTTCAAATTTGGTACACATGTTCTAACGGCCAAAGGTAATGAAAAATTCGGTGATGAGCAAAATTGACTAGCTGAAAGGGGGTCCACAGGATCCAAACTTTTTTATGTATTTGACTACAAGAAAATATATTCTTGACAAAACATTATAAATCATGTCCACTATATCAAGCGGATAAAATATATTTTCCAAGTATTTAAATAAGGCTGATGTAAATTGATATAATTTACACATTTGGCCTCATAAAATGGGGTTAGGATAAATTTGGCAGTTTGACATTTGAAATATCTAATTTAGTTACAAAAATGTCAATGTCAATAAGAAGAAATTATTAAAATATATGACATGAATTATTATTGACAGTATCGAAGGACGCTGATAATTAATTATTAAAAAATTGTAACGAAACATTTCAAGGTACGCTATTAAAATTTAAATGAGGTAAGTGAAGAATTAAATAGAATGATTTTTTTTAGATCAAAATGTTATATACTGATACAAGAAAGTTATGTGCTGGCCACATCAGAAATTTTTGTTAAATCAAACAAATTATCATTTATTTAAAATATTACTAATACACTTTTCTAAGTTAAAAATTATCAAAAATAAATTAAGGTCAGCTCTTTCTCAGAAGTTATTGGAGGTATTTATGGTCACGGGTGTTCAGAAACAGCTATTAGAATCAATTGATTTTATTACATTTTAGATAAACTGAAAAAAATCATAAAATTTGTTTTCAAAAATGTTCTTATTAAAATTTCTTTGATGTACTTATATTTCTTTTATTTTTGTGACACACAATTTATGGAAAGAAATATGCGGGCCTCTACCAGCCAAGTCTCACCGAGCCTTTCCCTTCTCAGTCCGCTCTGAATCAAACATATATTAGAATTATATGCTTTCGCATACCTGAAAAAATAAAATGACTCTCCAAGTTGGCACAAAATTTGTTATCAATACCTGCCGTCAGGGACGGATTCAGAAAAAAATAACAGGGAGGGCACATAATAAAATCAACTCATATGATGTGGAGGCAAATGCAGAAGTGAGCTCCAAGTCCGGGAGGCCCGCTCCAGAATTTTTTTTTCGATATGCCCGTATGTAAAATTTCAGCATATAAAAATGTGCCTTGGAAAGATTGATTCATTCACAAACTCTTTGGTCTCTTTTATTTATTATACCCCCATGAGAAACTTTTTCTTATTCTGAGGACCTGATTTCAAATTTTAAGTTTGTCGAGTTAATCTTGAAATAGCCTATATAACAGTATAACAGTAACAGTTAGAATTGTTCCTCATTATTTATTCAATAAAAAAAATACTAAAAGCTAGTGAGTATTAATAAGAAAAAAAATAATGCATACCAGTTTTATTATATGTTCCAAATGAAGTTTACGCGATTGTTTCTTTGAAAATATGTCTAAGACCCTTTCAGGAATTATTTTAACATTTGTATTGATATTCAGCAAACTCAGACCATTTAATCAATCCATGGTTGGCGTCTCAGGGTTCGGCCAGATTGTCCAGCGATTTGTCGCGAGCGAAAAATCGTGGACGACAATGTATTGAAAGACTAGCAACATCTTGTTTAGCACAAGGTGATTAACATTTAGTTTTAACGATGCCTCTGTCACGAACACATCGAATTAGAATTTTGGAAAACAATTTGTTTCCTTTTTCTCAAGCGCAAAAGGCAGTATGGTGTACATCCCATTAATAGATGAAAGATAAGATAGTTATTTATTCCAGTTACCAGTTTCATCTTATTTTGAGGTGTTAATGGGTCTTGCCAAAGAACTTCTGATAATAAAATTTCTTTAAAACACGAAGCTATAATAGCAGAACTTAGTAAAAATCGCTCAGAAATCAAACAACGTTGAATTCAGAGCGACACGCCTTCTCGTTAAGCGACTTGTTGCTAATGTCTTGTGTCAGTATGGCTGCTATAATTTGCTGTAGTGTATTTTTTGTCACTATAACGTCCACTCGAGACAAATCGCTCGCCAGCTGGCCGATCCCTTACACTATCAATAATAATAATTGATAGTCTAAAGTTGTCCTCAGTATGTCTTAATCTTTTTTTAATATAGATTTGAGATTCATGTTTTCCAATGGTAAAAATGGAGGTACCGATGGTGATACCGGGTGTAACAGGATAATGGTACACCCCCTCTTTCTCCTATAGTTTTGAAGATAATTGAGTGAAATTTGGGATATCCTATATACATAACAAGCGGTACCTTTTGACACAGAAGTGATTTCTTTCACTTCAGGTTTCGCCGGAAGTGACACTAACTTTCGATTTTTAAATGCAAGACCCTGTATATTATTACATTTTTGAATTCTGCATAATTTTCTGAATCCAACGATACCAAATAAGTGGCATTTCAGTATTTTTTTGTAATATAATTTTTAGTTTTCCATTTAAGTGTGCCATGACGGTTCCGATTTATTCTAAATGACCCGTGTAATTCTAGAAAATTCAAAATCCCATTAAAAATACTAAATTACATGATTTATGAGCAAATAAAGTTCATCAAAATGGTTTTTGGGGAAAACTTCATATTTTCAAATGGAACCATATTGGTACCGTAGTACCATTTATTAGTACTATTAATAAAGAATTTATTCATATGTCGTATTAAAATATGTGATAAATACAAATAAAATGACAGCTAAAAGAAAATAAGAAAATACAATTTTGTTCTAACTAAATGTTAAGAAGTAACTAACCAAGATGGCTTTGAAAACAATTAAATATTTAGCTTGTCAAACATTTGTTGGTTTACCAGTGTTTTTATTGCGTCTTTATAAATTTTTTAAAATTCTTGTTTATTGTGTTCAAAATGCCGCAAATTTATATGAAATGAAAAAGTGAACATGTTAATTATTTATGGGAAATGTAGTAAAAATGCCGTTGCGGCTAGACACCTTTATGTCGAACGATATCCTGATGGATGTCCAGCGAGAAATTATTTTAATCGTCTTAAAAATCAATTCCGAAGTGAGCCCAACAATGATCCCGAAGAAAATTTCATTCTTGATGAAGGAACGGAAATTAAAGTTTTGTCTCGAGTAGAAGTTGATAAGACTGTTTCTTTAAGGCAAATTCGGTTTGAATTGGAAATCAGTCACCAAACAGTAAGCCGAATTTTGCATAAATACCACTATAAATCTTTTAAATACCAATTGCACCAGCACTTGTACGAAAATTACTACGAACGTAGGATGGAATATTGCAATTGGATTTTGCAGAATAACGTGCAGCCACACAATGATTTTTTGGAATAATTTTATTTTCGGACGAGTCTAGGTTTACAAATTTGGGATTATTTAACCGACAAAATACAAAATATTGGTCACAAGAAAATCAAAATTTATTACTTATTTATTATTTATAACTTTCAAGTGCGGTTAGGTTTTAATGTTTGGCTTGGAATAATCGGTAGTAGAATCATTGGTCCAATAATATTTGAAGGACTCTAACTGCTGCCAGATACTTGGGTTTCTGCAAAATGAAATTGAAGACAGTTTAGCTGAATTACCTTTCCATTTACGAAGGGGATGTATTTCCAACAAGATGGCGCTCCTCCTCATAATTCATGGATAGTAATTGATTACCTTCAACCGAGATTCGGAGAAAACGTATTTTCGACGAATGGTCCTGTGAGGTAACTTCCAAGGTCACCTGATTTAACACCCCTTGATTTATTTGTTTGGGGTCATTTAAAAAATATTGTCTACGTAACCGCCGTTACAACCCGTGCAGACCTAGAGCTACGAGTAAGACGCGCAATTAATTGCATAATAGCTTGGCAAATGGCGAATGTTCATCGAGAATCAGCTATGCGAATTCAGAAGTGCAATGACGTTAATGGACAGCATTTTGAACAACTGTTGCAATATTTTATGTTCATTTTTTTGTATTCCAAAGCCACCTTATGTATAGCAAGGTAATTAGAACAAAATTGTATTTTCTTATTTTCCTTTAGCTGTAATTTTGTTTGTATTTATCGCACATTTTAATACGACATATGAATAAATTCCTCATTAATAGTACTAATAAATGGTACCACGGAACCAATATGGCTTCAGTTGAAAAAAATTGGGTGATTTAGAATAAATCGGAACCATCATGGCACACTTAAATGGAAAACTAAAAATTATATTATAAAAAATATTGACGTTTGAATTGTCACTTATTTGGTATCTTTGGATTCAGAAAATTATGCAGAATTCAAAAATGCAATAATATACAGGGTGCTTTATTTAAAAATCGAAAGTTGTGTCATTTCCGGCGAAACCGAAAGTAAAAAAATCACTTGTATGTCAAAAAGTGCCGCTTATTATGTATATAGGATATCCCAAATTTCAATCAATTATCTTCAAAACTAAAGGAGAAAAGGTGGTGTACCATGATCCTGTTACACCCGGTATATGTTTATGAGTACTGGTAGAAAAAATAATAATCATAAACACATATATTACTTAATGACTTTTTAAAAAGTTAAGCGCTAATATATCGTATAATTATGTTCATCTAACTAGAGATAAGAGGAGGTATTTGCTTCAATTTTCTTTCTATCATTTAAAAAAATGCTGTAACTTTCAGTAATTAAAGTAATCTTAATTTCCAAAGTTGGAACATACATATCTCTCAACATAAACAATTTATAACAACAAAATAATATATTTTATATTTATTAAGCACGCGCGGCAATTCATTCTGCAGTCTAGAGTGTGGCAATTAATCGTTTACTTTGGCGAATTACTAAATCATTTTAGAACACAAGAGAGTAATTAACCTACGGAAATATTCCCTTTCTTGAACTATATTTAAGGAGTAATGGTTATTGCAGTACTATCTTCAAATGTTTGTGGTACTAAAATCGTATACGCGCAAACTGCCGCCGCTGTTGCAAAAATATATAGCAAGCGGTGCGCCGCTGCCACCATTGGTTTTTGGTATTTCACTACTGCCGTTGAAAATCATGTCGGCGCATATGTCTACTGTATAGGTTATGTTACGCCACTTAATGGATCAAAACTTATTCTCAGGAACAGCTATAAAATTATTATGACCTTTCGTTTACATGTCGCCTTTTGGTACAGGTAAAAAGGGTGTATACCTCTAATTTTAAATAAATAGATAGAACATGGTTTAAAGACCTTAGTAATACGTTTCTTTTATAAGTGAAGTGCACATATCTGACAAAATGTCTGATAATGACAACTCATCCTCTGAAACAAGTGAAAATAAAACCAGTGGATACTGCAATAATCCAGTTAAATTGGAATATGATGAACTACCAAATTATTTGAAAAATTTATTCGCAGTGAGGGACGCCGTTCTTGATGAATACTTGGCTACTGGGAGCACAGAAAAGCAAATAGAGCTTTTTGGGCTCAACAAAGCTGTGGAGGGTGAACTCGATATTCAGTTGGACGAAATGAATAGAAAACGTGCACTAAATTTGTCTAATATCAAGCCTGTTCAGGAATACCAGAGGAGCAATTTAATAAGTTGCATTAGTGAATTAATAGATGAGAACATTAAATATCGTTTGTTGTACGGAGCAACAGAACTAAACTTATATCTAGTGAGAATAAATGGTATTGACAATGCTATAAAAGCGTTGGCGCAAGCTAAGATTGAACACTACAATGAAAATATAGAAAGACTTAATTGAGGAAGAAGACAACATTCAAGAATTTTATTTATTTTTTTTTTATAAAGAAATCTTTTTTTGTTCTGTTTCAAAATTTTAATCGTCAGAAATTAGTTTCTATATCATATTTTTTCATATAAGTTAAAAAAGATGAAAATTGTTAACTGCAATAATTTATAGATGTATAAACAGATCAATAAATACATGTTTCATATGAGAATTGTTTTGTATCGAAGAAAAATTTTCATTTTCAAAAAAATAAATATATAGGGCGTTCCGCAATTAAGTACCCTCCTTCAAGTATGTGATAGAACTAGAAAAAATAAGTTGAGTTTTGTATATGAACATATGTCTTAGATAAGTTCATAAAGGGAGCTACAATCCCTTAAATGTGGTAAGTTTAACATAGTTATTTGCCAATAAATTCGAAACGTCTTAAGTTGCAAACATTAAATTTGGACCATTTATTAATTTTATAATGTCACTTATTTTGTCAACTTTTTATTTAAATATCATGGTTTGCTGGGGTAGTTACAGAGGGGCTGAGGGTGAATTTTCGCCACAATTTGTTTGTCTTACTTTTTTTTAGACATTTAAAACGGAAATTAAGGATAAATGTTAAAATGTGCACAAAAAAGGTGCTCTTACTAAATTTCGAAGGAGGTATCGTTTTAGACTTTTGTATTTAAATATTGCAATATAGTCCATTCTCTAATATAGTAAGTCAAGACAGAAAACGACTTTAGCTCTCAGTTTGACAAATTCGTCAGATTTTACTTTCTTATACCTAATATAAGGAAGTATAGTAATCGTGATTTTTTCGACCTTGATTGATTTATACGTTTTGAACCCTCCTGAATCCATTCTGATTATTTTCCGAATGATGTCTGTCGGTGTGTGAGTGCGTGTGTGCGTGCGTTTAGTTACAAAAATGTCAATGTCAATAAGAAAAAATTATTAAAATATATGACATGAATTATTATTGACAGTATCGAATGACGTTGATAATTAATTATTTAAAAATTTTAATGAAACATTTCAAGGTACGCTATTAAAATTTAATTGAGGTAAGCGATGAATTAAATAGAATGATTTTTTTCAGGATGATATATACTGGTATAAGAAAGTTATGTGCTGGCCACATCAGATATGTTTTTTATAGCAATTGTGTTTGTTACATATTATTAGCGTAATTTTATAGTTAAATATTGTTGAAATTGTTAAATTGTTTTGAAATGTCGTGATAATTTAGGGAATATTCAATCAATATACCAATCAATTATTTTATATCTATCTTATCTTGTATTGCATTATTAAAATACGTGTGTCTCTAAAACGATGGCTCCTATCGCAATTTAGTAAGAGTACCATTTTTTATGCAGTTTTTAACATTGACGCCTGTTTCCATTTTAAATATTTAGAAAAAATAAGAAAAAAAATGGCGAAAATTCACCCCACACTCCTTCTGTAACTACCCCAAAAAATCATGATATTTAGATAAAAAAATTGACAAAAGATGTAAGGTTAGAAAATTAATAATCTAAATTTAATTTTTACCCTTTACACCTTTAAGGGATTGTAGCTCCCTTATGAACTGATATAAGGCAAATGTCTATATACAAAACTCAACTTATTTTTCATAGTTCTATCACCTCTTTGAAGAAAGGTACTTAATTATGGGATACCATGTATAGCCACAAGAATAAGTTTTTCTTGTGGTATAGCTATAGAGGCTGTCTATTTTATGAGGGCCACCCCAGATATCTCGCTGAATATTCATGGTGGAAGAAAACTATTTGAATACAATTTATTCCATTTTATATAAGATGTATTACAGTGAAAACTAATTTTAAATCCGTGACCTATTTCGCAAAATATTATCAAAAAACCTAAAAAATACAAATACTTCAAACGCTTATATACCGTGTGTAAATGAAACCTGACTCACCCCCTCTATTTTCATTGTTTATTGAAATAAATTGATGAAATCTTAATATATTCTTATACACATAAAATTGCATTAGAAGACAGTATTGTCAATTTTTATGTACTTCTGGTTTCGCCGGAAATTACTAATTATTATTTTAAATAGAACACCCAGTAAATTTTTACACTTGAATTGATGAATTCTGAATATAACAGTATACATTTTCCTTTGACTTTTATTTATTTCTTTTTTTAACGAAAATCTTAGTTTTTCATTTAGAGTGCTGTGATTTACAAAAAAATGTTTCTGACGGGGTTTCTTACTGTTGCAAAAATTGAATTACTGTTTCTAGATAAATACTTTCGTAAAAGTGAAAAAAATCAGTTTTTCTAAAGAATGCATATTTGTCAAATCTCAAAATGGTGGCTCATCACAATATTTATAAAATACAACTTTTTACGATTATAGTGATACCCATAACTTAGCAATTCAATTAAAATTCACAGTAGAAAGATCAAAATTCTTCTAAATAAATAAGTATTATAATATAATACACAAAGCCCGATACACAAAATAGTGTATTGTGAAAACATTAATCTCAAAAAAAAAAATTGTTTAAAATACCTAAATTACGATTACTGAAATGCTAGTATAGCTATTGTTTACTTGATAACTATTTTGACAGCTGTTTTAAAAAAATAACTTTACTTGAGATAATTGTTTTCACAGCACACTATTTTGTGTATCAGTTTTTGTGAATTACATGGCAACACCTATTTGTTTAGAAGAACTTTGATTTTTCTACTGTGAATTTGCTAAGTTATGGGTATCACTGTAATCGTAAAAAAGATGTAATTTTCTAAATATCGTGATGAACTATCATTTTGAGATTTGACAAATATGCATTTTTTTAGAAAAAACGATTTTTCTCACCTTCGAAAGTTCCTATGTAAGAGATTATTTATTATAAAACAGTGTCAAGTTTTGCAATAGTAAGAAACCCCGTCAGAAACATTTTTTTGTAAATCATAGCAGTCTAAATCAAAAATTAAAATTATTGTTAAAAAGAGAAATAATTAAAAAAATCAAAGAAAAATGTACTGTTATTATTCATAATTCACAATAGATTCCAAAAATGTAAAAATATACAGGGTGTTCTATTTAAGATACGAGAGTTGGGGTAATTGTTGGCATAAAAATTGTCTGTCTTCTAATGCAATTTTATATGTATAACAACTTAAAATTTCATCAATTTATTCCTATAAATAATAAAAATAGAGAGGGGGAGCCAGATTTCATTTACACCTGGTATATCTTTCTTATTTGAAAATATGTAAAAAAAAAAAATAGAGATGAAAGTTAATGACAATGTTATTGAAAACACAGCTGTGTAGTTCAACAGATTTCAAATCTTAGGTGCGCTTTCTTGACTGACCAACTGTTTTGCTCAAGTATTCCTAAATACTACCATTTTTAATGTACACTAGTGAGCTCATATTTTTTTAAAAATGGAGAGAGCACACCAAAAACAGTAAGATTTGGAAACAGTTAAACCATACAGCTGTGTTCTCTATAACACTGTCAATAACTTTCATCTCTTTTTTTCATATCATTTCAAATAAGGAAGCCTTTGAAGTATTTATATTTTTACGTTTTTTTGATCATATTTTACAAAGCAGAACCCGGATTTAAAATTTGTTTTCACTGTCATATAGCTCATAATAAATGGAATAAATTTCATTCAAACAGTTTTCTTCGGCCAAAGATATTAAGCAAGATATCAGGGGTAGCCCTCATAAAAGAGATAGCCTGTCACAGGGTGAGTTATAAAGAATGGGCCATGGAGTAACTAGAGATTCTTTGGCTCAAACTATGAAGATTTAACATAACATGCTTAACTAAATATACCTAGTTAATGAACTAATTTTTTTTATAGAGTGGAATGAAAAATAATATTAACTGAAAATTTTTTTACTAATTATTATTTACTAACTTTTACAAATCTTATCACAGATAAGTATATATTGTAAAAGTTAGTAAATAAAAATTAGTAAAAAATTTTCAGTTAATATTATTTTTCATTCCACTCTATATTTTAAACTTTTACCAAGAAGAGGAACTTAATTTGTTTCTAATTTTTTTTAATGATTTTTTGGGCGCAACTCTAAAACTACTTGATGGATTAAGTTTAAAATTGGTACCGGTAGGTTTTTGTGGTGAGAAATCATACTTTCATATTAGTCATACAATACAATACATTAAATGATAAAAATGTGGTCTGAACAGCTGTATGGACATTCTTATAATTGAATTTATGATGTATTTACTAATTTAAGTAAAAACAGTATACTTGTTTGATAGCATTAAAATTAACCGTTTTCGAGATATTTAAGGAATTAAAAGTTAACTGACTGCTACACAGTACACAGTATTTTCATTACCTGCCCCAAGTAGGCTTACGTCATATTTTAAATACCTAACTGTATTACAAATAAAATTTTAATAGAAACACTATCCATTCCCAAACTACAAATAGCAAAAAAAAGTTTTAAAATCTGTTAAAACAAGAAAATGTAAAGCGACAAAAATGATATTGGATAGTAACAATACAAAATTAATAATGAATCTTTTAACTACAATCGCTTTTTGCTAAAATGCAATTATGAGTGATAACGTGTTTTTTGATCAAATTAAAAATTGCATTCATTTTTTATTTACCCTACGTATTAACTTCTATCCTTTTTTTAATCTAGATCGATCTGTGCCACCAATGACACAACTATTATTATTGACCCTGAGATTCTTAGCCGGGCCGCATTAAAAATTTCATGAAATTGTCATTTCATGTATGTTGGAAAAAGAATACCAACATTTTGCTAGTTGCAAGGCTCGAAAAACATTAATTTAGAATTTAAATTTAAAAAATGTATTATCCAAAGCCAAGGGTCAAAATTTAGTTCTATGATAGTATTCTGTTTAGTTTATTTGCTTTACTCGTAATTCTTTATTTTCAGTTAACATAACTTACTACTTGTTACGTTTTAGTTTTTTTAATAAACACCTTAATTTGTTTGAGTATTTAAATAATAATATAGGCACCATCGGTATAGTGATAAATGTTAGCTACTCTTCAAAAAATACAACTTATTTAAAAATGTGAGGAGCCCGGCGAAAGCTCTTCTTAACGGCTCTGCCCTTGGAACGTTACTTATTTACACTAACACAAAAAACTTCACTAATATGTTTAACTACAACTATTGTATTTTATGTTGTTACATAAAATACAATAGTTGTACTGTTGGTATATAAAATAAATATATTAATTAGTAACGTTATTCGCTTCAATTGTCAGCGCTTCTCAAATAGTATGCTGAAATAATTTTATGCATTATTAATTAGGAATAAAAGAAAACACAAACTGAATAGTTAAATGAATTTCATAACGAAAGCAAATATATTCATTTAATGTTTGAGATTCACTGATAACCAATCCTACACTACAATCATCTAACAAAGTAGTTGTAAATAAGTCTCTTATGTGTATATCTATGCACAACTGGTCTGCTGATATATGAAATGAATAAAATTATTTATGGCTTTGACTCTTTACGAAGAAAGTAGCAATGTCTATAGCAACGAATTCTGATTTAAAGACAACTCAACTAAATAGTTTAATGTTGTCGAGTAAATAAACAATCATTAACTATGTTACCCTTAAACTAAGTGCTACATTTAATTTTTATTCTCATCGTAGTAATAATATTACTATAAACAGTTTCATCCATGACTATTAAGTAATGTATGCATTATGTATGTTAAGGACCATGCTGTCCATTATTCACTATAGTGAATAATAATTTCCTTATTCACTGTTCTTAACTTTTTTATTAATATTTCATCGAATATGCCATAATATGTCAGTCAAAGCGGGGAATTTTACTAAAAACTGTTATTATTTAATAGTCGTGGATAAAGTATAGTATTTTGCTCACATGTAATGGCTATTATTCACTAGGATGATTTATGACACTCGCGTATGATTCGTGTCGTATTCTTCATCCTCGTGAATACAGCGATGGAACTAACTCAGATTTAAAGGTGGGTCGCTGGATGGGCTGCAAGTATTTCTGTTAGGCCAATAAACATATGTTATAATGAATATGAATTAAAATTTATTCTGGACGACCTGCCGCTTTGCATTTTTTTCATAGCTGGTCAGCTTAGGCTTGGAAATCAAACAACGAAAGTTGAATCTGTCAGCTACAAGGGGAGGCAAAAAACTTTCTTCGCCTATGGATGGCAAAGCTGTAAATGTATTTTTCTTTACTAGCAGGTGGCCATCAGTGTGGGCCATAGATTTTTTGAATGGGCCCTGGACCACCCTAAATTCCGCCACTGCCTGAATAATATCCATCATTACATATTCCTTGAAAATATACTATTATACTATAGACAAGAGTATAAAAGGTTCTCTTAATGCCCTAGGGATTATAGTGGTATTTTTATTATGTAAAAAGGTACATTATTTCGAAACTACCAGGTAGATAAGTATATATCATCATAAAGTATCAGGTATATGGGTGATGAAATAATTAACTAAAATGAAAATATTTAAATAGAGAGTTTCTTGAACTTACTATTAAACTGAAATACAGGGAGGACCACCAAAAACCAAACAGGTGTTTTTTTGATTTTTCCGAAAATCGCTCGAGCGTGTCGATTTTATTTATAATAGTAATAATAATAATATTTATTAACCATTTAAGATACAAAGTACATATGGTACGTCGAATAAATTAAAATTAAAATTGAAATATATATGCAAACCTAAACATAACAGAATTATTTATAAAACACAGACATTAATCTCAATATCACATAGGTTTATTTATAGAGCATTTCAAGGGGGATTCGATCGAGCCACCTCAACCCTTAAGCGGTAGTATGAAATTCACCCCTACAATTTTAAATGACAAGATCTTAACAATTTATGATATCAACTGTATTCTTTAATTAATTAATTACACCTATATTTAGGTTTTAATAATTTTTATGTACCGTACATATCGGACATTGATTATCTCTACTAATCTCATTTTTAAGCAAGCAACACTTTTTGTAGAGTAATTTTTTCCAAAAAGTAAAAAGTAACAAAGTCTTTCCTTTCCAAACAATAATCCGGGGATACACTGTACGTCATTTATATAATACAATATAAACATTTTCGAAACATAACATTTCTGTGATTTATTAATATTCTACAAATATATCTAGATATTTACAAATGATTTTTTCTTAATATTTATTTTACATTAAAAAGAGTGTGTGAGAAAATATGTTTTGGTGCTACTAGGAAAACTGTTTCTTTAAGCAAATATGTAATTAATGATAATTCTGAATAAAAACTTGTTGTATTCAGCACGTTTGTCGTATTCGTTATGTTCCTATCTATTTCCACATGTTCATAGTTTAGACTCGTTGGCAACGCGTTGTTTTTTGATTCTGTGCAAATTATTATTATTAAAAAATAACAAAAAATCAGAATGAGGTATGGGTACAATTGACGGTGACTTTTTTATTCTTTACAAATTATTAAAAGTTAAGAGACAATCAAGAAAAATATGGATACGAGGATTGCATTGGCATCACAGAAATATCCTATTTTTACGTGAAATGGATCACATACATTTGCAAAATTTTACAAGAATAACAGCAGAAGACTTTGAGCATTTTTTTTTTCGCTTCATCAGTAGAACAAAGAAATCATATCTGAAATACTGAGCCATACATCGTGGTTTTTATTTTATTGCAATAAAAATCATGCCTGGGGTTCCATAACACCGGGTACTGCTCATAAATATCGATTATCTGTAGAGACTTGTCTTTATCCCACTTCAATTTTATAAAAATTCCAAGCCAAACTAATAAAAATAATATCAGGAAGTGGTCTTCAGCGCGAATGCTACCAACACCACAAACTATCTGTATTCCTGTACAGATTGAATGCTTGGAAAACAATATTTTCTTTTAAACTATTCTGATTTACCGAAAAGCCGCGGAAAAAGTTAAGCCCTTTCGAATCGCATCGGAGGCACGTTGAAACTAGCGAAATCAGCTCTGCGCGTTCGCCGCGTTCTGTTCGTTCGAGCAAAAATGTTCAAATCTGGACTAATCTTTATGTTATGCTGCTTAATGGATCATAAACTTATTCCCAGGAACAACCATAAAATTATTATTGTCCATTCGTTTAAATATTAGGGACATTTCTTCACCCTAAGTGCAATTAATTCCCAATTAGTACAGGTAAAAGGGGTGTACACCTCCAATATTCTATAAATAGTGGAACGTGGCTGAAAGATATTAGTAATAAGTTTCTATTATCGAGTGAAGTACCTATCTCAGAAAATGTGTCCTGGCAAATCATCACCTGCAACAAGTGATCAATCGGGCGGACACTGGAATAATTCAGCCAGTTTATTAAATGTAGATGTACCATACCTACCACATTATTTAAAAATTTTACTCGCAGCGAGAAATATCGTTAATGATGAATACTGGGCTACTAGGAGCATAGAAAAGCAGTTTGAGCTTTTTAGGCTTAACGAAGCTCTGAAAATGGAATTCGATATTCAGTTGGATCAAATGAATAGAAGACTTGTAAATGTACTTCATATCAAGCCCGTTAAGGAATTCCAGAAGAGCAATTTAAGAAACTACATTTGTAAATTAATGGATGAAAGAAGTAAATATTGTTTGTTGTACAAAGCAACAAAAATAGCAAAACTTAAAATGGGAAGACATGGTATTGACAATGCTATAAGAATATTGATAGCGGCTTATGGTGAATTCTGCAAAGGAAATAATTAAAGTTTACTTAATGAACAAGTTGACTCTCAAGAATTTTTTAATTTATTTGGCAGAAAATTGTCGACATCGTTTGATGAATTTATTTTTTGTTCTGTATCAAAATTTTAATCGCTAAAGATAAGTTTCTATCTCATTTCATATGTGTTAAAAGTAAGGAAAGTTGTTAACGGCAACAATTTGTGTATAATTTGTATATATTTAAATAGATAAATAAACAACATGTTTTAGATGAGAACTATTTTATTTCGAAGAAAAATTTACAATACTAGCAAAAAAATAAATAAATAATAATTATGTATAATTAATTTCAGTTTATTTAGAATAGTTAGACTCCATATCTCATATGTATCTTAATTGAAAAAATTTGAGGTTGTATTATCTGTTATTTTAAATTTTAATTTTAGAAATAATGTTTTCCACATTAAGATAAGTACTTATAGTTTATTTCAAACTTATTTGCAACGTAGAAAATGTCGGCTTCTTTGACGGCAGTAAATGTATCAAAGAAGCCACCGTTTTTTATATTGCAAATAAGTTTGATTTAAACTACAAACTATTCGTTGTGTAATTAAGGAAAATTCTTACGATATGAGTTATGTTAAGCTAACCAATGGATCAAAATTTATTCACAGAAACATCCATAAAATTATTATTAACACTTTCGTTTACCCCGAAGCTATTAGACCCTGATTAGTACAGGTTAAAGGGGTATATACCTCTTATTTTAAGGGTGCGTTTTCACCAAGTATCTAACTTAATCTTTAAATCGCTGTTAAAATTTTTCTAGTAAAAAACGAAAACAAATAATTCATCCTAAATACTGTATAGATCTCATATGTATATGTACAAAATTACAGTGGCATTTCAAACGTCAATATTTTTTATAATATAATTTTTAGTTTTCCATTTAAGTGTGCCATGACGGTTCCGATTTATTCTAAATGACCCATGTAATGCTAGAGAAATCAAAATCCCGTCAAAAATACTAAATTACGTGATTTATGAGCAAATAAAGTTCACCAAAATGGTTTTTGGGGAAAAACTCAATTTTTTTCAAATGGAACCATATTGGTACCGTGGTACCATTTATTAGTACTAGTAATAAGGAATTTATTTGTATGTCGTATTAAAATGTGCGATGAAATGAAATGCAGCTAAAAGAAAATAAGAAAATACAATTTTGTTCTAATTAAATGTTAAGAAGTAACTAACTAAGGTGGGTTTGAAAACAATGAAATATTTAGCTTGTCGAACATTTGCTGGTTTACCGATGTTTTTATTGCGTATTTAAAAATTGTTTAAAATTCTTGTTAATTGTGTTCAAGATGCCACAAATTTAAACAAGAGATGAAAAGGTGGAAAATATAGAAAAAATGCCGTTGCTGCTAGACACCTTTATGCCGAACGATATCTTAATAGACAATATTCACCAAGAAATTATTTTAATTGTTTTGAAAATCAATTCCGAAGTGAGCTCAACAATGATCCCGAAGAAAATTTCATTCTTGATGAAGGAACGGAAATGAATGTTTTGATTCGAGTCGAAGTTGATAAGACT
This sequence comes from Rhamnusium bicolor, assembly GCA_029963845.1. NCBI lineage: Eukaryota > Metazoa > Arthropoda > Insecta > Coleoptera > Cerambycidae > Rhamnusium > Rhamnusium bicolor. The sequence goes on from JANEYF010001749.1 coordinate 135,186, forward strand.
GTTTCTTTAAGGCAATTTGGGTTTGAACTGGAAATCAGTCACCAAACACTAAGCCGAGTTTTGCACAAATACCATTATAAATCTTTTAAATACCAATTGCACCAGCACTTGTACAAAAATGATTACGAACGTAGGATGGAATATTGCAATTGGATTTTGCAGAATAACGTGCAGCCAAACAATGATTTTTTGGGAATGATTTTATTATCGGATGAGTCTAGATTTACAAATTTGGGATTATTTAACCGACAAAATACAAAATATTGGTCATAAGAAAATCAAAATTTATTACGAGATGGTAACTTTCAAGTGCGGTTCGGTTTCAATGTTTGGCTTGGAATAATCGGTAGTAGAATCATTGGTCCAATAATATTTGAAGGACCCCTGACTGGTGCCAGATACTTGGGATTTCTGCAAAATGAAATGGAGGACAGTTTAGCTGAATTACCTTTCCATTTATGAGAGGGAATGTATTTCCAACAAGATGGCGCTCCTCCTCATAATTCAAGGATAGTAATTGATTACCTTCAACGGAGATTCGGAGAAAACGTAATTTCATCGAATTGTCCTTTCAGGTGGCATCCAAGGTCACCTGATTTAACACCCCTTGATTTCTTTGTTTGGGGTCATTTAAAAAATATTTTCTACGCAACCGCCGTTACAACCAGTGAAGACTTAGGGTGAAAACACAACACAGCGGTGCGACGTCGCATCGCAGAAATCAACGACGTCGTAGAAATTTGCGATGCGACGTCGCTTAGTACAAATCCTGGGCGAAACCACAACATTGCGGTGCGACGACGCATCGCAAATTTCCACGACGTCGTTGATTTCTGCGATGCGACGTCGCATTGCAGTGTTGTGTTTTCACTTATGATATCGACAATGATTCTCTCAAGCAACGCACGCGCAAATCACTGAAGTCTGGTTGTCTTTTATACGCGACTTTTGGTGGTATTATTGTCAACCTATAAATCTTTTATTGTATTTTGCGTGTTATTGTTAATCAAGTATTTATTTTTATATTTATGCATATGGCTAGATTTGTACTGCGGATTGCGAAACAGAAATCTCGTTTATATCCTTTAGTATTGTATAAAAATGATTTATTTTATTGGAAAAAATGTTTTATGTTGCCAGCAGCTTATTTGGTTTTTATATTTAATTATAACACGCCATACACACAGCAAACGTGTCGCTTCTGGGATAGGTCTTCTGTGGCCGTGCAATAAACGTTCATCGCATCGCATTGCGGTGCGACTTCGTTTTTGCGATGCGTCGTCGCACCGCAGTGTTGTGGCCTGCAACAGACGTAGGACACGTATTGTGCGGTCCACATCTCACTAGAAGCGTCTTCTCTGCGATGCCGTGGCGATGAAATTTTAACGTTGCGTCATCGCATCGCATCGCCGTGCGACGTCGTTTTTGCGATGCGACGTCGCACCGCTGTGTTGTGTTTTCGCCCTTAGAGCTACGAGTAAGACGCGCAATTAATAGCATAACGGCCCAGAAATTGGCGATCGTTCTTCGAGAAACAGCTATGCGGGTTCAGAAGTGCATTGACGTTAATGGACAGCATTTTGAACAACTGCTGTTTCGTGTTGTGTTCATTTCTTGTATTTCAAAGCCACCTTATGTATAACATGGTTATTAGAACAAAATTGTATTTTCTTATTTTCTTTTAGCTGTAATTTTGTTTGTATATATCGCACCTTTTTATACTACATACGAATAAATTCTTTATTAATAGTACTAATAAATGGTACCACGGTACCAATATGGTTTCATTTGAAAAAAATGAGTTTTTCCCCAAAAACCATTTTGATGAACTTTATTTGCTCATAAATCAAGTAATTTAGTATTTTTGACGGGATTTCGATTTTTCTAGCATTACACGGGTCATTTAGAATAAATCGGAACCATCATGGCACACTTAAACGGAAAACTAAAAATCATATTATAAAAATATTGACGTTTGAAATGACACTTATTTGGTATCGTTGGATTCAGAAAATTATGCAGAATTCAAAAATGTAATAATATACAGGGTGTTCCATTTAAAAATCGAAAGTTAGTGTCACTTCTGGCGAAACCGAAAGTGAAAAAAAATCATTTGTATGTCAAAAAGTGCCACTTATTATGTTTATAGGATATCCCAAATTTCAATCAATCATCTTCAAAACTAAAGGAGAAAAGGGGGTGAACCATGGTCCTGTTACAACCAGTATACATATTTATTATCTCTAATGATTTAACTGTTATGGTTTGTAGAGAGGAGGATAAGGGAATTACCCTGTATATATAGGAAAATGGTATTTCTAGATTTCGGTACATAATAATGTTTTTGAGACCTTTCATTACGCCATTCATTATACTAGAGATCGGTGATCCCCATAGCACAGCCCTTGTGAAATTGTTGTTTGTATTGAAAGTAAGTTGTAGATATTTCTGATGCTGTCACGATTTCATTTAATGGCGATTCAATTAAACTGCATTTTCCAGTTTCTTGTAAAAATTAAGATAACCAATACATAAAATATTTGCTTGGTTTGATCGAATAAAAATTTCAAAATATTCATATTATAAGTGCTGAAAAAAGTTTAGAGCAAATGTTACTAAAAAAATATGTCATTTATTTATTATCATAATAAAACGAATTTTCGATTTTAAGCCATTTTACGTTTTTCGTAGAGTAAACTAAAAATTAAAACACATGCATTACACGTACAACCAAAACAAATATTACTTACAACGTCTGAAGCTTTGTAAGTGATTTGAGCGCCTCTATGGGGATTTCCAGTAGACCACAACCCTGTAACAATCTGAAATAAAAAAAAACAATTATTGTTTTTAAAAATAATAGACATATATGGACAATTTTATTTAATACAAGAAAAAATACTTTAAAATTACATATTAAATCAACAAAATTTGTTGAGAAGTATTTTAATTCGTTTTATTGATTGCTTTGTTGGCTGTGCTCCTCGCGCCTCGTGACTAATAATAAATGTGTGTTTATATTGAAACCACAAATAGTCCTCTCTGATTCTGTGATTGAAACTAACGTATTCTATCAGCACTCGTGCAGAAAATTTAACACATTTTGCCTGCGCGACTGCATTAAAGTACCTAAGGTAGTCCTTCCAAAATGGTTTCTTTTGATGACAAAATGGTAATAATGAGTCGTGAGATACACCACTCAAACAATTTTTTTCCGAATCCGAATTTAATTTTTAATTTTAATAATTTTTTTTTTTTTTGATTTTAGTAGAGTAAAAAACCGATTCTATCGTTCAGTCCGTTCGCAATTCATTGCTAAAATTTGTCGATCACTACAAATTGTTACATATCCCATAAGATAGTAATTCTACTAGGTTGTACAAAAATCGTATGGTGCAGGGGGTGTTGTAGGGGGTGTTTTCAAAAAAATATATAAAAAACAAATTTGTTTAAAATTAAAATATTTATATGCCTAATAAAAAATGAAAGTAACATTGCGAGTAAAAGTATTTAGGTAAAATATTTTTTCGGTGGCCTAATTTTTATTTTTATTTTGCTCTCTATCTCGCTATTATCTGAACTTGTACCACTTGTTTTCGCCATTTTTATGGTCTAATTTACATATTTTTAAAACAATGGCTAATTATTAATATTATTATTATTATATTACCTTGTATGTGTTATAATTGCACTCACTAATCACTATTAATTATGTGATAATTATTATTGTCTTTGGTAATATTAAATATTGACTGATATAAGAACTATATTATAAAAAAATCGATATTCAAATTACAATAAATAATAACTAATTTTGTGCTCAAATGTATAAAGAAAGAAAAGGAAACAATTTAGGTTTTGCTTATTGTGACTGCGTCTTTGTTCAACACATTGCGATATAGTGCTCTACTTCACTCGGTCCTCAAGTGCACAGCTCCCGCTAGGTCACTTTGAAACAACAGCATCATTACATTGATTCAGTTTTTGCTAAATATCTCCCTTATAAAACAAGGGATTTGCAAAATAAAAAAATCAGTATTTTCCTCATGAAATGATGCACAACTTTTATTCTAAACATATTTTCGAGAAATGCAGCCGTTACGAAGATAGGGTTAGTTAAAAGGAAAAATGATGAGTTAGCGAATTAGATGTTTCGAGAAAATCGTCTTGAATGATTTCTTTCTCCATATGATGTAATGTAAAATATAATTTTCAATAATTATTTTATTGCATTTATAATGACAATTTTTGTTCCACACTAATGTAACCGGTACATAATTTTATGTAGATTCTTATTATATAAATAACTCAAAACCACCCTTTTTTCCATAATAACCCCCTTACAGCCCCTCTGCACCATACAATTTTTGTACAACCAGGTGGAATTATTTTCACAAAGCGTAAGTAACAGTTTGGGGGGGTTTCCAAGTTTTAACAATCGATTGCAGACGGAATCGCAAAAGAAAGCACTTTTGCGAGGCAGAAAACTCTACTATTTTACAAATTGTTCATTATTAAGTTGTGAAGTTTGCGCGACCTTTTTGGCAGGCTAGTAATATCCGAGTTGTAGGTCAATTTGCTGTCCAGTCTGATGAATTTCAACAATTTTTAAAGAAATTTTTTTAAAATTTTTTTGTGATTGTGAATTTTATGTTCATCTAAAGGACTCCCTGTCCAATTTTATTTTTGGTCCTAACAACTTAGTCAAATAAATTTTATACTTTCACAAATCACCTGATCTCATTAGTAAAATTCAATTTTGTAAGGAACCTCTGTTCAAATTATTTCTTGGCTTTCAGCGACTTCGAAAAAATAAATTGCATAATTCTAAAAGCGTTTGCAGGGAAGTAAAAAGACATTTTTGCATTTTTCAATTTTATTTTTACATAAAAGCTGACTAAAAAAATATTTTCAGTAATCACTAAAGTCATTTTCAGCTAGAAAAAAGCCAAATTGCCAGAGACCCCCTGTACAATTTTTTTTGCCCTAATTAATAAATAAAAACCATTTGCAGTTTGATTAAATCCTTCAGCCACAAAGTCTGAGGTAGAAACAAGTTCCTCAAGCCAGGATCGCCGAAGAGGAGTTACTTAAGTCTTGCTTAGCACTGCTAGCATAGCCAAAGGCACCCAGAAAACTTAACGAGGCTACGAACAGGCTACCGTAACTCTCCGTATAATCAAAATCGACCTTGAGAAAATTTCATTCCAACGATCAAATACCAAGGCAACAAAACTAAGATTATTTTCGTGGCAGCATGTCATGTGGCTTCCAACTTAATAGAAAATAAAAATAACCCGGCAGGAAGAAATCAAGAAACAGGTCTTCAAAAACACGAACAAGCCTTGTCCTATTTGTGACAATGGAAAATAGGTCTGCTTTTAAACAGTCAATGATAATAGTTAACCATAAAGGCACGTAATGAACGCTAAATAGTTTAAGGCACGGGGCAAATTTGCAAGTCGTATAAAAATTCCTTGTCCACCCGCGAATCATTCAAAATTTTACCAGTTAATCGATAGTGCTTAGGCACCTAGGAGTCGAAGATTATATTCGCAGAATTTATTTATCGCTTTGTTGTCTAGACATTAGTATAAAGAAACAAACTTATATATTCCTCCTGAGTTAAACAGACAGCCTTAGGTTTACAACATTCCAACCATATAGCCGTTTATAAAAATCAGCATCGTTTTTTTCTTTGTTTGCACTTTACTAACTCACGAACTTTCCAACAAACACCATCTCAAATCATCCGCATTCTTACAAACACCAGCCTCAGCCTCCTCGCTCATGGCCTGTTCTGCTCTGCCGTTCTCCTGCGAAAAATGCACACACCCAAGTTTTCTCCATGCGCGCACGACCAAGCTTAGCCATAAAACAGTTTGTCCGATCGCACAGTATCATCGCACTCAATAATACAACAATGTTTATTGAAGTTATTTTGTTCGAATTTGGAATTTAGCTTATAATTCAAATAATCCTTCTATAGTTTAATATTTTTTTTTGAGGAATGTCCAAATTATTAATCAGAAAATCGGACCGTTACAGAAAGTGTTAAAAGAGATTACTATTTGTTCCCCATCTATTTATTTTCCTGAAGGTTTATCTGGTGTGCAATTCTATAATTTAAATAATTGTTGTATCGATGTTTATGACAATAAAATTAAATATGAGTACCAACTACCTATATTATTGTTTTTCACATTCCAGCCCTAGTACGGAAATTGGCCAATTCCCGCACACAATTTGCGTACATAAATGTTACATTCCTAAACATTTGTAGGAAAATGGCTTGTCCGACAACCCGCTAAGGAAGTACACATAACAATTAAAAGAGAGTAGACGCGAAAACAAATGCTAACACGTATGTTTTTTAATAAAAACCATTTAAGTAGCTTATTACGCTAATTTGTAGCAAAAAAAACATTATTTGCTTCAGAATAACAATACTGTCATCATTAATAAAGACATTATTAATAATTGTACAAATATTAGTAACATTAAAATTCTCTGGGAAACGGCCGCGGCGTGTCTACGATTAGTGTAACATATACCGAAGTAGGCTGTACCAAACAAAACGTAGAGGCATCTGGCAAATTACGCCTGATTGGCTGTCGTGTTATTTTGTTTTAAATATGTCTGTCCTCCATCAAATTCCTAATTGTTAATTGATTGATGATTTAAAGTCTGTAAAAGTGTAAAAAAAGCAAGAAGGATTGTGGGAAAATAGTGCACAGAACTCGCTGAAAAGGGTACTAACATACTCGTGTGATTTACCCACCCCGCTGGCACCTCGTGCGTAAGACATCAGACTCGTTGCTACTTTCCATGCTAGTTATGTCGTATACTATTATCGATCCCTTATGTCACCGGACTAGACCAGTAAACTTGTATTTTCCACTCAAAAAATTGACCAAAAACAGTTAACTTTCTAATCGTTAACAGAAGAAATTAATAACATTAAAACTTTAAGAGAGAGGTAACAAAAATTGTTACCAAATCATATTATTTATACTGCAGGTGATTTTATAAGATATTCATTTAAATCATACCATAACATGTCTTGTAAGTAATTAAATCTAAATTTATTAACTCTTAATTTGTTGTAAATGCTGTTTTGTGTTTTTTGTGTTTAACTTAATTTCAAAACACTTTTTAAACCTTTTTTATTAAAGCTTTGTAAATTTGACGGCACCAATACCATATACGTTGGTCTAATGAATAATAAACTTATTAACATTTTGTTTTCCATTTCCGGACACCAGACAGTCCTATCATGACGCCGATTCACATGGGAGTCGCGCCAGTAAATTACATACAGCCAATTCTCACATCCCGTAGGGTTAGCGACTGTAGATACCAGAATCGTGTGCCCTAAGAAGACGGAGAGACCCTAGATTGAACGCCTTCTGCATTTGGCCTGTCAACCATTTGGCTGATCCTTGGCAGATCGGTATGATCCTCAATTCCGAGGGCAACGTAGGCTTTATCTCTCCGTGTACACACACCTGCGAAATTTTTTTTTCTGCGGATTTAAGTTTATAGAGTTATTTTTACTAACATTTGTGTGCCGAATCTAAATTTTATTCTATCACGTAATAATTTCTAACCAATGAAGCCACAAGTTAAAAGTGAATTATATGCATTTGTTATGAAATCTAGGTATATGAGAATGAAATTATGAAAAGTATGGCCAAGTTAGTGTATAATAATTTTATTTTTGATGTGTCCCAATGTTTATAACTGCCGTTGGAGTGGTAATTAGTAAAAAAAATCTTTCAAATATATAGGCAATAGTATTATAAATTTGGTAACGAGACTAAAATGCATTTATGGAGAATCTGTACATGATATATAAAAACTGGTATCATTTTCGGCTTTAGCGTATCGAATATAATAAAAGTTACCGGTTTTAATATAATCTGACAAAACTTCGCAGGCCTGTGTTACTATTGCTTTGATGGTTCGGAATGACTACGTCAGACTTATTGGCTTGGATTCGACATTCGGCAATGAGCAGTTCCAGTAAATATGGCATATTTCTTTCTTGACAACGAACTCCTGGAACGTAAAGTAGCACTAGTGTCTGGTCTACCCCGTACCATGACTTAGATGGTAGTAGCACTCGTAACGCCACCTTATATAAGTGGATGTAGGCCAAAATCGCGTATATGGGGCATGCGGAAAGTATGTGAGCGATTCCGGCACCTGACGATACTACAGTTGATATCAGGAACCTCTACATACCACATGAGGTAGACCAAGATGTTGATGATACCGTACTGACTACAATGAATCCTACGATCTTCGACTTAAATCTTACTTTAGGAAGGCGAGTGTTAGCCTGGTCGATAAATAAAGTGTTTCTATCTTGTTATGGAAGGGGTTTATCGACGTGTTGCCAAACAATTTCCCTGTTCGGTAGCTCTGATTCTCACTTTCAGGCGATTTGGCTGAACCGCATTGACTGACATTACATCAGCACCTTGCCCGACGTTCGTAATGGAGTAGGTTACCTCTTAATTTGGTTGAGGATAGACGGAAGGGGAATGTAATGCGTCATAGTGTATGCCGTGTTGTGAATTATACGTTTGTCGTGTTCATTTAATAATCGTTTTGTGTGGTTATTTGCTACTATTTTGATATTTTGCTCATAGTTATTATTAGTTGTGTTATATTATATTGTTATGGACCTCTTTTTATAGTTTTTACGTGCTTTTTGATATTTTAAGTGACATTTTGATTTTTATATAAAGGACAATATGTGGTTTAAATTACATTTATTTTGAGAAGGTATGTACAGCAAGATGAAGTATATTTATTTTGGGGAGAGGAAATATCCAGTTAATAATAGATAATCGTTTTTAGATGACCGGAACAATATGCAGTGTTGCTATTTGTAAGAGTAATGTTGAGAGGGCAGAGAAGAATGAAGAAAAAATGATTGAAGATGGAGTGAAATCAAAATTGATTAATGTATTGCTAAAAAAACTAAAAAAAAAACTGGTAGGCAATATAAAATTTATTTACTGAAAAATAATTTGTGGCTAATTTTATTATGTGTTAGCTATTTTATCACTTAATTTGTTGCCTGAAACTTTGACAAAAATATGCAGCCAAACTACAAGAGGTAAACGTGTTAGAATTAGAGAACGCAAAGAGATCATTAAACAAATTTTAAGTCTATAGGAAATGTGGAAAACATTCCATCCACAAGTAAAGGAAATCCCCAAGAAGATGCATATGAAGAATTACTGTGTAATTATAATGTCATCTTGTTTGAGAATGAAGAATTTAAGAAAAAAATCAAATAAAATGAAAAACAGCTTGCTTTTGTAAATAAAGAAAAATCTGAGTTGCAAAAACTTGTTAAGCAATATGAAGGACAATAAAATTCAAAAGTAAAAGAAATATAGGTAAAAGTATGCCTGACCGCGTAGCTGGCGTTAGAATCTTGAATACGTAACTCTGTCTGATAGGCCGAGATAGTGTTACTGTACAAATATGACACTTGGTCTTATAGACCGAGTTATGATAGTCAAGTATTAAAGAGATTGAATTCTTTATATATTTGTTTTTTATTTGTCTTAATGTAAAATACTGTTACTGTTAATAAAATATTTTAAACATGAAATTTCAATAATCATTTCCGCATAGAAAGAAAGAAATAATGAATAATATAATCTCAGTAACCACCAAAGTATTGGCCTTTACTGGGCTTTTATTCAGCTAGCATCTCCAGTAAAGGCTCGGTAAATAACCAGAGTTTGGTTTTTACTGGGATATAACTCAAATCATTTATCTAACTGCTAAATAAACTACTTATTAAAATTTGTTACTAGTCAATTACAAGAAGAATAAATATAATATGTTATGGTTAATAATTAAATTAGATTGATTTCTAAACCCATTAGTTATTTTATATATTGGTATACAAGTTATTTTGGTAATATTTCCTAAATATTTAATTGGTGAAATAGGATAGGTTCATTTGGTTCTCCCCTTTCCTTCTTTTACATAACATTTATAACGGACTATGAGTTATTTACAAAACTGAAATCAGTGCTTACAGGACAAGGTGATCCTTATAAATACATCGAGAAAATTTAGGAAATTATTACTGAACCTGTATATTTTGAGATATTGTCGATAGTTATTTATTTGTGGCATCCCATAACGTTTTTTCCTCACCTTCTTTGCATGACTATTAAGCCACTGTCCTATTTTGAGAAGAAAAACCAAATGAAGTTTTACCCATACTGCTTCGTTTCGGAGATAGTGGAGATGCTGTGCATAATGGGTACTTTTAGAGATTTCTTTTATGTAAACACTTAGAGCATTTTTTTTAAGTCGACTCACTGTGTCACCGAAATAAATTTATTGACAAAACATCATTTGAGCTTTTCGTCTTAATATAGGTTTGGGAATCATGTCTTGAATTTTTTCCATGCATATACTTAATTGGCTATAACATGTGAAAATCTCCGTTTTATCGGAAATCATAATTAATGAACCGGAACATGCCAGAAATATTATAAATAATAACATTTTCGAACTGGTTGGTTGGCATTCTTAAACCACCTTGTATAACCGTAATTTTGTATTTTCGTCTTTGCTCAAAACTATATGCAAAATTTCATTAAAATCGCTTTGGCCTTTCTAGAGATCAAGTGGGGAGTAAATAATCATCAAATAACAGACAATTAAACATACTTATTTTAAAAACCATGTCAAAACATTATATATGTTGTAATCTGTGAAGATTTGTTAAAGAAAATGGTTAAATTTGATGATAATTTATAATCGACAACATAAAACTGAATGAGAATAGTAGTTTTATTTTGATCATACACAAAACATGTAACGCCAAGAAAATAAATGCATTCAATTAGTATTTCTATTCCTCAGTTATTTTCATTATGAGTCATTTATAGTGTTTTTAACACGCTTTTATTTTATTATTATTTTATTAGCTTCACTTGCATGTTTGTTTGTTTGTTTGTTTGTTTGTTTGTTTGTTTGTAACCGACTCTTTGGACTCGATTTTGACCCACTTTAAACGGACAGATTTAATTGAAACTTTGTACACTTACGAAGAACCGGTAACAATACAATAATTTGATAAGTTTATATCATTATCCTGATCAGGATCGCCAGTCCTTTCCTCACGTATCCTCTGCGTGAGAGCAAGAGGCTTAATATTGTAAGTATATTCCATGATTCTCAATTCGGTCGTTGGCCGAGCGGGCAAGTCTTAGTCGACGCGAAACGACGGACTCCTCGGGCGTGAGTTCAAATCCCATGGCTGAAATAAAAAAATATTTTTTTTTTCAGAAATATCTATTGGATTGTAATATGTTATAATATCAGCATCAATAAGCAATATAAATATAGTTTAAAAAAAACTACAAAACACGCTTTTAAAGCACATCAAACTAAAAAGTGAAAAATAATTATTAATATAAACTGAAAACAATAATGAACGAAAAATACTAGTATTATTGTGAAAAAAGCGTGGGGCGCTTTGTGCCATATTTTTCGTATATCGAGCAACCCACGCTTTTTTCACCCTAATACTAGTATTTTTCGTTCATTATTGTTTTCAGTTTATATTAATAATTATTTTTCACTTTTTTAGTTTGATGTGCTTTAAAAGCGTGTTTTTTAGTTTTTTTAAACTATATTTATTATTAATCATTAAAACACATGTTATATTAAATAATAAACATAAGTATATAAAATTAAGTTAATTCATAAACTTTAAAGTTCTAAACGAAAGCCTACCAATGTACGCTATTTTAAATCTGGCGTACTGATGACGTATTTCCGCCATTAATTCTATTGGTCAAAAGTTAAGAGGTAACCTACTCTTTTACGGACCTCGCCAGCTTCCTCACCTGGTGTTATATACGAGACCGAGTTAACCTACGACTCTTTTCACTTGAAAAATCCTGCGCCTACTTTTGCAGTGATGTTTTACGAACAGAATCTGAGCTCTTGAAGTTGTTACATGTCATATTCAGTACTACCTACTCTGCCATGAATATACTTCATATTCAAGAGTCCTCAGAAACCCCGTTATGGGAGATACACGCAAGGATTCGTCCGTTCCTATGATGAATGTTTTTGTGAATAATCATAATCTTGCGGCTATCTCTGTATAATTGGCTCAGCTTGTGTACTATTCACTTCATTACTTATTATTATTATTATTATTCTGTTGCTGTGTTTTATCTCTCAACGTTGTTTGAAATTACACTTCGAATTAATAAATATTTTTATAGAATAATAATTATTGAAAATATTGAGAAATATTCTCCTTGGGCCTTCTTCCTTCACCATATATTTGTTTACAAAAAGTCCTACAATTTCTATGGATATGCGTATATCAACTACTCGATTTATTTGAACAGAAAAATTATCATACCACTAATGTTTCATTCAGTTTAGAATAAAATATATCAAATTGTATATCAAGATATACAACTTACCTTACATATAAAGTAGATATTTACAGTAATATCTCAATATTATGAAATGGTTATCCATAAGCTCGCTCCGACAAAAGATATTCATTATATGAGGTTTGAAAGTGGCACTAAAAGTAAGCGATTTTACATGTTAAATTAATATTTATGTTTGTGAAAGGTGTTTTCATAACTTTGAGTCTGCTCGTATCATACACTGCTTTCCATTAGAACAAAAAAGTGCGCATCCACATGATTTACTGACGATTCTCCTGTGGTTCTATTGTCAACATATTATGGAAGACGATATTTATGAGCACTACGTCGTGTTCAACTTGTATTACATATATGGTAGACCGCGAATGTTCCCCAGGGGTACAGTGGCGGGAAACGAACATATACATATGTATGTCTGTTTTTGGAATTGTGGCTAAGAATTTAGTGTCACATTTCTTTTATAAACAAATTTCTACATTTATATCAATACCACTGGATTTACTTCTACAATGTAGGTAGTATTAAAATTGTAGTACTAGAATAAATTACAGCTTTATTGTTTAACTAAGGAACTAAATACCTTTATACAGCGTGTTCTAAAACTATGTTACTAAACTCTTACAGTAAGTAGATATGATCAATATAAAATAAAAACTCCTATAAACATTTGGTCAATGACACATATTAAAGGAGTTACACCTCTTCAAAGCTAGAGGAAAAACACATTGTTTGTGCTATAACTCAGAAAACGTAACAGATACGTATATCAAAATTTAGAGATTACTTTCTGCTCAGGATTTTAACGATGTGCTACACTGACTTCTCAAGTAAGTGGTCAGGGGTATTGTACAAGAGACTTAGGTTGGGTGTGCAAATAATTATTTTTGAATTCTTTAGCCCTATTAAAAATTTTAATTTAAAATATGATTTTTCCATCATTATTTAAAAAAAAACGATATATCTTCACCGCTTTCGTAAAAATCAACTTCAAAAGTGAGCTTCTTCTATTATAATTATTATTAGTATAGAATAGTAGGCTAGAACACTTGTCCAATATTAAAATCATATCTGCAAGTTCATTAAATGTCTAGAAAACTGCAAAATGGTAACTTTTTTTGGGTTCCAATCGAACTTCAATCCAATTGCATCATTGCAACTTTCTGAACAGAACCCATAAATCCAAACAAAACATATAAAAAAGGAGTTGAGTGTCGAAAACTGATACACAGTGTAAATTGTGGTGATATAAGTGATGGTGGTTTTTCAAATGATATGTGATGATAAGTATTAACCCTTCTCCTTCTAAACTATTCTATGAGTATCAAAATATCTAAAAAGAAAAAATCCAATTATCCATTAATAATATAGAAATTTGCATCGTAACATTTCATAATAAATTTCATAAATACTAATATTTTTCATTCATTGATTATAACCAGGATAATCACAATATTCTTATATGCATATAGATGTTTTTCTTTGTCTTAGCATTACCAAGAAGGAACATCAATATGCATATAAAAATACTGTGATAATACATACATAAATGCGAGGAGTAAACCTGTCAACAAAAATCTGTACACCAAACTTCTACTTCCGAATTACTTCCATGGAATTCCACTATTATGGCTAGGAATTCCAGAGAATTCCAATGACATCCATAGAATGCCAGGTTTTTATTTGTTTACTCTCAGTTCATATCAATTTATACTCATATTCATATCAAAAATGGCGAATTCTGATAGACAAGTGGAAGATAGTGCTCTGAGAGAAATTGTTGAAAATAATGAAATAACTGTGAAATGTTTTAACAAGAATTGTGCAGTGTTAGTGTGTGTTCATTGCTACTCCATTTTCTACAAAAGCTGTGTTTAAAGAGGGATAAATAAAATAAGCAGAAAATTAGAAAGCCACAAAATAATATGTGTCATCAAAAGAAGGAAAAGATTTTGTTGAATTTAATCTGAAAGCATATAAATATCTCAAACTATTGGTTGAAGAACAAACAGTGACAAATAACTTGTTAAAGAGAAAGTTGAAAAACTAGAAAATGAATTAAAAACTGATAAATCTAATTATAAATCCTTAGAAAGTAAACAAAATGATCTATTAAAAATGGGGAAAAAAACATAGTGATTCTGATAAGCACTTAAAAACTATGAACCAGAATAAAAATATGACTACAACTGATATTGTAAAAAAAGTGTAGAGAATGAAGAAATTCAAATTTGAAAACATTGGTGTCCCATCAACAGGGAATAATGAGTTCGTTTATAAATATAAATAATGACATCACAAATCAGGAGCAAACTGAAAAATGTACCAAGGAAGTTAAAATGAACAGAACCAAAATGATGAATTCAAAACAGTGACTTATAAACATAACAAACCATTTAGAAAACTCGCTAATAACGTATGTCATGTAACTGGGACAAATTGTGAAGATACAAGTGGCTTCTGTGGAGTACAAAAGAAGCTCTGGCTCTCTGTCTACAGGGTCCTAAGGCATGTATCTGAAAATGACATTACTAGCTATATATCCAAAAAAACCTCTTTTAAAAACCTAAAAGTAGTTACCTAAGAATTACCAACTAATGTGAATCAAAATAGAGTACTTTTAGTAACTGTACCATTTGAGAAGAAAGAAGAAGTTTGTCAGCCCGAATTCTGGCCTAAAGGAACAGCTGTAAAAAGTTTTGATTTTAATAAGCAAAGATGTTACAACCAAGACAATTCATTTTTACAGAATGGCCTACTCCTAATAATATTAGCCTAGAAACTAAAAAAATACAATATTCAAGTGCACAACATAATCAGAATAATGTATGAAACTGCTATTACCGATCACTATAGTGTAGTAATTAACATCAATAAGCGAAATGTTAAAATTAATCAACAAAAATCTGAAGAATTTACACAAATAACGAAAATAGATTATATAAAATTAAATGATATGTTACAAACTGAAACATGGCACAATGTATATGAAGAAAGAAATGTTAATGTAGCTTATAATAATTTCAACAAACAGTTAACATATTATATAAATAAATGTACACAATATAATAATATCAAATTATACAAAAAAAATCAAAAAAAAAAGTTTAAACGACAAAAATAACAAACAGCTATGGGACCAATATAAAAATTATAGGAATAATTTAACTAAATTACTAAAGAAATCGAAGCAAGACTATTATTCAAAAAAACTAACTGATGCGAACAAAAATACAAAAAAAGTTTGGCAAATAATAAAAGACTCGATGCCAGAAAGTAATAACAACAACTACCAGATATATGATCAAAATAATGAAATTGAAACAAATGCGAAGAAAGTTTCTGAAATTTTTATAAAATATTTTTCTGGTGTAGGTGAAAATCTAACCAATAATATAAAATCAAATCCTCTGTCAGAAACATTAAATATCTCAAATAAAAAGAAAACAATTGAAAACTCTATATTTTTTAGACCAGTTACCACAAATGAAGTATTAAAAACCATTGATAACTTGAAAAATAATTCATCTCCCGGAATAGATAAAGTAACTACAAAGACACTTAAACTAATTAAACATAAAATCCTTAGTATCCTGGTATACCTGATAAACTTATCATTTCAAAATGGCCAATTCCCAGATTCATTAAAACAAGCTATCATAAGTCCAATATTTAAAGATGGTGATAAACTTATTACACATAACCATAGACCAATTTCAGTAATTAGTAACATTGCTAAAATATATGAAAAATGTATGGTCTCTCGACTCCAGGCTCATTCAATTCATCACAAACTAATATCACCAAAGCAATTTGGTTTCAGACAAAACTGTTCCACGGAAGACGCTTTATTCTACTTTTCAAATAAAATACATGAATACCTAAATAAAAATGAGAAAGTTATTGGAATATTTTTAGATCTAGCTAAAGCCTTCGACAGTATATTACACGAATTACTTTTAGACAAAATGGAAAAATATGGAATTAGAGGATTAGCATTAGATCTGTTCAAAAGTTACTTATCAAACCGAAAAGCATTCGTCAAAATTCATAATACAATAAGTAGCTCAGAGGTAGTAAAATATGGCGTTCCACAAGGAACAGTTTTAGGTCCTCACTTATTTTTATTTTATATAAATGATATGCTAGAATTAGATATAAGTGGCGATACCATAGAATATGCTGATGACACCGCATTAATATTTCATGGCACAGATTGGTCTGACGTTGTTAAGAACAGTGAAAAGGGGTTGTATAAAATCAAACGCTGAATGGACAATAATCTACTAAGCCTTAATTACTCAAAAACAAAGTTTGTTACATTCAGT
The DNA here is from genome assembly GCA_029963845.1 of Rhamnusium bicolor. Lineage (NCBI taxonomy): Eukaryota > Metazoa > Arthropoda > Insecta > Coleoptera > Cerambycidae > Rhamnusium > Rhamnusium bicolor. The sequence continues at coordinate 151,975 of JANEYF010001749.1, forward strand.
AATAGTTCGAGAATGCTGCCTGGAATTGACACTCTAAAATATCATTCAAAATGTGACTTAATAAACTGCACTTGCCAAAATGTAATTCATAATACTACAGACGTGAAATATCTAGGTCTTTTAATAAACGATACTTTTAAATGGAATAGTCACGCCGAATACCTTACCACAAAATTAAGAAAACTTGTTTATGTGTTCTATAAATTACGTAATATTCTTCCATTTAATATATTAAAAATGGCATATAAATCACTAGTAGAATCTATACTTACCTATGGTATCAATATGGGGCAGAACATATAATAGTCAAATAAAAAATCTAAAAATTACTCAAAAATGGATACTTAAAGTTATACTTCACAAAAACCGAAGATATTCTACAGAGCAACTTTTTCCAGATAGTAATGTATTTAGTGTAAATGGATTATATATTTTTAATGTAGCCAAATATATTTATAAAAACAAGGAATTGAGAATAGTAATTAATCACACATATAATACAAGACAAAAAGAACACAAGGCTCTTAGTATACCACGACCTAACTCAAGTTTGTACAAAAAATTTATTAACTTCACTGGTGCAAAAATTTATAATATTATTCCTGAAAATATAAAAAACATTCATAACTATAACCTATTTTGTAAAAAATTATCAATGTTTTTTATGCAAAATTTTAATCTATTCGAGGAAATATTTTCATAATTGAAGCGCTTTTGTATGCTTATAACAATCATACCACGTTTCTTAGTTTTCTTTTTTTTAGTTTTCTTTTTTTAGTTTTCTTTTTTTTAGTTTTTTTCTTTTTAGTTTTTTAGTTTTTTAGTTTCTAGTTTTTTAGTTTAGTTAGGATAAATAAATCATAACCCATAAAAAATGTAAAATACTATAGTATCCGCTAAAGCACAAAACGATTTCATTATGAAATCAGGTGCATATATTTTTACTAATTTATCACTATATAAAAAATGTATTGTAAATTTGGTTTAAATAAAATTTGATTTGATAATGAAATATTCTCCAGTGAAGTTAACACACAATCGGGTCTCCGAGTGTATCACTTAAATGCGAGAAGCGCACGAAACAAAATAGATGAGCTTAACTTACTTCTTAAAACTTTGGATTTTCCAGAAGTGTTATGGCTATCGAAAACCTGGTGTACTGATGACGAAATCAAATATGTAAATTTAAATAATTATGTATTAGGCGATTCCTTTTGCCGAAGCACCATGAAAGGTGACGAAGTCGCCATATTTGTTAAGCAAAATATTAATTTTATAACAAAATATTGTACCACTGCCAAAACTGAAACAATATTTAAATATGCTTTAACCGAATTATCTTTTACTAATAAAAAAAATTAATAGGATGTTTCTATAGATCACCATTAAGCGACCTTATATATTTTATTCATAATATGGACCTCTTAGAAAATAATGTTTGTAAACCTAATATTCCTACATTCTTCTGTGGTGATTTTAATATCAGTTTCGATAATCAGTTTCCTAATGATGGTAGCAATTATTTATGTAATATTTTGGAAATTTACGGTTTGCACAAATGTATTTATGACTATACTAGAGTATCAAAGGAGGCAAAAACTATTATTGATAACATTTTTTCAAACGTTGACAAAAACATACTCAATCATGCAGTTATTCGTACTGATCTATCAGATCATTACATGCAAGCTGTAAACTTCCAAATTAATAACGTTGATGTAGTAGAAATGTGTAGTACTTATAGTTACTTTAGGTCATTCAAAAATGATAATAATATACAATATTTTAAATACCTGTTATCTTTAAAAAATTGGGCATTCTTGGCTACCAATGACAGTGTGAGATCAAATTCAATAATTTCTTTAACACGTTTACTCAAAAATTACACTCAGCCTTTCCACAGAAATTGCGGAAAATAAAAAGCTCTTCTAAATATAATAAAGGAATCTTTCTCAGAGATATCCACAATTTATACAAAACCACTTTCGATGATGTAATACTTGAAACATACAAGATATTAAAGAAAAATCACCACAACCATATTAAATATGCTAAAAAGACGTACCATGATGCTAAAATGTTGAATTTTAAAAATAAATGTAAAATAGCTTGGAATATTATTAATAACAATGACTCTTCTAAAACAAAAACCTTACCATAATTTTTTATAGATACGGAAGGTAATAATATAACTAATTTCAAATATGCTGCTGAAAGCATCAACAATTTTTTTTATAAATTCGATAAATTTTTAACAAGTAATATAGTTGTTTCAAATAATTCCAAAGACATACAATTTAATAATAATTCACTCTACTTAACACCAGTCACAGATGATGAAGTTAGGGATATCATTAGATCTATAGCCGCCAAGAATTCGGCCGGTTTCGATCATGTCTCTAGTTCGTTATTACTCAGTGTAATTGATTACATATGTGGTCCACTAAGTGTACTAATCAATATATCCTTTTGTGAAGGAACATTTCCGAGTGTTCTCAAAAAAGCGATAGTGGTACCAATCCATAAAAAATCTGATAAATCTCTTATTTCTAATTATAGAGGGGTGGTACTACTGTCCATCTTCTCCAAAATTTATGAAAAACCTATTACGCAAGATTATCAAACTTTTTAACTGTTGAAAATTTACTTACAAATAATCAATTTGGCTTTAGAAAAGGTCTATCAACACAAGATGCTGCGTTAGCACTTTATAATTTTGTATTAAACATTTTTGAGTTAAAAGAAAAAACAGCTAGCGTATTCTTTGATTTAAGACGTGCGTTTGATACGGTAAACCATAATTTATTGGTGGACAAGCTTTACAAATATGGAGTAAGAGGTCCCTCTCTAAACTGCATTAAATCATACTTAAAAGACAGGTTACAAGAGGTTCAGTTAAAGTACGAAGGGAAAATATTTCAATCATCTCCTTGTCTTACCCACACTGGTGTCCCCTAAGGTAGCGTGCTGGGTCCTCTATGATTTATAATATTCATAAACAACATAGTTAAGGCTGATATGATTAATGGGTCCTGCATTACAATATTTGCAGATGATACCACAGAATCTGTTTCCGCTAATAATTTTTTCGATATTAGTACTCAAGTAAATAGAACTATATCTTCTATTCAAAACTATTGCATTGATAATGGGCTTGCACTTAATAACTTAAAAACAGACTTTCTTTTATTTTCACCTAAAACTCTTAATGAAAGCTTACTCGTTAGAATTGACGGGCGGAGTATAAAACAAAGTGATTCTGTTAAATTCTTAGGACTTCACATTGATTCACATCTAACTTGGGGAAGACACATTGATTTCTTAATAAGTAAATTTAAGGTCACTTGTTTTTGTATATGGCAATTAATAAACTATGTTAGTTTAAATATTTTGAAAGAGTAATATTTTGGATATGTTCAGTCAAGGTTGCATTATTGTATAATCTGTTGGGGTAACAGCAATAGAATTAACCAACTATTTATTCTGCAAAAGAAAATAATACGAACTATGTTGTTTAATGATTCTCGTTACTCTTGCAGGAACCTATTCTCTGAACTAGGTATTTTAACGGTTTCTTGTTTATATATTTTAAACTGTGTTTGTTATCTAAAGTGTAATCCACATAAGTTCGTGAGTAATAGAACTGAGATTAATAATTATTTCTTAAGGCCAACGTACAATGTCGATATACCCCATCATAGACTATCACTGGTGGCTAATGGGCCTAGGATAATGTCTATTAAATTATTTAATAAATTACCTCTCTCTCTCTGAAACTTGAATAATAAAAAACTATTTAATTCAAGAGTGAAAATTATGCTTTTAAAATATAACTTTTGCTCTGTTTCTGAATATCTGGAATGCGTCAGTGTGGAGGAGTAAGTGTTAAATATTTTGTTTAATTATATATTATTTTAAAATGTGCGTCTTTATAACTTATGTATGTGTGTGTGTGTGTGTATGTGTGTGTATACATGTATACGTATACATGCATGTATATGTATGTATGTGTATACATGCGTGTATATGTATGTATGTCTATATATTTCGTAGCATATGTTTGTTTTGTTTTATTTTATTTTGTAATTCTGTAATTTCTAAATTTTCAAATTCTTGTTTGTATATTTAACTAACAGTATTGTTTCCTAATACATCAGTTTTTTATTATGTAAAAATTCTTGTTATGACTATATTCTATGCTTACCTTGTAAGTCTTAGGAAAATAAAGAATTGTTATTATTATTATTATTATTAATAATTATAACTGACTATTATTTACAACAACGATAAAGCACATCTCTTGCCAAAAACTGGAAAAGCGACGGGGTTGGTTTTAAACTGAAAAGACTTATTTTATTTGTAAAGTTCCACTTAACGACAAAATTAGTGGATAATAATTTGGACAATAACAGAAATGTATATTATAATTGATCTGTTTCGGTCATATATATTGAACTTATTCAGAATCTATTTTATACACGCAGCCAATAGGCAAAGTTAAAATGTAAATAAATTTCACATGTACACAAATTTGTCAAAACATTGTTTTGACAAATTTTTTCGTCATATATACATATTTGTGGACACAAAAAAACCAAAAATAAAAGTTTCACTTATTTTTCAACGTACTAGTAGGTTACAAAATAATTTGTGATGCTTATTTTAAAAAACATTTTTCAAAGGGTTCCACATCTACATCTTTCTACAAGGAAGTGATGTAGATAAATAGAGTATTTTATTTCATCCACCAGTGGCAGTGTTTTGTTTTTGAAAATAAAACTCATTACCTAGTTCTAGTGCAGTGAAATTGTTACGCCAATGCAGAGAAAGTTCAGGAACTGCATTGTCCACACTCGACTTCTATAGAAATTTATAGTTATTTCATATGTTCAAACGCTATTTAGTGTTTATTGAGATTGCTGTTGTATTACGACGTTACTTTGTAATATTATCACGCCAAAGCTATTTGCATATAATTAACTTTATATTTTGTAATACAGGAATTATGGAATACCTATGGAGCTCTTCTAAATTACAATTATTTTTAAGATTGATATCGTATTTATGGCATTTTTATTGGCGTGGCATTAAAACAACCCTTTAATGGATAGTTACGATATGACAAACTTTCTTTGTAGTGATATACACACACAGTGTGGAACAGTCAAATGGAATAAATTCGGTATCTCAATTATTCTGCATATTTATAAAAAATTATGTTATCCAACTAGAAACTGTTTTGTTTCCTGATGAATCTACTTTTACTCTTCACGGCCATGTTAATCGTCAAAACTGTCGCTACTGGACTAATGAAAATCCTCACTGGATGAGAATTACATACGCAAAATCCTGAAAAGGTTAATCTTTGGGCGGGGATAATTGGAAACCATATCAATGGTCCCTTGTTCATTGATGGCAATTTGAATGGAGATAATTATTTAGCTCTGCTTCAAAATAGTTCCATACCAACTTTGGCAAACTTATATTCTGCTCAAGCAAACCCACAAGTTCCAGCCGATGTGATATGGTTCCAGCAGAATGGAGCACCACCACATTACCGAATCAATGTCCGGCAATACCTCGACGTAACATTTCCAAATCGGTGGATAGGGAGGCGAGGATCACTAGAATTTTCAGCACGTTCTGCTGATCTTATATCCTTAAATTTCTTTCTATGGGAATATGTAAAAAGTATGGTATACAAAACTAAGCCAAGCGATATAGCTGACTTGAGAAGAAAAATAACGGTTGCGGTAAGGTCGGTCACGCCTCAGATGTTGGAAAATGTGTAAATTGTGTTTCAAAAAAATAAATTTAGAAATAATTTTTATTAAAATGCCTAAAATGATTTTTTTCATCAAAACATCATTTTTTTTAGAATTTAACTAAACTGGATCCAGGGTTCTTGAATGATGTCGAACAAGTTTTGTTAATAAAATTTTTTGTTTAAAAAATGCCTACTATGGTTTTTTGATTTCATTCATATAATTTAGCATCGTAGATAGCCTTGCATTTAAAGATGGAAAGTGATTTTATGATCCTAAATAGACCTTGGTGACTTCTAACTTTTGAGACCAGTTTGATATAAATCAGACAAAAAACAAAAGAATTTATTACGCTGTTACGCTCTTAAGTGAGTATATATATTCATTGGATCGAAAAAAAAATCATTCAAGAAACTATTAATTAAAGTTTCTTTTGTTTTTTCTTGAAAGCCATTATTGAAAGTTATTGTTTTTACAGTGTCTAATTCTGTTTTTAGATTTTGCTTTGAAAGAGGTAATCATAAACTAGCAACCTTTAATTCTGTGATACACAGAGCTCAATCATTACCTCTTTCAGGGCAAAATCTAAAAACAGAATAGAGACACTATAAAAACAAGAGCTTTCAATAATAGCTTGCAAAAAAAAACAATGGAAACTATGATTAATAAAAAACAATTAAAATTAGCATACCACAGTACTTATCTATATGTCAAAGATAAAAGAAGTACTAAATAAGTCTCTAAATATTATGGAAATATTTCAGAATTACCAACATGTCACAACAATATTAAAGTTAGTTTTAAATCACAGTCATAACGTTGACACCATTTTTCATGCAAAAGATAAAACTGATAATCTGAAGTAATCCGGAGTTTATAAATTAACACGCCCGGATTGTAATGCTACTTATTTAGGTCAAACTGGTCGTACATTTAAAATTGGTGTAATGAACACTTAAGTTCTTTTAGACATAATAAAACTGATTCAACTTTTTCAAATCATTTTTTAGAATCTAGTCACACTTTTCCAAAATTAGACAACCTAAATATTTTACATCATAAGAAAAGAGCTTTAAATTAAATTTATTAGTCTTTAGAAATATTCAAATATAATCACAGTGAACCTAATAAACTTCTTAACAACCAGTTGGTTCTATATCATACACCTCTCTTTGATGTATTTAAGTTGTAAAATTTCCCTTATCTGAATTTTTGTTATTAATGTTTAATAAGTATATAGTTATTATTGTTAAATGCTTAGATATCCGGTCACCCTAAGGTATATAAAAACTTGATTAATCCGAATTGAATTTGTAAAATTTCTGTAATCTCATTTGTATTTTAAAAACCTAGATAATCCGGTCAACTTTATAAGTATAAAACTGTAAAAAGTTAACTTTTACATGATATTTATTAAATGTCAAAATGACAGTTTTTTGTCTACAGAACGTAAAAGTCGTTTACATCCAGGAAGTAAAAGAATTTTACATCCACCGACAAAAATCAATGAAATTATTGATGATAGCATCAGTTACCAGTTTATTTATTATTATCAACAAAAATATAAATTTTAACAATCAATCATTAATAATCAATTTAATTAACAATCAATTCAACAGTTAATCATTTCTTTTATCGTTTAAATTTAAAGTCGTAATTGTACCAAATTGTAGATGACATACATACATGTCAAATAAATTAACTGTAAATGACAAAATTTTCTCTTCACATTTTTAGTAATTTTTGAACTGTGGAATACAGTTTTAGAAAAGATGTTGTTTGATACTCGATTGCGAGATTCTTTTGCATTCCCGAATGATTTTTTTACTCGCTATCGCTCGCAAAAAAACTTTTATTCTCGAATGCAAAAATGGCTCGCAATTTAGCATCAAAAATAACTATGTCTTCATTCACTTGTTATGAATCGGTTGGAAATTGCACGTTAAGTGTCGAAACTGCAATTAACGTTTAGTTACAATAAAAAACAGTGATAAAAAACAAAGTAAAGTGTTTTATTCTATCATTATCATTGATTATCATAAAATAACTACCATTCAATTTTTGAACTACAGGAGAATTTACCATAATCGATGCGATAAATGTAGTGTTTGATCTTCGACAACATATATATCAATTATCTGGATTCATCGCTGAACACGTAAACAAAATATTAAAACGTGTTTTACACAACGTTTAAGATTTTGTCACTGTTTATGGAATAGTAGACCTACTACAGGGCAAAGAAGATATAAATGGATTTTTTGTAGACAGGTGACGGATTTTAACAGAAGAACATATGGAGAAACTTTTAAAAATATACGCTAGTAAGAGATGATATCGCGCGCAATAACTGTGAATAAGTATGTAGTGCAGCGAAAAATATTACTGGTGTAAACTACAGGTGCCAATATACTTTCACTGTATTATCTTCACTAATGATATTTAGAACCACTACAGTACAGTTCGCCCATGCGTAACAGACATTCGAAAGAAATGCGAAGAAAACATTTGCTGTAATGTTATTTTAAAAGTTCGGAGAATAAAAAACCATGAGAATTCGAGTTAACACAATTAAAAGTGTATTAAAACAAAAAATATAATAAAATGCTCGTCTAATTTTCCTTTCATACGGAACAATTTTTTTTGCATCCCTTTCGAATGTCTATTACAGATGAGCGAAGTGTACAAGGTAAGCCACTGAAAGATTTGGTGTATTTTACGAGAAAGTCCCATTCGTATAGTTTAAAAAAATCATCCGTGGCTGTATCCGTTTTTGTCTATATGAAAGATTGTTTGTAACCAAATCTGATGTTTATAAAACACACCACATAAATTAGACATCCCCCAAACCAAAGTCAAAGCTGCACGGACGGAGGTTATACAGTTGAAAAAACGCGGACACACACAACCAATCCCTTTCTCACAATCGCAGGATTTGAACTTGGGAGTCGATAGGCAGTAAACCAGATACGTTTGTTGGTATATAGACCCTTGCGCTCTCATAACTCGCCGATATCAAATTTTTACTTATGATAAAATTCTTCAAAAAGCAGAGCACTACTTAATTTTATTGTATTATTTAGTTTATATTTACTTTGTTAAAAGGGGCAGAATATGGAACATGTTTCCAGAAATATTCAAAGGTAAAAGTATTTGAATTTGTAAATGTAATATAAATTTGATTTACTCCAGTTTAATATAATAAGATTTCCATATCATTGTAGGACATATTATTAAAATGCGCCCTGGTTGCATTTGCGCTACACTCCAATAGTTATATATCAAAAATTCATATAAACCAGCGAAACCAGATCATGCACTTACTTTGTTGGGCTTATCACAATAAATAACAAGACTACTGGATAAAATAAACTAAATGGCTGCGAGCCAAGAGTCCTTATTGGGAAAGACGAGGGGTTAAATTCTCCCTTATCATGTTCTCTATACGTAAATGGGGCAAAGTGCGACCTGCATTTACAAACAATACTGCTCCATATCGGTGCACTAATATGGAGCACTGACAACTCTATGCAATATTGATGAGTTCAGATATTCAACTTACTCAAAAACCAGTTTACAGAAATAGGCTATTGTATATATTCCGGATAATTCTGGATAAGAATGAAAACTTAAAATAGACTAAACTTGAAAATGATGGTGTTAATGTAAACTGCAAAGGAAATATTGCAGAACATATTGATAGGCCAGTTACTTTACGCTTTTTGTTTTAAAAATTTCCAGAGATGATTTTTGGTATAAATTTTAATTTTGCTGTTAAAAACAACATGTCAAAAGATCTATTGGATCCAAGTCGTACTTGCTATATTACATGTCCAAAAAGATGTGGAAAAACAGAGATAACTTCATGGATATCACTCTTACGGTAAAAATACTTATTATAGTCTAAGATCCGAATTAAGGACGACCTTCACCCATCCGTTTAATGGATGAAAAATATTTTATATTAATTTTAATATGTTATAAAATATATCGCGAGTGGGTTGGCTAAAGACTATGATTAATTAAAAATTGAAAAAGATTTTTTTTAAAGGAACAAATTATATTCCAATCGAAACTATGAAGCCTATAGAATATGCAAACGTTAGGTTGTCTATTTTTTTTCCTGGCGTAACTATTGGGTTGGCAGGTATAAACAGGTAATTCGATACTAGTAATTTACATTCATCTGTTTAATGAATAAATCTTATATCAATATTGGGGGTTTGTCCATAGGTTCTATGTTAAAAAATTGTATTGTTTATATGGAGATTATTGTTTTATTGAGCACAACTACACCTGTCATACGTACACCATTAAGTTTTTCTACAACTACTACTCCGGCGTTGCCGGTTCTACCCAAAAGGGTTTGTTCAGCCACAGCATGCCGCCCCCTTTGAACAATATGAGAAAATTTGTTCAGCTTACATTGCAATATATTCTTAAATAGTAATAACACTGAGTACAACTAAATGTTTTCAAAACCAAACATAAAATGCAATAGTCTGTGACCGTAGAAAATTTGGAATCACTATAAACTGTCACTTTCGAGCGGGAGCACACATAGTTTTGACACAACACGTCGCACTTCGCTTCCATTGGAGAGTTTCACAGTAGCAACGCGGATAATGTTATCAGTCCCAGGGTGGAGTCCGATCACTCATCCTAGTTTCCACATCAATGGTGGTTGATCTTCGTCCTTGAGGAGCACCAAACTATCTATTTTGAGTAGCGTGCTAAAGCTGGTTTTCCATTTGAGGCGAGACTGAAGTTCGGCAATGTACTCTCTTTGCCATCGCTTCCAAAAGTGCTGAAGGGCTCGTTGCATCCTTTCATATTTCTTCAGCCTGGATTCTGGTATGTCGTGAAAGTCTAATCCAGGTATTGCAGTCAAAGATTTACCAACAAGGAAATGGGCTGGTGTGAGAGGAGTTGTATCACTTGGATCAGAGGAGAGTGGGGATAATGGCCTTGAGCTCAAGACGCCTTCAATTTGAATCAATATCGTAAGCACATCTTCGTAAGTTAATTGCAAATTACCAACTAGTCGTTTGAGATGATGTTTTGTGCTTTTAACACCTGCCTCTCAGAGGCCGCTAAAATTGGAAGACCTGGCAGGAATGAAGTGCCAGGCTATATGATCTTTCAGTAGCGAGCCCGCAATGGACTCGGATGATGAATGGAGAAACTTAAATAGTTCCTTTAGTTTGGAATTAGCACCAACAAACTGGGTACCGTTATCTGAATAAATATTACTAGGTCTGCCTCTCCTAGCAACAAATCGGTTTAATGTTTGTAAAAAAGAGTCTGTTGATAGGTTAGTAACGAGTTCAAGGTGTACTGCCTTCGTTGTCATGCACACGAATATGCATATATAGGATTTTATCAGCATAGAGCCACGTAATTTTCTGTCCTTTATCAAAATGGGACCGGCATAGTCAATACCGACATTGGAAAATGGAGAGAACTGATTAATACGTGTTGGCGGCAAATTACCCATTTGGTATTGCTCTGCTACAGGCTTAGCTCTAAAACATGTTACACATCTACGCGTTACCCTTCTAGCTACGTTTCGTCCAGAAATTGGCCATAATCGTTCTCTTATTGAAGCAAGTAGTTGCTGAGGGCCACAATGGAGAAGAGCTATATGTTCGGATATCATTATCAACTGGGTTAATTTATGCCTTTGTGGAAGAATGGCAGGGTATTTTTTACTGTAATCGTAATTGGCATTTCGTATACGACCACCAACTCTTAATAGTCCCTTATGGTCTATAAACGGATTTAGAGATAACAGACAGCTTCTTTTGGACAAAGACTTACCATTGGAAAGATTATCATAGTCATTTGAAAAAGACTCCTTTTGGGCCAATATTATAAGAACATCTAAAGCATTTTTATACTCGGATACTGTTAGATGACCAAATTGACGTTCTTCCTTGGAAATTCTAGAATTTTTATAGAATCGAATACAATAAGCTATGACCTTCTGTAACTTACATAGCGTGGAAAATTTGTTAAACAGATTGAAATTGTCTGCAATGGTAATATTACTCACTATCGCTCGTCTTTCTGGCATATTGTTTATTGTTTGAGGTTCAAAGGAAATATTCCATTGCGATTCTTCTTCTAGTAGCCACGAAGGGCCGTGCCACCAAAGAGTAGAATTGAGGATATCGTGGGCACTAATGCCTCTAGAAAGGAGGTCCGCGGGATTGTCAGCAGATTGAATATGATGCCATTTGATTGGATTTCTTAAATTCTGTATATCACCAACGCTGTTAGCTACAAATATTTTCCAGTTCCTTGCTTCGCCATGAATCCAACCTAGCGTGATTGTAGAATCACACCATAGAAATTGCTTAGAAATTGGTATAGTAATCGAATCTAGGACCTTTTTAACCAAGTGGGCCAATAAATTGGCACCACAAAGTTCCAGTCTGGGAAGAGAAATTTGTTTAACAGGTGCAATCCTTGATTTGGCGCACAATAATTGTGAGGAGTATCGTCCTGAAGAGTCTTTACAACGTATATAGATGCATGCTCCATAAGCTTCCTCCGAAGCGTCGGAGAAGCCGTGCAACTCTATAGAAATGGGATCCTTTGACAGTACAAATCGCGGGATATTTAAATTGTTTAAGTCTTGAATGTCAGATTGAAACTTGTACCATGTGTCAAAAATTGTTTGAGGGAGAGGTGTGTCCCAGAGCAGACCTGCTCGCCATAGATTTTGAAGAATGAGTTTAGACCTTACAACAACTGGACCCAAAAGCCCTACAGGGTCATATATTTGAGATACAGTTGATAGAATGTATCGTTTAGTGACAACATCTGTTGACTGAAAGGATCGAATAGAGTACCGAATAAAATCAGAATTGGAATTCCATAAAACACCCAACGTTTTTAATTCTCATTTTCTATCTATCATAGCAAGCAGTTTTGATCTAAAATGATTTTGTCGGTAATTAATGACATTTGAGGTTTAAGATTTTCTAATGTCTTTCAAAAAATTATATCTATAGGAATAAACAAAGAAATTATTGAGATATCTTCATTTAAATTTAACAACACTGTATACCACTCTCTATATCTTAATAACCTATTATTACCAACAAATAAAAATTTTTAAACTCGTAAAAAAAATGAAGAAAAAAATACTTACAATCTTTTTAAATGAGGATTCTTGTTAAAAGCCGTTGGATGAATATGGTCCAGTTTGTTGTCCGATAGAATTCTGTAACAAAAATTTACTCTTGTTAAACACCTGTTTTCAAAGTAGTACTTTTTAAAGTTTTTAAGGTAGCCACATCGTTACACAAAACTGCATAATATGTTAGACTCAATATGCCAGTTAGTATCCGAAAAAAAATACTCAGAGCTACTAATGAGCAAATAAAATATACGTCATACCTATTTTCAATTAGTATTATACATCATAATATGCGCAAAACTAGTTCTGAGCACTTTATATGTTTCATTACCCGTTGCCGAGCCCGTTGCGCATACATTTTGTGATGAACTAATTTTCCTTGCCCGAAAATGTCTTTTTTTGTAATTTTGAATGTTGAGGGTCATAGTTCAAGGTCAGTGATCGAAAATAAAATGATGGACATGGGAAATGAAACGGAATAATCACATTTTAAAGGTCATTTTAGGGCAAGGAAAATTAAGAGGAATGTCTTAAATTTTAATGGTTACTGTAGGGCAAGGAACACAGTGAAATCAATGAAATACAATGTTGTAAACTAATAAAAAAAATTTATATTTATAAGCTACCTATTTTTTCTTATAATGTTTGTGGCCTGTGCAACTAGTAATATATTAATTATGTAGTCAAGATTCTCAGAACTAGTTTTGTGCAATACTATACTCCATTCGCTTCATATGTGCATGTAAAAACTTGTTTAGCACAAAATGAATTTATATAATACCGCGCGCCCATATTAGAACCTTTTATGTGCTTATATGGGATAAATGGACTATAGTTGAAAATAGATGTCTGGTATTGGACATTTTATATGCTCATTACTAGTTCTGAATATTGTATTCGGATATTAACTGAATTCGCATATTGGGTCTAGCATATACTTTACGTTGTCAGGTAATTTTAAAAATTAGAATTTTCAAAAATGGCTAACTTTATACTTCTCTTGCTAAATGTCGCGAAGAGCATTTTACATAAGTGAAATAAACTCCATGGTCGAGTGGTAACAATATTTCTCTTTTATTCCGAAATTCCAGATTTGAATCTCAGACAAGGAGCTAGAATTTTTTGGAAGCAGGTATTAATCCCAGCATTCTTAGATTTCCTTAGTCTGATCAGTGGCTCAGTACTTATACGTTAAGGCGGGCCTCACTAAACTGGGCTAGGTGCAGGGATTTGCAGACAAATTTGTAAAGAAATATACGGGACAAAGCCGTCAAATTGGTATTTGCGGCGGCAATTATGAAGTTGCCGCTGGCCTGGTCCAGTTAGGCGTAGCCCAGGCTTGAGACCAAGGGGTCCCAGGTTCGAGTCCTGACTAGGACATGGATGTATAGTGGGCGATTTTAAATACCGAGATGGTAGCACAGTTAGCACAGTTCACTGAATATATAAAAATTTAATATCTGCCTTTTACATTAAATGGTAAAAAGAGACCATTAAAGTTAACATTAATTCATATATACCATTATGCACTTGTAACTTAACATAATAATTTTACTTATCTTTATAAATTGAAATGAAACATTCAGGCAGACACTATATAGAATGAGGGATTTTCATTGATCTGATAATGAGATGAAAGTGGAAATGCTAATATTTTGAAAATAGATATTTTTTTAGTATTTTTTGTTCGGAAAAAAATATATTACATAGCACTATATAATAGTTATTTCAATTTAAAGTAAAAAAAATTCATAATAATTCGTCATTAAACGCAAACTAGGGAAATCAGCAAAAATTTGTTGAAACATTGGCAAGATGGTACTTCTGTTATTCTGTTGTGATTCCTGTTTTAGCATCTTTGTGTATTTATTTTAAAACATTCTAAAAGCACACAAACATGGAAAAAATATGTAGAAAGTAGATCAGATAATTTATCTCCTATATTTTTAGAATAATGAACAAACGAAAAATGAGGTTACGGTCAAATGTCAAATCTGGTACAATACCATACAACTGCAGATTATGAAATAACCTAAAAATAACTACATTTGGCGTGCTATTTGAATTTGCGCTTAAAGACGTCACGAAAGCTTGTATATATTTTTTTTAGTTTCATTAAAACGAAAAAAACAATAAAGAAAAGACGCGTCTCTTATTTATATCTCTAGTTTTAGAATTTTAAATCAAAAAAAAGAAGGGAAAATACCTCATTAAAGTGCTTCCATTGACGGAAAAATGTTTGAAGTTATTTAAAAGCGATTTGAATAATTATATAATTAAAGCATTTTAGAATTATTTGAGGTACTTGAACCCTTTGAATACTTATACAAGGTGGGGCAATAGTGCATCGCATTTTGATATCTCGAGATCTACGGTAGTTTGAAATTAAGAAAAACGAACAAGTAAACTAGATAAAAAAGTCTATAACCGAAAATTATTTTCTAATATACAGGCGAGCCAAGAATAAATTACAGGATGAAGTGTTTTTATTAAATGGAATGTTATATACATCACTAAATTTTTTGAAGCCTCTTTCTAGACTCCATTCAGTTCTATATGGTTATTGACTAAATCCCAGCCACTGGATGTAATGAATTTTTTTGTTGAAATAATGCCATCTGCAGATGCATATTGAAAAAATCACCAAAATCACAATTATGGGTTTTAAGAAAAACGTATGTGAACACTAGTTACAAGACATCCAATTAATGTTTTTAAATCATTTTTACTTCCTAAAAACGTACAGGGTGGCCAAACATTATTTTTCAATTGAGAACTTTTTAAATTGAATTATTTAATTGGTCTCTAACTGGATTTAAATAAAGTGGTGTAGCACCAGCTTGCTGAAACCACATCCTATTTCGAATCCTTTCAGGAAGATTCACCAATAATTGTGGCAGATACTTTTCCGGAAAATGAAGATAAATAGCTTCACTCAATGTACCATCAAAGAAATGTGGCCCTATTACATGCTCTCTCATAATTCCTCCCCGAACGTTTATAGACCATCTGTCTGGTTTTCAACTTGCCTAAAAAAGTAAGGATTTTCCGAAGCATAATACTGAAAATTGTGTCTATTAACAAATCCATTTTTATGAAAAGTTGCCTCATAAGTGAATAAAATATTACTGGAGAAGGTGACATCTTGCATTTTATCTCTGGCCCAATTTCAAAACTGTAGACGCCTTTAAAAATCGTCATCAAATAGTTCCTGGTGCATTTGAATATGATATGCATGAACTTATTTGTTTTTAAGATTCAACTACTTATTCCTAATAATGAGCTCACTTCTCTCTGGCTAATATAGGGATTCTCAACCGTTGTCAGCACCACAGAAAACTCATTTTCTTCATTCACAACACGTTTTATTCTTTCACTTTTTTTATATTCAGCATTTCCAGTTTCCACAAATCTATCGAGAAGGTTTCGGAAACTGCTAACATCAGGAATCCTTCTTTCAGGATACCTTTGCTTATAAATTCTATTGGTAGGCAAACAATTTCTGTCTGACTCGCCCAAAATAAAACTCATTTTGTAAAACATTAAACATTAAAATTAATTTTGTAAAACTCGAAATATTTTAAATTTAATACAAATGATAACTTACGACCGATAAGTGCGATAAATCTTCGTTTGTATAAGACAATTCATACTAAACTGAGGTTTTATTGCATGTCGAATAACGAAAACAGCAAAAAAATTTACAAAAAAAAAAAACTATTGGAGTAAGGGACCAGTTAAATACTATTTACCCACTTCAATGGATTGGAAGAAATGGTCCCACTAAATGGCCTCGTTTCAAAAGTGCATAGAGACGTGTGTCAATTAAAATGGGCACCATGTGCAGCACTTATTATAATTTTTTTCTAATGAATTATTTGAGGAAATCTCTATTTTTTAAGTTTATTCTTAAATTTTGTACTTATTGCTCAATAAAACGAAAATGGTTGCAATTAGAAACAGGGAAGTACTTACAAAAAATTTTCGTTTTTCATCTCTACATCACATCGCTGAAAAATATACATTTGAAAAAATGGAGAAAATTCAATTTAAGTTCTTAACTGAAAAATAATTTTTGACCACCCTGTACATTTTTAGGAAGTAAAATTAATTTAAAAACATTAATTGGATGTCTTGTAAGTAGACTCACATAAGTTTTTCTTAAAACCCATAATTGTGACTGATGATTTTTTCAATATGCATCTGCAGATGGCAATATTTCAACAAAAAAATTCATTACAACTAAGTGGTTGGGAGATAGTCAATAATAATATAGGAATGAATGAATAGAGTCTAGAAAGTGTAATCATATACATAGCATTCCATTTAAAAAAAGGTTCCTGATCCTGTAATTGCGTCTTGGCTCGCCCTGTATATTCAAAAATAATTTCCGGTTATAGACTTTTTATCTAGTTTACTTGTATTTTTTTTAATTTCTAGCTATCGTAGAAATCGAGATATCGAAGACCGACACACTATTGCCCCACCCTGTATATTTAAACCATTTTAGAATTATTTGAGGTACTCTTAAACTGCTTTAGAGCATTTACAATGAATTAACAAATAGAATGCAAAAACCAGTGCTTGAATTTTCAAATACAAATTACTCGTAGTATAAAATGCTTTAAGTGAAATGCAATCAGCATTTATATTGCTTCTAATACTTTTAAAAGCGTGAGGGTGTTGCCCAGCCTCACAACGGATATCTTATTTTATTTCAATTTCATTAATGTTAATACAACAATGCAAAGGGACGAATGGGATATGTGTGTTTTAGCAATAAATCCGTTCTGATACTATTGATTTCACATTTGCCGCTGGAGTATAAAAAAATAAACTTTATTTGAATATTACCCAAAGGGCTTGTTGAACTATAGTAGAACGAAAGCTTGCTTTTTGTTGTTATTGTGTTATTATATATTTTAGAGTTAGTTCTACAGACAATGTCACAGCAACCCAGTATTTATGTGATGTTTTCTAAGTAGTATTTTTAAACAGTTGTAAAAACTATACATAAATGCAAATAATAATAAGAAAACATCATAATGATAGAATAATAGTATATTATATCAACGGCGGTTCTTCTATAGGGTCATTTGGTCAATGACCTCCCACATACAAATAAAAAATAGAGCTATTCATTTTCTGAAGTTTAAAAATATATAATATATATATATATATTTTTTAAGAATATTAAAAATATATATTATATATTTTTAAACTTCAGAAAATGAATAGCTCTAATTTTTTATTTGTATGTGGGAGGTCATTGACCAAATGACCCTATAGAAGAACCGCCAGTGTATTATATACCTAGGTTAAGAAATGAGCTATTATTTACCGAGCGCGTAGCGCCGAAGGATATAATGTGCGAGGTCTATAATGGCCTTCTCAACCAAAGTATACATATAGATTTTTTTTGCTACTAACATTGACATATTACCATATTTGATTTGATAGATTTTGATATTAGTCACTTCCCATTTATTTTCAAATATTTTGAAATATCAAGTAGTCTGGGAGTTTAGTTGTCAAACTGACAAAATGAGATTAATGGAATATAATTTTGAATTTCCGAGTCTATTTGTTTTTTGATTAGAAATGAGTTAACAAGTTTCTATTCATTTCATTAAAAATATAGAAAATTTTTCATTATTTACCTAGGTGGTTTTTATTATAATTTTTTACCTAGGGAGAGAAATACTACTTCTCTTCAGAGGAATGGAGTAAATAATGGTGATTTCTCAGGTTAGTAATAAAAAAAAACACTTTACTTTGTTTTTTATCACTGTTTTTATTGTAACTAAACCTTAATGTAGTTTCGACACTTAAGGTACATTTACAACCAATTCGCTACAGGTAGGTACAATTTACAGACGGACTGTGAATTCTGCCGAGATAAAATTTATGTCATTTACAATGAGTTGGAAGCTGCCATCTGTTGAGATTTTTTAATATTACGTGTGTGCAAATTCAGTTTGATTAAATAATTACAATTATTTTAACATAACTTCTAAAAACATCATATTTTCTAATACTAAAAGATCTAATCTTCCAATTTCAAATCACAAACCGACTTTAAATAGAAACAATAAATTTGTGTCGTAGTACGCATGCGCAATTTGAAATTCGTGCCGCAATTGAATTGAATGTTTGCGATTTGCAAGCATCCAATTCAAACCTGAAGTGCAATTCAAGGTCGTGCCGACTTAAAATTTTATTGTAAACAAATACATTCAACCAGATATGCTTAAAACCCAATTTACAATCCACCAACAGATTGTGCCCTTACCGAATTGGTTGTAAATGTACCCTTAACCTGCCATTTTCAAACGATTCATAACAAGTGAATGAAGATATAAAAGGATTTTTGCACTTTTATACCTATATAGTTGACCGGATTATCTAAGTATTTAAAATACAAATGAGATTACGGAAATTTTACAAATTCAATTCGGAATAATCAACTTTTATACCTTAGGGTGACCGGATATCTAAGCATTTAACAATAATAACTAGGTACTTAAACATTATTACCAAAAATTGAGATAACGGAAATTTTACAGCTCAAATACAACAAAGAGAGGTAGGAGTATGATATAGTTCCAACTGGTCGTTAAGAAGTTTATTATGTTCATTGTGATTATATTTAAATATTTCTAAAGACTAATAAATTTAATTTAAAGTTCTTTTTTTTGTGTATGTAAACTATTTAGGTTCTCTAATTTTGAAAAAGTGTGACTAGATTCTAAAAAATGTTATGTTAACGAGACATATTTAGGAACACAACATATGATGGAAATATTTCAGAAAAATTTGCCAACATCTTGTAACAACATAATATTAAAGTTAGTTTTAAATCACAGTCAAACGTTCACAACTTTTGTTTAATGCAATAGATAAAACTGATAATCCGGAGAAATCTGGAGTTTAAAAATTAACATGCCCGGATTGTAATGCCACTTATTTAAGTCAAACTAGTTGTACATTTAAAATTCGGTATAATGAATACTTACGTTCTTTTAGTCTTAATAAAACTGATTCAACTTTTTCAAATCATTTTTTAGAATCTAGTCACACTTTTCCAAAATTAGAGAACCTAAATAGTTTACACACACAAGAAAAGAGCTTTAAATAAAATTTATATTTTCTTGTTGTTTTTTCTTAGGAATATGGTTCTTGTTTTAATAATTAATTTTTTAGATTGTGTTGGAATTTATTTATTAGTTTTTTCCGTATAAACGTTTCGGTATGGATTTACACCTTTTTTAATATATTCTAAAATTGAAATTACTAAAATTAACTTACTGTCTATGAGTATATAAATTCAATTTAATTAACATATCTTAAATTTCGATTCTCAAATGTGACACTAAACTAATTTATTAAAGTCTTTTTTTTATGGTTTATGTACACTTTTTATATTTCTTTTTGTTAATCATTGTTCTGTTCTCTCTATGAGTACGAACGATGCGCGATGAACTGATTTTTAAAATATACTATTTTGTTAGTTTCTTCCCCATATGTGCTGGGTTATTGTTTTATCTTTTGAGAGGCTGGCAAGTATCTTAAAATATGTGTATCGGTTTAGGTACCTACCTTTGTTTACAGACTTTTCTGTTTCATACTTGACTAATTTCTATCATGGGTTTCGAGTTTTTTTAATTATTATTATTATCTTTAGTGAGATTAATAATTTTTGGTTATATTTTACAAGTTGTTGGCTGTTAAAGTAGAAATTATTTCTTCAATAAAAAACAGAAAAACTTTATTTCCTATTTTTATTTTTAGAGGACTTCCAGCCAGGTATATGGACAATTATTTATCCTTCTAGGATAAATATCCTTATAGGATAAATAATTGTCCATATACCTGGCTGGAAGTCCTCTAAAAATAAAAATAGGAAATACAGTTTTTCTGTTTTTTATTGAAGAAATAATTAATAATTTTTATTTCTATGTTATTGTTTGATTGAAAGTTGTCTAGTAGTGTGTTTTAATGGTTTTTTTTATTTTATGTGGTGGTTATTTTATTCGTTTGTTGAATTAGTAAGTTGTTGTAGATTTTATTTAAGTTTTGTGTTTCTGTTTTGTCATTTACTGTGTTTGGATTTTTTTTTTATTTCTATCAATTCGAGAATTTCTCTTTTCTTGTTGTGGGTTTCCGTTGCAATTAATTGCAACTCATAGACAGTAAGTTAATTTCAGTAATTTTAATTTTAGAATATATTGAAAAAGGTATAAATCCATACCGAAACGTTTATACGGAAAAAAAAACTAATAAATGAATTCCAACACAATCTAAAAAATTAATTATTAAAACAAGAACCATATTTCCAAGAAAAAGCAACAAGAAAATATGTAGAAACAAGGTTGAAGAAATAAAAAAGAAAATAAACTTTCTTAAAAATAATAAAATTTATTAGAGTCTTCAGAAATATTCAAATATAATCACAGTGAACATAATAAACTTGTTTACGATCAGTTGGATCTATATCATACATCTCTTTTTGATGTACTTAAGCTGTAAAATTTCTGTTATCTGAGTTTTTGTTAATAATGTTTAAGTACCTAATTGTTATTGTTAAATGCTTAGATAACCGGTCACCCTAAGGTATAAAACTTAATTAATCCGAATTGAATTTGTTAAAATTTCCGTAATCTCATTTGTATTCTAAATACTTAGATAATCCGGTCAACTTTATAGGTATAAAACTGCAAGAATTCTTTTGTCTTCATTCCCTTGTCATGAATCGTTTGAAAATGGCACGTTAAGTGTCGAAATTGCAGTAACGTTTAGTTACAATAAAAAACAGTGATAAAAAACAAAGAAAAGTGTTTTATTCTATCATAATGATTGATTATTACAAAGTAACAGTTCAATTTTTAATAAAACATCAGTTAGAAAAATAGTTATGTATGTATTTTAAAGAGATAAAAATAAAAAGTGACAATATGACCTTATAATGCACAGACAACAGGCATTACAAGAGAATCACCTGAAGAGGCGATTCGATCAGAGATTTTGAAAATAATTACGATGAAAAATAAATTTGCAGTTTTATGATATCACCGGGTAGTAGTGTGGTTTTAGAGTGAGCATCATATATATAATGCACTGTGATATTAAGTTTACAAACCATGGTGTTATGAAATGAACTTCTAAAATCTTGGATACTCTGTTAACTAATTATTTTATATTTACCGGATTTATAACTACAGGAAGAGGAAACTGAACCAAAGTCTAGGATCGGTAGCTACTATTGCCTCATAGTTGATAGAGGGATATACATACGTAGAGAAATAAAAACAAATGTATAAAATTAATAATAAAATACCTAGATACCGATTGATACAATGTATTATATAGAATGATTAGCATACATGGTCACGACTAATATTTGTTATGCATTCGTGGTTGTTAAATTTAAGAGATTTCGTTTGTACATGTGTCTGTATACAAGGAAAATGAACGTTCTAGATCTACCAAGGTTAATGTTGCGATTTCTAAATAGTTCATATAGACAGACAACGCAGGCACTGACAAACCTTGCAAATAATTTTCACGAATTTTACACACTATTTTGTATCCCAGGTTCTTGTGATCTTGTTGAAATTTGCTACATACGGACGGTGTAACTTAATAAAAATGAAATATTTTTTTATGACATTAGAAATCTTTCCATATATTTTCCATATTTTGAAAAGAAAATATTCTGCAAATATTTTACAAATTGCTTAAAATATAACTTGGAAAGGCACACAATTTTTTCAATTGTTTTTCACAAATTTCAGTCGCAATTTCTTTCTGCAAAACTTCTTTATTTAGTCTTGATAGTTATGCCGTAAAGTATCGCTTGGGTTTCATGCCCCAATATTAAGATATGCCTACCGTCACTGGTACATTATTATTTTTAATACTTGATAATGCACGTGTCACTATTACTTCTACAATATGTGCTGTGGTTTGTTGTACTCGTTTAGTGACTATTAATATCGGCAACAAAGCTTTTTCAAGACTCAAAATAGTTAGTATACCATTAACGACCTTATTAAACCTGTTTCATCCACTGTCACCCACAAAAACTTATTTCGTACGTCCTGTATAATATTGCCCAAAACATTTTTATATAAACTTGGTAGATATGTTTTACACAATGTATGGTTACTAGATAAAGGAAAACCTGGTACGTATTTTGCAAAGAAACCTCTAAAATCGACTACTTTCCAAGACATACTACATGCAGAAAACATGACACACAAATAATTGTCTCTTTTGTACCGTACCAGCATTATTGGTAAGAGTGTTTTATGCGAGAATGTTTTAGCATACCATGTATCAAACACCGTTGCGAATGCGGCCGTTTTGTTAACTGGGGAATAAGACTTACCTACAATATTATATACAGTATGTTAGCGGATGGGGTTTACAATAGGTGTAATGGCTAAAATTTTTAACTTATCGAGAAAATGTTATTCTTTATGAAAGTTTTTGCTTGCCTAAAAAATAGTAGTGACGTTGACAAAAATTATATTTTTTATACGGGGTGATCAAAAATTACAGAAACTTAAAATTCCGTAAGTGTAAACTGGTTCTATTTTTTATTTTGGAACAAAATGTGAAATAAAAAAGTTGTTTCTAGTTATATGGTCTGTCCAAATCCAAAATTTCATTTGAATATTGCAATGTTTCCGAAATTAGTGAATTTTTAGTAAAATACTAGTCGGTTTTTGTCAAATTTTTATTTAGCTAAATGCATTCGGAGAATAAATACCTGATAAAGAATTTTGATTTTATAAAAGTGCATACATATTTGAAGTTTCTGACTATTAAATTTCACAATTCAAAAATGCCTCCACCAAATTGAACGCGTTTCCATTCGTTTTCGAATGTTGTGAAAACTACTTCTATCTTCCTCAATGGAAATTGATTGCGCTGCTTTAGATTTTCAACGTCGTTGTCTATGGGTTGTCGGTAGGTAATTTGTTTTAGACGCCCCCAGAGAAATGTATCCGCAATTGTCAAATCTGGACTTCTTGGGGGCCAAAAATTGGACCGCCTCGTCCAATCCACCTTTGTCCAAATTTGCTATTAAGCCAATTACGTACGACGCAGGCATGATGTGCTGGAGATCCATCCTGCTGGAAATACATTCTATTACGATATTCCAACGGCAAGGCTTCTAACTGATCAAAAAATAATATATTAAGCATATGTAAATAAGAGTTACTATTGCACGTATTTTCAAAAAAGTACGGTCCTATTATACCATGATACGAAATAGCGCACCAGACATTTACTTTTTTTTAAATATTGCCTTCCAGTAGAAATTCTAAATTCGGGGTTGGTCTCACTCCAATACCTTACATGTTGTGAAGCTACAGTCCCATTTGTTGAAAAAGTCGACTCGTCGGAGAAAATAATAAATTTAAAAAAAATTCGTGTTGCCACTTAAAATTTAATTTCCTACCCATAAACAGAACTCTAGTCGTTTTGCTTCATCCCCTTCTTCTAAGGAATGGTTAAAATGTGGTTTGTATGGAAATATTTTATTTTCTTTCAACATTTTTTGGATGCAACTTTTTTTAACCACCTCTAAATGACGGGCTCGATTTCTCAACGAAATTTTGGGATTTCTAACAACAAATACCAACATTTTGATCATATTTTTTCTTCTCTTTCTTTACGTCAAACACTGAACCAGTTTTTTAAAATTTTTTGACCAATTTATGAACTGCCATTCTCGAAACATACACATTGGAAAATCTCTGACTAAATTTTTGAATAACGTAACAGTATGAACTTTTACCGTTTCCATAACACTGTACTAAAAAAATTCTTTACTCGACAGTTAACATTTTAAAAATTATTTTTTAATGCAGATATGTCATGATATGTAGACGTATCTAGGTAACAACGCACCTAACAATCAAAAGAACATTACAGGAATTATACAGGATGTTCATAAAATAAAATTTTACAAAAAAATTCAAATGAAATTTTGGATATGGACAGACCATACAATTAGAAACAAATTTTTTATTTCACATTTTGTTCCAAAATAAAAAATAGTTTACTCTTACGGAATTTTAAGTTTTTGTAATTTTTGATCCCCCGTATAAAAAATATAATTTTTGTCAACGTCACTACTATTTTTTAGGCAAGCAAAACCTTTTATAAAGAATAACACTTTCTGGAAAAGTTAAACAGTTTAGCCATTACACCTATTGTAAACCCCATCCGCGGACATACTGTATATTTATCCAGATTTTCCTGCCTCAATACTGGTTATACTGGTTGTTATTTGACAGGTATATAAATAAACACACCACATACATTTTTATGTGGTGTGTTTATATACCTGTAACAGGATTTTTTATAAAAATTAAAGTATTATGGTATAGATGGCATGGTATTAAACTGGTTTACCTAAGTGACCGATATCAAATTACAAAAATTAACAATATGTTTTCTAATCCCCGTCTAAATAAATTTGGGGTGCCACAAGGTAGTGTCCTGGGGCTCTATTATTTATAATTTATTTAAACGATATTGTTAAATTTACGTCTTGTGACTTTTTAAATCTATTTGCAGACGATACTTTAATTGCTGTAGTGGATACTAATTTAGATGATGCTGTAATGAGGATGAATATGAACTGGCCAGAATTGAAGAGTATTTAGCGATAAATAAACTTAAACTAAATGTTAACAAAACAAAGGCAATGAAATTGACTACAAAATTTAAATATAGTAACATTAACGTAAATAACATAAATATACTGCTAGAAAATAATAAGTTAGAACTGGTTAAAGAATTTAAATATCTCGGAGTAATTATCGATAATACTCTAGCATTTAAAAATCATTTCTTATATTTACAAAAGAAAATAACAAAAAAACTATACTTCTTTTCAAGAATATCTAATCATCTCTCTTTTTCTACAAATATTACTGTGTATAAGACTATTATTCAACTGCACTTCGATTATTGTGCAAGTATTTTATACCTTTTAGACAACAATTCAATGAACGCTTTACAAAAATTACAAAATCGTGGCATGAGAATAATTCTGAAATGCAGTAGATACACTCTAATTGGTTTAATGCTAGATGTTCTTCAATGGATGACAGTTTCCACTAGACTAGTTTATTTTTCGATGATATTTATTTACAAAATAAATCACAACTTACTACCAGCTTATCTAAACGGATGTATAACAATAAATAGAGAAATCCATAATTACCAAACAAGAAACAATAACAATTTTCACGTACAGAGAACAAATTTCAAGAAATCGATGAATTCCCTATTTCACAAAGGTCTTAAACAATTTAATGAGTTACCAGTAGAGATAAAAACAGCTCAAACACTAACAATCTTTAAAAGAAAACTGTCCCATTTTTTATTAAATAAGGTAGATTAAGCGCATAACATTTAATGTATAGAAAACATATCGTATAAAATTAACTATTTTCAACTTCTATAATATTTGTTTTCCTCTTCATACTTTTTACTTCTTATGATGGTATGGGTGTAATAAAATTTGTGTACTTACATTTATGTACTATGTAGACCCTATGTCTGTATTATGACTATGATACTAGGACTGTGTATATATGTATATATGTATGTGTGTATACACATTTATTAAATCCAATCAAATCTTGTTATGTATTTACATATATTTGTGTACATGTATATCTAACAACTATATTCTATTATGTAATTTGATATATTATTATATATTGTGTATATTAGGCCAGACCTACTTCATAAATTTCATTTCATTTCATTTCATTTCATTTCATAACGGCCAGCCCTGAAAAATGGGAAATATTTCCGCTGCCTGCCATATGCAAAAATTCGGTTACTGTATGTTGGGTTACCTGGTCACTGGTATAATTCTTTTCTACGTATATATTTATCTAAAACGTTTTACACTTCTATGATTATTAAAAATCAAAGTTAATTTCTTTTAATTAGGGCTAATTTTTACTAATTTGTTTAGTAGGGTAATGGTTTTCCGCATCCGGCACTTTAAGGGGATGTTTTGTAGATCATCTATTATGTTCAGGTTTGATGAACGGTGCTGTGTTACTTAATCAAGGTCTTTAGATTCTAGTTTTACCCATTAATCCACTGACAAAGGGTATTGTTATTTATACTGACACTTGCTGCTTGAGGAAATAAACTCATTAGGGTGAATGTACTACAGAATGAGGAAAAGAGGGTTTTACGATTTTAATCTTGGTAGTTGCCAAATTGTTTGTTAAATTAGTATTACCTGTAGTGTGTTTATTAGTAAAGGCCGCTTTTATAAATGTTGCAAATTATAGGCAACTAGATAGAGATTCCTAAAGATGGAACGGAAATCGAGGACACTAAGTTTCAGATATTGCCCTATTAAACTTCTTCGTGATTTTTTGTCTCTCTGTGCAGTTTAAGTTCACTAGAATTCTTGTACCGTGCACTCCAATTTTATACTAACGAGCAAATTCTTTGTAATTTAAATTTTCGTTAAAGTTAAACTAAATTCAGTGTCGTCTCTTATTTACTATTACGTTTTCCTCCGTAACCTCTTGACTTGTGAAGAAATTAGGAAAATTTACAACTGTGAAACTAGGCGCTACAGATGTACTTATGTTGAGATTTTTAAAAGATTTAGTGAGTAGTGTGCTCTACTACACGCAAAAAGATAATGTGGTTAAATTTATTTTATAAATTTGACTGAATACTGCTGTAATTAACCTTACGTTTGTTCAAATCATTCTCCATATTCTTGGTTTTAAATGATAGCTCAGCGTAACGAAATTGTAAAGGGTGTTTTAATAAGAGCGCAATATTTCAATAAAACATGGTTTTCTGTAGCAAAGTATTGAAATATTTATTGAGTTATAATGTAGACATTTGGGAGTTATGTGGAACAACACATCTGGTAAATGGCCGCCGCGGCTTTACTGGCACATGCGTACTATTTTGGCGAAATTTAGAATAACCGCGTTGCATACATGTGGCGATATTTCGTTGATATAGCGTCTAATTTCAGCCTTCAATGCTCGGTAGTTACGGGCTTGTTGGCGTAAACCTGTGACTTTACAACTAGAAGTCCAAATGCGTTAAATCGTAAGAGTGCGGCGGCTAATTCTGGTCACTAAACCGAGAGATGACAAGACCAGGAAAACACTCGTGCAAGACCGTCAATGTTTCACGGGCGGTATGGCAAGTTGCACATTCCTGCTGAAACCACATGTCGCCAAGAGCAATATCTTCCAATTGAGGCACAAAAAACTGGGTTATCATTGCACGATAACGTTCGCCTTTCACCGTTACTGCATTACTTGCCTCGTCTTCGAAGAAAATGGTCCAATGATTCCTCCAGACCACAATGCACACCAAACAGTGACACGTTTTGGATGCATTGCTTTCTCATGAATCATTCGAGGATTTTCTGAGCCCCAAATGCGGCAGTTTTGCCTATTAACGAAGCCATCGAGGTGAAAATTGGCCTCATCAGTGAAAATAGCAGATAATTTTAACAATTATTTTGTATCGAATATCAGAGATATTTCTTAAGATATACCGAATGTAAATGAATGGACTGCTGATGATAATTTCCTACTCCCTGCATTTACAGAATTTAAATTATTAGATCTTAATACATTAGGTAAAATAGTTAAAAAACTTGATAACAAAATGAATTATCATGAAGTTTTAAGTGGGGGTATGATTAAAAAATCTTTTAATATAATAGGACCAGCATTACTACAATTTGTAAATGCGTCGTTGCAATCCGGTACAGTTCCAGAAAAAATAATTTATTTATTTTAAACCAATCAAGATTTAGAAAAGAACATTCTTGCGAAACGACTTTACAATTAACCATCTCAGAGTAGATTCGGAATGTCGATGATAATAAATATATTGTAGCCATATTTCTTGATTTTAAGAGATCGTTTGAAACAATTGACAGACATTTGTTATTAGAAAAACTAAAATATTATGGTATTAATGGAATTGTACTTCCCTGGTTTGAAAATTATTTAACAAACCGTTTTCAAATTACAAAAATTAATAATATTTTTTCGCCTCCTTTAGAAAATAAATTTGGAGTACCCCAAGGCAGTGTACTAGGCCCAATTCTTTTTATCATTTATTTAAATGATTTTGTTAAATGTACATTATGTGATTTTGTAAACTTATTTGTTGACGAAAATTGGCCCGAATATGATATAAAAAAGGAAGCAGAGAAGAAGAGAAAACAGGAAGAGAAGCAAGCGAGAGCAGAAGAAAGAAAACGAAAAAAAGGAGGAAAAAGCTACGGAAATCCAAAAAAGAACAAAAAGAAAAAGAAAAGTGTCAGTATCTGAAAGTTCATCTGAACATGAAGAATGGATGGAAAGTGGCGATAGTCTCGATGATGTAAGTTTTAATTTAGAAGAGGAAGACATAGATGGGGATGTGTTACTAAGTTTCTCGAGCTCACGTTTGAAATATGCATAATAATTTATAATAGTATTAAAGTTACTTATAACTACATTTAATATGTTGTATTTTTTTACAAAAATAAACGTTTCCTTTCTTGTGTCAATTATTGGTGTATCAATCACTAGTACGTACAAAAAAATCAAATGTCAATAACTGATGCCTCTGACGAAACTTTTTTATAATTTTTTTTCTTGTTCAAAAGATTTTTTTTAAATAAAACCACCCTGTAATTGAAGTTATCAAACCATAAACTACAATAAAAAAAATACATAGAAAGTTTAAGTAAATAATAATCATGACTTTGAATAATTTTTTAATGCAATTCATTACCTAAAAATGTCAATTATTGGTGCCGTTACCGTTTTTAATCAACAGACAAAAATAAAAAAACGAAAACACCATAGTTTTCGTTTATTAATAAACGTATTAGAACCAAGCAAAAACGTTTATTTTATGTTGAATGAAAAATCAAGGAAAGTCAAGAGTAGTTTGAAAATCCACAAGTCGAAGTAGATTTACGCACTATACAAGAGTACTACAGTATATTAGCAAATTATGTTAACCAGTTGCAAGGTAGTTCTGTCCCCTTAGCTGAATCGTTTGATAATGTAAATATGTCATTACAAAATTTAATGGATGCTCCTAGTGTTCAAGCTGCAACGCTAAATTTTAATGTCTTATTAAATAAAAATTTGGTGTGATATTCACAGAAAAGCGCACATGTTTAATGGATACTACTGTCTAGGGCATTTTAATGAATAATGCAGGCGTTTGGGCGGACTTAACCTTTATTTTGGACGAAATATGTTATGAGCAAGTCTGTTTAATTATCTTTAAAGAAGTTAGTTATTTCATACCACCATGGTAACGCCACTGAAATTAATCTCAAAGTTACAGCTTATTAATTGTCAAAGTAAATATTTATTATGGTAGCCGAGTGGGTATAACGCTTACAGCTAGTTACTTGGTATCGAATGTCGATGGTTCGAGTCCATCTTGGAGCAAGTTAGAAATTTCATTTGTAATTTGTTTCGGACTAACCTGGGAGAGGGAATTGTCGATGACCTAGATGTGGTTCGGACTCCACAATAAACTGTAGGAACTCGTCTCTCTTGACTCAACACAAAATCCTAGGATTTTCTGGGCGTTAATTCCGTAAGTTGTGAGACGATTAAGAAAACATTTTACTTAAATATATATTTAGTTGTAGATATGTGACTTATTTATTTCGATTAAAGATATTTCTTAATTAAAAATATATTCTCTGATTAGTGTTATTTGGTACAACATTAATATAGACAAAAGTAAAAGCAACAAAAGCCCCACTGTTGATAAAATCTATAGAAAAATATGGAAAACATTTGTAAAACTTTGTAGTTCTAGAATTTACAAGTGAATAATTCAATATAATCAATAGAGCAACAATATGTTTGTCATTCAATGTTGTAGAAAAGTGTTAGGTACAAGCAACTCGGGCGAGAAAATCAAATAGCTAATAAAAACAAAATGTTTATCAGAGGAAACAATTCAGTTTGATTTTTGAATACGTCTGGACTATTTATCATTTCTGGCGTCTTCGGGTTTTAGCATATTTAAAATTAGAAACATTTATAAAAACGTTGACACCTCGTTTTGTATTTCATTTAGTCCATTAATTTTCCTTTTCTGTTTATTATTATATACTGCCAGAAAATTTTATGAGATGAAATATTTTGTCTCGTTTGGAAGAACTTTTATAAATGAAAATTCTAAATATACTCACCAAGAAACTTCTTAGGCCTTAAGTGCTTGTAATTAATATTAATAACACCTTTTAAATTATTTTTTAAATATTTAACTGAAACTGAATGCTTATAAACTTACCTCAAATTACTTGCAAAGCTTTGCTGCTTATTTTTTTGTGATATAAAACTAGTTGCACATAAAATACAGATTTCTTTGGTTCCTATTCTTTAAAAAAATTGATACATTAAAATACCAACTGTTTTAAATCTTCTCGTTACTACTACCGCTAACAAATTTACAAACATTGTCAACGGGCTTTTAGAGTACCTATTAATTATTATTGGTGCTTTCTAAGGTGTTTATGAAGATATTATTTTACTGGTTACGTTATTAAAGATATTTCATCTCTTTCTTGGTGTTTATATATTTGGTACAATCCTCAGAAATAAGCAATAATAAATTGTTTCGTACGAACCGTTTTGTTATGATATTAATAAAATTAAACCTCTAGAGGCATATTATGTGGAAATTATCTTATATTTATTGAAAATAAATTCTTTAAACCTATAGTAACAAGGGCAATTAATTCTTCCCTATACAGGGCTTCTTAAAAGTAACGAAAACGGCCGATTTTCTCGAAAGTAGACGTTTCGAAAAAAAAAATTTCCTATACCAATTTCATAGTTATTAGTAAACTACCAGAGGACAATTGAAGGTTTTCGATGGGTGAGGTGTTTTAAGATATTTAGAGGTAAATTTTTATTTTAATTATTTATAGAATTGTACCTGCATTGCGGATGGCACTGACGCATAACGCCCTCTTTCGACGTCGTTCCCTAAACATCACCAAATATTCGATAGTTCGATATAAGCCTTTTTTATAGTTACTAGAGCTACTGATTTTTAATTACTTTGAATTATATCTAATTCGAGGTAGTAAGCTGCCTTGGAAACGAAAAGTGCTGGCTAAAATTTTTTATCACAGAACACTAAAAAAAGACTATTCGTGATAGTTCCCGTGCTGTTATCAAAGAAGTTGCGATATGTAACAGAAAAACTAGAAAAATGTTATGGAAATTGGAATCTGCTAAGAAAAGCGAGAAAAGATAAAGTGCTACGCAATGTTCTAAAGTACAAACATTTTATGATCCATTTGTCATAGCACACAATGATGCACTAACCCTAATTAAAATTTAAACATACCGAGACTTTTATTTGCGCAGCGAGAAAATGGTCGACGTGGATTGAAATTGGTTTTAGACCTAAAGGAACATAAAGCTGAAAAGAGGAGGAAGGAAGACCAGCTCAAACTTGAATGTGGATAACATCGACAGTATAATAATAGCAGTAGTAAATAGTTTAGTGATGTGCTAGAAACAAGATAAGGGTTGTCATAGCGACGACAGTGACAGTGGTGATAATTTTACAATTCCATCTTCCTCTGTGGAAAACAAACCTGAAAAGGAAAAGACACGTTATCACACACACAGAGATATATACCTCCAGTCTAAACTGATCACGTCCTAGCTTGCTGTTACCCTTGATAGGCCAATGTAAGTGACAGAAAGGCGACCTTCATAATAACTGCTACACTCCAAAGCTTGTTTTTTTTATTTCGGATTATAAAATTTTCGGCCGTTTCCTTAAGTCTTCTTAAAAGTAGAATGTGTTTTAAGTCTATATCATTTTTTTCTGCCCATTGGTCGCATACTTTAAAAGCTTTAATTGCTGCTGCATGTTCAATTCTGGGAATATTTTTTTTCTCCTACACATTTAGGTTCGTCTTCATCATCCATGATTTCTGTTTAAAGTTTCTTCAACTATTTGCTCGTCCGTTAAGTTACAATCTAGATTTTCATTTTGACCAAGCGTTCATTCTTTTATTTGATCACTTGTTAAATTGTTAGCTGGATCTATAATAAGTAAGGATTCTATAATTTTGTTCAGGTCTGCATCCAAATGAGATCGAAGTTTTGTTTTGAGTTCAGCTAGTGAAATAGACTCTTTAACATCTTCGTTTTCCGGCACTGATTGCCATAACTGGAACCAACTTTTGCATGTTTTTTTCCGTGATAGATTTCCAGACTCGGTATAAATCAGTAACTGCATTCTTTATATTGAAATTTTTCAAAAGCTGCACAATATTGCCATCATCATGTGATATTATATAGTTTAGCAAACCTTTTCGGTAAGAAACTTTAATGTTGTGAATTAAGTTTTGATCTGTAGTAACGCTGTGCAGTTGGGTGGCAAGAATAAGTCCCTGAAATTCTGATCAAAATTGATCTCATTTTCTAAAGGATGGGATGGTGCATTATCCACTAATAAGAGTGCGTTCTGTGGCCTATTAACTTCTTTTAAAAACTTTTTCACGTTTGGAATGAAACTTAAACCAGTCAAAAAAATACAGACTTTGTCATCCAGCCTTTTGTTGTCGCCTTGCACAAGATTGGCAAGTGAGCATTTTTGAGGGTTCTTGGGTTTTGAGCTTTTCCCAGCACTAAAAGCGGTAGTTAATGAGTTTCAATCGCATTGCAACAGGGCATGAACGTCAAACGGTCTTTGGAAACTTTTCTCCCTGGACCCGATTTCTCTTCCTGATGTACCCAAGCACTTTAAATGCAAGGTAACATTTTTATGCTGTCGTCTTGTTGAAGATATAATTATTGAAATAAAATTTAAAGCAATTAGTTTAATTTTGACATTAGGCGAGAATAACGGCTTCAGTAGACCTACATGATGTCATTGTTTTGATTACATCCCTCCTATTATGTATGCTTTATTATTGGTCAGTTGATCATAAGCTTGTTATTACATATTAGAATTTGAAACAACTTGTCCAGATTAGAGAGGTAAAAATTGCAAAGTGTCCGAAAAGTGGAAGGCATCGGATTACTGAAATGTCCGATTTAACTTGTGTCCAGATTATCGAAGTTGTACTGTATATCAGAGCATTTTTTTAAACCTCTTTATGGCCTCCTTCCATTCCTGTATTATTATTGACTCTCTCCCAACCACTTGGATGTAATGATTTTTTTTTTGTTGAAATTATGCCATTTACCCGTGTATATTAAAAAAATCACCACAGTCAGAATTATCCATTTTAAGAAAACATATGTTAGTACCAGTTATGAGATATCTGTGTGGTGACACTCAGCCATTATCACTTTCTAAAAGTGTACAGGGTGGCCAAAAATAATTTTTAAATTTACAACTATGTGAACTGAATTTTCTCAATTTTTTCAAATGGAACACCCTGTATATTTTTGAACGATGTGATGTAAAATTGAAAAACGAACATTTTTTGTATGTACAGCTCTATAGCTATTTGTAACTAATTTTGATTTATTAAACAACAACTGCAAAATTCAGTAATAGAAATTAAAAATTACTTTTTTTTGTAATTCAAGAGAAGATATAAAAAATGCTCCACATGTTGTCCATGTTGATTGACACACATTTCTATGCGTCTTTGGAATGAGGTTTCTACTGTTCATACAATTGCCGGAGTGATCTTTCTAAAAGCATTTATTATCCTTGCCTTCAAATTTTGGATTGTTGTTCGTGTGATGTTTTTATGGGCATCATGTAACACACTTATTATAATACCTTCTCTTGAATTATTTGAAAAAAATCTTGTAGAATCATCTTGGTATATTCGAAAACAATTTTCGGTTATAGACTTTTTTGTCTAGTTTACTTATGTTTTTAAATTAAGTTTCTAGCTATCATCGAACTCGAGATATCAAAGTCGGACGTACTATTGCCTCACCCTATATACGAACTTGGTTCACAGCTTCACTACCAATATACGCACCGAGAAATGGCTTTGACCCCTTACAACGTCTTGAGGCATATAAAGTAGTGCTGGCAACTGAAACCGGTTAATCGGTTTTGGATTATTCGAGGTTTTATACAAATCGAAAACCGGTTACTCGGTTAACCGGTTAATTGGATAACTGGTTATTCGAATAAATTTCAATGCACTAAATCATTTATTTCATTTACGCTTAACTGTGAATGGAATGCAAAAATCACATTCTTCCCGCGGGTATTCTTTCCCCGACCAGACAGTACACAACCACAACACTAAAAAGTCTAGCTGAACTTTCGTTATGACATGACTCATGCAGGGCGTGTGCGTGCTCTAAATAAAAGCAGGAAAAACAATCCTTTGCATTATTTTCTTTGGAGTTTTTATTTTCAACTTCAATGTCTCGTATCTTATTATGCAATAATTATATAGAACTAGAGATCTGGAGTTAGCGGAATACTCTGATTCCGTTCTCAAAATTAGAGAAAAATTTCTTTTATTTCCTTTTCAGCAATTTCAAACACGACAGTTTTCTGTTTATTTGTTTTCACAGAATAATCCTTTTGGCGCGGAAGTTTACTTATTATTTTTTTTTAAATAATTTATAGGACGGTGGCTAATACCCAAAAAAAGGTGAGAAGAAACATTATAAGATGCCACAAATAAATAATTATAGACAATATACTTTCACTCTTGTGACCGCTGGTTAAATATACATGTGTGTGTGTTGGTGTTACATTCACTAAAACTTTGAGCTCTCTTTATATTAATTTTGGATGTTACGGACCTCGCCAAAATAACAAGTACATAATAGTTTCATGAAATGGTTGTATCGCGTTTTTTATACTAGCCCCTACTGATCTACTGAAATGAAAATATTATAGTACGAGAACTAGTAACATCGCCAACACGACAAAAATAATAATAATAATAATAATAATATTTATTTTGCAAAAAAATTTAAAGTATACATTTATGAGAATATGGTAGCATAATTGAAACATAAGTACTCAGTATAGTACGAGATGTACTGTCTATGAGAAAAAAATACTTAATCTAAATTAATCCAAATATGTTAACTCACACTTCTAAAAAAAAACAATTTAAAACTAATTAACAATTTACAAGTGCATTCAAATATACAAGTGCATTTAAAACAATATATGCTGAGTAACTATGTGGGTAAATTGAGAGGTAGATATTATTCGTTTGGTGATGATGAGTTATTGTTTATATCAATTATTTTATGTATTCATCTGTTCTGTTTTTATGTTTTACATATATTTTTTATTTTTTCGTAAATAATGATAATTTTGTTTTATTTTTTATTTCTTTAGGACGTATTCCAAATAATCTTGGTCCTAGGTACTTCATACATCTTTGTTCTATCGATTTTCGAGGAATAGGTATTTTATACTTATAATTTACTTCTCTGGTATTTTATATGTAGTTTCAGGAATTATTTATTTTTAAATTGTTTTAAGTTTACGTGAGAGAAGAATAGTTGTCGTATGTCTAGAATCTTAGACTCATCAAATAATTTGTCGGATGGATAATTAATTTCTCTGCTAAAGTTTATTGTTATTAGTTTAGAGTCAAACCAATTTTTTAACATCCCAAAATCCCGTTCTATATTAGATTTTAAATCATTTCAGGAACTATCCTCATAAAATATTGCTGTGTCGTCGGCGTAAACTGCTAATTTTACCGTTGCTTTGAATGGAGAATAGGTCATTAACATATATTATAAATAACAATGGACCGAATACCCTACCTTGCGGTAGGCCATATTTTATGATTTTAAAATCGGTAATTGCACCATTTACCATGACGTCTACCTAACAAATAGCGACTGAATAATTTTAAAATCAATCCTCTGATACCAAAATTGTCTAGAGATCTTAACAATAAGACACTGTAAGTCATGACGACTTACAGTGTCGAACATGCACAAGGATTTTTTTCCTCCATCTAAGACAGCATAAATATAATTTGTGAGAGATAGCACAGCATCCTGTGTTGATTTATTTCATTGAAATTCATATCGATGTTCTGAAATTAGGTTATATTTACTAATGTATTTAATTAATCTAACTTTAACCACTTTTTCAAAAATCTTAGCAAAACACGTAATGAGTGATATTGATCTATAGTTAAGTAGCAAGTAATTTATCCCCATTTTTAAAAATGGGTGTTATTATCGTGGTCTTAAAGGCAGATGGGCATTCTCCAGTCTCAATTATTTCTTTTATAATGTAACGCAATGGATTTGTTATGTATATTGATACTGGTTTAATATCCTCTACTCTTATACCACCGATACCAGGAGATTTATTATTTTTGAGACTTCTTATAATTTGATCAATCTCTTCTATATTTGTTGGTGTTAAATACATGGAGTTAGTTCATTTTAAAATAGTTTTTTTGTTTTGATATTTTACTTGCCAGTAACTCCCCAGTTTCAGTGTATGTTTTATTAAATATATTTGCCATTTCTTGTATATACTATATTTCCAGATTCGTGTTTTATTTCAGTGATGTTATGATTTGTAATTTACTGTGTTCTATATACTTTTTAAATCATGATTTTTTAAATGTTGGTTATTAACGTTTTTTATGTCTCTTCATTTTTTTTTAGTATTTATTAAATTTAAAATTTCGTCTGTCATCCATTCTTCCCTTTTCCGTTTTTGCTTTTAATTTTTTATATATATATATATATATATATATATATATATATATATATATATATATATATATATATATATATATATATATATATATATATATATATATATATATATATATATATATATATATATGTTATATAATATCTACGCCACTGTATGTTAACTTATATACGACTTTGGCTTCACTTTATATTAGCTTAGAGTATCATATTACACCTACGTTACAGATAACAAATTCTCTCCTAGAATTACAAATTGTCAATTCAGCACTTGCTTTGTTCCAAGTCTGAGAAACGCTTATCTAGCTTATGTAGTAAACTTATAAATTGATGTAATAACCTTTTAGAACTCAGTTATATACTCATCATGCTAGAATAAACATATTTCATTTTATAATTCATTTTAATTTCTTCAAAGAGTCAACGTTGACTCTAATCAAATAAAAATAGTTTTTAAAAAGTTATTCATGTAAACAAAAATATAAGAATTGGCGCAGTCGGTAGGATCCGTTAAACATCGTAGAACAAGAAGCCTAACTGGTAGTGCAACGCATTAGAACAAGGAGAATATCTACAGAAGATACCTAACTAGTGAAAGTTAGCTTACGAGAACAAGGAGCCCTTCCTCACTACGTTGGCGGATCCCAATCCCTTGACGGAAGAACCTTATGAACACAATTACGTAAGACATTTAAGAATCATCTCGTTATCATTTTTTTTCAATTGTTCAAGTAACAAACAATTTTATTTTATTTTTATTTTTATTTTATTTTTTTTTTGATTTGGCTCTTTTCTAACTGTATCTACTCGCTACATATACGTGTGTAGAGGTGAGCAAGAAGTACAGTTCGACTTGCAGACCAAACATTTTATTTTTACATATTAGTTGGCTGATATTTCTAACTGTATCCACTTGCTACATATACGTGTGTAGAGGTGAGCAAGAAATACAGTTCGACTTAAAGACCACACTAATTTTTTATATATAAGTGCATAATTTATTTCTATTATCCAACTTCCATATTACATTGCAAACTAAATATCTACCACAATTTATATTAACACTACGAAACATATTTTATAGCAAACTAAATATTATTTTAATCTTTTTATTTTTATTTTTACTTAATTTCATTTCGATAACATCTAAATATCTAGCAACATGTCTCTCACAACCGAAAGTACTAGTATCGAACCCTACAAATTAAGTGAAATTTTCTCGATTGTACCAGAATTTGATGGCAATCCTATATTTTTGCAAACTTTTATAAACGCCTGCATTCATGCCCAGGGCATGGCCGTAGACGATCAACGCATTCTATTAACTTTACACATAAAAAATAAACTTCGCGGTAAAGCCGCAGAAATCGTAAATTCACGCAACCCAAATACATG
Source organism: Rhamnusium bicolor (assembly GCA_029963845.1). NCBI lineage: Eukaryota > Metazoa > Arthropoda > Insecta > Coleoptera > Cerambycidae > Rhamnusium > Rhamnusium bicolor. The sequence continues at coordinate 190,998 of JANEYF010001749.1, forward strand.
GGGCGAAATAAAAGCATTACTTGATGCTCATTTTGGCGATCCACGCGATTTGACCGCTTTAATACAAGACTTACAGCGTATTCACCAGCTACCTAACGAAACCGCTTTAACTTTTATTTCTAGATTGCAAACTCACAACGAAAAAATGCACGCCGCTGTGCAAAAACAAAGCCTCACGCTTGAGGAAAAAACCGCGCAATCTAATTTAATTGAAAATATGACATTAACTACACTATTAACCGGATTAGAACCAAAAATAGGACAAATTGTAAGAGCCGGAGACCCACGAAACATGTTGGATGCGATAAATCGTGTTAAAAGGGAACTTCAGTTATCTTATTTTGAATCTCAAAAATTTACAAATAAAACGGTAAATAAACCTATGCAAAATTTACCAAAGCCATCTAATTTTAATAATCAAAAGTTCTGTTCTTATTGTAAGCGAAATGGTCACTCCTTTAACGAGTGCCGTACACGGCAACAATTTATTCCACAAAACCAAAATTTCAGACCTACTACGTACGCGAATCAACCAAGACCCAATTTTCAAAATTTTTCTAACCAAAGAAATTTTTTGCCACAACAAAATTTCCAACAAGCAAGCCCATCGCAACAAAATAGACCTCCTGTAATGAGGCCTAATCCAAATTTTCAAAACAGACCTTTCAATTAACAAAATAGTAATTTTAATCGTCCTAACCCACAAAGGACACATCATGTAAACCTTAACGATTATTATAATCAACAACAATTTGAAAATACCGATTTTTACAATCAATATGATAATTATAACGACCAACAATTCGAAGACTATCCTCAAAATTACCAATCAAATTTAGATTTTCCTGTTAACCAGCAAGAGAATTATACTGCTAATTCTCAAGAACTGTATGAGAATTATACTGCTAATTCCCAAACTTTACAGGACAACTGTACAGCTAACTCTCAAAATTTATGCGAGGATTATACTGCTAATCCTCAGGATTTTCGGACAGGTCCGGAGTATCCCATGGGTACTCCAACACAAATCGAAGAAATGTCCCACCAAATACAAAATATGAATTTATGAGACACGGACGAAGAACAATGCTTCACACTGTAAATTCAAAAAAACTTATATTATATTAAAGACGCTAACAACAATTTTAAAATTTTGATAGATACCGGTGCTGGAATATCCATTTTTAAACCAAGTACTTCCAAATCTAAAAGATATCCAGAAAATGTTTTAATTCAAGGCATAACTGATCAAAAATTACTTATTAAAGAATCAATTTTAATTCCGTTTATACCCAGCGATCCCCATAAAGTTTACATTTATAATTTGGACATAGAATTTGATGGACTTTTAGGTTCCGACTTTATGGAACATTACAAATGTGTAATTGATTTTAAAAATAAACGATTACTAACCAGTTTCAGAACTTATCAGCTTTTTAAAGTATCAGAAAACTCAGAACCCGTAATTCCTAAGATATGTCAAAATAAATTTGAAAATTCTATCCGAAATGTAATTTCTATCGAACCTCGTACCGAGAAAGTATGCAAATTAAAATGTAATTTAATTAACACTGACGCTATACTGCAAGCGCAGGAAATTGAAAAGGTACGCTTACCTAATGCTCTGGTAAAAATAGACGAGAAAGGCGAATTTGTAACAACAGCAATTAACGCAAACGCTATTACTAAAACTATCATTTTTTGCAATTTAAACCTCGAACCAGTTCAAAATTTTAAACCAATTTTTAATTTAAATACTCAAAATTCTGACCCATACATACAGACAGACAGAAATTTCCAAATAAAAAATGAATTACGCTTGGACCATCTAAACGAAGAAGAAGCCGAAATAATAACGCAGCTTTGCTTAGACTTCCAAGACATATTTTATTTAGAAGGAGATAACCTAACTTTTACAAACGAAATTAAACACGCGATTGACACTAATAACTCTAAACCTATTTTTACAAAATCTTATCGGTATCCTCAAATTCACAAAGAAGAAGTAAAAAATCAAGTATCAAAAATGTTAAATCAAGGTATCATTCAACATCCAATTTCACTTTGGTCCTCCCCTGTTTGGGTAGTTCCAAAAAAACTTGATGCTTCTGGTAAACAAAAATGGCGCGTTGTAGTTGACTATCGGAAACTCAACGAAGTAACAATCGGAGATAAATATCCTTTGCCTAACATATCGGATCTCTTAGACCAGCTTGGAAAAAATATTTTACCACTTTAGATTTGGCATCGGGTTTCCATCAGATCGAAATTAACCCCGAGGACGTTCAAAAAACTGCTTTTACAGTTGAGAACGGACACTATGAATTCGCACGCATGCCCTTCGGTTTAAGGAACGCTCCATCGACATTTCAAAGAGTGATGGACAATATTTTACTCGGAATTCAAAATGAAAGATGTCTTGTCTATATGGACGACATTATTGTTTATTCACCTACCATTCACGAACATATTTCTCGCTTAACCGAGGTATTCAAACGACTTCAAAAAGCTAATTTAAAAATACAACCCGATAAATGTGAATTTCTACGAAAAGAAGTTGCATATTTAGGACATTTAATAACAAAAGAGGGTGTAAAACTTAACCCGATTAAAGTTGATGCTATTTTAAACTTTCCACAACCTACAGATCAAAAAAGCATTAAATCGTTTTTAGGACTTGCAGGTTATTATCGAAGATTTATTCCAAATTTCTCTAAAATAACTAAACCAATGACGAAACTTTTACAGAAAGACGTCCCCTTCAATTTTGATAATGATTGCCAAAATTCATTTGCCGAACTTAAACAAACATTAACCACATCACCCATTTTAATTTATCCAAATTTCGATGAACCTTTCGTGTTAACTACGGACGCAAGCGCGTTCGCGATCGGCTCAGTACTCTCGCAGGGACCTATCGGTAAAGATTTACCCATTGCTTATGCTTCTCGAATTTTATGCAATGCCGAAACCAGGTATTCAACCATTGAAAGGGAGCTTCTCGCAATAGTCTGGTCAGTTAAGCACTTTAGGCCATACCTATTCGGTAGAAAGTTCAAACTAATCACAGACCATCGACCACTCACCTGGTTATTTTCCATAAAAGACCCAGGAAGTAGATTAGCACGCTGGCGTTTAAAACTCGAAGAATACGACTACGAAATCATTTATAAACCTGGTAAAATCAACAAAAATGCGGACGCTTTATCTAGGATAAAAATAAATCATTTTTCAGATTGTTCCAAATTTAATTCGAAAATCTTAGCCGCAAATGAAGATGACACAGACGAAGAAGAACATACTGATGACATTACAGACGAACAAATCGCTAATGAATTCGACACTTTTGTTAATTTATATAAAACAAAATCACTTATCGATTATTCCAAAATTCAATTTTCTAACAAACAATTGTTAGACAGGGAACATAAGAACATTATTACATTCTTTCAACAAAATAAATTGGAAGATCTTCATTATAAAATAATCGAAGATATTTTCGAAGAACACCCTGATTTTCATAACATCCAAATTAATACTGTTTCAAGTAAAACTGTCCGGAAACGTAAATACTTTATCATTCCTTTACCTTTCGATCCGGAATCTGTTAATAACATTTTATTCTTTACATTATTTAAATATCAGAATGAATTCGACCTTACGCAAACGTATCACGTTGAAAATAATCTAGACTTGCCAACATTGGAAATGCTCTCATTCATTTTTGCAGAAAAGGATTTAAAATTAGTAATCTGTCAAAATACGGTACAAGTCCCAGACGAAGATCAAATTCCAATTATATTAGACCAAAACCATTCTGGAAAAAATAATTTACACCGCGGAATAAACGAGACGACTCGAAGAATTACGCAAAAATATAATTGGCGAGGCTTATCTAAAGACGTCGAAAATTTTATAAAGAATTGCGAAACTTGTCAAAAGACCAAAGTTTGTCGCAAAAATTTAAGTAATCCATTAGTAATCACTGAAACTCCACGAACACCATTCGAAAGAATTAATATTGACATATTTGAATCACCCACACGAAATCACGCCCTTACTATTCGCGACGAATTAACCAAATTTACGCAAGCTTATGCACTTCCGGATAAAACCGCTAAATCCGTTGTCAATACCTTGTTACTATATTTCCAACACTATGGTACACCCCTAAGGATACATTGCGATTATGGTCGTGAATTTGACAATAGCTTATTAAAAGATCTTTGTACGTTATACGACATAAAATTAACTTTTTCAAGTGTAGGACATCCCCAATCTAATGGCTCATTAGAACGGTTTCATGCAACATTAGCGGAAATGATTAGTCCACAAAACTGAGAACCCTAACGAACATCCGTTTACCATTTTGCCATATGCAGTAATTTGTTACAACAATTCGACAAACAAATCGCATGGTTTTACTCCATACGAATTAGTTTTTGGTCACACATCAAACCGACCTCCTGAAACTTTGTACAACCAAAAGGAGCTAATAACCAAATATGTCCGAGATCTAAATAATAAAATATCACATTATTACAAAATAGCGCGTAGCCGCATTCAAAACAACAAGGAAAAGGCTAAAATACGTTTTGATAAACACGTCCCTGAAAATCGCTATGAATATAATATCGGTGATAAAGTCTATGTAAAAGAATCGCAAATTAAGGATAAATTACAAAATAAATTCAACGGTCCTTTTGAAATAACCGAGATTTTTCAAAATTCAGCAACCTTGCATAATCCCAATACTAACCAAATATCTAAAGTAAATTTCGATAGAATGAAACCATATTCTGAAAGTTAACCTTGGTTTCAGGTTAATCCTGCTGTTCGGATCAGCTACTCTAGCAGTCACCCAGTACAAAATTACACCCATAAATAATACTATAGGAATTTACTACCATGAAAGATCAGACATAGTAGTGACGAACGATAAATGGACATTATTGGTACACAAAAAACATATCATCCTTAAAACGACCTTTTGACAAGAATGACAAGATTCTAGACACCATCCTAAACACCCTTGACTCTGCTTATCATAATATGCATACCTTTTTAAGCGAAGTTAAAACCCATCTTAGTCTCTTAACACAAATTTCTAAAAACATACAATCAAAATTTAACGAAGTCTATCTTGACACAAAACGGTACAAACGCGGAATTCTAAACGGTATAGGTACAATTTTCAAATCAATTTCCGGAAATCTAGACGCCGAAGATGGTGAATATTATTCTAACTGCATAAACAAATTAAATAGAGACGAACATGAACTAGAAAACTTGTTGAAAAACCAAATTTCAGTAACAACGTCAGTCATTAGAAATTTTAACTTAACCATTCAAAAATTACAAATCGACGAACAAACATTTAACGATGATATCAAGGAAATTGAGGATGCTATCCTAAGTACACAACATGATATACAAATAGTCAATTCAAAACTAAAATTTCTTGAAATTTGTGAACAATTAATGGCTAGTTATGTGTACATTGAAAACGATCTCAATGATATTCTAAATTCAATAACATTTGCACGCTTAAAAATTATTCACACTTCTATCATTACGCCAGAGCACTTAATTAATTCATTACAAGAAATTTCACAAAATTTGCAGAAAAATAATTTGCCACTTCCTATAAAACTATCAAAAGTTGCTCAATACTTGGATATTATCGAGCTCCGAGCATTTCAAACTGACTCAAGCTTAATTTTTGTTTTAAACATACCATTGGTAGATCCCCAAACCTATATAGCCTATCAATTATATCCCATTCCGATCCTGGATAATAGAACTGGGTTGCACCACATCTTATCAGTTTCTCAAAAATATATCGCGAGAGATGATGATTCTTTGATGGTCATACCCATCCCGGATTTAAAAGAATGTCGACAACTCAACATTGGAACCAAATTATGCTCAAACTTGTTCGCCTACCCGATAGACAACACTGCCATCTGCGAAGCTAGGCTTTTCAAAAATCTACGGGTCCTACCCGAAAACTGCCAAATTTCGTTTATTATAAGTCAAGGCTACAATGTTCAAAAACTTCAGGAAAACACCTGGTTAATCATCAATGCAGAACCTCTGCATGTTACCATCAACTGTCCAAAGAGAAATTTAAAAACTGACATCATTACCAAAAATTCCATTTTAAAATTACAACCCAATTGTTATGCTTTCGTTGGTATAACCAAAATCCAAGCCAGCTCAAACGAAATACTAGATGTTAAAGAGAGCATTCACCCTATTCAAATTCCATATGAATGCTGTAACGAACTTCCAGACAAAACTAAATTACCAAAATTAAAACCGTTAAAATTAAACAACCTAAACACTGAAGACCTCGAGATTGCCAAACATAAATTGGATCAATACTTGAAAGACTTGGATGATTTAATCAATGAACCATTTATTACCAAACACATCTCCTGGTTCACATATTTCATAATAACACTAATTTTTGGACTACTAATTCTCTACATACTCTGTAAATGCAAAACAAGAAGAAGACGCAGATTAGCCATCGACGTAACTACATCATCTCCACCTCCACCAGGATCTAGTAGAACCCTTAGACGTTTCACCAACATAATCCCCACAAGGAAACGACCTCCGATTCGTGACGAAGAGGAAAATGAAGCAATAGAAATCACTTAAAAATAAAAAAACTCTGTGCATTCTGTGTTTTATCGTGGACCTCAATAACTCATTGTGAATCCTATTGACTCCAGTGAATGTTATCACATTTTTTAAATTTTTCACTTTTATTTTTATAACGTTTTGTATTGTATACTAACGTTTTGCATTTTTACCTTTTATATTTAATTTTACTATGTTTTACACTTTTTACATTTTATATTTTATGCTTAACATTTTACACTTTGCATTTTGCATTTTACATTTGCATTTTATATTTTACATTATTATATGGTGCATTTTACATATTATAATTATTGCACTTTTACGCTTATAATCTACCTTCACATTTTATATTTCAAAAAAAAAATCCTTTATTTCAATTCTTATTTTATAATTGATTTATATTTTAAATTTTGTATTATCCAAAAGTTGTTGTATAAACACCAACTTTTTTAATAAGGGGGAAGTTGTTATATAATATCTACGCCACTGTATGTTAACTTATATACGACTTTGGCTTCACTTTATATTATCTTAGAGTATCATATTACACCTACGTTACAGATAACAAATTCTCTCCTAGAATTACAAATTGTCAATTCAGCACTTGCTTTGTTCCAAGTCTGAGAAACGCTTATCTAGCTTATGTAGTAAACTTATAAATTGATGTAATAACCTTTTAGAACTCAGTTATATACTCATCATGCTAGAATAAACATATTTCATTTTATAATTCATTTTAATTTCTTCAAAGAGTCAACGTCAAATAAAAATAGTTTTTAAAAAGTTATTCATGTAAACAAAAATATGATATATATATATATATATATATATATATATATATATATATATATATATATATATATATGTTAAATTCGTTTTCCGGGTATACTCCCGCGTAGGTGATAGGCCCCGAGAGGGACCTTGGTTGTCTGAACGACGCTTCGGCAGAATCTCATCTGCCATCTTCAGGCTCCAACAGACAACTGCTCACTGCGGCTTCTGGTCACTCGAACTGAAATTTCGAGTTCGAGTGACCAGAAGCCGCAGTGAGCAGTTGTCTGTTGGAGCCTGAAGATGGCAGATGAGATTCCGCCGAAGCGTCGTTCAGACAACCAAGGTCCCTCTCGGGGCCTATCACCTACGCGGGAGTATACCCGGAAAACGAATTTAACATTCACCACCCGCGAAAACCTGAAAAACAACATAATATATATATATATATATATATATATATATATATATATATATATATATATATATATATATATATATATATATATATTGTATACTGTTTTGAAATATTTATTAAATAATTAAGAAACTCTTGTGTTGCAGAGGCAACATTTTGTGAAGAGTAAACTTCATCCCAGGATGTATTTTTAAGAGTATTTTCAAGTTTTTTTGTAATTAATAGTAGTTCTATAGTTTCGTGAATTTTGACTTATGTTTTTATGAGTAGAAATTACCTGTAAAGTAATTGTGTAGTGATCAGTTATATTAGATTTTAGTATAAGCGGCATACTGAGTTCATTGACGTTGTTATTATTTTTAATAAATATATGATCTATACATGACTGAGTTTTCATTTTCTCTTGTGCAATTATTTGTCATTGAATATATCACTTAGAATATTTATGTACCCATTTGTACAATCATTATTTTTAAGAATGTCTATATTTATGTCGCTAATTAAAATTTGGTAGTTGGTATCATCAATTTTCAGGGCTTGCAAATAACCATATAAGTTGTTAATGAAGACAAAAGGATCGGTAGACGGCTGTAGAATTATATTTTTATTATCGCCCAGATTTTGCTCAAATCACCTTTTTTTGTATATTGTCATCAAATGAGTGGGTGTAAAAATAATGCAAAGTTTAATTTTTTACCTAATTCAGTGAATGAAATCGCAGCTAACTAAAACCATTTTTGGAATTTTCCAAAAAACCGAAAATTTTGTGATTTCTCTTTTTGGCTGTAGCCAAGTAATTCGTAGTCGGACAGGTTTTAGCCTTTTACATTAATAGGACACTGTTTGGAGACTAATATTTTGGTGTAGAAACGAATTTTCGATATTCGTTTGTTTTTGATATATCCGAGGTAAGTTTTGCCTTTTTTTTATGGAAGCCATATTGGATATTTCGTTTTTCAGATTACGCACAAAAAGAACTTTCAAATGATGTATCATATGCCGAGGAAAAATTGTTTTTGAAGGGACTAATTTAAGAAAAGTTATAAATTGCTTAACAAAACAAAATAGTAGGCCACGGAAAATCAAAAAGTTATTTTGATTTCATGGATACACCTAATACCAACTATTATAAAAAATAACAGTAATATTAAGGTTACCAGTTTGACATGTTTAAATCATTTTAATTTTCTATTAAAATACTGAACATAATCGATGTGGAGAAAACTTGTTAATAACAGCAAATTAACATATAATAGAAGAAATAATAGTAAAGAAGTAAGAAGATTTAACAGAACTGTTCAATATGATCTCCATTTAGCTGAATACATTTTTGGCATCTTTGCCTAACTCAGGTGATTACTCTTCTGAGAATATTGATATTAATTGTGCCGAAAGTGTCAATAATACATTTAATTTTTCACCATAGCCTACAAATAAAAATCAGGAGGAGTTATATTAGGCGAGCGGGAAGGCCACAATACTGGTTCTCTATTTGAAATTATGCGGTTACTAAAATTTTCCTGCAATATCCGTCTAACATTATTAGTATTATGTGCAGGACAGCCATCTTATTGGAACCACAATTCGTTTATTTCTTCTGTAAAAAGCTGTCTTATCTCGGGTAAAACTTGATTTTCTAGGAGTTCAAAATAAGCTGTTTCTATTAAATTGTTGTGAAAAATGAATGGACCAATTAAATGACGATCTAAAAATAATGATTAAGGAAAGGGTTATAATCATAGGAGTAGAATAGGAAGAGAAAAGGTAATACCATGCCTCACCAAACATTGAATCCAAACCTAGTTTGGAATCTTCTTTGCGTAGTTACATGCGGATTTTCTGTGACTCAATGCTGATAATTGTGCCTATTAAATATTCCATAATTTGTAAAACGACTTTCATCGGTGCATATAACTCTCGATTGAAAATCAGGTTATTCTTCGTATTTCTGATTAAACCAACGACAAAATCAAGTCTTCTACCAAAATCATTATTCATGATAAGACAAACAGAAAAATTCTCATAAAATTCCTTTATTGGTGTGACCGGTTTCGTGAACAAGCAAATTTACTTCACATCATCAGACACAGGACTACAATAATTAAAGACGATTTCTTTAATTATTGTAGTCCTGTGTAATAATTAAAGAAGATTTCTTTAATTATTGTAGTCCTGTGTCTGATGATGTGAAATAAATTTGCTTGTTCACGAAACCGGTTAAGGAATTTTATGAGAATTTTTCTGTTTGTCTTATCATGAATAATTACTCATATGGGATTAACCTACCTACGTTACAAAATCATTATTGTTTAAAGCTTGGACAATCATAGGCTTGCACGCATGATATATCCTTTGTTTTAATGTCCTGTGTACAGTTATCTTAGTAATATCTGTTTCGCCTGCAATTTGTCACCCTAATATGTGGGGATCATTGTTAACAGCTTCGAGAATATTATTTGTGGGGTCAACATCAATATCATACCGGTCTCTTTTATTATCAAAACTATCGAAATTTAACAAATTGCTTACAATTCTTCCAAAAAACTATTCTACGTGGTTGCATTCTCTCCGAAAATGTTTCTAGATAGGAAGCCGATGCGTTTTGCGATTTTCTATTTACTTTTACATATCAAATTTTTCTTCATTTCAGAATTTGTGCACCATTTTGCAATAAACACACTATTGAACAGTAATAATAAGTATTCTTGAACAATTTACAATAATGCCACTACTATTTAGTGAACAACTGTCAACTAACAGTAATGCTTATTATTTGTTTTAAACCACAGCCTACTAAATTTTACTGAAAGTTATGTGTGAATTTGGTCGTCTTTAGAAAAGCATTTCTCAAATTTTGCTAATTACTAACTACTTTGCATGCAAGAATACCCTTGATGAAGAGGATTTCTTTGTTCAAATTTTGAACATTTTATTGACAATTTTATGACAAATAAGACCTTAATGATCGTCTAAAAATTGATATTTTTAGAAAATTGTGCAATAAAAGCAATTTACAGTAGATTTTAAGTACGTAGATAATAATTAGTCACCGTCTGAATAAGCAACTTCCTTGTCTCTGGCTTTACAAAAACTTTTTGATATCCATGGCCTACTATTTTGTTTTGTTAAGCAATGGATATCTTTTCTTAAATTAGTCCCTTGAGAAACAATTTTTCCTCGACATGTGATACATCATCTGAAAGCTTTTTTTAAGCGTAATCTGAAAAACGAAAAATCCAATATGGCTGCCATAAGAAAAACAAACGTTACTTAGGATATCTCGAAAACAAAAGACTATCGAATATTGGTTTCTGGATCAAAATATTAATCTCGAAAAAATGTCCTAATGATGGAAAAGTTTTAAACCTGTCTGACCAAAGATTACTTGGCTATAGCCAAAAAGAGAAATCACAACATTTTCGCTTTCAGTTAGCCGAGGTTTCTTAACGGATTTGGAATCAGCATAAAATTTGCTAATACTTATTCCATTTAACCGACCTTGTAGCTCGTTTCCAAGACCCCAGTGGTAAGCATCGATTCGGGACACACGGTATAGAAAATTTGCTTTGTAATAATTTACCAAATGAGCCAATAATTTAAAATGTTTGAACCATTTATTCCGCATGATGTTTAAAAATAATCGACATTTAAACAACCCTCATTCCATCAAAATTTTTTTTAGTTTTTTTATGACCACAATTATTTCATTGTTTCAAAATGGTTAGGAATAGTTTTGGTTCTTAGATTTATCTCATTTATTAAAGGAGATACTAATAGTATTTGACGTTCTACGTTCTTAAAAGAAGAATAGAAAATATTGATTAACTTTCGTGTATACACTTCCCTCCAAAGGGTCACAACTTAATATTGGGTATGATAGTGTACGAAGAGTTAACTAGTTTTACGCTATATAAGCCATGTTTTTACCCAATAAAATATTCGTTTGGTAATAAACATAATTATTATTGTTTTTTTAATGGATCAAAATGATTCAATATAAGTACATATTTCTCCTCGTTATACTTGTAATAAAGTTTCATCACTGAATCACTCGCTTACATAAACTGGGAAATTGAGTAAATATTTAATCAGTAGTCACGAAGGAATGAAAGTTTGTGTAAACTTCTTCGAGGCACTTTAAAATAAAGTTATCTAAGGAAATTGTACGCCCCATTTTCCAGTAGTTGCTGTATCGTATATGTACCAGTATGTATCTATATGTTATTGAATAGTGATAGCACAGTGTAGCGAAAGGGACGAATATTTTCTCACATATTTCAATACCGTTTTACATTTATTTTTTGCCGATATAAACCTAAACAACAAAGTTAAAAGATTTAGTTTCGTTTTTCTTGGCGAACAATATTTTTGAGTAACATTTCACATTTAGCTATTTATTAGCCACACCATTTAAGGAATCATAAATTGCTAAATGTGATAATTTTTCAAACCACAATCTTCTTTTGAATGAACACAAAACAAACCAAATCAAATTTACCAATAGAAACTTACTTAGATATGAAAATCTGGAATCCGCAAAATTCTGGGTTTTGTTTTGGACCCAATCCTATCATCGGAGCCCCACTTAAACTATGTATGCAAAAAACTTAATAAGAATCTTTACTTACTAAGAAAACTGTACTATCTGTTGCCTCAAGAAGCAATGCACACCAGCTACTTCTCACTCTTCCACTCTGTTCTCAAATATGAAATCATATCCTGGGGTCACTCTCCCCACAGTTCTCGTATCTTCCAAATTCAAAAACATGCAATTCGCACTATATGTGGTTTACCTTTTAGAGAAAATGTAAAAAAACAAATTTTCTGAATTAGGGATACTAACCTTATTCTCCGTCTATATCCTAGAATACTTAATTTACATAAGAACTAATCTAAACAAATATACAATCATTTCTGAAGCACATAATCATCATACTAGGCAAAGTAACAACATAAAAATAAATTATACAAGATTAACCCATAGCAGAAACACTTACAATTATGTTGGTCCAGTATTTTACAATCACCTCCCGCTCTCAATAAAAACATGTGGGCTTACACAATATAAAAGATTACTAAAAAGCTATCTTGCCAAAAAATCATTTTACAGTCTCAATGAATTTCTGGAGTACAACTTTAACGATTTAGTTACCAACATCACCGGTTCAGTGTGATAATTTGTCAGTATCTTTATTTTAGTATATTTATTTTAATATCAACTTTCAATTTCATGTTGTGTAATTTTGTCCTTTATTTGATTACACGTAGATGTATATGTGTGTGTGTAATTATATTGTTGTCTATAGTTATTTATTTTGATTCAGTGTATTGTATATGTAAACATGTATGTATATATGTGTGTATATATATATATTTGTGTATTGTATATATATATGTATATATATATATATATATATATATATATATATATATATATATATATATATATATATATATATATATATATATATGTATATATGTACAATTATTATCGACAAGTATGATTACAATGTGTTAATTTATTAACTAGCTTAAAATAGACTTAGTACATTATTTTGTTATTTATATGTATATATCACCACCTTTATTTTTTATATCTGACATAGTTATAACATTGTAAATGTTTTTAAACCGAATAAACCAAACCAAACCAAACCAATCCAAACCTAATTAATTTATTCAAAGATAATTCCCAAGTAACAATTTTAATTTTTAAAAGCTGGATAAGATATTCTCAAAGCTTATTTCTAAGACTACCTATAAACGTAAATAATCTGAAAGAACTCTATAAAACTGATGTAAAACCCTTATAAGAGTGCAGGGGCCCACCTAGGGAATAACATATATGCCTCTTTTTAAAACTACTATTAAAACTTTCAAGTTTTAATGAATTGTCCAATTCTTTACCTGTAGAGTATCTGAAGAGTACTATAAAATAACACTTGGTTCAGGATAAGTACCATATTAAAATTTAAAAAGCATACACAAATGCTTTGAGCGGTTGTTTTGCATTTAATGAAGTAAACATAAATGCAAATAATTCTAGGGCTACGCTCACTTGATCCACGCCCAAAATTGTACATGGATTTCATGCATAGTTATAAAATGAACATATGGTGACAACTGAGAACGATTCAGCTTATAAATCGACTACTTATAATAAAGTATTGGGATTCCTCACAGTGGGCTAAAATTTTCAACGACGCAAAGTTTGCTGTAAAACATGGGTTAGATAGTTCACAAAAATTTGTGCGCTCCCTAAAAACACAAATTTTAAAAAATATACGGGTAATTTTGTTTTCTTAGTGATATAAAAATAAATAAATCGGTAGCATCCGTCCATAATATGATTAGCAAATTGTTTTTATAAAACATTTCTATTAGATATAAATTACATTTTTTTTGTTCAATCCGAATATTCCCTATATGGCTGATCATTATACATCTCTTGCCGCTAGAAATAATGGCGACAGTTCATATAAACCCTATTGGTTTTGAACAATTATTCTACTTCAAACATGTTTTCTCTTAAAATGCCTATTTACCAAGTACTCTTTAAGTATGTCGATTTGTTCTTGTAGAGGTATATCTTAAGCCTCGTTGACTTTATCATTGCTTGAAACTTGTAGGCTTATCTTAAAACCCGTTTTAAACGCTATAAGCACATAACACAACCGCTTTAAAATCTAAAGGATTTATGGTGCCCGGATAACATAACCTCAAAACTTGGTGTTTCGTGACGATGCCCACCTCTGATCTGCACGCCTTCCTCGTTTTTGATCCAGTGCTTTAATTTTGTTATAGTCGGGCCAGTGTCAGATTGCAATTTTCTTCAAAGAGTCAAAAACATAAATAATTTTAGTTGTTTCAATTGTCAGCAGACCAGTTGTGTATAGGTATACACATAAGCGACTCATTTACAACTCTTTGTTGGATGATTGTAGCGTAAGATTGGTAAACAGTGAATCTCAAACAGTAAATGAATATTTGTACTTTTATTTTGAAATTCATCCAACCATTTATGTCGTGTTTTCTATTATTCCTAAAATTAACATTACAAATTAGAATCATATGTAACAACATTATTAAAATTACCAATTTTTAACTAGAAAAGATTTGAGCAGATAAAACTTGCGTGCCCGATATAGCAAATCTATTTACGTAAACTGGATATGAGCTAAAAATTCTAAGAAAATAATAAATTCTTGACGAAGAACATAAATACATTCTTCATTTCACGTTTTCTTTAACTTAAAGTAGTCGAAGTGGTAAGACGTGTGCTGAAATCGTGAATTCGTTTATTCGAAAATATTCATATTAAAACAATCATGAATCAATCGAGAGGAAAAGATTTAACTCAAGCCTCGACTCGATATGAACATCAGTTTATCCTAAAGGTGGAGAATTATTTCATCCGTGAAAAAGGAAATGGTGATCCTTGTTTCCTTTTTGAGCTGTACAACAGCAAACATCTGACCTGGGTGGAATTTAGAGAATTGTATCATACTGTTTGAGTACTGCTGCCAATTGAACCAAATAATATTATTCATGGTTTTGACTTTTTAAGAGGAAAGTTGCAATCTTACAGCGGCCCGACTATAATGATACTTTAGAACATTATATTCTGGAAAAAAAGGAACCAAACTTTTTTATGCTTAAGATTTATTTATTACAGATTTTTGTCTGCTTCATTAAAACTCTAATAAGTAGTTGGCTTTATGAAACTTAGTGATCCTAAAGCATTTTAGATTTATAACCGGGCATTATCAACTACCCCAAGATAATTTCACAGAGTAATTATAAAACCACAACACGTCCTAAATTCTCTATAACACTCGATACCCCTAACATGGACTTAACAGCTATAAAGTTTTATTGAAGGCTTGACAAATGCGTTGATAAGTCAGTTATAAGTCAATAAAGACTAAAAGATAATTTAGTTTTGAAATAAATTCTTGAAAATTTTTTAAAACTTTCTTTAAGGCAAAACTTTTTTACGTGCACTTGACATATAATAAATCTGGCATAAATCACTACTTTATGAGCTGGCCACTATAAAGCACTGATAAAACTTAAATAAATCTAAGGTATTTAAATTGTTACTTGGGTTTACAAGACTACAGAACTAAATCCTTGTTTCTTTTTATGAAGCAACGACTTTTTAATAACAATAATAATCCAACACACACAGAACTGTGGAACGCAGTTTTAATATTTAGTCATTATTTATCTATCTGTGGTATGAATTAGAGGTACCTGAAATTCTATCTATTACCAAACAAATATTTTATGGAGTAAAAACATAACAGTAGTAGACCCAACATTAAAATAGTGAGTCTTTGGAGGGAAACATACACGCGAAAGTTAATCAATCTGATTAATATTTAGTATAATAATACTAATTACTAAAGCTGCAAATCGTTTCTGTGTATCATGGTCGTAGAGTACAGATGTACTAACTGTCGCCGGCATTCACCTTGACCGCGAAACTCTTTTTCTGGTCCAGTCTATTATTAGCTTTCGAGTTGTGTACACGTTAAGTCACTTGGACGTATTGCATATTGTTTTTGTGTTTTTATTTTATTTGTTGTACTGTATTATTGATATTAATTTAATAATAAAGCATGGCAGATGTACGCAGGAATAGAAAACGGCCATTTGCTGACAAAGTGAATAAATTCATAGGTGAAGTCCCAGATTTATTCTATGATAGTGCTAAAATAATTTGTAAAGTGTGCGAGAAAGATTTGATGTGCTGGGATAAGCGTAATTGTGGACTACACGTAAATAGTGTACACCATAAAAATAAAAAAAATGGCGTGCCTTCAACAACACAATTTATGTTTGATTTACTATTAATGCTGATTGCCTGTGATGTTTCGCTACACATACTCGACAAACACTATTTCGAGAGTTCTGGAATGAATACAATGCCCAGGTGGTTATCAAGTCGCACAACGTTATGTAACTATCTACCAACTGTACATGTAGATATGGTAAATAAGATGAAATGTGAATTAAAAAATACACGGCTGTGGTTATCTGTTGCTGAGACAACAGATTGTAAAAGAAATTCTATTTTAAATGTTATAGTACGAGTACTGGACCCTCTTAAAACGACAGTTCCACTGTTGCTAGCTAGCAAAAGACTAAGTCAATGTACTAGCGAAACAATTACCAGGGTGGTGCTGGAGACGTTAGAAAAATTTGAACTGTCAAAAAGTCAAGTGTTGATGTTTGTGACTGATGGCGCCATGACAATGCGTTCGGTAGGCCGTTCTTTGCAAGAACAAGGTTGTACGTTTATATATGTTACGTGTAAAGTGCATAATTTACATCTTGTGGCAGAAACTATTCGAAAAGGTTTTCCAGAGGTGGATGCATTAATAGCAAGTACAAAAAAAGTGTTTCTTAAATCTCCTAAACGTCTCCGTGCATTTCATAGCAAGTGTCCTGGTATTCCTAAACCACCACAGCCAATTCTTACACATTGGGGAACATGGTTACAGGCAGCTTTTTATTATACTGAATATTTCCAACAAATAAAAGCTGTGATACTACAATTCAATTCAGATGAGGCTGCAGTTATTAAGGAAAGCCAGACAAAATTCGAAGATATTTCCGTTGAAACAGCTTTAAAAAATATTGCGAAGAACTATAGACCATTACATGAAAGCATAAAAAAATTAGAAAACAGTGTATTGTTGTTAACGGAGTCACTGCAAATAGTGGACCAAGTGAATCTACTGCTACACGCTATAGGTGACGTAACAAATGAGCGCGTTAAAGAAAAGTTCGCAAGTGTGTTAAATAAAGACACTGGTTTTACCAAATTAAGATAAATATGTGACGGTGCAGCCCCAGATCCCTTAAGTGCGTTCAAAGACTATTTTACGTATGCGTGTATTACATCAGTAGATGTCGAACGGTCGTTTTCAAAATGTAAGAATATATTTTCACCAAAGCGAACATCACTCATGGAGACAACCATAGAAACATACCTGATACTGCAAAATGGCTACACATCTCCAGTTTGTGATAAGCAAGCTAGTTCATCAAGCTAGTTACGAGGGTAAGTTTTACATACATTGTTATAAATTGTAACAGTTTATTGTTTCTCGTATTAGTTAATTTCGCGTACGCCACTGTCCCACGGAACATTTTTGACAGCCCTACTAATTACCGTGGAGTCAGATGCGTCTTTATAAACAGCAGGTGGAAAACTGTTTCTCCATTATTGGTCGGATTGGTGTGGAGCTGTGACTCTCCCGTGTAGACGAATTTAGTTTGACAAATCATTTCGTTTTGGTGTTGTGCGTATAGGGAGCGAGTATAATGCCGCCATTATACTTTGTAAAAAAAAAACGAACACCAGAAAATTTTGTCAATATGGTAAATAAAAACCGTTTTTCATTTATCATATTGACCAAATTTTCTGGTTTTCGTTTTTAGTGTAGTGCCCTTGTATACTACAACATGGAAAGAAGGTCTGCATCTAACGAAATAGTACGCGAATGGATTAGATTATCCTGAGTTGAATTGTATGGATCTGATATGTAATGTGTGTGACGTTAAACAGAACTGTTCTATAAAAAAGAAAACCAGTGTGACACAATATGTAGTGACGAAAAAACACCAAACATTAATTAGCATTTGACTTAGCTATTTGCTAGCATTAAAACTGTTGGAGTAGGTAAATGCAGCCAGTATGTCCACTCTTGTACGTGACAGTTTAAAACTATTATGGGGGGGACGGTTATGAACAAAGTAAGAACAAATACTTTATTTATCACGGATGTCGCAGCGTATATGAAACTACCTGTTCGCATGTTACAAGACACCTATAATTGTCTACATGTAACTTGCTTGGTACATGCCTTACAACGAGTGTTAGAAACAGAGAAACAGTTAGGGAGTGGACGTACTAATTTTATATGTAAAAAAAGTGTTTAAAAAATTTTGTGAAATACATCTACATATACAACTGTCTCCAAAACCAATTTTTACGCGCTGGAGTAACAGGATTGAGGCCGCGATCTATTACTTTAGCAATTTGGAGAAGGTGAAATAGATATTTCAACAGTTGGATTCTAATCACGCAGTGGTGATCGTCGATGCTCAAGAGGTTACCACGAATCCAATGGTTAACGAAAATTTGCAAGAAATCCACAACTTATTTTCGTGAATTCTCCTGGCCATACGGCAAGCTCTATTGCAAACCTCAGACCGATAATTTTTCCTCATAGAAGAAATGAATGTACTTTACGATTTACGGCAATACATTTCATTACCACCAAGTAAATATGCTGAACAAGTGAAACAAAAAAATGGAACATATGTTACAGGCAAATCCAGATTTTCGTACCATTTCATGCATAGACAGACTTTTACGGAAACAAGAAGTTGCTTATGTTGTCCCCGGAATACATGAATTGTCCCTCTATTATATTCACTAATATTCACTATTTTGCTGCGTTGTGTTAAACGATTTTGGTAAACTAAAACCCGTATCAATATAATGTTATATGAAATAAAGCATAGGCCATTGAATAATACACATTTAAAAGCGCAGCACTGCCAAGAGAATCTGTTAATTATCGCTTGCAGTTACGATCAGTTTAGTTTTTTACGGATTTTATTGCTTTGATGTCCTAGTTTACATTGCATTCAGAGTAATAGGTATCTAAAAGTGTTGTATTATGGCCAGTTTATTTTAATATCTTCATTTTATAAAAATATATGCACATTCTTTTGCCGATGTTTAAAATTAAATGATTTTTGTTTCAATATTCAACTAATTCTCTCAAAACTGAATTTGTACTGCCCACGAGTTTTTCCAGATTTGGTGTTGAGATACCAAGAGAGGTCATCAGCAAACATGATGATGTTACCTTTTGACAAAAATGATGGTAAATCATTTACAATTAACAAAAAAATCATGGGTCCCAGCACGGAGTCATACAAAACGCTAAGACTCACTTCATGTTCAGTTGAAATGATTTTTCTAATTTTTATATGGATTGTTCTGCCGGTAAATAGGATATATATTTAAAAAAATTAGTTCAATCACCACCTTAAGTATTTTTCTTTTTACAAAAGTTAGATCAAACGCTCGAGATAAGTCAAAGAATAACTTACGAGAGTTTACCTTTGCCCATTTCATTAAGAATAAATTGGAGAAGATAAATGGTTGCAGTCTCCGTGGAGCTATTGTTTCGGAACTTGTGTTGGTGATCCGTTAATAATTATTGATAAGTATTTAAGATAATATTTTTTCCATTATTTTGATATTACATTAAAGATGGATATCGATTTGTAATTTTCAACTTCTAAAGAATTGATTTTCTTGAATATGTAGATAATAGTATAGTATTTTCGTAAATTCTGTAGAGTAATGGAATGCGGATTCAATGGCGTGCATGCGTAGGAAATAATAATACAATAATAGAGATGAAATAATTTGACTATGAATTCATATTGATGATTATTAATATTTTTTCTTATACATTTCATTTTAGGAATGAAAAACAATCATTAGGGAAAGTTATGTTGTAATTAAATACATTTATTTATATGATCTGAATTTTATAAACATATTATTTATTATTTACAAACATAGGCATTGATTAAAGTTCTAATTAAAAAAAGTCACAAATGGATTATTTGTGATTTTCCTTATAAAAAATTGTATTTACAACACCCAAATATAAACAAGGAATATCTTTCTTACTCGCTGGTCTGTATTACTCCAGATATTTTCTCCTGCTTCTCGAAAGTATTTCTCGCGTGTTATGCGCATTACACCATGTTTATAGGAATAATGAGATAAATGAATGGTCTAAGATCAATTGTTGGGCAATCAGAATTCATGTGTTACGTATATCCTATATAATGTATTATTAGTATTTATTGTGTGCGTGAATTGTGTGTAGTTTAGTTTACATTGTTTTGGTGAGTTATTTTTTCATTCAGAGTTTATTGTTGATTTTACCAATTGTCCTACTTATATTAATATGTCCCTCTACCCATTCCCCTTCTGGCAAGAGATGCTTTTAACTCCCCGTGGTCCTTGCTGGGCAATAACAATTTTCTAACGAGCTATCGTATTTTTTCCTATGAATAACAGTTTAATTTCTTTAAATTGTCATTGGCTAAATAAAGCAACATAAAAATAGCAAAGTCATTCATGGGACAGAAAGAGTATTATGCATCGATGTTGCCTCATTATCCGTTGTGTTTGTGAAGTAAAGACGGCATATCATATCCCTTCTTTCCACACACAGTTTATTGTATAGATTTTAGGTGTTTAGGAAAATTGTAGCGATTTGCAAATATTCTCTTTATATAAAACTATAAGAAAAGCAAAGACAGAGATAGTGAATTGGCCATTCGGGGTAAATTCTTCTAAACCCCTCAAAAACCACAAAGTTGCGAGCACGACCATTGGTATGCGTAATTAGCAGCGGGGCAAGTAGAAGCCAATAAATTATTCATCTTTAGATCATGCGCTGCGATGGCTCGCCCTTCATCAGATCATAGCAGGTTGCCGATGACACTGTTGGTGGTGTTTTGATTAGTACATTTCAAAATGTTGTGCGGTATAGTTGTTATGTCTGTAAATAACTACGTATCCCTGTTTATTTCGAGAATTTCTAGTTATTTGATGCATAATTGTTTTTAAAATGCATCAAAAAAACCAGTGGCATTTCTTTGTGTAATTTTTTGGCCATTTAGCGTGAAAATAAATTGGCATTCTGCTATTAAATAAAAATAAATTAAAAAATATTCTAACGAAAATAAAATAAAAAATTCTAAAATGAAATAGATTTAAATAAACGTATTAAAAATGAAATAAAACAAATATTTTCTAAATGTTACTTTATAAGAGGCTTAAAAATGTCGCCCTGTTGCGCCTGGCAACACCCTAATCGGTGATAAAATTCGTTCCTGACATTTAAAAGCATGTCAGGAGTCACACTCTGTGGGGTGACAACAATTTTAGCACGTAACTCTTGCAAGTCACGCGCTCGCTCGTGTTCATGTTTATAAATTTGCGAGGTTGTATATCTCCACAAAAAAATGGTTAGGCGCCAAGTCGGGGGATCTTGGTGGCAATTTCATTGTGCCTCTTCCACTTATAAGACGATCGGGAAAAGTTTTGTCTAAAAACTCTTGCACCCTTCTTTCATTATGAGCAGGACAGCCGTCTTGCTGGTACCAAATCTTCCCGAAGTTGACATCAAGAGCTTGAACAGCCGGGATAATCAGATTCTGTAAAATATTTAAATATTTGTCGGCATTTAAGTTACCGTCAATGAAAATAGGACTAATGACATGACCATCTAAATTACCGGCCCAAACATTTACTTTTAGGGGATATCGAGTACGTAATGGCACACTGAAATGTTTATTTTCCCTGGACCAATAAAGAACTACAGAAGGAATATGCCGGCCATGTATGGAAAAAGATGTTTCATCAGTGAATAAAATATTCTTGATGAAATTTTCGTTTTCATTAGCCTTTTCCATCATGGTTTCACAAAAATCCATTCGTTTCGTATGGTTTTCAGGAAAAATTTCTTGGGTAGTCATAATTTTGTAGCAGTGGTACTTATTTCTTTTCAAAATATTCCGCACTGTTCGCTCTTGTACATCAACTTCTTGAGAGATTTGTCTACTCGAACAAGGTGAATTTACCTCGGCGAAACTACAGACATTAGTTTCCCGCCTTTCCTGATCTTCCCTGTAGGCTCGTCTTCGTCATTTAAATGACTACATTTTCTGCAATTTGTCGCACATCCGACAGACTCAAATTTATGAATGATGTTTAATACAGTTAGAACCGTCGGGGCAGGACGGTTTTCAAATGTAAAAATTAATCGCCCAATAACTCCCTCAGCAGTATTACCGCTGTAATACCACTTGATCATTTGTACTTTTTCTTCAATTGTATAAACATACATTTTTAAGTTAAGGAGAAATGCCAGATTAACTTACCATACTAACGGCTGACGCAATAATAAAAGAAATGAGACAACAGTAACATAAGAGCAGTTCACCACGTGATCACAAAATTGTTTATTGCAGTGTTGCTAGATTGTGAAAGTGTAATTATCAGAAAGTAACAATGAAATTGCCAGATTTTAAGAAAAATTACCAGATACTTCAAATAATACGCCAATATTCAAAAACTTTATTATAAAAAAATAAATAAACAGAAGTAAAACAGCTACAAGTATATTGAATAGAAGCTTTTCAACTAATAACAATTGGCTGTCAAATTCGACTTCAGAAATATTATCATCTTCATTTTCGTTTATATTTTTGTATAATATTATTGAATTTTATGATGCTTTCACGCATTCTGAACTTATGAAATACCATTTACTATGTTCGTCATTAATTGATTTTTGGTTATGATGTTTTTGGTTTTGATTAAATTACGTTAAGCTTTGAAAACATAGTAGTTTTTTATTTGCACTGCAGATCAGGTCATTTATGATCTAGTTCAGTTATTCTCAGCCTTGATGGGTTTAGAAAGTTTCTTTTGAAATGCAAAATCAATCAAAAACAAAAATTGACTGAACTGACCTGAAACATAATGCAAATAAAAAACTACTAATGCGTCCACATGTAGCATTGTGTGCAGTCTGCACTCATTGCAGAAAGAGGGGTAGAGCTCTCATTTTTCGCGCAGTGTAGCATTTATTTTATAATTATAAAATAATGAGAGTAGCTGCATGAACAAAATCTCGTATGCCGCCCTACTACTAATTGGATGTCGCGAAATGTTCATCGCAGTTAGTAAAATTGAACAGTATTTATTGCATATTATGCACTTTACATGAAACGATTTTAGTTATTTCTCAAAGTGTAAATAGTTTTATAAAAAAAGTGACGTTCCCAAAAAATTTTCGTAGATTATGTCATTATTAGAGGCTCCATTAACAACTATCAGTTGAAATTCCAAATTGTAGATTTTGATAATTATCAGGCATCTGGCAACACTGTTGTTTGTTCTATCTACATTAAACTTAGTGCAGAAAGGGAAGGGATCAGAGATGTGGAAGGGATGTGATGACTGAGGGCTGGAGGCGTACCGGATCACATGTGGAAGGGATACGATTAGACGGAGAAGTGCCCTCATTACTTCGTAAACACAATAAC
The DNA here is from genome assembly GCA_029963845.1 of Rhamnusium bicolor. Taxonomy (NCBI): domain Eukaryota; kingdom Metazoa; phylum Arthropoda; class Insecta; order Coleoptera; family Cerambycidae; genus Rhamnusium; species Rhamnusium bicolor. The sequence goes on from JANEYF010001749.1 coordinate 215,008, forward strand.
GCAGAAAAAGGCAACAGTGACACAGTCTTTTTCTGTCGCATATATGACTTTGCTATTTTTATCCTTTATGCACACATACAAAGCAGGCGCTCTAATTAAACTTTTTCCAATACCATATATACAATTTTAAAAAATAAATTCATTTTCAGATCAATCTATACTATGTTCAACGTTACGATACGCTCCTAACTGCACCGCTTCACTCGGTTTCATGCTAATTAACTTTATTTTCCACCTGTTCTCCAAGAGGCGCAAATCGTCTAACGGTCTTAACATTCGTCTCGTATATGCTATCAACTATTTTAATTATTTGGTCCACTCCAGCGATTTCCGGCAAGGTTTTTATTTTTATACAGGGCGGCCTGATCACTCAAACGAAAGACACGGGTGTATATAAATTGCGCATGTACAGATTTTATATTTTACATGTGCCCTCCTGTACCTAAATAAATGCTCTTTTACTTTTTAAATAGCTGACAAATTTTTTGTTCTCCTCTACAGAATTTACGAAACACTATAGTAACTATTTTTAAACCCAACTCGTTTTAAGAAATTGACTGCCATCAGTTAAGGGCATGGTGTAAATTACAAAGACTTACTCAGCTATATCATGTCTATTAATGGTTGTTCATTGTTGTCAGTACAATTGCTTCATTTTTTATAGTATCCTCTGCTAAACTTCTATACTGGGATATAAATATTCGTATTTTAAGAACGAATGTTCTGCATCCAAAGACGTAATATTTGCATACGCATAATATAATCATTCTCTCAGTTGCACGTCCATCACTTAGACACTCGTTAGTGTTACGCGATTTATCAATATCCGAATTTTCACTTAAAACATATATAAATGGTACTACATAATCCTGTAACAACCTTCTTACTACAGCTTTAAATAGGAAGTTACATGTATCTAACCCAAGTGTATCTAGATTGTACTGCTTGCCTAAGATACATAAACCAGGAAATTCGGTACATCCTATTGTTTCAGCAATCGAATTACCGACTTACCACCTATCAAAATGGTTAACAGAAGCGTTCAAAAGTTTACGTATTGCACCATCTAGTTTCTTTGTGATTAATTCCAACGATTTCATTAATAAGGTGAAAAATATTCAATTGCAAGAAGGTGAAATTATGATCTCCTTTGACGTTTGTTCATTGTTTCCAAGTGTTCCGATACCACAGATCTTAGACTACCTGAAGGATCTACTCGAATTAAACAATCTCAGGCAACATTTAGTAAAAGAATATCTTAAACTCACTAAACTCTGCATCACACAAAATTGTTTCCGATTCAATTGTAATTTCCTCGAACAACATGAGGGAACAGCAATAGGTAACTCTTTGTCACAATTCATTGCCAGTCTCTTCATGAACAGATTCGAGACCGAAGCAAAAAAGAATTCGAGTATTTCCCCAGGGTTTGGCTTAGGTATGTGGATGATATTTTTGCAATATTCGATACATATATGTAGTTCATATATAGTTTTCGGCGCATGTCGTACGTCCACCCTCTATCGCCAGTCGGTAAACTCCCAACTAGCAAAATAGAACCCCAATGAAACTGAATTATTTTATAATTATCATCTAGCGCCTCTTAAAGAACAGTTTTACTTCTTAGAGTAACTAATGACGACAATTTACAATGGTTTTATAATATAGTTATATAAACATTGTATGTTCTTACAACTATTATCATAAAACAAAGTCTTATTGTAAACTCACAAGTTTTATAGCAATTGTATAACGTTTTATACAACCCTTTTTAAAAATATTTTAAAAGAATACTATTAAAGTTATATTACAGTTGTATACCTACCCTATTAACTTTTCATTTCGGCGTTAAGAAATAGTTGTATCTAAATTATATAAAAAGTTGTATTAAAGTTCTTTAAAACTATGTAAGAAAACTGTTCTATTAAACAGTTACATGTTACACAATAATTATAAAAACATTTTATAATTAATCTATAACTACATCAGTTTACTCCATAATAAATAGTCTTTAAAACAAAAATGTATCTCTCAAGGATAAAAGTTCTGCATTATAAAATCTTTTTACGCATAAACTCATTTTATCCCATACAAGATTAGGCTTTAGGATAAATGTGCTAGTTAATCTTAAGCAATTCAGCAATATCTCAGTGGAAGAAAATTAAAAGGAGTTGATCTTTTAAAAGAAAAGTTAAAAAAAAATACCATCGATTTCTCCAAAGTTTCAATTCTCTTGGTCAACCTTTAGAAACCACAAGTAATAGTTCATCTAATTTCAGTAGCCATGGTGATAACTTAGTACCACAGTACTATCTACTACTGCCAGAAGTGATATTGCATCAGAACCAGTTAACGAAAATAAAAACCTTATTTTAGAAGAAGGTGACATTAATAGGGATAATGAAGAATCTATAAATGCGGACGACGAAGAAAACTTGATGCGTTCTCTTTCTGAAATTGAAAAGAAGACTGAGATAAAAAGACAATTAAAGATATGAGCAGTGTTTTAATACTAATCATTCTGCATTAAGAGAGCTCTTTAATATATGGAACCAAACTATTCCTAATCTACTTCCTAGAGATCCAAGAACATTTCTAAATACTCCCAAAGCAATAAATTTAGTAACACATGAGAACGGCACTTATTGGCACAATGGACTTATCTCAAATTTAGTAATTTTTTGGAAAATTTTTCTCATAAAGAATCCATTTGTTTAAATATAGACATCTTTAAACGCGGGTATTAACAACAAAACATAGTAAACTAAAAACGTTAAAATTTGTAGGTTAAGTTATAAGTATCTAACGTACGTACTGTATACCAGAGTTGAGTGCAACAGAACAGAGCAGAATAATTGTTTAGTGCGATATTTACATACGTTATGCGACACTTTTGTTCTATAACGTGTTTTAATGATGCACTACAGGATAATGTCAAAAATTTAGCAAAGGGTTGCCACCTGAGATAGAAATTAGATGAATTAAATTAAATTATGTTTTGTCAATATTATATCTTCAAGTGCCATACTCATATTTTTTGCCTAAATGTGTTTAATCGTGCACTATATGCTCAAAATTAAATTAAACGCAAATAAATTATCTCTGAAGTTTTTAAAATTGTTATTTTTTGTCCTATTAAATTATACGAGCAATTCTTGTTTACTTATTTTTTTGCCTTTTATGTATATAAATTTATCTTAAAAAAGTGGCTAAGGATTTTAATAAAATTGGGTGAATCTACCGTTTTCGGGTGCAGTAATGCTGTTTAGCTAGGTCTTCTACTTTATAAAAACTCGTTTATGGGGTTTAAAATAACAGTAAAATATAAAAAAGAATGCTATCAGGCCCCCTTCCCTTTACCAAGCGATGGTCGTACTTCCAGATATTAAACATAACAGGTGTGAGAGAATAGTTATGAAATCTGGCAACCTCTAAAATTTGTCAAAGTACAACTTGTTGCTTTATTCCAAAATAATTTTTATAGTGCCTGTATAAACAACATTATAGAATTTTAATATCTTATAGAGTTTTGAACAAAACAAAAGCATTGTGTATTATTTCGGATGGGACAAAATGATTGTATTATATTGCGCCATATTAATTTAAGAATTTTGCTGTTCATCAATTGCCGCCATTATGTAGAATTCACCAGGAAACGAAAAAAATGTCAATTAATAATCAATTTTCTAGAAAAGCAGAACAAATTTTCTTGCCAATTTAATAAATAAAACAATAAATCTTTCATCATGTTTGCATTATATAGCATCCTTGCGAAAATTTTGCTCCGAATTTCATCACTACAAAACAAGATGATTGTAAAAATTTTCTTACTGCAGTAGCATCTGCACATTATAACACGCTTATAAAACACTTTCTTGAAAGTTTTACAACGGTTCATAAAAGACACTTAGACCGCAGTATAAAATCACTATACAATATATGTGTAGTAGTTCCCATGTGCACATCTGAAATTGTTGTATAAGTAATCCTGAATACATACTTATAGGACAGTTCTATAACCATCACTTATAATTGTTTTATAAGAGTTACATAGTTTTCTCATAGAACTCCTACAGTACCGAAATATGCTGTATAAATTGAAATTTTAACACTTCTATAAGATTTGTGGTATAGCAATTCTAACAACCTTTATAAAATTTATTTTGCTAGTTGGGCTGCATTCAAATGAGCCAGATTTCAGAGACATATTAATCAAGGTACATAATGGTTCGATAATGATTTCACTTGAAAATTTGATAAACTTATATAGCAAAATCCATCTGGACCATAGATTTGCTTATTTTTTAATTTCATTTTTATCTCGTCAGGTATGACGAGATGAATAAAAACAGAAAGTAGTACAAGTGTCAGATAAGTGATTTCCAAAATGAACATGCACTTTTTCTATGGATGCAGTAGTAAAATAATTCGCAAAATGCTCCGCCACTCTTTTAGAGTTGTCCGAAATTATTCTATTTATATTTAACTTAATTTTGCCCTAATTGGGTTCGTATTTAGAGATTTGATCAGCTTCCAAATTTCTTGGCAGAATTTGGTGCCATTAAAATTTTATTAGAAAAATATTCACGATTGGCATTTGTTATGCGGCTATAGTTAGTATTACTAAATTTCAATACTTCTGATGTTGTATTTAATTATGACAGAATGTAAATACAACCTTAAAGGAGTACATAAATGATCCATATTAATAATACCATTTGTCGTCTACAATAAAAGATGATTATATGATAAACACGACATACGTTAACAAGTTTAATCCCAAACATGTTACAAAAACATATTTTTTCTCTAATTCAATACGTTGATTAATCTACATCTACTATTAAAACAGACAGTTGATACTCCAACACACAGAACATGAATAATTCTGCTACAGCTTGGAGTGTGGGAATGCTTTAGCTTATTTAAATAAATTATACTGAATAGAAATTTTTTACAGCAAAGTGGAAACAAAACAGCTATCATCAATCATCTTTTTCATTAAATTACTAATTACTCGAGCCTGGGAGGACATTCGAAAAACTGATGAGTCTGTAAACGCGGTGTGGTTTTCTAGATAGACGACAAACCGCCTTGTGAATAATTTTTCAATTATTTCAGAGGGCACTGAGTAAGAACCGCGAGAGATGACTTGGCAAAATTATTTTAATATCAAGCTCAAGTTGCAAATAACGCTTTTTTAATTAATAATAATTACGTAATGTCATCCACATTGCGAATTTTCGATGTATGCATTGTCGTTGGTTTGATATTATGCAAATTTGTGTACTGGTGTGTAAAATAATCCATGATAAGAAAAGCGTGTAGGAACAGTTTTTGAATTAATGTAACTCAATTTTAATAATGGCCGATTAAATCTCCTACAGACTACGTGTAAATGACAGAAAATGTTTGAGTTCAAATGTAATTTATGAACTTTCAGTCCCGCTTGATTTAAAACTAATTGTTACTGCATTTTAAATTTTTTTAATTAAATAAGCAAAAACAGTTTTTTCAGCTCAAGTTCGTATCCTTTGGGACCCGATAAAATATTCATATGAAAAATTGTTTGTTTAGAATCAAATACCATGTTCATTGTAAAAATTGCAGGAAATTTCGACTCTCCTGATGAAACTAATGTACATACATATGTTTAAATATGACTTTTTTTAATAAACTTGAATATTAGCTAGTACCAATAAATTTATAAGAAAATTTTGTTCTCTCATTTCAAGCTATTGAGCTTACGCAAGATCACCTATACAGTGTGTCCCAAAAGTCGCACACCACCTTGAACGTTTTATGTAAATGTAACAGAATGCTGGAAAAATATTTAAAATATTCTTTGTCCCTCACTGAAGGAACTATAAGCGATTAATAGAAGAAGGTAACACTGTTTAATAAACAGTCAACACACTTTAACAATAATATGTAAAACTTTATTATAAATGTTTAAAATTCTGCCCATTTGTACCTAGACATGCTCTTCTTACGAAGTTTTTGTGCACACACTGGAGCATTTCAAGACTTACTTACGGTAGCAGTTATATCCTAATCGTTGAAATTAAAATTTTATTCATGATTTTAAACTTTCAAAGTAATAATTGTCTCAGTTTTTTTTTATTTTAAACTATTCAATGCAATGAGTTCTACATACAAAACAATCCTATTAAGGCTCGACCGATGGCAGAATTTTGCCGATGGGCCAATGCCGATGCAGTTGCCGATGTTTATGCTTGAACATCGGCCGATGTAATTCATACCTATTGTCATCATAAATTTCACCAGCTGTAGAAAATAATTGCTCACTGGGGACACTAGTAGGTGGTGAAGAGAGGTACTTTCAAATAGCAGACTTCAATACTTCAAATAAAAACTTTCCCACCAACAAAAAACATTTGAAATATGTTTTTCCTCCTGGTAGTCTCCACTTTTTTGTTCGATTTCCATTTCAAATTTTGTTTTTATTTTAGGTAGTGATAAGGTTGATATTTGTTCGGATGGATCTTTTTTGTTTTTTACGTCTCGATTGCGACGATTGCGTTTAAAACACTCCCAGAGGGTCATTCTTCTTTTTTTCAGAGGCTGGTTTATCAATTTCTGTAGAATTTGAGGCTGAATGAGAACAGGAAGGTTGCGGTTCACCGTTGATGTGAGAAATAGGTTGTTGTTGTTGATGTTAAGTGTTAAATTCTTCTCCTAACCATTGTACAGCTCGAACATTTGCACCAGGTGAAAGGTCGTCTATTCTGAAACGGAGATCTAGGTATGTAGCACACACATCCTCAATATTCCCTAATCGCTTTTTCATCGATTCTAAAAATATAGATCGTTTAGTTCCTATACCTCCTTCTTCACTTGAAGGTTGAAGTTCTTCAATGAGTGTTTTTACAATTGAAATACAAAGAGATATTGTAGCTGTATCACTGCTTATTTCTTTTGTCACTGTATCAAAAATTTGTAGTATTTTAGTTAGGTTAGTAACTAATTTCCATTCATTTAAAGTTAACATATCTGGCAAACCATTCCTCACTTCGTGTAATGCCAAAACTTCTTTTTGTTCAATCAAACGTTCTAATATGTGGAATGTTGAATTCCATCTAGTTGGGACACTTTCTATAAGTTAATGTTTGGGAGCTCCCAACTCCACTTGTATTTCTCCCAAATTTCGGCACGCCTGTTCAGACTTATTAAAATGTCCCCCAATTCTTCGCGATTTTGCCAATAAATCAATCACATAACGTTGGGCGTGAGTTCCCATCTTCAATAACTAATTGAAGTGTATGAGCGAGACACCTCACATCAAAAAACGTTGCAGCTTCATTTACTGCTTTACAAATGTTTTTTCCATTATCATGTACTAGTGTATGAATTTTTCCCAAAGGAATACCATAGTCTTCAATTACATTCAGTACTTTTTCCTATAGGTATTCACCTGTGTGATTAGCATGCAGTGGAGTAGCTGCAAGTACTACTTTTAATCGGGTCAACTTTTCTGGAACCACATAGTTAAACTCACCAAACTTGTTGTGTTGGATTTAATAGTCCAAACATCTGAAGTAAAACTAATAAATTGAGCAGCTTCAATAATTTGCTTTATTTTATTCTTCACAGCATGGTATGTTGGCACTAATTGCTCGTGGCTCCAGAAAATTTATAAATCGAAGAAACCCAGTTTCATTAGCTATAGTAAATGGATAATTTCCGATCGCAATCATTTCCTACATCATCTTGTCCAGTCTCTTTGATCTCTGATGATCAGACCTCATTTTTGAATTTTATTTAGGCATTCAGGTAGCGTTTCTTGAAATACTTTTAATATTTTTTTATTTCGACAATCTCTATTCTCTTTATCTGATTCATTGTTGCGTGATTCTTGTACTTGCATCTCCAACATCTTTTTCTTTTCGTTATACAGGGCAGCATGAGCTTTTATTTTCAATTTCCCAACAAAATTTGAAGTATTTGCTTTATGCGTCTGATTACTTCCTCTTGATATATATTTTTTACATGCTTGCAAGTCATAAATTTCGTATCTTCACATGGAATATAATATTCCAATATCAAATCTTTATTTTTAATAGGTTTAGACATGTGTCTCTCTGAAGGTATTCTTTACTTTTTAATTTTAAAAATAGAACAGAAACTTGTCAACAGTAACAATAACTATATTAACCTAACTGTCACACACTTCATGCGCGATTTGCGCGTGCTCTTCTAAGAATTACAAATTATAAGCTTATGCGCCTTATTCCTTATTTCCCTATTGTATATGCAACTGTCTCAGCTTACACGCATATGTGAAAGCCTGATTTTTACGTACCGCCGGCGATAGAATATATCGGCACAATCGGCGTTTATCATGCCGATGCAGATCCCGATGCTGATTTCGATGTTTGCGGGACATCGGCGCTGATGCCGATGCCGATGTATCGGTCGAGCCCTAAATCCTACGCATCTCAAAAGACATTTTTTTATCCTTTTCCCTATTAATAATATTAATCTTATATCGTGTCTACAAGGTGGTACGCGACTCTTGGGACACCTTGTATATACACACAAATAGTTTCCTATGGCCCAGCACTTTCAAAATTAAATATAACTTTGTCATATCAGAAGCTGATTAGCTACTGCTTAGTTAATTATCTTTATGTTTTAATCATAAATATTGCATAATGAAATATAACGTATTTCTCAATTACAATATTACAAAAAATAATTAATACATTCTGATATCGACCCGCCAAGTTTATCCGTAGGCTTCTTAGCTATTGATTATAACTTAATCGGTAATCTTTTTCACGCCAATGCGAAGATGGTAGTTTAAAGCAGACTTCTTAAACTGTGTGATTTTGACAAGCGATACTTACAGTTCATTAATAACGCTAGATTCCTTTCCGTTTTTAACTTCGGCATTTTTCCTTCTAACATCAGCTTTTAAATTGACACTATTAATGTTATTTTGAAATATCGTTTCCTTTACGCTTTTTGGCATTTTACAAGCGAAAAAAGTCTTATAAAAAATGTAAACCACTTTTAACATTTTACATGAAAGGATGTATAAAAAGATATAAAAGACCAACTAAAAGGAACCTTTTACAAGGATGTAAAATCTGGAAAATATAAAACATATACACCATGCTCCAGAAAAGTGAACTAGATATGTAGATATTTTGAATATATGTGTCTATACACTCGACAAATGTAAAAATTAAAGTAGATGTTTAAATTGTGCTTCTACAGATCTAAAACTGAAAACTGTGAAAATAATGCGCCCAAATGTTTTTATCTTGAAATGAAACAAAGACATTGATGTTAATCAATTTATTTATGACCTACGTTGAAAAAGTCGAAAGTTAAAAAAAATTAAACAAATCCTTTTTAAGTTCAGCAAACTAAATTTTCATAAACAGCTTGATACATCAAATTTAAAATTAAGTAATCTGCTTAAAAGCCAATTTAATGACATCAAATTCTTTATGAAACAAAATTCATATTTGGCAGTTGACATCAGTGAAACTTGGCTTATGTTTGAGATAACGGATGATGTGCTAGAAATACCTGACTATGTTTTAGTGAGAAGTGATCGTGCATCAAGAATTGGGGGTGTAGATTTTTATCTAAAATCTTTTATTTAAAGATCCTGTTCGGTGTTATTTATATGAACGGCACATTAAATATCACAAATTTTAAATATTCAATTGTTAAAATCAACATAGAAAATCAACTTTTGATAATGATATTTCTATTTACTTTTATTCTGGAGTGTAAAGTCGTTATTATTATTATTACTATTATTGTATTTTATAGTTCAATAGCTTATAGTACACGGTGGACATAGAAATTAATCACATTTCAAAGTGTTGCATGTTAGGTGAAAGTAATTTTATTAGTAAAACTGTACATCATTGAAGTGCACAAGAAAGCTTTTTATTAACTAGAGAGCAGCTGCCACCAAATCATTAGTAGTCAATCATGATTGTCTGGAATAATCAACAACGTGCATTCACTACAATATTTTAAAAATGCATATTCAACGACACTTCTACATAGAACGAAATAGACCGGTTCGATCTCGTTGTACTATTAATTTATGGGTTAAAATCTTTCGAGCAACTGCCTCAACAGATTGAAAAAGAAGATCAACTGCGGTATATAACATTTAAACATTAATTAGTTAGAGAAGTTATAGACTGGTCTCCACAGTGAATTGCTCGTCGGCATTCAGTGTCATTGAATATGTCCAGCACCAGCTTGCTTCGCATATTGCACAAAAACTTAACTTACTACCCATACAAGATTCAGATTGTCCAGGAATTGCAAAATTAGGACCTTATTATCCATTTTTGTCAACAGTTTTGTAACTTGTTAAATAATAGACCTGACCTAATCAACTATGTGTGGATGTTCGACAAAGCACATTTTCATTTGTCAGTTTTAATCGTCTCCTGATGGTACCAATTTGGTTTATGAAACACCTGTTGAGTGTAGTATATAGTGTTTTATGGACTTGTACGTGTTACGATACGTTAACAAGCAAAACTACCATTATTGGTCTAATAAGAATCGAAAAATGGCCACTTCGTAGCGTTAAAGTAACGTTTCATGTGCAATTTCGTCCTTTGGCATCATTGGGCCTCATTTTTCCAGGATGACAGTGGTGTCGTGCAGACTGTTATATCAGCTCGATATGTAAATGTGCTGGAGACATTTTTGGTACCAGAATTGCGTCGTTTTCCTCAATATCCCGCTGACTTATGGTTTCAACAAGATGGAACCACAGCTCATAACGCAAGAGCTTCTATGGATGTTTTGCAGAATTTGTTTTTGCATCATTTAGTTATCGAAATGGAGTTTTTTGCCGTAGTCTGTCAGGTCCTCAGATCATACAGATTGGGATTTCTTCTTGTAGGGCTCTCTAAAGTTCAAAGTTTACATTAATCGTCCACATACCATCCAGGAGCTTAAGAATAATATATGGGAAGAATTTAAAAGGATACCGGTGAATATGCTGAGAAATATAACGGAAAATGTACTTTCACGATATGATAAATATTTATTGTACATACACAAACGTTTAAAGCAACAACATACTACATACTTTTGTTGAATTTTTGTATATTGCACATATATGTATGTTTATAATGAATTCGTTTAAAGATTTTTCAAGTAGGTTAAGTGATAGACTAGCTCTAAAGCTAAACTTGGCCTGTCTGTGTAATATAAAAAATACATGTATTGCATGTTTCTATTTAAGCTTATTATTCTTGTTATTATTATAAAAGAATTATTTTTGCGATATCAGATTTGGTCCATCAGAACTACGGCTGATTATGAACGCGGGTGTGTGTAGCAAAATAGGGTAATCGAGGTCTAGCAGAATCCAGCCGTCTTTAATTTTGCATTACTTTACTTATGTTTTGATGTTATTAGTTTACTACTGATTGGAAAAAAATATAAGAAAGATACCATATAAACGAGAAATAATGAACCGATAATTTGTAAAGAAAGAATATTTTCAGAAATAATGGAAGAGGAATATCAATATTTACAGAAAACTTTCAATCACAGATACTACAATTTCATATTACTCACTCAACCCCAGATATCATAAACTAGCAGCATATTCTATGATACATAGAGCTTTATCATTGCCCCTTTCAGAAGAGCATTTAAAAATTAAATTAAAGACTATAAAAGCAATAGCCTGAAACAATGATTTTTTGGGAATTACTATAGAAAATTTGATTAATAAAAACTATTCAAATTGGCTTGTTATAGTAGTTACCCATACACTAAAGACTACGACGACACCAATAAATATGTATCTATAACATACTTTGGTACAATTTCAGAAAAAAATGCTTAACATAATCTAGATGTTAGTATCAACGTTAAAACTTTTAAACATTCTGTATAATGATAGAGACAAAACTAGCAAATTGAAGAAACTAGGAATATACAAAATTACAACATATTTGGATTGAAATGCCTTTTATGTAGGTCAAACTGATTGCTCGTTTGATACTAGATATAAAGAACATTTACGTTCTTTTGAACTTGTAGTGAAATAATAACTTTCACATTTAAATACTTTTATTATTGATTTAAATCTTAGCAAGGATAGACGAACAATAATTCAATTAGTCAGGTGATTTATACCAACTTACAACAGATGTCGCTGAGATTCTATGATAATAATTCAAATTCCTTAGATACAAAAAAAACTTTTTTAAATAACAACCATAAAAGCCCGCAGACATTTAGCTAATTATGTAATTTGGGAATTTATAGTGATTTTGCTTGGAAATCCTCAGGTCAGTTACGTTTTAATAGAATTTATTTATTAATGGTTGTCCGGTTTGTAAACAGGTACTTTTTTTACATTATTACTGCTAAGTTCGTGTATACATTTTATGTTTTTCTTGTAAAGAATTTCACCGTAAGTTATATCCAAGAAGATTAAATAAACTAACTTTTTCTGAGCTATTGGTTTCATTCCGATACAAGGCAACGAATCAACACTTTGAGAATATAGTCCAATTTTTTCATTTTGATACAAACTCCAATGACAGATTAAACTCTTTCCAATCATATTTTAGGTCAGGATACAATTTTCCTAATTTAAACAATCTTAACATATTACATACAAGGAATCATATCAATATCATAGTACACTTTTGATATATTTAAATTGCAAGCGTTTCATCCAATTGTAAAAATTCCCCATATTTGTTGACTTATCGCCTCTATACATCTGTTTTTATAAAAATACCCCAGTTCAGCCTTTTGTGATCAACCGCCTGCAACTCTTTAGGAAAGCATTTTCGTACACATGTGTTTATAGGAAATTCTCGCCTTATTTTTGAACGCGTTCCTTTTCTGGCGGACAGGAGTTTCTGGACACTCTATATAACACATACTGGACAACTGAAATTATTTAAAAGCTTAGGATTTACAAAACGTAATAAGAGTGACAGGTGATCTATCCCAAATAGTCCGATTTACTGGTTAGTAGCCTCAATCGAGTGAATCTGACATCGTCACTGCGACTAGTTGGTCTAGGTTCATCGAACAGAGATGAGAGTTTAGATATAAATAGACAGTTTTATCAAAATTATACGAAAATTGGGTAAAATTTAGAGAGGCACATTCATGTCGTTTTTTAAAGACTGGCTTGAACAAGTGTAACCATATTTACACATTTGTAACAGCTTGATCGAGCTAAATGGTACCGGTAATGGTGAGGAAAGCTGACCCATGGCAACTAGGTCGCAGACGGGTCCTTTTTACCAACTACCAGCCGTCGTCATGGCCATGGGCCTCTCTTATTCCATCGTCGAATCTTTTCGATTTTCTAATAGGCACTCTAGACGATCAATAGTATTGACAATAATATTGAAACAATAACATTGGTAATACACGTCAATGTCTTTCCTGACCTTACATCAGTCCAACAATCCAGGTCTATATACGATCAATAATATTGTCAATATTTCTTTGTATTTCCCCCCCTTTTGTGGTCACTTCCTGTGGATGACTTACTGGCTATTCTCACACTGTGGGAGGTTCAGATTCTAGCCTATGCAGATGATTTAATCATACTAGTAGGATGAAACTGAAGGAGTAATATCTAATACCCTTTAAGAGACACTGGATGCAGTGGGTAACTGGTGTAACAGGGAACAGATGTCTGTGAACCCTCAAAAAACTATAATAGTACCATTCACCCGGAAATGGAAGCTGGAATAAAGTTCAGTTTCATTAAGAGACTGAACTTATTGGGTGAAATATAATTAGGAATATGACCGAAGTGGAGGGTCCACAAGGACCCACTTAAAAAAACCATACCATGATTTTTGTAATGTCCAAAATTAGATGAAAGCTGAATATTTTAGCACAAAATGCTATGCACTATAACAATTATTTTTTGACACTAGAATAAAAGTATATGATTAATAATTGTTCTAAATGATTTGAAGTTAGATTCCGGTGTCTGTCTTTCAAAATCCATTTGTAGTTTGAAAACGACCATTCCACAGACATAACTAAATCGTATTTAAATTACTGAAAGTTTCAAAACGTTCGATTCTTGTGACACAAGATACATTCTTTACAGTATTTGTAATAAAGTTCTGTGGTATTAAACTCTAGTTCCGGGTTGTTTTGTATTCACTTGTCCACAGTATTTCGCGAAGAAACCCGTCGAGATATTTTTTTCACCATAACACAATAAAACGCCTATCTGTCGAAATACAATTGCAAACTGCAGATCGTCTGGGTCGTGTGGCAAGCTCACACCTGTCTTCAATTGCGATGTATGTATGGTGGGGATTCTGTCACACGTATGTCTGCATCTTTTATTTATTTGAACTGCGACATATAGGTGTTTTCAATTTATAACAGACCTTTTACGATCGTGAAAAACCTACATTTAATTTAGTGCTTTGTTGTTTAGTTTTAAGTAATTCATATGGGATTAATTAATTTTAGACTTTTTCCGTACTAATCTTCTACATTTAAAAGATGACAATACAGCATATAATTTGTAACATGACAGCACCCATATTTAAAATATAGTTTTTTTTTATTCACTGTTTCAAGTTTCAAATAATTATGCGAGTACATATGTAAGTGTGTTGTATTTTGCAAGGAATTAGTGATATACAGTAAAATAACATGACTATTGATAAATTCATAAAAAAAATCGTACACTACTGCATTTCACAGTATTTATTATCAATTTATTAGCTGTACTTAAGCCCGTAACTGAAATTATTAGCTGAGATGTGGTCTATAATCATAGTCATATATATGTATCAAAACATATTTTTTTAGTTATTTCCTCCTTTGTAAAACAAACGCATACTTACATTGTAAGTTGTTTTTATAAATGAACTTTTGTTTTTTCATCTCACTGTGTATATTGTAACGTAACATTGGCTTGAGAAATTTGAAATATGGAAGTAAAGAGATTGAAGTGATGGGATATAAAGTACGACCGCTTTGGTAATGTGTCTGCGATTTGTCCATAACAAAGCATTGGCAGGGTGACTGCCCCAGATATTACCTACGTACCCTGGTCTGTATTATACTACTATAACAAAATGAATACTTACAGCTCCTCCAGGTGGCTGTAATGGGCGAACGATGTCTCGTTGATGCTCGTTATGTTGTTACTTGTTAAGTCCCTGGAATAAAAAAGGTAATTAAGAATAATAAAATTAAGACAATTTTATATACATTTTTATTTTTAATAGGCTCCTTGCACTTCTATTCTAATATTAAACATTAACAATTATCAAATCTCTTTTAACATTTCATACCGGGAAAATGTTTAAATTACTAATTGAACTTCCGGGAATATCAGATGCTGTGAGAACACTATCCTATTAGCGCGACGTAGGCCACAATATGTAATAATAATAATAATACTTTACTCATCCACATTTACATGATATAGGACAGGTACGGGGATCAAAACAATTTATACATGTTCACTAAATAAGAAGTAAGAAGTTACTTCAGAACAGACAATTATACACAAAACAAATATAAAATCTAAAATAACTTTACATATTAAAATGATATTTATTGTATTGACAATAAAATATTGTCATTAAAATTTTACTTTTAATAAAAGATTGTCACAAAAATTTTACTTTTAATTAAAAGTCGTCACTCATATATTCATCTAAAGAGTAGTAGCATTTACTTCTTAGCTCAGATTTAATTTTAGATTTATACTCCCTATCACTGAGTTCTTTATATGAATTTGACAGTTTATTAAATACCTTTATAGCCAAAAATTTAGGACTTTTTTCATATAAAGATAAACGATGACTTGGAATTTCTAAAGTGCCTACACATCTTGTGTTATAATTGTGGTTGAAATTGAGCTTTTTTAAATTTTTTTAGTTCGGATTTTGCATAAAGTAGCAAACTTAGCAGAAAAAGACTAGGAAGCGTTAAAATACCTAATTTTTTAAAAATATCCCTGCAACTAGTTCTCCTATTTACCCCTACTATACAACGCACAGCTCTTTTCTGTAATTTGAAAACTCGCGTGGCCTCCGGCGATGAACCCCAAACTATGATTCCGTAATTAATCCTGGAGTTAAAGTATGCATAGTAGTAAGACATCAGAACTGATTGATTGACCACCTCTCGTAGTTGATTTAAGCAATAGCAAGCTGGAGCCACCTTTTTACAAATTTCGTTAATGTGCACAGTCCATGAGCAGTTAGCCGATATATGCAACCCCAAGAATTTGGTTGACTTGACCTGTTCGATTGAACTTTTATTAATTTTTATGAGGAAGCTATAGTCAAAATTAACTTTACTAGTGTTGAAACACATGAATTTGGATTTGTTTTCATTTAACAATAAATTATTGGCAGTGAACCAGATGTGTGCTTCATGTAATTGTTGATTAGCCATGGTTACTAAGGCATTTGTATTAGCCGCACTAACTAGTAAGGATGTGTCATCAGCAAACATTACTGAATTTGGGCTGTTAAAACTATTTACATAAATTATATAAAGTAAGGGCCCTAAGACTGATCCTTGCGGAACTCCCACTGACATTTGTAAAATATTTGATTTGCAATGATCTATTTCAGTATAGTGCTTTCTTCCATAAAGGTAACTCCTAAACCAGTTCAGCGACTGACCGCGCACGCCATATTTCTCCAGTTTATTTAATAGAGAGGCATGGCAAACGAGGTCAAATGTTTTACTTAGATCAAGGAAGATACCTATACATTTATTTCTGTCATCTAATTTATCATATAAAATCGTTAGAAATGTTGTAATTGCAGATGTTGTGGTGGTAAACTGTACGCTACCTAGTTCATGCATTAATTAAGTATGGGTGGTTGTTTCTTAAAATTGTTTTATAGTTTCTGGCTGTGATATTTATGCAGACATAATATTATAATGTAAACACCTACTAAAACATTCCCAAACAGGATAACGGGTGCAGTATGCAAATTTATATTTTCTTATAATGTAGACTGATCTCTCGTAAGTTTCTTCATGGTTCTTCTTATGAGCAGTAATCAAACCTTGTGAATATGGTGTGTATAACACGATAGCTTTTATTGTTATTTTATTAGATTTTAGGACACAGTGTTACTTATTTAGTATTTATTTTCATACAGGGTGCAGTATGCACATTTTTTATTGTTTATGTTTACTTCATTTATATTTTCTTATAATGTAAACTGATCTCGCATAAGTTTCTTCTTGATTCTTCTTAAGAGCAGTAATCGAACCTTGTTAACCATTGTATGATTTAACTTTTTTTTAACAAATTTTTTTTTAAAGATACGATATTTAAAGATGTAAATAAAACATATAAAGACAAACTTTTTATTTAAAATTATGAATAAATATGTTCCCAATTTGGCACCGTACGCTTATAAACTGCACTTTAATACATATTTAATTTGTATGAAACTCTACAAAGTAAATGCTTTTCGCATAAAAAGGCAGGTGTACTTTACATTTTTGACAGATAACTCTGCTTTTACCGTTGCATTCCACTTTTTACGGGCATAACATGAGCAACTTGATCAACTCGTGTACATCTTACATTTGGCTGCTTTATAATTGCAATCCATATGAGGATACCCAAAAATCTTTCTAACTCTTCCTTAGATAAATGCAGTGGCTTGTTAGGCCGTATCTGTGTACTGAATAAAACTGTTTGATAAACAATACTATCTAAAAAGATGACATCAAGGAAAAACTTTAAAATTTTATAAGGAGTTGTCAACTGTAGGACTCTGGAGGAAGTCGAGTATTTCCTTGAAACTGGGTAACTTCTGCACTGGTATTCATAATGGAATTTTTCCATTTGACCTCAGATGCTCATCACTACTATAACAAACTAGTTCCTCATGCTGTGTATTATTTTCCACCAAAATGTTGGACTCATCAATATCATCCTCCAAAACGGAATCCTAGCTGTCAGAATGAAGATCTCTTATGTGCGTTGAGTTTTTTCCATAAAAGACTTCGGGTATCAGTGCACTAAATTTATCTAAGTCAATATCCATAATGAACACCTAAAATCTACCTGTTATGCATACTGTTCCCCAATCGGGAACATATATTTGCCTAAAAATTAATTATCGAAAACACGTCTAAATAGCAACAGCTGATCGTTAGGTTATGTCACAGAATACTTTATTTCAAATCTGTCAGTGCCGCCTTCTTTTGATCGACAATTGAACATTATGATGAATATAAATGGCACACGAATAATCCTGGTATAAAAACTTCATAATATTCATAATTATCTTGAATCTAAAAAAAAATATTTTCATTCTACAAACCCCCGTATTAAAATAAATCCTACCCGTTATACGAAATGCGCCGTCATGGTGAATTTACTTTCCAATAATATTTATATTTTTTTATGATGTTATATAACTATTCGTTTTTTTCTTGTTACAAATAATAATTAATTTTAACCTGTCGCCTAACGTAACCTAATTATTTTAATTCTACAAAAAAATAAAAAATCATTTGTAGTGTGTGAAACGTGGTTTTGCAACAGGAAATTCAGTAGGCTCCTCCCCAATTCTATCTGTTCATTAAACGGAGTACAGATATATAAGAGTAATATTCAGGAAGTTCTCAATGTAAAAACAGAAAAGCCGCTTAATGCATACATGTAATCATAACATCTAAAGAAAATTGTTTTTGTAAATTGTGGATAAAATATATCTAAGTCGAGGCGTTTACATATCCACTATTAAAGCATCTCGTATGAAAAGAAAACCAGAAATTCAGTTCTCATGGAACGCTCGTGGACAAAGAATTTATGTCGAATGAGAAAAGCAGGAATTTAAAGAAGGCAAACACACGATTCATAACAAATCTCGATAAAGGAACGTGTTCTTCTCAAAGATCAACAGCATTCACTAACATAAACACCGATCTTAGAGATGTGATATCATACCAGTTTAACAACTATAATATACCATAAAGAGATGAAAGATTTTTCTATTCAGTTTGCTCTACATTGAGAAGTTACATACTTCAGCAAATGATGCACCTAGTTAAATGATAAAAAAATCTAAATAAACTTTTATTAAAAGGTCCTTCATTTAAGAGACGGAAGGCTTGAACAAAATTGGGTAAAAAATAACTATTTTTGTATACGATAAAGTTGAATTTTTACTTTAACAATTTCATGTGCGCCACAATCATTTAGTGTTTAACTGGTACGTTGTTTCCATGGCTGATTTAATTCACAATTTTGATTCATAACGAAATATAGATTAGATCAATTTTAGCTATCACTGCATTCCTTCAATGCACAGAAAAATATTGGTAAGTCTTACGGCAATACAACAAATATAACTTTGTGGAGGAAATTTTACGAGGAAATAAGATGAAATCTCAAATATCAAATATTCAAGGCCGTAGAAGATTTAGAAAAAAACCGGGTAGTAACAAACCTTATTTATGCCACTGAAAAATTATTAAACGAATGGAATTTGTAGAAGCTACTTGTCAACAAACTGACAGTTTACGATATCTTTTCATCTTTTGGTTCTTAATACACGAAAATCCTATGCTGAACAACATTCAGAAATATTTTAAAACAAATTAGGTATCGTCTTTTTGGTAAAAGTTTAAAATACGGAATATAGTAACGCTTACTTTTACGAAAACGTATCACAGATAAGTATAACATATATCTTTTAAACAATTATTTATGCACATTATGTTCAGTACGACTGACTGAATAATATTATTTTTAATTATAACTATCCTGTTCAGTAAAACCAATAAAAAAAATAAAAAAAATTTAGCGTTATTATATTTTATTTCATTCTATATTTTAAACTTTTACCAAGAAGAGGATAATTTGTTTTAAACTAATATAACCCTGAGGGAATTTCACTATACAATTTCAATTATTCTGTTCTCTGAAGACATTAATATTTATAACATTAGGATTTACTAAGATTCCTAGTTACTTTCGAGGCTTTCTAAGGGACATCTTGACAAAGAAAAAATGCAGAAACACGTGTCGGTTTCAAGTTTTGAAGTGATTGTTCAACTGGTGAGTACTTTTGTTTTATTTATTTTTGGTTTTACTAAACAGAGTAGTTAAAATTAAAAATAACATTATTGAGTCAGTCGTACTGAATGTATTGTACATATTATCTTTTTTTTAATCCAAGTTTCCGCGTTTTGGCAAAGATCCGGAAATTTATTTGTTTAAAAATATATATGTTGTACTTATCCGTGATAAGTTTTTGTAAAAGTTAGAAAATAATAATTAGCAAACATTTTTAGCGTTATTATATTTAATTTCATTCTTCAAAAATATTATTTTCAACACTCGTTGAAAGGCGATGCAGTTCAAATTAAAAAATAATTAGAATTGATTTATGCCAACTATTCAGTGGCATGGGATTTACTTAAGGAGATATTCGAAAATAAACAAAATAATGTAAAATCTCATACGAAAAATAATTTCGAATTAACAGTAGTAAATAAAGATACGCCTACACATCTCATTGATTTTTTTTGGTCATATGGCAATTTTCATAGGGATGCGTCACAAAGATTTGTAGTAAGATTACTATTGTGCGGTAATTATAATCAGTTAGTGGATAATAAGGAATAACCAATTAAAAGATTTTATTCTTTGGAATTTAGGTTTTTAGCGGAACAAAAATGGAAAGAAACTTAATCTTAATTTATCGATGCCCTCATGCGAAAACCTCGTAAATTTTTGAGATTTTTGTTCAATTTCTTAAATAAAGGATAAACTTGTTTGCTATGTAAATCTCAAATCGCCACGTGCTACTCGGAATTTAATATTCGACTAAACGTCAGTCAATTCTCCCGTGGAAAACCTGGTAACTCCCATTAATTTTGTAGAAATATGCTATTCTGTAGTCGTTATTTTGTTTTAAAAGTGTGTTTTAAGAAGTTTAGTTTAATAACTAAGAACAAATCTTTCTAATAATATTACATAAATTACACTTAAAACAACGCTAGCGTAAAGTTTTAATTAATAGCAACTTAAGTTTTCAAAAATTCTATTTAAATCATGCCACACACCATCATGTGCATAATTAGTTATTAATATAAATATTCTCTGATTAATAACGATTTTAGAAAAGTAATTAATTGGACCGTTTGGGTTTGATGATATATGAAACGGACAATAATATTTGGAGACATTCGAGAAAGAATAATGTCAGCTATACAAAATGCTATGTAACGGGAAGGTATTCATATGGTTCCAGTAATATGGTTGATGTGCACACAACACACGGACAGTACAACAATTTTTAATAGAAAATGTTAATGATCGTGTCATATCAAACAATGGACCTAGCCTGAGGTCAGCGAGGTCATCAGATATTACACCTCAGTACTATTGTCTCTAGGGCATGCAAAGAAGTTCGATTTTCCCAAACACCACGAACCATTGGAGGAAAAAGTATTGCATGCTTTAGCTTCAGTAACCGCAATATTATATCAAGGATAATTTTTTCAGTGCTGAAGAGATGTGTGAAGTGTGTTCAAAGAAATTGGGGACATATCGAGCAATTTTTCCAATTTTTATTTCAATACTTTCTAGTTTTGTCGTCCAATCATAAAAAAATTAAGTATCTATTTATTTACTTATTATACAAGTAGTGTGTTATCTTCACAAAATCTGGTTTCTAAAATTTGCTTATTTTCGTACCTCCTCCACAAAAAAATGCTGAATTTCTCATTTAATCGAATTCTTGCATAATAAAATTCTATGAAGTGCCAACTCTGTTCATAGCCTACTTGTTGAAAAGTCTGGTTTTTTAATTGTTGCTGCCTCATCATACAAATTTTTGTAGTTGTGATACATCTTTACAAAGCACATGGAAAATGTTATATAATCAACGAAAAATACAAAGGGTGCAACAGAAAATTTAAAAACAGATTTAAAGTTGTTATTTTATCTACCTTAATAACAATGTGGAAGATGCGTGTTTGAGTTTTTATGGGCTACTTATTTCAATTTTTGATACTTGCGTACCGAACTTCAACTTTAAAAAATCTAAGAAATATCCTCCGTGGTTCTCCTATAATATCATTAAAGATATCAAGTTGAAGGCACGAAAACTTGATGAATATAAAAAAGTGGTAACATAATATGTCAAAATGAATTTTAACAGCTAAGAAGCAAAATAAAATTGGATATAAAAATGGCCTACAGAAATTATATCAGAGCAGCAGAAAATAACATTAAAGACGATTCATCTAAGTTTTGGGCATTCTTAAATAGTAAAAAAGGGTCAACGAACATTTCTAATGTTATGAAATATAATGACTCCGTAATAAACAAGCCTAAAGATATTTTAAATGCATTTGCTGATCACTTTAGCAAGTCATATGCACCTTGTAACAATTCGCTTCGAGAAGCATTAGATAGCGAGCCCAGTTTCAACAATAACTCGGTGTTTCAGGTATCGCGTTTCACGGAGGAGGAGGTCCTTAGGGCCTTGAAGAAAATAAAAAACAAAATAACTACTGGTCCTGATGGTATCCCTGCTTTTTTTACTAAAAGACTGCGCTATTATTTTTGCATCGCCTTTAACGAAAATCTTTAACTTAATTTTAAAATGGAGCTATTTTCCTGTTTTGTGGAGACGGTCGAAATTTTGCCCAATTTTTAAAAAAGGCGACAAATCAGATATCTCAAACTTTCGTGCAATCTCTATAATTTGCAACTTTGCTAAAGTTTTTGAAATTCTGTTACATTATGCCATTTACAGTAATATTGGTAATCAAATATCAATTCATCCACACGGTTTTATGAAGGGACGTTCCACAACAACAAACTTGCTCTGCATTACGCAATACTTGTCTGAATCCTTAGATGATCAATCACAAACAGATGTCATTTACACAGATTTTTCGAAAGCATTCGACAGGCTTGACCATAAAATATTGCTTAATAAACTTTGTAATGTTAAACTTTCTGAAAACTTAGTATCTCTTTTTCAATCCTATCTGTCTAACAGATACCAATCTGTTGCATTTAATGGTTTCAAGTCTGTCGAATACATTGCTACCTCCGGAGTTCCGCAAGGATCTATTCTCGGTCCATTACTTTTTGTTATATTTGTTACTGATATCGCAGATGATTTAGAGGTCAGATATTTAATGTATGCCGATGATCTAACGCTTTTCTGCAGGATCGATAGCATAGAGGATTGTATCCATCTGCAAGAAAACGTACAAAAAAATTAGTAATTGGTGCAATAAACACAGACTTCCTTTAAACACCCAAAAAAGCTGTTATGTCTTATACACGCAAATTATCCTCAATATCATACGAGTATAGCATTAATGATGATGTACTAAATAGGCCTGACACGCTCCGGGACTTAGGTGTTATTTTTGACAAATCACTTACATTCAACTTTCATATTAACACCGTTGTGTCTGAAGCTAGCAGATCGTACGGATTTATAGTTAGAAATTCGCGTGATTTTTCGAATATTGACACACTCAAGATGCTTTACTGTTATTATGTTAGATCGAAGCTTGAATATGCCTCAGTTGTCTGGTCCCCTCAGTACAATGTATATATCAATAACTTAGAAAAAGTTCAACGTAAATTTATGAAATTTCTGTATTTTAGAACCGAGGGTAACTATCCAGAGATTGGCTTTCCACAGCAAGAACTGCTTGATAAGTATTCCTTCAATAGTTTACGTGCGTCGTAGGCGTGAGTGTATATCTCAAATATTTTTATATAAGCTCATTAACAACAATATCGATGCACAGGAACTAGTGTCTAAATTATATTTTTACATCCCAAGAACAACTTCACGTCACAGTAATGTATTTTACCTAACGACACCTCGGTCAAATGCTCTGAAATTCTGTCCGATTCACATAATCTGCGAAAATCATAACTCCATCTGTACAGATATCGACATATTTAATTGCAGCCTTAGTGATCTGAAAAGCTATTATGATGCAGGCTAATATGCTGTCTTTGTTTTTCTTTGCTTTTCCCTGTTTTTCTTTATTTTATCATATATCTCATCTATTAAAAAATGTTCTTTATTTCTCATTATTGTACGTGTTTATTTTAAACTAAGGTTTATAGTGTGCGAATAATGTTTACATACATGTGTTCTTAATTTTAAGCTTTAACTCTTTTGTACTTTTGTTACAACTTTATAAATAAATAAATAAATAAATAAATAAATAAATAAATAGATAAATAAATAAATAAATACATAGATAAATAAATAAATAAATAAATAAATAAATAAATAAATAAATAAATAAATAAATAAATAAATAAATAAATAAATAAATAAATAAATAAATAAATAAATAAATAAATAAATAAATAAATAAATAAATAAATAAATAAATAAATAAATAAATAAATAAATAAATAAAGAAACAAACAAACAAACAAACAAACAAATAAATAAATAAATAAATAAATAAATAAATAAATAAATAAATAAATAAATAAATAAATAAATAAATAAATAAATAAATAAATAAATAAATAAATAAATAAATAAATAAATAATTAAATAAATAAATAAATAAATAAAATAAACGACATAACAATACATCCACCTCCAATTTGGGACACACCTTATATTCACAAAATCAGGAAACTGTTACTATAAAAATGCAAAAATTACTATATCTCCCTTTAATTAAAACCATTAACATTTAGAGCTGCAAATTATAGTAAATTAACACAAGCGATGATTAATTAAAATTTGTGGCAAAGAAAAAGAAAAATTATTTTTATAGTTGTTTTTGTGGTGACATAAGGTGTGTTTGAATCATTTAACAGATAATTGAATTAGATACAACGTGATTAATGGTAGATTTGAACGTTTTAATTCAATTATACATCAAAGCGAACATCAACCCTGATTTGATTGGATAGAACCTTCCGTTAAACGAATTTATTGTGGAAAACAGCGGTTACATCTGTACAGGTTTATTAGATTTTCACTCACTTTCAGATTAATCTAACTTGAACTGGAAATTTTCGATGCTTTAAGCTACATTATAATAACATAATTATTTCATTGCCTTAATACCTGAATTTATTAATCACTTCATGTGCCTTATATTTTGTGTGATCATAAAGTCTTTATAAGTTAATATTTTATTAAGTAATAAATACTTATCACAATTATTATACCCGCTCTTTGCTAATCGCTAATACTTATTTGACTAACCATTCTGATATAATACAATTTATGTAAATTATAAAAGGTTAACCATTGAGTACAGAGTAAATTATAAATAATCTACAGTTCAGTGTAGAGATGTAAATATACATAACGCCATAAAATTGCCGACAAAGATGCCGATAAAAATGCCGTTCGGTGGCATTTGTGATTTTGTGGCGTTTTTTATATTTATTTTATATTTGCGATGAGCCATACTGTACCAATATTTTTAACATTATTGAATCACTCTATATATTTCGTTCGAATATGATGCCTAGATACTTAACTGAAGGTTTATATGGGAAAAAATAAGGTCCTATATTTATTACGTTTGAAGGTTGAAATCTTCTTCGACTAAATGTGCAATGTGCATACCGTGAATTTCGTCTTCGAAATAGTAAAGCCTATATCTTCTGACCATGTACGTATATTATTTGCTACAGATGAGAGAACTTCTCTGGTCTTTTCAATTATTTTGTCTTCATAATAAACACACAAGTCATCAGCAAATTGTAGAACTTCTATTTTCGGGCTTAAATACGATGTAAAATTTGATGTATATATTATGAATAATAAAGGACTCAAAATGCTGCCTTGTGGTAGTCGCGTTCCATGGCTCAGTGATTATTTCATTAATTTATATATATATATATATATATATATATATATATATATATATATATATATATATATATATATATATATATATATATATATATATATATATATATATATATATATATGATTAAATATGATTTGCAGGAAACAACTACTCAGCGGGCAAATACCTCGACCTGCATTGAACTACACCTTCAAATCATGATTTGATAAAAATTATCGGGAGTCCTATTTCGGTGAGTTTTTCTGTCAAAATATTTAGCTGTACTCCATCATATGCCCCTTTACTGTCCAAGAACAAAGCAGAGATGGAATTGTTTTTTGTGAATGCTAGTTGTATGTCTGTAGAAAATATGGCGGAAACTTCTTGAGTAGATCTGCCTTGTCTGTATGCAAATTGTGTATTTGGTAACTTGCCATGATATTCCAACCAATGTTCAAGTCGATTCTTTATGAGTCGCTCGTATGTTTTCATAATACATGAGGCAAGTGCTATTGGCTTGTAGGAATCTGCTTTATATTTGGGTTTGCCAGGTTTTAAGATTGGGATGACTAGTTAATTATTCCAATCTGGTGGGATTGGTACCTTCTCAATCCATATGGCGCGGCGTTATAAACATTTAAAAGGAATTGTTTACCACAAGGAGACATATATGCTAGCATGGAGTAATGTACATTATCCGTACCTGGTGAACTATTGTTATTTTTTATTTCAGAGCTCGATTTAACTCGTCCATAGTGAATGGTTCAAGTAAATAAGAATTTACATTTTCTACTGTAGTGGAAGAGAAAGTAGTTTGATTATTTACCCATTGTGGTGCTAACTTGGCATGAAAGGTTTGTATCCAGTTGTTTTCTTCTAAAGGTATTTTATTTTCTTTTTTTCTGTTTTTAAATCTATTTAATTTGGTCCAAACTTCCTTCAGGGGCACGTTTTTGTTTAAACTAGAACAATAGTTTTTCCAACTTTCAACATTTGGGTTTTCTATATGTCTTGCCAAGTACTGTCTTCTATTTCTTACGGCGTTTTCACATTTGTCGTCCCACCACGGTTTAAAATTGTTTTTTCTGCTGATGTTTTTAGTGGATTTTACTTTTGGAATTGATAAATCAGCCGCTTCATTTATGTTATTGACTAGTTCTGAGTAATTTATGGAGGCAGTTACTGCGTTACTTTCCATATATGTTTCATACAGATTCCAATCGGCGCGTTGTGTATTTTCCATATTTTGTGACTTCTTATTATTGGTTCTTTAGAGCATACTTGAGATTTTATTATTACAGATAGGTAATCTAGCCATGAGGGTCATTTTCTACGCTCCAATCTCTGGTGAACACAGTGTTATATCCACTGCACTTTTCCTTATATTTAACTTCGTAACTAATGTTGCTTCTCTATTGTTTAAGTATACCACATTTGCAGAATCAATCGCATCTACAAATATACGTCTTCAAAATCGCAACCCCAAACTTGCTGATGTGCGTTAAAATCATCAGCATTAAGATAAGGTGTCGGAATACATTTAAAAAATTGGCTCCATTGGTTTACAGTAATTTTTGTTTGTGGTTTGATATATAAAGATAAAGCTTTGTTATTATGCTTTAACGCAATATTGGCACAATAAACGAAACAATGCTCGCCCGGTAGTGCTTTTCTTCTTCATTATTGCTTTGCAGTTTGCATACAATAAAGTGAAAACTATAATAAAAATAAATGAATATATGTGTTTCTTCAAAGATAACCTACATTCTGCTAAACCTTAAATTTGTATTCGCAAAGAGAAAGTACATCATTTTCTTATTATATATCATCTGTAGAACAAATAACATTTTTTTACGTGCGTACTAGCACGTCCGCACACACGCACGCATCCACCCGATCCTTCCTGCTGCCCGCCAGACAAACAAACAGCAACAAAATAAAAAGAAATGAAAAAGTCATTCAAATTCTATTTACCGCTTTTGAAACAAAGACTCGAAGAGTCAATATTTATTCACCCAATATACACGAGGTTTAATGGGGAAAGAAATTAGCAATAATTTCTTCGCTTTTACGAAGTTACTGTTCGAAATAATTGTAATATCAATTTGAGTAAATTTTTTGTCATATCATGACCACGGTTAAATGGATTCATTACGTAATATTTTGTAGAAACTTTTCAAATAATTTTAAATCATGATTATTATAGCACGATTATTATATTTAAATATTCTATTAATTGTAAACATGACGCTACCTCTAATTATGATATATAGAATAGTTTCCCTAATTTTATGATAATATTCCAACAAATACAGTCATGTCTAGAAGACGTCATTATTAGGTCGTTTTTTATGCGTAGTGACGTCAAAAATTGCATAAATATGACGTTCGCACGACGGACGTCATATTTATATTTTTTTATTATTATTTATACTTTTTATATGTTATTTATATATGGATTTATATGGCATATTGGGCTAAATTAAAGGCGCAAGATTAATACCTCACTATACAAGGCATCCTCTATAAACGTTGCACACTAGTCTCAGTCAAAATAAAATGTCTGTGGGATCACAGTAGCATTCCACATAGCTCCTGTGAGGATAACGGAGGTGATTTGAATATTGAATATACACATACCTAAGTTGATTATACCTAAACTTGTAGTCAAGTGGATGAGGCCTAAGTAGCACTATCTCTGTATGAGATACTTGTTCTAATTGGGACATTTAAAAATTTATCGCTAAATATTAAAACTCTTCCAAATTCTACTCTTTTTAGTATTAATTTCTTAAAACGTGAATGATGTAAATATTTTGTCAATTTAAAGATCTAAATGAAATGTCAAACTGACACCTCTATGGTAACGTAAATAAAACGTCATATTTCTGACGTCTAAAAAACATACTAAATCGGCGACATCGGCGACGAATAATTATCAAATATTTACTTGAAAATTATGTCAGTGTGTTTGCTGTGACACTAGCTGTAATTTGGTTTTTGAACAGTCAAAGTAGAATTAGTATTAACGGAGATTTACTAAAAACATATCGATGTTTAAACCACTTGCACGTTGTAAGAAATTTTAGGAAAGATAACTTAGAAAATACACTACAACCACATAAATTAGACAACCCTCAAATCCAAAGCTGGAGCCGCATGGGCGAAGGTTACACTGTTGAAAAAAATACGGACACACAACCACCCCCTTCGATTTGTCCGGGTCGAAGCCAGGATTTGAACTCAAGAATCGGCAGCTACGGTTGTCACACAACGCTCTAGCTCTAACTGCGTTAACGAGCTCGTTGGTGCAATGAGTTTTATGTTTTGAGTTAATTTTAAAAACCTATTGCTTGACTATTATGAATATTTTAAAATATTCAGTAATATTTATTCTATTAATATTGTCATTATTTTTCAATAAAAAAAAGTCTTGCGGATCTTAAAGAAGGTTTAAGTTTAGTAATTAACGCCATTTACAATATTAATAAAAGCTAAAATATGTTTATGACCTATTCAAAATTTAAATAATATAATTGGATCTCCTTTGAAAAATACTGTGTAAAACAGATTGTGTCAGGAACATATTAAGTAGTTTAATCGTATAAATGATCTCTCAGCTATGGTGACAGTTCTCTTTAAAATCATACAATGTCTTTCCCACATACAAGGTTCAAAACGGTAGTGGATTCGTGATTTGAGAGTCATTTATCATGCCTTTTAGACCCAGGCGCTTTGTCCTGGCTAAGGACGATAATCAAAGTAGGAAGAAGAGAACAGCAGGGAGTTCGTTAACCCGTCAACCCAACAGTACAGTTGTACGCACAGAATCATGCTGAACTTTCTATGTGTTTTTCATAAAAATGGACCTTCTTTACGTTATTCGTTTTTGATAAGGATACAATTATTTTATTGTTAATAGAATTGTTTGTTTAATGTTTCGTTGTATAGCACAATAAAACAATATATATTTCTGCAAGAGGAACATTTTAGGGAATTAGGGATTTCTGACATTTACCCTTTTTATATATCTTTGGTGTATTAAACAAGGAATGTTATTTTTATTAGATACATTAATCAGTGGATTATTCTCATCTCACAAATAAATCATTCGTAAAATATAGAATTTGAAAAACATATTATAAAATAAAATTTACGCAATAATTTCTTTTCAAATCTCTAATTTTTTGGCATTGTTTTACAAATATCTTTTTGTCATTTCATGAACATGCATAGACTATTGCATAATAAAATACAGACTTAAAATTAAAAACCATACATCAATACTTATTCGTAACTCCACGTAAAACGATGGCTGCGGTTATAATGGAATTATTCCATAATTATGGGAAAATATGAGAATAATCTGCCAGATGTCGTGGTAATCTGGGAATTCGTCATTTATGATCGCGTCCATGTACGTCAAATTTTGTAGTTATAGGTTTTCTGTTAAGGTTTACCCTTGGTATACCTTGGCAGCTGATATTTGCCACGGTGAAAGTGCAGCTGGTGTAGCAGGCATTTCTTCCTGCTGACGAGGGGCTCTTACATAATCTGTCTTGTGCAAGAAAGATATTAACTCTCAGGTTTTGTTGAGTGCATGCAATCGCACCATGCATCCCCTACGCGTATGACGTACGACACTCTCGTAGCAGGTTAACAAGAAATCTCGAAGATCCTTTGTCTACTTAAAGTATACTGGTTCATATTTGTCAACATTGGGACCTTACGGTAGGGTCCCTCCTACCTGCCTCTGACCCATAACCAAAGGGTCCTTCACCCCTCCAAGTCGAAAACCAGAGGTTCCGGTCCTTTGAATGGTTAGTCTGGAGAACCCACGGCCGACATCTGTCAGAGTTGCCTGTCCAGTTATTTTTTTTCTTTGGTTGCCCGACGTTGGACAGTCCTCCCGTGGCCTCCGACGCTTCACAGGAGTCGCGCCAGCACATTAACCACAGCCACTCCCCACATCGCGCAGGGTTAGTGACTGTAGGTTCCGGAATCGTGTGCGCTAAGCAGACGGAGAGAACCAAGAATGACCGCCTTCTGCATTTGGCTTGCTAGCCACTCAGCTGATTTTTGGCAGGCCGGTATGGTCTTCAGTTCCTAGAGTAGCGTAGGCTTTATCCCTCCGAGTACACCGATTATTAGGACAACATTTTGACTGAGTAGCCTGGGTACAGCACTTGGAGCTCGTACCGGAGATCACGGTATTTGGTTCGTTTCTCCTCCTCCTTCAAGGTGATGTTTTTCTCCCCAGGTGCCGAGAACTCGATGACATACATCACCTTGAGTTGATGGTCGAGGAGGACTATGTCAGGCCTGTTGGCTTGGATTAGCCTGACCGTCGGGAACGAGTAGTTCCAGTAAATCCGGCATTTCTCGTTCTCGACAACGGACTCAATATCTCCGGGGACGTAAGGCAGCACTGGTGTCTGGTGTACCCCGTACGAATGCCTTAGATGGTACTATAGCACTCGTAACGCCGCGTTATGTCAGTGGATGTAGGCCGAAATCGCGTACATGGGGCATGCAGTTAGTATGTGCATGACTGATTCCGGCGCCTGATGGCAGGTCCTGTAGTAGATATCAGGAACCTCTACACGCCACACGCGGCTGCGGTAGACCAAGGTGTTGATAACATCATCTTGGCAAGCCATAATGAATCCCTCGGTCTCCGACTTAAGCCCTGCTGACCTTAGAAAGGCGAATGTCAGCCTGGTCGATAAACCCAGTGTTTCTATGTTCTTATAGAAGACACCATGCTCGAGTTTATCGACGTGCTGCCGAAACAGATTTTCCTGTTCGGCAGCTCTAATTCGGGCTTTCATACGATTTGGCTGAAGTTCGGTGACTGACACAACATCAGCACCTCGCCGACCTCCTCGCCTGATGTCAAATGCGAGACCGAGTTCATCTGCGGCTCTTTTTGCTGCCTTGAACAATCCTGCTCTCACTCCTACAGTTTCGTGGTGTTTTACAAACTGTAAGAGTGGATCTGAGCTCCTGTGGATGTTACATGCCATACTCAGTACTACTCTGCCATGCGTACACTCCAGGCTCAAGAGTCCTCGGTCCCCCCCGTTGACGTGGGAGGTACACACGAGGAACGGACGATCTAGGATGAATACTTCTGTGAATATTCATCATCTTGCGGGTATCCCTATCTAATTGGCGCAGCTCCTCTACTGTCCAGTTTACTACTCCGAAGGAGTAGAGCAGAACCGGAACGGCCAGCATATTAGTTGCAGACACCTTGTTCTTCCCCGAAAGTTCGGAAGACCAAATCTTTCGGAGGCGGTGTCTGTACTTGGCGCGGAGAGAATCTTTTTATTTGTGATACATCCTGGATGTGTGTTTGTTGCACACCCAGATATGTATAGGTCTCTCCAGCATCCAGATGTCTTAGGATGCTTCCGTCTGCGAGTTGCGCATCTTCAGGGAATTCCCCCGCATCGTCCTCTCTTGAGGTGGACGACTGCACATTTGTCCAACCCGAACTCCATACCAATTGCCCGCGTATATTCTTCGACCACCCTGAGAGCGTTCGCGCTCTCCGGAGGCATAAAGTTTATGGTCATCCATATAAAATAGATGGGTGACCTTATGCCTCCGGTCGCTGGGTGGCCCACATTGATATCCGCGGGTTTGGCGGAGCCCAACAGACAACGGCAGCAGTGAGATGCAGAAGAGGAGAGGACTCAGGGAGTCACCCTGGAAAACTCCTCTCCTAAATGCCACCTGCTCTGTCGTGACCCGCTGTGCACCTGATGTTATGGTGAAGCGGGTCTTCCAGAGCGGCAGCAGCTGTTCTATGCATCTCACTAGTGGTGCTGGTACCGCAAGACATTCGAGCAAGTACAACAATAGCTCATGCGATGTTGTTTCAAATGCCTTGTGGTAATCAATCCAGGCCATCGATAGATTCCGCTTGTATTGCACAGAATCCTGTGTAATGCAGCGGTCTATCAGCAGGCTGTCCTTGCAACCTTATTATTATTATTATTATTATTATTATAATTATTAAAGACTACCTTAGACTTAACCTTATCGACTTTTGAGCACTCTACTGAATATCTTTACCATTTTAATAACACTAAAATTGTGGCGTTTTCTTCTTTCTATCTGCTGCTTTAATGATCTTCCGAATATAATTACAAGAAAGTGTGATAATTTGACTATATATTTCATCACGAGGAACGCAATTGCGTCATGCAGCCACTGCGTGTAGTTTTGCCACACTGGAGTTAGTTCCATAGATAATCTCTTAGTCTTTACGTCAATTTAAAGGGTCCATGTTCGCCTCTAAAATGGTCATTATCCGTTGAGGTTTCAGATAAGAACAGAGAATTGTGAAAGTTATGTCCTCTTTCATTATCTTGAACCTGAGGGACATATTTTCAGGATGGTTTTATGTGTTTTATGATTTATTTTATTAATAATATTACAAATTTTATTATTACTTTTATTTACCAACAAAATTTTAAATGGCAATTGGGTCAATCAGGTCCGCTTCTATCAGTATGATCACCCGCACCACACAATTTCTCCTTTCTAGTCAAAGAGTAAAAAGTAGTTAAGAGGTATAAAGGAATATGCGATTTTAAATATGTCATATGTTACTAATCCAAAGTTTTAAATCATTTACAGTATTTTTAATTTTTAATTCTCAAGAAGCTTTTTGTAACATGGTAAAATTGAATGTCTTAAGATAATTACAGCAATTCACGTAATTGCACTTTAATACATATCAATTTAGTCACACAAAAGTCATACAAAAATATGTGAAGAATTTAGACCAGTTAACACGATGCCAATATATGAAAAAATTTTAGAATTGGTAGTAAAAGAACAGTTAGATACCCACTGCAAGGATAATAATATATTAATAGCGAATCAATCTGGCTTTAGAGAAAGTCATTCTTGTGAATCGGCACTTCAATTCATCATATCGGATTGGGTTAAGACAATAGGTAAAAACCAAATCATAGTGGCAGTTTTTCTAGACTTTAAACGGGCATTTGAAACGGTGAATCGACAGTTATTAATATTAAAGTTAGAAAAAATGGGTGTTGGTGGATCTGTACTTAAATGGATTGAATCTTACTTAACTGGAAGAAGACAAAAAACGAGATACGGAAATAGTGTATCTAATGCAATAGATAATGACTTTGGGGTGCCACAGGGTTCAGTGCTGGGACCATTATTATTTGTGCTGTTCATTAATGATATAGTTAAATCAATCAAAAAATTCAAGGTACATCTATTTGCAGATGACACATTAATTTATGTATATGGTGAGAATATAAATGATGTTATTAATGTTGTTAATCAAGATTTAAAAGAAATATTTATTTGGTTATGTGACAACAACTTAAAAGTAAACACTGATAAATGTAAATATATGATTCTCGGTAAAAAACATATACTAAATCAGCTACAGGTGGAAGAAAATATTGTATTAAATAATAGAATATTAGAAAAAGTTTCTGAAATTAAATACCTTGGGTTTATAATAGATGAATCCTTGACCTTCAAATGTAACAGTGATTATATCATTAAAAAAGTAGCAAAAAAAGGTTTATTTTTTACGGAGAATTTCAAATTATTTATCAATGTTTTCAAGATTATTAGTATATAAATCTATAATAGCTCCACATTTCGAATATTGTGCAACTCTACAGCTATATTTAAATAACAATGAAATTCAAAAGTTACAAAAGATGCAAAATAAAGCTATGAGGATAATTTTAAAATGTAACAAATATACTCCCATTGACACAATGTTAAATGTTTTAAATTTTTTAAATGTTAGACAACGTATACTATTGAAAGGAATGCAATTTATATTTAAAATAAAAAATGGCATGGCTCCGAGATATTTATGTGATAAATTAAATTTCGTTCGAGATATTCATAGTTATAATACTCGTAGTGGAAATGATATAGTAGTAGAGAGATATGACAATTTAAAGGAATCAAAATCTTTGTTCTGTACTGGTATACAAATATTTAATGGTTTACCAAATGAAATAAAATACTGCGAAAAATATAATGTCTTTACTAAACTGTGTATTAGTTATGTTAAACAACAATTCTGATTATTTACGGTTAGGTTAGGTAATATTACGCTAAGTTAGGTTAGGATACAAAGATATTTGTAATTATTTATAGTTACTATATATTTAGATTTGACATAAGATAGAAAATGGATAATGTACTTGTTTATATATATATATATTTTTTGTAATTCAATTGTAGCTTTTTTAGCTAATAAAGATACATTATTATTATTATTATTATTATTACCAATACAAAAAGTGAGGTTTAAATTTTGGTTATAAAAAAAAACTAGTTAAAATATATATTATGTCTATTTGATTGCACCGTCACCTTATTAATTAACGACCACAGGCTTTTCTATTGGGCAATACACAAATCTTGACCAGTCGTCTATCAAATATTCGACTTCAAAGTGGGAATAACTTAAAATACATCTGATGCAATAATTATAAGTCGTTCTTTTATTGGACTTAATTCCTATCTAGGGTATAATTATGATCAGTTATGGCAATTTAAAAATATTTCAACCGATTTTGTTTTTGCGAGACCTGGTTACTTAATAAGTAAACCCATTCAACAAGTTTATGTTCTGTGGTGGTTTGAGAAAATAGCACCATAATTGTATAATTATTGTGCTTCCTTAGTGTAGCTTTTACATAAATCACCGGACGCACAACGCATAACTGCTCTTTTATTTGATGCTAAATAAATAAATATAGTTTAAAAAAACTAAAAAACACGCTTTTAAAGCATATCAAACTAAAAAGTGAAAAATAATTATTAATATAAACTGAAAACAATAATGAACGAAAAATACTAGTATTATTGTGAAAAAAGCGTGGGGCGCTTTGTGCCATATTTTTCGTATATCGAGCAACCCACGCTTTTTTCACAATAATACTAGTATTTTTCGTTCATTATTGTTTTCAGTTTATATTAATAATTATTTTTCACTTTTTAGTTTGATGTGCTTTAAAAGCGTGTTTTTTTAGTTTTTTTAAACTATATTTATTTTTCACTTTTTAGTTTGATG
Organism: Rhamnusium bicolor; assembly: GCA_029963845.1. Taxonomy (NCBI): domain Eukaryota; kingdom Metazoa; phylum Arthropoda; class Insecta; order Coleoptera; family Cerambycidae; genus Rhamnusium; species Rhamnusium bicolor. The sequence continues at coordinate 250,949 of JANEYF010001749.1, forward strand.
TGATATGAAAGCGTGTTTTGTAGTTTTTTTTAAACTATATTTATATTGCTTATTGATGCTGATATTATAACATATTACGATCCAACAGATATTTCTGAAAAAAAAAATATTTTTTTATTTCAGCCGTGGGATTTGAACTCACGCCCGAGGAGTCTGTCGTTTCGCATCGACTGCCTTAGCCCGCTCGACCACCGATCTAATTGTCAATCATGGAATGTACTTACATAATAAGCCTTTGCTCTCACGCACAGGATACGTGAGGAAAGGACTGGCGATCCTGATCAGGATAATTATATAAACTTATCAAATTATTGTATTGTTACCGGTTCTTCGTAAGTGTACAAAGTTTCAATTAAATCTGTCCGTTTAAAGTGGGTCAAAATCGAGTCCAAAGAGTCGGTTACAAACAAACAAGCAAACAAGCAAGCAAACATACAGGTGAAGCTAATAAAAGCGTGTTAAAAATAGGTACACTTAGTAATACATTTATAACTGAAATTTAAATTGGCGTTGAAGTGTTAAATTTTGCTTTTACCGGCCTGAAAGGAGTTGTATTGACGCAAATTTTTTACATGTTTAACATTATATTGTGTTGACTTAGTTTGTGGTGTATTCAGATATGTATATATTGAAAAATAAAAAAACTGATTTTCAAATAAATACGTGTCTACACTAATGGATCAATTAGTGGTTGCTTGTTGGGCAAATATATTTTTGTATAAATAAATATTCTGTAAACAAAAAATAATGAAACAATCCAAAATTACTTAAAATCAAATAACTAATGTTTTTTTTAACACGCTTTTATTAGCTTCACTTGTATGTTTGCTTGTTTGTATGTTTGTTTGTAACCGACTCTTTGGACTCGATTTTAACCCACTTTAAACGGACAGATTTAATTGAAACTTTGTACACTTATTAAGAACCGGTAACAATACAATAATTTGATAAGTTTATATCATTATCCTGTTCAGGATCGCCAATCCTTTCCTCACGTATCCCTGCGTGAAAGCAAAGGCTTAATATGTCAGTAGATTCCAAAATTGTTAATTAGCCCGGTGGTCGAGTGGGTTAAGGCACTCGACGCGAAACGACAGACTCATCCGGCGTGAGTTCGAACCTCACGGCTGAAATAAAAATTTTTTTTTTTTCAGAAATATCTGTTGGATCGTAATATGTTATAATATCAGCATCAATAAGCAATATAAATATAGTTTAAAACAACTAAAAAACACGCTTTCATAGCACATCAAACTAAAAAGTTAAAAATAAATATAGTTTAAAAAAACTAAAAAACACGCTTTTAAAGCACATCAAACTAAAAAGTGAAAAATAATTATTAATATAAACTGAAAATAATAATGAACGAAAAATACTAGTATTATTGTGAAAAAAGCGTGGGGTGCTCGATATACGAAAAAATATTGCACAAAGCACCCCACGCCTTTTTCACAATAATACTAGTATTTTTCGTTCATTATTATTTTCAGTTTATATTAATAATTATTTTTCACTTTTTTAGTTTGATGTGCTTTAAAAGCGTGTTTTTTAGTTTTTTTAAACTATATTTATTTTTTTGTTTGGAAAACACTTTATTTTCTTATAGACCGGGAGTTACCGAATATGCAACCCAATCCCTAATGTACGAAAGGTTTGACTTTATCTACGAAAAACTATCTCCGAGTATATAACCGCCCGTCTGCTGAGCCTAAGTGGCAGAGTGTATATTTTGAAATATTTTTTAAATGTGCACATTTTGACACTACATCATAAAAAAATATTTTCCAAATCCTTTTAGTAAGCAAGACTTTTTATAAAGAATGACGTTTTTCGAAAAATTGTATTGAACTCCATCCGAGGACACACTGTATACAGCTAAAAATAATGTTGCAGTAGTAACCAATCTCTAAGTGATATAAAATATATTTTATTTTGTTTTTTTTTCACTATTTTATTGTAACAACGTTACTGCGTTTCGACATTTAACGTGCTATTTTAGAACGATTCTGAAATGATGAATTATCACAAAGTAACGGCGTACACAATTCAGTCTTCTAAGTATTTGTTTTAATTAAGGACGTCAAAAACAAAAAACGCTGCCAATTATTTGGGGATCAGAACTTCCTCCCCGTAGTAAAACCCGACGTATGGTGGTGTTTATAATAAAAGTAATTTTTGACGTTTCAAAAAAGTCACATTATTTGACGTTTCACAAAAGTCACATTTTGACGTTTCAAAAAAGTCACCTCGACGTTTCAAAAAAGTCACTTTGACGTTTCAAAAATGTCACATTGGTGGAATGTCACTAATATATTTTTTAAATATTGGGACCGATTTTGCTCATCAACGAACACAATCTCTTCCTTGACCTCTAGAATGTGTGTACCAAATTTGAAAGTTTTATCTCAAAAACTGTAGCTACTATCGCGAACCAGACACACAGACAGAAAATTTTTTCTGCCTGAAATTTTGTGTATCGTAATAATTCGTCGAGATTCGTCCAGAAATGCAATAAAAAATTTCAAAAATTTTTTTCACGTATACATAACTTCCTTACTTTGACGGGTGAGGAAGTAATAGTCGCTATATATATATATTTAACTCGAATGGTTCCGAGGTGGTTTCGATTAACTAATTTTTTTAGCCGAAGAGTCGAATTAGTCAAATTAGTCAATTTAGTCGAACTGAATTAGTTGGGTTAGTCGAGTTAGGCGAATCAGTCGGACAAGTCGAGTTGTCGATTTAGGGCAAGACTTTTCATTTCTGGGTAAGTTACTGACAAGTAAGAACTGTGTGTAAATAGTAGATGATGTAAAAACCAGGGGCTGATTCAGAACACTGCGCTGACATAAACATATAAAGATATGATAAATTATATATTACCTTTAAATTGGCGATTTTGTAGTATCCAAAATAATAGCAGTAATAAATATTTCACTGAACACACAACACTGCACACTAGTAATTTCTGTAGTTCTAAATTAGCAATATCTGTTCTAAATGTTCAAGAGTTAACTTTTGACGCCTATTGCTCAAAATACAAAAATTTCTTTAAAAGATCGAATAGATGCTAAATATGTGTAGTATAAAGCGACAAAACCAAAAAGTCCTTATAACTCGTGAAGAGATGTATATATCGAAAAAGCAAATAAAAAAAGCATCCCCTCTAGCTCTCTGTCGACTTTGGCTGCTTACTATCATGGTGGTGGTAATAATAATAATTCATATGAACCAAATTAGCACCGCGTTAGTCAAATTCATGCTTGTTGAAATGACGTCCAGATATAAACAAACTTTTACTGGTTGAAGAAGTAAAAATGTAACCTACAATTTGTCCACTAACAGTCAGAATAATTAGACGATTTCGCCAGTCTTTAAATTTGAACTATTTTTATGTTTTTATATAATTTGGTAAAATGTAGGTTGCTTGTAGATATTAATAATTACATTTAAACTAATTAACATCATTAAAAATAAAAAAAACTGTCTGATGGCGTTCTAGAAAAAGGATTTTGTTTGCATTTTTATGAATCATTATTATTACACATTGAAACATACATTTTGTTTTGAAGACTAACTATCGTTAGTTCTGAAAAGATTTGTTTTTCATGTACAAAAATTAATAAAATATAGAAAACGGTAACAATCAAACTAAAAAAAAAACTAATCCATATTTGATAGCTGAAATGCAGAAACAGGAAACCATGAAATATGTGACAACGACGATAGTCAAAAGCAGTCGATCAGACTGATCGATATTATTCTCGCTTGTTACTGAGACGTACGAAATCAGGCTCTCTCTTTCTTTTTCGCAAGGAAGTTAGGTTTTCGTATAACGCATCAACAACGTTATTCTGAGATATGAACAGTTACATATAATGGACTTCCTTATTCTGTCTCCCTAGTTTTATTATTTTGTGAACAAAGAAAACTTGAATCGAGGTTACGGACCTCGAGCTTGATTAGTGTACGTTGTAGATTAGAAATAAATTTGTGACGTAACGGCATTCTTTCGTGATTTTGAGTATACATACATCGTATCGTACATAGGTATACAACATGGTGAAAATAGATGTTTTTATAGAAGCACAATTTTAACCCTTTCACTGTGGCCGCAACGCTCGATTTCTCTATACGGGTCGACAGAATGATTGCGGTAACCGCTTGCGGCAATTGCTTCCCGCAGATAACCCCCAAAATGGTGCTTGTTATTTTTTGTTCTAAGAAAAATATGGAGGGTAGATTCGGATAACTATAAAGGACGTGTGTAAAGCAAACATTCCACCAGATACCGCGCTGCATGCCGGACAGACGTACCTTCTGCACAGTCATTCGCTGTAGCAGCGAAGAACGCATTTATATTCCACCAACTACGGTACGTAACATAATGCAGTACGTGCAGTGTAATTAATCAGTAAACATGGTGCTCTCAACAACGTCAAAACGGGCTTTGGCTCTATTTCTATTGAGAAAAAGGAGAAAACGTCGAGCAGAATATTGGGTACACCCACTGAATACAAGAAGGTTAGAATGTGGTGAATGTCACCGATTATGCCAGGAGCTGGAAACATACCCGGCGAGATATTTTCAATACTTCCGCATGAGCAGGAATCAATTTGAAAAAAATTTTTTTCACGTATACATAACTTCCTTACTTTGACGGGTGAGGAAGTAATAGTCGCTATATATATATTTAACTCGAATGGTTCCGAGGTGGTTTCGATTAACTAATTTTTTTAGCCGAAGAGTCGAATTAGTCAAATTAGTCAATTTAGTCGAACTGAATGTTGGGTTAGTCGAGTTAGGCGAATCAGTCGGACAAGTCGAGTTGTCGATTTAGGGCAAGACTTTTCATTTCTGGGTAAGTTACTGACAAGTAAGAACTGTGTGTAAATAGTAGATGATGTAAAAACCAGGGGCTGATTCAGAACACTGCGCTGACATAAACATATAAAGATATGATAAATTATATATTACCTTTAAATTGGCGATTTTGTAGTATCCAAAATAATAGCAGTAATAAATATTTCACTGAACACACAACACTGCACACTAGTAATTTCTGTAGTTCTAAATTAGCAATATCTGTTCTAAATGTTCAAGAGTTAACTTTTGACGCCTATTGCTCAAAATACAAAAATTTCTTTAAAAGATCGAATAGATGCTAAATATGTGTAGTATAAAGCGACAAAACCAAAAAGTCCTTATAACTCGTGAAGAGATGTATATATCGAAAAAGCAAATAAAAAAAGCATCCCCTCTAGCTCTCTGTCGACTTTGGCTGCTTACTATCATGGTGGTGGTAATGGTGTATTCGGCAGTTCGTCTTCAAGTAAGTTTCTTCGAGACGGTGCTTTTGAAAATGTCTTGTTCACGCTGGATATTAAATCTGACTTTTGTGGGACAGCAGTCTCTAACAGTGTCTGCAATATGATGGAGTCCGCGTGCTAAACATGTTACATGTAATAAATTTACATACTTGATACTTGCATGTTCTCTAAGCGCACTGCAGATGAATCCATATAGAAAGCTGCGTCGGATACATAGAGTAAAGCGAACATTCCACCGGGCACGGCACCGTATGCCAGACTGACGTATGACGGAGCAGCGAGATGCGTCACGGTAAAAGTTTATTTACCATTGTGGCTTATGAGACCCTTTCCACCTACTCCGATGCAGCAAAACGTATGCAGCGCAGTACAGGACGACGCCGGATGCAGTAAAATGAGCATCAGTTGTTCTGTATCTGCCGGACAAGCCGGACGAACTGTCTCGGTATGGAGGAAAAACTTATTTTGGCGATGGAAAATCATCCCATACTGTATGATAAAACCTTTACCCAATTATTAAAGTTCAAACAGGCGTGAAAATGCATGTGGTTTCTTTTGAAATTTCGTCTGTCAACATATTATGTAATTTTTCAAATTGATTCCTGCTCATGCGGAAGTATTGAAAATATCTCGCCGGGTATGTTTCCAGCTCCTGGCATAATCGGTGACATTCACCACATTCTAACCTTCTTGTATTCAGTGGGTGTACCCAATATTCTGCTCGACGTTTTCTCCTTTTTCTCAATAGAAATAGAGCCAAAGCCCGTTTTGACGTTGTTGAGAGCACCATGTTTACTGATTAATTACACTGCACGTACTGCATTATGTTACGTACCGTAGTTGGTGGAATATAAATGCGTTCTTCGCTGCTACAGCGAATGACTGTGCAGAAGGTACGTCTGTCCGGCATGCAGTGCGGTATCTGGTGGAATGTTTGCTTTACACACGTCCTTTATAGTTATCCGAATCTACCCTCCATATTTTTCTTAGAACAAAAAATAACAAGCACCATTTTGGGGGTTATCTGCGGGAAGCAATTGCCGCAAGCGGTTACCGCAATCATTCTGTCGACCCGTATAGAGAAATCGAGCGTTGCGGCCACAGTGAAAGGGTTAAAATTGTGCTTCTATAAAAACATCTATTTTCACCATGTTGTATACCTATGTACGATACGATGTATGTATACTCAAAATCACGAAAGAATGCCATTACGTCACAAATTTATTTCTAATCTACAACGTACACTATTCAAGCTCGAGGTCCGTAACCTCGATTCAAGCTTTCTTTGTTCACAAAATAATAAAACGAGGGAGACAGAATAAGGAAGTCCATTATATGTAACTGTTCATATCTCAGAATAACGATGTTGATGCGTTATACGAAAACCTAACTTCCTTGCGAAAAAGAAACAGAGAGCCTGATTTCGTACGTCTCAGTAACAAGCGAGAATAATATCGATCAGTCTGATCGACTGCTTTTGACTATCGTCGTTGTCACATATTTCATGGTTTCCTGTTTCTGCATTTCAGCTATCAAATATGGATTAGTTTTTTTTTTAGTTTGATTGTTACCGTTTTCTATATTTTATTAATTTTTGTACATGAAAAACAAATCTTTTCAGAACTAACGATAGTTAGTCTTCAAAACAAAATGTATGTTTCAATGTGTAATAATAATGATTCATAAAAATGCAAACAAAATCCTTTTTCTAGAACGCCATCAGACAGTTTTTTTATTTTTAATGATATTAATTAGTTTAAATGTAATTATTAATATCTACAAGCAACCTACATTTTACCAAATTATATAAAAACATAAAAATAGTTCAAATTTAAAGACTGGCGAAATCGTCTAATTATTCTGACTGTTAGTGGACAAATTGTAGGTTACATTTTTACTTCTTCAACCAGTAAAAGTTTGTTTATATCTGGACGTCATTTCAACAAGCATGAATTTGACTAACGCGGTGCTAATTTGGTTCATATGAATTATAGCAATAACGTAACGGCATTCTTTTGTAATACGAACCTAGAATCTATTATTTACTCACTGTTTTTAGATAACTAACAAGATGATTAGAAGTGATTTTATTTTAACATGAGATTTATGACCATATTCACACTCTAATCTTCTAGTTAGTTACCATTAACTTACCCAAAGGTGAAAAGACCTGCCCTCAGTCCATCATTCAACCTAGTCATATTATTCTTTTAATCGAATTTGAGTGGTGGGCACCCCAGCCGAATGTGTAAGACCGGGCTTTTCTTAGAAAAGATGATAAATAAAAATGTGCTAAATTGTGTCACGGATTATTCCATTTGGCTATTAGTTTTTGTGTAAAAAAAGTATTGATTGCATAAATCTGAGCTTTACTTCAATCTGCAATACGGATTGTTATTTTGTGTGAAGAATGTTAACTACTAGATTTTTAAATCGCTAATCAAAATAAAAAAAACGACAAATTTTTCACTGATCCCAATGTTTAAGAAAACATTGAAAAACAGCTAAACTCTAATTTGAAAATACAGTGCATGGTTTTTTAAATTCATCACAAACTAACATGTTAAATACTCTTATGATAACAAATTTGCATAGTTGCCCATCAGCTGTTTTCACGGTATTGTAACGTCAACTGCTAGTGCTGTCTTGAAATGCTGAATGTCAAAATTGGGAGAGGAGGGCATGTGTCCTCTTTGCGTTTTTTGTTTTTTTTTTTCTCCTATAAATCAAGACGAGAATATCGTGCCACACTCCCACTAAATGAGGTTCATGGCGCACTATGGGCCGATGGTGGAGGCGCCGTCTCAAAAATCTGTAACGTTTTTATTTCTTACTATAGACACATGAAATTCGGTATACAGATATAAAGAAAGGGCTGACGTTCAGTAGTGATGGTAAATAATTTTCATTTTGTTTTTATACATTTCATTTTATAATTGTATAATGATAACATACAGCGTCTAATTTATGTACATAATTATACGTAAATAAATATTTATTGTAACAGTTGCAAGGCTTCTTCAAGTTCCACAATCTTGCATGACACAGATTGTCTGAAGCTCATTATATAAGGGTCTGATGTATACAATAAAGTATGAAAGACATCTTCGTTAGTAGATTTTCGGGAACATTTGCGAGAATGATGTAACCTGAAACGTTTATAATCCTTATTTCTGGATTCCTGTGCATCCTCGAACAACTGGCCAAGTAGTAAAAGTGCATTATATCGAATTATGTTTTCTCTATGAATGAGAACTTAATGTACAGAGGAGGGCATATAGTACCATGGATATTTGCTCACATATAATTCGGCTGTTCTAAAAGCATATTCACCAAACTTTTTAGCATTGATTGCCATACCACTTGACATTGTCTGAAGCAGTATGCGAAATCTCATAATTAATTCCTCATCAACTCCAGTAATTTGTGCAGTGCAAGCAGAATTGGCAAAGAACCTTCGAGCGGTATTTCCGTTATTACTAGTTTCGCTGATTTGTCGAGGTTTATCAATTAGTAATCCTAATTCTTTCCAAAACTGCTCCTGTACATAAGCTTTTTTAGATTGCTTTTGCTTTTTCATGTCTCTGAGGTTACTGACCATTTTTTTAATGATAACTTATATGAAACATACTAGTACTAACTCCATAAATCTAATCCATGCATGTAAAGACGAGAGTCCAAATCTATAATGCTCTTCATTCTCAGGTCTCTGTTTAACACGTTCCAAATCGTTCATTTCTGTTGGTTTTGCAAGACATATATGGCATGTGGCACTTGATGGAGTATTTGTTACTACTTGTGTAACCTTACCATCTATCATTGTAAAGAACAGCTCATGTTTAATAGACATCTGCTGGTCATTCTTCACTACAAAAGAAGGCAAAAGAGTGCTTATTTGCGTTTCCACTTCATTGACAACAGATCTGATTTTCTCTGGATTCTCATTTGAGAATTCTATTAAAATGGGCTTACAGTATCGAACAGAGGACGGGGTTGGATTTTTCCAAACGACGTTTTTTGTGACTTAATCTACAATTTGTAGTGGAACCAAGGATGTTATAAACAAGTTAGTATCGGATATTACGTCACTTTCACCAGGCAGTATTTGCTTGTACTCACTTTGTCCCGAAGATCCATCACAGCCCCATTTACTGTATAATATTAATTCTGAAAAGTTGGCCACATTCACAGAATCAATTTTGATTATTCTCTTACATGTGTGATCTATAAGAGAGTGCAAACTTACTTTAGCACCAATTTCAGTTACTTGCATGTGCTCTGGATAACATTCTCGCTTTGCTTCTGTAAGTTTGGTATATGATAGGAGTACAGTGCAGTCCTTGTCTTGTAAATAGGTTCTAAGGTATGTATATTGGTTTTTTGTTAAATATGAATCAATGAAAAGAGCCAAGGCCTCTTGATTTGTGAAAGGCTCAACAGAAGTATAACGTCTTAATAATGTGTGGATAAAAGCATTCCTTTCTTGTGATGCAGAACGTAGTTCCTGTATAATTTCTGATTCCCATGTTTCACCAATTGAACGTAATCTCTGAGTATATTAATGATAAATCTGATCAAGTCCAGAGTCTCGAAAGAGTTTTATTACTTTTCGTTTCTGTGTCTTCTCTACGGATTCGTTAAATGACTTACATGGTCTTCCTCCTGCGTTTTCAGATAAGGACGTCGATAGTTCCTCGTCTTCTTGGAATGGTACAAAAAATTCGCCATCTAACTATTTCTCGTTGCTGCGTAAGAACACATTTTTCTTCCGGCTTTATTCCAACCTATCTTAAATTCGGGCAATAAGTGTTTCTGAATTTTGATGATAACACATTGCAACTGCTCTTCAGAAAGATCGAATGCTCCTTAACATACCGTTCTGCTGTTGACATATGTTTTCCGTGCTCTATAAAAGCGTCACATATGTTACGTTTAGTAATTTTGAAATTGTTCATTGTTTACTGTCGTAGGAACAGCTGACAGCGGCAAATTATTGATTACTGTTAATTAATGCTGCTTGTATACATTAATAGTAACCTAAAATTTTAACAAACCCAAGTTTATATACTTTCCTAAAGACAATGGTAACCGCAGAATACACAGCCCGTGTATAGGTGAAGAAGAAAAATATTTTCTCTTTGGTCTATTTTTCATGGACAAAAAATATTGTTTTCAAATTATATCGTTAACGATTTTTATCGACCACTTTGTTTAATGAGTTTAACAATTACAAATATTTATTTGATTTTATCTAACCGCAAGTCACTCGTAAACATATTTTGTCAAACGTGGAATATGGTGGTGCTGCTAAAAAAAATTCAGATGGGACCGTCCCGATATACGATTTCTAAAATCCAGGCATTCAGTGAAATGCTATGCTCTGATTTGTTACAATTCCATAATGTATATGTATTCTTTATAACGCCGTATTTTGCAAATTCATAATTCTTACGGAACGAGTATTGCAGATTTTTGTGTTCGTCGCGCGCGCTTCTTTGTATATTTTGTTGATTTGCAGGAGAAGCGCAAAAAAATCTGCAAGATTTTTTTTTGGATCTTATACAGGATCGTTTTATTTGCCAGATGGTGAAAAAAAGACTTACCCAGGCGAACCCTGCTAACAGTTAAAATTTTTCTTGGAGTTGAGAAAGTCATTCCAGTAACATGAGACCTTTATCATTTTTTTATTGTAGTAAGGGATAAGCAATATACAAATATTTTTTATGTTTTTAATACTAGAAGAACTGCTCTTTGAAATAGTGTACAACACATTGCACTTTATTTAATTTTTAAGCACGAAATTGTTTATTTAAAATAAGCATCAAAACAACACATCTAAATCTCTCCATATTCCTACTTTTGAAGTCTACTAACTGAACCCAGTTAACATTTAAATAAATTACCGAACCGAATTATAAAAGTTTGATGTATTAGTTATAAGAAAATTGAAGTTTGTGTTCCTTATTCGGATTTTGGTATTTTTGAGACGGCGCCTCCACCATCGGCCCATAGTGCGGCGCCCCAAACGGTTGTCTATAATTTAAAAGGCACTAGTGTAGGTAACGTGTTTTAAAGAAGTAAATTTTCATATTTTTGTTTTCTCTTAATTCTATCATACACTAGGAAACACTTTATTTGGTATATTTTGGCCAATGGCCTACCGCCAAGGCGTAATCAAGAAGAAATAATTTATCACACCCTTTCTTAAAATTGTTCACATAAAAAAATGTTTTTCATTGGAGGGTAGGCAAATTCAATTAAAATTTAGCATTGAGGATTTACCACAGTACTGAATTTAAGAAAACAAGTACAATTCCAGTTGATCTATTTTCAGCAGTAAATAAATATCTGTATGACTACGTCCATTCTTATGGTATTAAAATATCCTGATGATCAGAAGAATTGATTAATTTACTTGAGAGATTGTGCTCGCGACAGCAAAAACATCAGCTATCCGATACAAGAAAATGTCTTTCTCTTGGGAGTTCCTGTCTGCTGACAAGAATAGATTAATGTTTATAGATAAAGCATCATCATTGTGCTCCCGTTTTCTATTCCATCAATTAATTTATTTGTGTTTATGAACTTTTATTCAATCTCTAAATAAATTCTTTAAATATAATAATGATAATAAAAGGAATATTTATTTATAAAATATATATATACAGGGTGGTCCGAATTTAAATCGGGAAACTTCGCCAGCGGATACTACGCCTAAAAATAATAACTTTTTGTCATATAAACATATATCGAAAAACGAATGGATTTCAAGATACAAGGTGTTGTAGTTAGGGAAAAAAAATTAAGAAAAAAAAAATACGAGGCTAACATAAAAATCTAAACAACAAGTTTATAACTGACAGTTTTGTCACAACGCATGTTTGCACAGCCAACTCTTTTTGATTTCCACTTTAAAATTTAATGCTGCGGAAATGCATCGTTAAATGCATTCACCAAATTTAATGTTACCTAAAATGTTTTTGACAATCGTAACTGCCAAATTTGGAAAGCCTCCCATTAATATTTTTTGAGTTGTCGCGGATACACACATACACACACACACACACATCCACACACACGCACCGACAGACATCATTCGGATAATAGTCCGAAGGGATTCATAAGGGTTCAAAACGTGTATATCAATCAAAATCTCAAGGTCGAAAAAAATCACGATTACTATACTTTATAATAGGTATATGAAAGTAAAAATGTTAGTTGACCCTGTGGAATCGTCTTGGCTCACCCTGTATATTCAAAAATAATTTTTGGTAATAGGCTTTTTTGTCCAGTTTATTTATTTTTTTAAATCAAGTTTCATTCGACATATCGAAGTCAGACGTACTATTGTCCCACCCTGTAGAAAACCCATTAGGCTTATTCAAAGCATGTCTATGAATATGATCCTCTCAAATAAAAGTAAAAAAATATAGAAAAATGCAGAAGAGCAACTAGCTTTGCCTGAAAACTAAAACTGTTTACATTTCTTTTACATATACATGAGTAGTAGTTTACATCTAGTGGTCTAGCTTCCTATTGCAGTTTTTTACAACGTGTTTATGCTACTATATATCTAAAGGTTTCTGACGATTATCGAAAATATTTATGAAATTTCTTAATATGCTTACGGAATACATTTTGAAATTTTCCAAATTTGGATGTTTTTCTTTTATTCTGGATTAATTAATATAACGAAAGTATCAGTAGTCAGTATGAAATAAAACAAATGCATAATGTTGATCAGTAATATGACATATGTTAAAAAAAATAAAAATATAAGCAATATGCTTTTGTTTCATTTTATTTAATTTCTATTGACCTTATACAAATTATTAATCCATATTTCGGGAAAAATATTTTATTTACAATTTTTTGCATATCTGTTGAACTATTGACTATAGGGGTGTCAAAATATGAAGGAAAATCCAGTACGTTGTTATCATTTTATTTGATACACATTTTGGTTTAGACATGAGTTTATTTAAGAAAATAAAAAAACATATTTTCAATTTGAAAAATGATACTTGAAAAAAATCATTACTAAATTATTTTTTTTTATTAATTCCAACTAAAACTTTGGAGGACACGACCCCTAAGAAATTTTATATCGAGTTTTATATAAAATATTTTTTCTAATTTCTTAAATAAACTCATAAACTTAAAATGTGTATAAGACAAAATAATAACACTATACAAGTCGGTTAATAACCCAATAATATAAAATCTGTTTTAAATCGTTCGTTAAATCTACCAAAATTTGTTTGATTGCAGTGACTGTGTTGCTCGTTTAAACACTTCGCAAAATCTATATTCTTATTCTTAGATATTCACATCTGCTCAGTAAACATTCTTAAAGCCGACTCCCACATCAAATAATATTTTCATTCTTAAATTTGTATTACACGATCTTGACAAATTTAAATTTCTAACGATAACAATTTGGCAAACAAACGTGGATATATGAATTAATATTTAATAGGACGACAATTTGTCCTGAGGAAGACAATAAATATCGTCGAAACGTCGACTTAATGAGTATACTTCTCTCGGATTAATCATCTAACACAACTTATAATAAGTTTCTATAGTAATATTCAACGATAGTTTGTCTTAATGAGAAATTGAGGTTTTCTTACATTTTTTACCAATTCAGACAAAACATCAGCATTTCTAATATTATTGTTTTTCTAATATTATTGTTATTATTTCAGTGCGGTGGTGGGTTAATATAAGGAGGTAAATATTTCAGTTAATGAACCGAGTAATATTAAGTAAAATAGTACTTCTCCGTAAATTCCGATACATAACTAAACTTCTAATAAAAAGTACTATTATATCAAAAAATCTGAATTATTTGGACTTTCAATTAAAAGTTCCTCAAGTATGTTAATAAGTTAGAAACTATACACACTACAAAATGAGGACAGAAACGGCCAAGAAATCAAATTACATGGGTAGGATATGAGTACAGCCTCATACACTTCCCAATTGGTGGAGGGCGTGACCAGCAAATGAACAAAAAATGATTGGTGAGTGTTATGCAGTTATCTAAATTCATCATGGCAACTATTTAGATAACTGCATAACACATCACCGAAAGTGTGTGGGGTCGTACTCATATCCTACTCGTATCTATCCTGATTTTATACTTTTAATTATTAGCATTGTATTTATTTATTTATTTAATTATTTATTTACCTATTTATTTACTTATTTATTTATTTATTTATTTATTTATTTATTTATTTATTTATTTATTTATTTACTTATTTATTTATTTATTTATTTATTTATTTATTTATTTATTTATTTATTTATTTATTTATTTATTTATTTATTTATTTATTTATTTATTTATTTATTTATTTATTTATTTATTTATTTATTTATTTATTTATTTATTTATTTATTTATTTATTTATTTATTTATTTATTTATTTATTTATTTATTTATTTATTTATTTATTTATTTATTTATTTATTTATTTATTTATTTATTTATTTATTTATTTATTTATTTATTTATTTATTTATTTATTTATTTATTTATTTATTTATTTATTTATTTATTTATTTATTTATTTATTTATTTATTTATTTATTTATTTATTTATTTATTTATTTATTTATTTATTTATTTATTTATTTATTTATTTATTTATTTATTTATTTATTTATTTATTTATTTATTTATTTATTTATTTATTTATTTATTTATTTATTTATTTATTTATTTATTTATTTATTTATTTATTTATTTATTTATTTATTTATTTATTTATTTATTTATTTATTTATTTATTTATTTATTTATTTATTTATTTATTTATTTATTTATTTATTTATTTATTTATTTATTTATTTATTTATTTATTTATTTATTTATTTATTTATTTATTTATTTATTTATTTATTTATTTATTTATTTATTTATTTATTTATTTATTTATTTATTTATTTATTTATTTATTTATTTATTTATTTATTTATTTATTTATTTATTTATTTATTTATTTATTTATTTATTTATTTATTTATTTATTTATTTATTTATTTATTTATTTATTTATTTATTTATTTATTTATTTATTTATTTATTTATTTATTTATTTATTTATTTATTTATTTATTTATTTATTTATTTATTTATTTATTTATTTATTTATTTATTTATTTATTTATTTATTTATTTATTTATTTATTTATTTATTTATTTATTTATTTATTTATTTATTTATTTATTTATTTATTTATTTATTTATTTATTTATTTATTTATTTATTTATTTATTTATTTATTTATTTATTTATTTATTTATTTATTTATTTATTTATTTATTTATTTATTTATTTATTTATTTATTTATTTATTTATTTATTTATTTATTTATTTATTTATTTATTTATTTATTTATTTATTTATTTATTTATTTATTTATTTATTTATTTATTTATTTATTTATTTATTTATTTATTTATTTATTTATTTATTTATTTATTTATTTATTTATTTATTTATTTATTTATTTATTTATTTATTTATTTATTTATTTATTTATTTATTTATTTATTTATTTATTTATTTATTTATTTATTTATTTATTTATTTATTTATTTATTTATTTATTTATTTATTTATTTATTTATTTATTTATTTATTTATTTATTTATTTATTTATTTATTTATTTATTTATTTATTTATTTATTTATACACTGATCTACAGGTAAAAACCCAACTGCAAAACAGGAGGGTAAGAAAACTAGAAAATAATTGAAAAGCAAAGAATATACATAATTAAATTTATGCGTGAAAGCAAAAAAAGAAACGGCAAAGTAAAATGTAGAATTAAAGCACATTAGAGACAAGTGACTGTGACTGACACTCACGTCTGTGCTTAAGACTGGACATTGAATGTCTATCTAGCAATTCTTGTTGTGAAATACCGATAGGCGGGTATACTCCATCAGATTTGAAGCTAAGTAATTTAAGTAATCTACGCTGAACGGATTCCAAATTTTCAGTATGTATATTATAGTGTGGATACCACACAATCGCAGCTTATTGAAGTTTGGATCTAACTAACGAAACAATTATAAAGAATTTTTACGGTATTCGTATCCGCAAAATCATGACTACAACGGACTATAAATCCATAAGTTTTGTATGCTTCAGATAAAATGGTCTCAATATGATTTACGAACAAGAGTTTACTATCAAAACTTACACCAAGATCATGAAAGTTATTAGGGCGCTCTAAAATCACATCTTTCAGTTTATATTCAAAAGCTAGCAGATTTTAACGTATGAGATATTAAATTGCATTTTTGAGGATTGAGAGGTAGGTTTAACTGACACCAGTTCGAAATTTTTTCTAAGTTGTATTGGATTAGCTCACAGTATTTTTAAGTCATCCGCATAAAGAAGATAATTGACTTCCAACTGATTGACAATTCTATTGTCATTGATGATTATGTTAAAGTATTAATATGCATTACCTACACCTAATATGCAACTCTAGGCCGAACCTGTATAGACGCGATTAACCCAGGATCGTGCAAACCATAAGCAAAGATTAAGATCATACTTGGAGATTGTTGCCTTCTGAGAAAATATTGTAAAACGGACAGATTAGACACTTTAACTTAATGTATTTTCAGTTTTCGCCACTTTTTTTTAAAGCTCCACTATATGATGCTTGCAAAACTATTTTGACAATTTTTATAAATCCGAAAAGAGTACAACATTCGTTATTCATTAAATCATTACATACTAACACTTGAAATCAATATTAATTAGTTTATTTTTAAATTTATTCGTTAGCTTACATTGGCTAACGCCTACAACGTTAATTTGCTACAATAAATAACACAATTCTGTGGTTCGGCAGTTTGCCTCTCTTTAACAGACCTCATTGACTATACTATTAATTAACCTCTTACATTTCAATTGATTTAATTTGCAATATGGTCGAGTGAAAGCATGGCATCAATATATCTAATGGTATTTATTGGCACTAACATTTTACAGCCTCAATGATATATCGGGGCCGTAGCTTTAGGCGTCGCTTATTTTTTTCTTATTCTAGATATTTCAGGAACCTAATTTTAGAGTGCAACTTCAATATAAAAAAAATTCGTTGGTATTTTCAATTCTAAAGGAATGCGTGGATGAGAGTCACGCCTTATTAATCCTTTATAACATGCTTCAACGTACTACTGAGCTAATAAATATATTCTAAAACTATCGAATATAGGATAGTGTATGTAGATTCTAATATTTCCAATTATAGCTACTAATAAATGCTAAACCGCTTACAATATTATATAATTTATCGTTGAGATCTTCCAAATTTACATCTCAATGGAAATTGTCAAAAATTATCCCAGTTTTTAACCCAGATACGGCCACTGTCCTTTAAAAAGGTCGCTTCAAAAACCTATGATTATTTACTGCTTTTACCTCTAAAGTTTAGATGGCGCCACGAATTCTTGTTTCTGTCAACTATTTAGCACATGTTTGCAGCGCGTGTAGTCATTTATTTGTTTTCGTTCAGATATAGTGGTTGTTTACATTTGATGCGTTTTTTTTCGTTCCGCTATGAGTAATCTAAGGTAAGATATAATTCATTATTTCATAAAATTGCATTGACTAGCCAAGCAAAAACTAATTAGTGAAGTCCTAACTTTAGGATATAAATATCAAAAAAAGTTTATGATGGTCGTGTGTTTTGAAATAAACTTATAAAAGTTAGTGTCCTTTTAAAAGGCCAGTGGCATAATGTACTGTTTTTTTCAGTTACTGGAAGAAAACGCTCACTCTCAATGAGTTATTGGAAGAAGTGGAATATATTGATGATGAAAATAGGTTGCCAGATGCAGTAGTACTTTTTCCGCCAATCAACGCTAATGACGACGTCACTGATGAAGACTCTGGTGATGATGACAATGTTGTCATGGATAATTTACCGGGGTCCGTTTTGAATTCTCAAGCTGAGGCAACGTTTAGAACCGACAGCAAAATCATCAACATTTTACCTTCAGATAGTGATAGTGATGACAATGTTCCGTTGGCACAGTTTTGTAAATACAAAAAGAAACAAAAGAAGAATGATTGGGTGCAGGAAGACATTGTGCGTAAACTACCGGACTGGCAAAAAGAGCTTGGAGCGAAAAATAATCGAACACCTTTAGAGATTTTTTTATCTTTTTTTTTTACGAATCTTTATGGCAAATGATTACAGACTGTACCAACCTGTATGCGATCCAACATAAGAGACAGGGTGATATAACTGTGGACGAAATAAAACGTTTTTTTGGGGTGCTTATTTATAGTGGCTACACCAGTGTCTCAAGGCGATCCTTGTATTGGGAGAGCTCTTCCGATGCCAATCATAAGACAGAAGCCATTTCAAGAAACCGTTTCAACTACATCATGCAAAATTTGCATTGTAATGATAACAATAACTTGGTAATGAATGACAAATTTTCAAAAATCAAACCATTTTTGATACATCTAAATGAGAAATTCATAGAACATGCCCCATTATAAGAACACCATAGTATCGACGATTCAATGATCCCATATTTTGGAAGACATGGTTGGAAGCAATTTATTAGAGGAAAACCGATTAGATGGGGGTACAAGTTTTGGATGGGTACGAATCAAAAAGGCTATATAGAATGGTTCGAACCGTATCAAGGTGCGTCGACTGTTTTGGAAGATAGATACAAGGATTTGGGATTAGGTGCCAGCGTTGCTCTCACTTCTGCAGATAAAATTATTTCAGAAAAAGGCCGATTACCTTTTCACTTTTTTTTTGACAATTTTTTCACGTCATGGGATTTGATCACAATACTTCGAGACAGAGGAATAAAGGCAACCGGCACTGTCAGGGAGAATAGGATACCTGTACCTATAATAAAGAGTGGTCAAGATTTAAAAAAACAAGAAAGAGGATCTTTTGAATTTGCAACAGAACAAAGTGAAAACATCGTCGTCTGTCGTTGGAATGACAATAACATTGTGACCATTTGTTCAAATAGTGAAGCAGTTCTACCAACAGTAAATGTGTCTAGGTTTTCACAAAAAGAAAAATAGAAAGTTGCCGTCCCTCAACCACAGCTGAGCTGATAAAAAAATATAATCAAAATATGGCGGGGGGGAGTTAATCGTGCAGATCAAAACATACGCTTATACCGAGTGAGCGTAAGAGGGAAAAAATGGTATTTTCCATATCTTAGCCAAGGATTGGATATGGCAATAAATAACTCATGGGATAATCATCGTCTGGATGGTGGTAAAAACGACCAGTATACTTTTCGTCGGGCGCTCGCAATGGGTATATTAGAAATTCATAAAAAACTACAAAGCGAGGACCTGTGCGAGCAAATGCTCATGATAAGGAACATTCAAGATATGATAGTACAGATCATTTAGTTGTTTACCAAGATAACCAGATCAGGTGTAGGCAATGTCACAAGAAAGTTCAATTCCGCTGTAGCAAATGTGATGTAGGTCTTCATCCTAAATACTGTTTTCTGGAATATCATACGAGTTAGTTTATTTATATGGTTACTACAAAAAATTAAAATTTATATATGTACAAAAGGTTATCTTTTATTTCGCAATTAACGTTTAATTAATTCCCTGTATCATGCCACTGTCCTTTATAAAGGACGGTGTGCTACTACAAAAACCGTTGAGAAACCAAAAAAAATTTTCTTAGTAAAAGTTGATCATGAATGTGTCAAGAATCTAGCTTAAGACAAAAAATAGCATTTTCAAAAAAAAAATTTCGGCTGTATCTGGGGAAAGGGGGTAGATCTGAACTTAGTAATTATCATCCAATTGTGATAATAAGCAATTTTGCTAAAACCGTTGAAAGCATTTTGCGCCAATACATTTTCAACCATGTAAAACATCAGATAACACTTTTACAATACGGATTCTTTAAAGGCCGCTTGACAGTTATTAATTAATTCCAGATTGCAGGATTTATATCAGACTCTATAGACAAGAGTGTACAAACAGATGTCGTTTATACTGACTTCTCCAAAACCTTTGATAGACTGAACCACAGAACACTACTAGAAAAGCTTAATTCGTTCGGTTTCTCTGACGCTCTTATCGCATTTTCCAGCTCGTATATTGATGATAGAAAGCAATATGTTGTATACTGTGGTGATAAGTCTAATAAAGTCCTTGCTGCATCAGGAGTTCCACAAGGATTAAATTTAGGCCCACTCTTTTTTAATTTGTTTGTCAGTGACATAGTAAAAAATCTGACTTTAAATTGCTTTATCTACGCAGACGACTTGAAACTATATTGTAACATCACATCTGAAAATGACTGTATCAAATTGTAGAATAACCTCAATACCATCAATAACTGGTGCATGAGAAACAAATTACCATTAGATGAAGCTAAATGTAATGTTATGACACTTACAACCAAACGTAATGTTATAATATTTGATTACAATGTAAACAATCATGCACTCTCCAGTCCTGACAATTTTTATAACTTGGCGTGATATTCGACAAAAAACTCTCATTTGTGGATCACACTAACTATACGATTTCTAAAAGTTATAAAATACTCAGCTTTATTATAAGAAATTCCGCACAGTTTACAATCTCTAATACTTTAGTACGTATCTACACAACTTATGTTATATTGCATCTTGAATATGCCTCAATAATTTGGTCCCCTAATTATGATACGCATACTCAAAATCTGATGCGAATTCAGCGGCGGTACAATAATTATTGTGTTTATAGAATCCATTAGAAACAAACGAGTTAACACAATAAACTTTTTTAAATCCGTCACCAAACTCTAGTGTGGAGTAGACGTTAAAACTGCTATATATTTTTATAAGGCTTACATCAGATCTATATTAGAATACAGGTGCATTCTGTATGGTTCTGCTAGAAAAGATCTGTTAAATAGTCTAGATATCATACAAACATAACTTTGATAACATTTTACTCGGTGATTTCGATTGCTGGGTAATGTATTCTGAACCTCGTTTATTTTCTCTGTTTACGATAAAAATTCTATATTTAGCAGTAATACTGCACACTGTTCTTGACCAATTCTATGTTCCAATAATAATTTTTACCGACACTAGAGACGCTTTGAAATCGAAAGAAGGAACTGGCTGCGCCTACTTCTTGCCACTTGAACACAGGGAATACATATTCAAGCTTGATTTAAATTGCTCTATTTTCACTGCAAAGGCTATAGTTATCTATCAAGCGTTAAGCTACATTGAAACCAGTGATCAAAAGAAATAATCCGACTCTTTGTCAGTTATAACTGCTCCAAACAATATCCACACATTTTCTTAGAAGGCAAATCCACATATATATACAAAATCAAAAAAATTGCTTTCTATATCATTCACTCTGGTAAAAATATTAATTTCGTGTGGGTCAAAGTCCAATAGAAAGGAAGCTAGCTACCACTAATGGTAATTTATTGGATCATAAAGTTTGTCTTACGGATTGTCACAACTCATGTAAATCTAAAGCTAAAAGGAAATGGGAAAACTGCTGAAAACATTGTTTTAAATAACACTACTAAATATTGTAATGTACAACCCTTCATCCCTATACATTTTCGGCACGCCATTTTCAACATACCTAGAAATCATGTTGCAACTCACTAAAAATAAAAAAATCTTTCAAAAAAAGGTGTTGTGCCTCATCTACAGCCAGCAGTGGCCCAAGTAGTCCCGAAAGTTTCTTATAGTATTTTCGCGGATAATGTGAGTTATAGGAATAATTTCTGTCCGTATTATTCACTTTAAGTCATCTAGGTTATTCAATCTATTAAAGTACACTTTATTCTTTAGACAGTTCTACAGAAAAAAGGACAGAGGCGTTACATCTGGGAATTTAGCGGGCCAATCCATCGTTTCTCTTCTACCTGTCCACTACCGAGAAAAGTTTCGTTAAGTACTGCCTAACTTGCCGCTTAAATTGTGATGAAACCCCATCTTGCCCAAACGTTTACTTCGTGTAGATGCTGCGTATGCACCTCTTTCATATAGTGAGGATTATTTCGTGACCAGTAACAACAGTTGTGCCTACTAATGTTCCGTCAGAACGGAACATAACAACTGTAGTGGCGAAATCTTCATTTTTATTGTGTCTCCATCATTAACTGATAATAATATATTGAGAGCTTTGAGAGCTGATTTTGGTCTACCAGATTTCTGTGTCTGTAGATTTTCTCAAAATTTTAGCTATACAAGTCTATGTTATTGGAGGTCTGTTAGGGTAAAGTTCGTTGAATATCTTCAACGCAGAAGTATGTACGATAGTACATACTTCTGCTTCAGATCGTTTTCTATCACACATATTATTAAAACTTCTAGTTACTTCAAAAGTTATACGCAATATTCCACATATTTATACGCCCTGTATATTCAAGTATTAATAAAAATTATTAAAAATAGCAACATGTAAACCAGACAGAAATGACAAACAAATTATCTTACAAAAATAAACACTGATTTCCAGAAAAAAATCTAATTCCGTGTCAAATGACGTCCTCTTTTCGAGCAGAAAGTGATAAATTAAATCATTTGTTCGTTAATATAAAAGCTACAAGCTGTCAGGAAATGAGGCATAAATAAATATCTTGAATAAAAATAAAGCACACTATTTCAAAGCATCTTATACAAACTCATATCTCTTAATATTCAAATGGTGATTTTAATTTTAAATGTATGTGTTGTCTGCATTTATTTCAGACATAATAACAAAAAACTGTCGTAAGATTCTAACAAATCCAGTTTATTATTTTTAGTTAGTTTCATTTATTTTGACAAATGAAATACGAGTACGTATAGGGTTGTCGAATCAGTGATCAAGTCTGACAAAAAAAAAACGTTCTTTACAGTTAGGGAACATACGAGTATATATAGGGTGAGCATGAAAAAAGTACAATGCATAATACCGCACGGTAGAGGAGCCTAAAAAAATTTTAAAAAGTTCGTATACACTTATGTCCCAATTCCTTTCGTTTTCGAGATAGAGCGTGTTAAACATTTTTTAAACATATTATTTTTTTTCCTTATTTCTCAATTTATTTTCGGTTTTTTCAACGTTTATTCACAATGAAAAATTTTCTGTTGACCTAACCTCGGTAGTTTCGAGTCATTAGAATATGAACATGTTTTATAAATAGTTGTATAATGTTTGTGTGCAATTGGCTATAAAACAAAGAAATCCATGACAACTGTCAAACAGAAATTTCAATAATTTATTAGCTAAGTTCGGTAATTTTCTAATGAGATTTATTGTTTAGATTGTCGTTTCTTTCTGCTCAAAAGAGACATAATTATGTGTTATGGCAAAGCTCAATCAAATTCTAGTAAAGCTCAGCGAATCTACAGAGAAAAATATCCCACACGACAGTTTCCTAATGTGAGAACATTTATTGGCGTTCATCGGCGATTGGGAGAAGATGGGTGCTTTAAAAAAGCAAAAGTTAACAATGGCAGGCGAAGAACTCAGCGTACCGTTAACAAAGAAGAAAATAACACTGACGTAGTTTTCCACGAAACACCAAAACACTATATACTGCACTCGACGCGCATTTCGCCAAACAAGTTGGTATCATCTGGAGATAATTAAAAATAAACTTATGCTACCAATCTATCTTATTTATACCTAAACTATTGTCACGGTTCACCGAACCTTCACGGTTCGGTGAATCGTGACCACCCACCAATTAAGCGGGCTATTTGGGATAGGCCCTCTGTCACTATTCATACTATTTTTACACTTTATGATTTCCAAGCTTTCAAATGCTTCCAGCTGTCTAGTATTTGTTACATTCCTAATTAATCTTAAATTGCTAATATCTATTTTATGGTTGTTCTCAAACGCATGTTGGGCTACACTAGACTTATCTGTTCTACCATATTTCAGAGAAGTCATATGCTCCTTAAATCTAATTTGAATTGATCGTCTAGTTTATCCAACAGTACAGTCGTTACAGCTAATTTCGTAAATCCCCGACTTTTCGTTTGTTTCAATTTTGTCTTTTGGATTACCTAAAAGTTGTTGTAGTTTGTTTCTCGATGAACGAACCACTGTCATACTTACATCTTTAAAAATCTTACAAATACCACGGGTGAATCGAAGATCGAATGGAATGGCCATATGCTCTTTGAATCTAGTTTGATTTGATCTTCTAGTCTATCCAACATACTTTTAATTACAGTCCTTAAAGCTAATTTCATAAATCCCCGACCTTTCGTTTGTTTCAATTTTGTCTTTTGGATTGCCTAAAAGTTGTTGTAGTCTGTTTCCCGATGAATGAACCACTGTCATAACTACATCTTTAAAAATCTTACCAACACCACGGGTGAATAGAAGATCGAATGGAATCGATACAAATTTCGGATTTTCTCTTTTATTTTGAATGGTCGAGGAATTTCGTAGCGACTCTTTAAGCTTTCGTTTCCTAATTATTGTATCATTTAAACTTACAGAATATCCATTACTCGCAGCTATATCCTTAATCAATGCCTTTTCTTTTCCAAACCTCTCCTTATTGAGGGGAAAGCTTAATAGACGATGGACTAGAAAATTAAAACTCGCCATTTTGTGTTAAGCACAATGGTGAGAATTCTTAGGGATATATCTTAGAGTACTGGTATCTTTTCTGTATGTGTCGAATTCTAACTTATTATTACTATTTCTAATTATTAATACATCTAAAAATGGTAGTTGTCTAGAGTTTTCAGTTTCATATGTGAATTTAACTGACGCGAAACGACTGTTTAATTAAAATACAAAGTTATCAATATCAGCGACTTTTGTATCGAACACTGCAAAAATATCATCTACATACCTAAGCCAAACCCTGGGGAAATACTCGAATTCTTCTTTTGCTTCCGCCTCGAATCTGTTCATGAAGAGACTGGCAATGAATGGTGACAAAGAGTTACCCATTGCTGTTCCTTCATGTTGTTCGCAGAAATTATCGTTGAATCGAAAACAATTTTGTTTTATGCAAAGTTTAGGGAGTTTAAGATATTCTTTTACTACATCTTGACTGAGATTGTTCAATTTGAGTAGATCCTTAAGGTAGTCCAAGGTCTGTGGTATCGGAATACTTGGAAACAACGAACAAACGTCAAAGGAGATCAAAATTCCACCTTCTTGCAACTGAATATTTTTCATCTTATTAACGAAATCGTTGGAATTAATCACAGAGAAACTAGGTAGTGCAATAGGTAAATTTTCGAACTCTTCTGTTTACCATTTTGATAGGTGGTAAGTCGGCGATCCGTTTGCCGAAACAATAGAACGTACCGACTTTCCTGGTTTATGTATCTGAGGCAAGCAGTACAATCTAGGTACACTTGGGTTAGATACATGTAACTTCCTATTTAAAGCTGGAGTAATAAGGTTGTTGCAGGATTTAGGTACATTTCTAACTTTAGTAACCAGTTTTGATAATGGATTTCTAAATAGTTTTTTAAAAGGACCATTACTAATCAGATTGTTTACCCTTTCATAATAGTCCTCTTTATCTAAAATAACAACATTATTGCCCTTATCAGCTTTTAAATAAAAACAATCTTTTTCACGCAACCGTTTGATAATTTTGCTGTATTTTGTAGATTTTGACTTTTTTATTTACTTTAGTGACAATATTTGTCGAGATTTGATTTCTGCAAACTTCTCTGACAAATCCTTTAGAGTAATCAGGAAGGTATTGAATTGAATTTTCAACACTTGCAACAATATCATCTAAAATGCCTTCAGAGGCAGGTAAAGCAAAATTTAATCCCTTGTTAAGGAGATTAATTTCTTCTTTATCAAACGACTGTGAGGAATGATTTTCTACAATGTTGTGAACTTTTTGAGGAACGCTTTCTAGAGAAAAGAAGAAGGGAATATTTTGCAAAGGGTAGAAAATAATCCGGGCATAAGTACAAGAAAAATAAGTACAGCTCTACGAACTGTCTGCCGTGAGTCAGTCAGGCAAGTTCTTAAGACCAGTTTCTTTATCCTTTCCATTTGCAAGAAGTTCATCACTTACTAGAAGGAGATTATTTACACCGTGTGTACTGCGAGTGGCTGCAAAATCACGATGCAAATTTCCTCTCATTAGTTTTGTTTACAGATGAAGCGGGTTTTAGTCGCGATGGTATTCTAAATATGCATAACATGCACTATTGGAGTGACGAAAATCTTCATCAAACCGTCATAAGAAACCACCAGTAAGGTTTTTCTATTAATGTGTGGGCAGGTATAATTGACAATTTCTTAATTGGGTCATTTCGGATGCCCAATCGTTTGACACGTGAACTCTATCGAAATTTCTTGCGGGATGAACTTTAACACTTTGTTAGAGGATGTACCGTTAAATATTCTTAGAAGAATGTACTACATGTACATGTACTGTATGACGGTGCGCCAGCTCATTTCTCCCGAACAGCAAGAAAATTTTTAAATAGAAGATTTAGAAATAGGTCGATAGGCTGTGGTGAACCTATTGCATGGCCGGCACGAAGTCCCGACCTCACTTCCTTCGATTTTTCATTTTGGGGGTTTATGAAAAATTAAGTATATTTCGAAGAAATAAACAATGGAGAGCATTTATGGAATAGAGTTATTGAAGCTGCAGATAGGTTTTGTATTAATCCCGGGATATTTCAGAGATGTCGTCAATCAATAATGAGAAGATTGGAAATGTGTATTCAAGAAAAAGGCCGACAATTTGAATACCTTCTTTAAAGTTACACATTATTATTCTTTGTACCTATATATTATTATTTTTGTTAATATTAATGTTAATATTTCTGTTTGTTCTAATTGACCATAATTCACAAAATTATTATTGGTTTACATTGTTTCATTGCGTTCTTTAATTATTTAAGAGAACATGGATTTTTTATTAAATCAAATCGAAAGAAAATTTTTCATTGTGGAAAGAAATTGAGAAATAAGAAAAAAATATGTTTCAAATTTTTTTAACGCGTTCTATCTCGAAAACGAAAGGAATTAGGACATAAGTGTATACGAACTTTTTTCATTTTTTTAGGCTCCTCTACCGTGTGGTACTATGGCATTGTACTTTTTTAATGGTCACCCTGTACTAACATTATATCAGAAAATAAACATAATTTATCTAGGTAAACCGTCGGTATCATGAATATAATACTCGTAGTATTTATTACACAAAAATATTAAACACATGATAAAGCGTGTTAAATGAATAACAATCAAAAAACATAACTACGATTAAATTGAAATTATTTAATTTCACCAAACATTATATCACTTTAAATTTTTTTAACTAAAAAAGAACATTTTATACTGTTAAAGCAAATTAGTTTGTCAAACTCGAACAAAAGTAAGTTTTTCAACAATAATGTATCAATTTATTTCAATAGGCAACAATTAAAACAAAAGTTTTTGTCGACATATAGTACCTAATTTATTTATGCCCTTTTTATGTGGTTTTCACTTTAGTTATTTTTTACCATCTATTATTCGCCAAGGGCTGGTTTAATTAATTCTATGCAGAAGATAATATCCAAATATGATTAAATGTATTGTATTAATTTGTAAATAATAAACAAATTTGACTTTTTCTTCTATATCTTATCATTGATAAATCAGATTTTAATCTGTGATGATAATACCAACGCAATAAATAATCTTTACCTAAAACCAAAGAGATTACCCAGACATCTCCAGCGTTGTTCCAGACTCCGGACATGAGTCGCTCAAACCTGAACTACCGGGTCAAACCTGAACAACTGGCAGTCTTATATACGTATCCTGGTAGAATTAATTTAAGATCAAAAGGAAATAAAATGAAGAAAAAAAGTTGAGTTTTGGACTATGCAATAGTTACGAATACGATATCGGATTCAATGTAAACAATCACCGACTTTGGAAAAGAATTTCGATTGTGCTGCGATAGTTAAATTATAAACAACATTCATGAACTCATTTGAGAAATTTTAGTATTTTGTTCATTTATTGAATATTAATAGAATATATGTGAACACTTGAAAAATTCAGAATGCATAAATTTGTGGGAGCAATGTCAGTCAATCCTCCGAACCTAAATTCAGGGGCATACTTAACATATATAAATATGCTATTTTTAGTATTTAGTAAAACCGGCGCCACATATGCGGTATTCTCAGAATTCCAAATATTTGTCAATCGACAATTATCTAGTAGTGTGGATGAATGAGCTATAGCGAACAGTTTGGTGTTCCCTGAACCCTAAATGTTTCCTGCCCAATGTTGGTGAACTGTCACTAAGCAAAGTAAACGAATGTTCTTGTCTTGTCTCAAATAGTGATACCTATTTATATATTCGTCTAGATTTGCGAAGAGTGTTGTGTCACCAGTTAATATACACGTTCGTCAAATTTAGGATTTGGGTTCTACCTGTGAGTTAAGGCGTGCGATGCATTTATTTTATAATATACATATTGGCTAATCCTATATAAAATTTAGAAGCGCCTAAATTGTCTTCTGGCGAGACTGAGTTGCCTGCAACCACCACGCAGAGAAAAATGCGTATTGCTGATAAATACATATATATATATATATATATATATATATATATATATATATATATGGCTTCTTAATAAAAAATTTAGCTAAATATGGGACAAGAATCAAATCTATTAGTGGCTAATAAAAACAGGTTTCTGATCATGTATATTTGGGACAAATATACAAAGCGTGATCAAAATTAGATATTTACTGGCAAATAAACTGTTTAATCAATAAAATATTAACAAATAATGAACTTAACATTTGCCTCTAATATTCAAGTTATTAGTGACATAATTGTGATTACTACATTTTTTATTTCTGCTAAATAAGTAAACCAATAGCACCAAAAATACTGTGTTTTCGTAACTAATATTATTGGATAGCAGCCACTAAGGCCCAATTTATTAGTAGCAATTATATAAAAATATTGGTACTATTTTTTATTTTTACTATTTATTATATTCGTTAGTTATGACAAGTAGATTTATTATTTATTATAAACATATTGTTTATTTAGAATAATCTATTATTATTACCCTCAAAAAATTCTTTTTAGTAAAACAGGATATATTTGTAGCAAATGAAAAATTTAAAAAAGAAATTTATTTTTAAAAATAAAAATCTTTCTATACATTAGAAATACAAAAAAAATTCAAAATCCAAAAGTACTTTTGGTAGGTATATAGAAAACTTAAAACAACTTAAAAAATTCTCTTTAAAACTATAAATTCATACACCACTATAACCTATAATCTTGATACATCAGTACGATTCTATGTAGAAGATTATCTATCGAAACGGCCCACCCCTATATTTTGTTTATTTTTCAAGTTAGAAAAAAATTTTTCAAATAAAAGTTATAGTGAATCAAATGATCTCTTTTGAAACCCCTACAAGAAATATACAGGTTTTTTCATAAAAGCAGGACAAACATTTTTTACATAATTGTACTTTTTTATACTATTATTTCTATTATTTTTACATGGTTGTATTTGTTTATATTATTATTTTTAGTTGCTATATTTATATTTATTTATATTTACCTTAAAAACATATTGCTTACTTTTACTGTATATGCATAATTTATTATTACTATGCTCTGTAGTATTAATTACCTATATATTGGTGTTTATTATTAGTAGTATTAATCTATTTATATTGTTATTCCTTATTTCATTAAACTATTGCCCTGTATGTGGCTTTCTGTTGGACAATTTAATAAATTATTGTTATTATTATTACTATTATGATTTTTCGGTTTCCCGACGCTGGATAGTCCTCCCGTGGCCTCCGACGCCTCAGGGAGTCACGCCAGTACATTAACTACAGCCACACCCCACATCCCGAAGGGTTAGTGACTGTAGATTCCAGTATCGTGTGCCATAAGCAGACGAGAGAACAAGGAATGACCGCCTTCTACATAATGGCCTGCCAGCCACTTGGCTGATTTTTTGCAGGCCAGTATGGTTTTCAGTTCCGAGAACAGCGGAGGCTTTATCCCTCTGAGTACACTGATTATTAGGACGGCCATTTTGACCGAGTGGCCAGGTACAGCACTTGGAGCTCGTACTGGAGACCGTGATATTTGGTCCGTTTCTTCTCTTCCTTCAAGATGACATTTTTCTCCGCAGGTGCCGAGAACTTGACGACATACATCACCTTGCAACTGTTTTTCAGGCTGAGGTGCATGCCATTGAACTGTGTGTACGAAGGCAGATCAATAAAAAAATTTTCAGATAGCCAAGCAGCTATAAAAGCTCTTGGCTCCCACCTGTGTAACTCCAAAACGGTATGGAATTGTCAGAAAGCTCTAAATCATTTGAGCAAAAACAACAAAGTGACTCTGGTCTGAATACCCGGCCACTCTGGTATAAATGGCAACGAAATAGCATACTCCTTAGCCCGAGAAGGAGCGGGATCACGATTCATCGAACCAGAACCAGTACTTCGCATATCCTCAAGTACTGCCAAGATGGCTATCTCAACCTGGGCTGAAAGGAAAACTCTCCAGTATTGGCAAGAGTTATCAGGATTAGTTCATTCGAAGGCGTTTATAAAATACCCTTTGAAATCAAGAGCTAAGAAACTTTTAGAGTTAAACAGGGTAAACCTGAAAACTCTAATAGGCCTATATACCGGGCACTGCCGACTAAACTATCATCTGCATAAACTCGGCCTAGCGGAAAACGCCGAGTGCCATCTATGCCTGGAGGTTGATGAGAAGGCACACCACATCTTATGCACCTGTCCCGCTGTGGAGAGGATCCGATTCTCAATATTTGGGAAAGGGCAACTGCTGCCACATTCTCACCCAATAAAGTTATAAATTTCATTAAGAAACTGAACTTATTGGGTGAAATATAATTAGGCGTGAGCCACAATAGGCCTGCTGATGGTCGCAGTGGAGGGTCTACTGAGACCCACTCACAACAAACCTAACCTAACCTAACCTATAACTTTTGTATTTGCCATTTTTTTTGTATTAATAAAAATAACAAAATTAGTAGAGGTGGTGGAACTTCTCATAAAATCTGGATATATAAGGTACAAAATGGATCAAGCAGCTTAGTACTGCTTTAAAACTGTACTACTAGTAAAGAAGAAATAACTTAGAAACTAAATTAGGGACTTCTAAGTATTTACTTGTGGTTATAGTTCAGTTTCTTCAGGTTTATTTGAGCCATTTATATTATAGAAAATATAAGGCAGCAGGCATCATATAAAAAAATATTGTAAAAGAAGAAGGCATATGAGAAAAAACTAAGCTGGCATATGATAAAAATAGTCCGTGTAGCGGCCTCTAGTCATTGTCGATATACCTGAAGATTTATTGTAGTTAAAGACCCTCTGGTAATTTTTGATCAGATGGTGATATAATGCGTACTAAAATCCTTTTATATCTTGTGAGGAATTGAGAATTTTAAAGATTTATAAAGATATTTGGTTGGTTCATTTTGAAGAGCTACGCTCTGTGAAGATTATAACACTGTCACAATGACGATTTTTTTGTCTAACAAAATTTGACCTTTTGAGATAGATCTGAACAAAATTTCTTAATACACATATTCTTTTAAATGATATATGTTTTTTGGATTTTCTTCATCCATCTTGCATCGTAGGTGGGTTTGAATTTGAAGAGGGTAAATGATTTTGCGGTTATAAGTAGATGTTAATGATCTTACATAATAGGTACCATCGTCATCACCTTAAAGGCAACACCTTCTGATGCCCTCTTTCTAACACTATTTGTAGTGAGGCGTGCAAGAAAGAGAGCATCGATGAAGATGATGACTTTAAGCTGATAACGATTGTATTTGGTACCTATACAAGTTCATTCACTTTCGTAAAAGTCAAATATACTTTGTAAACATTTATGCAATTTACGAAATTATAACTTCGAGTAATATAATTTATAATTTAAATTAAAAATGACAAATATAAATCGTTTCATGATTTAAATATGTCAGAAATCTAGAAGGACACAACATTGCCATTAAAAATAATGACTTGTTTCAAATTCAAAACAATGTTAGTTTAATCAAAATTATCAAAATTAATGTCATGTACAAAAGACAGAAATGACAAACAAAAATCTTTTAAAAATAAATATTAAATACCATAAGTGTTCTAAATGTAGATTGAACATTTTATCAAAAGTGATTGATTAGAACATTAGTTTATTTATATAAAACGCCATAAGCCATTAAAATGCTAATTAGAGACAAGTAAATATTTTGTTTAAAAATAACTTCAAGTATATAAAAAGCATAATAATTAAAACGTTCTTGTCATATCTAGAAGGCGATTAATGTAACTTTAAATTGATATATTAAGCATCTTTATTTTTTTCTTTTCCTGACCGTTGATATCATATAATATTTGATAGCGTTTTTTTGTGATTTTCGGTCAGATATACCAGTAAATTTTTTCTAACTTTTTGGTTTATTAAACCACCATCAGGGAACTACAGTATATATAATATTATAAAACATAGTTATGGTTATTTTACATTATGTACTTATACTATTAATTAGGTGTATATTTTAAATTTCATTACATATTAGGCATTATTTGTTTGCCTGTAAATTTAACAAATGTTTATAAATAACCAATTTATTTTTAAGAATTAAAAATAAATTGGTTATATATAAATCATCTTCTAAACTTAAAATAAAATTAATTAGAAAATTGTTGTAAATATTCTTTTGTCCTTAAATGACAGGCTTCATTTCATAATGTGATATTTTAAATTGTTCTACAAAACAATAGTTGAAAATAATGTGCAATTATTATTATAGAAGTATGTATTAAATTAAGTATTATTACATACTTAACCTGTATTACACTATTAAAATACAAATAACTCCAAAACGATGGCTACTATCAAAATTTAGGAAGAGAACCTTTTTTATGCAGTTTTTAACACTGGTATTTTTTTCCGTTATAAATGTTTTAAAAGGAGACAAAAAAAATTATAGCGCCAATTCCGCGTCATCTCATAAACCCCACAACAATTCATGTTTTTTATATAAAAATTTGACAAAATATGTAACTATGAAATTAATATATAGTCCAAATATAATTTTTGCAACTTAACACATTTCGAATTTATTAGCAAATAACTATGTCGTACTTAAGAGGTTGTAGCTCCCTTATGAACTGATTTAAGGCAAATTTTTATATGCAAAAATCAACTTAGTTTTTTCTAGTTCTATCATCTCCTTGAAGAACGCCACTTAAATATGAGACACCCTGTATATCATTACCCGAATCATTTAATTTAATAAATTAAAATAGGTTTCGCTTCAATTTTCTTTATTTACAACATTTTATAATAATATATTGCTCGGTTATGATTCAGTTCTTTTACTAGTATTTTTATATTGTCAAAGTTAAATCGATCGTTTTGTTCTATGGCGTGTTTGGCAAGTACTGTCGTGTTTTGATTTTGAGGTTTTATGCTGTATTTGTGTGTATATATTCTTTTTATGCAAATATTGTTTTGATTGACATATAAATAAGTACCACTACAGTCGTTGCAGCCTATCTTGTAATATAGTGTTAGTTTCGTCTTCAGTTGGTATCCTAAGTTTAAGTTTTGTGAAAAATTTGCTTGTGCTATTGTATGGTTTATGAGCTATTGTTATATTATGTTGTTTAAATACGTTTGCAATTGTTTTGGATACTTTTTTGTATGTATGCATGGAGACATTTATTATTATTATTTGGTTAATGGATTATTTTATTGTATGTTTGGAGTATTCTTTTTTTAATATTTGGTTCATGAAAATGATTAGGGTAGGAATTCGGTTCGAGAACATTTTTGATTTTTAACACGCTTTTATTAGCTTCACTTGTATGTTTGTTTGTTTGCTTGTTTGTTTGCTTGTTTGTTTGTAACCGACTCTTTGGACTCGATTTTGACCCACTTTAAACGGACAGATTTAATTGAAACTTTATACACTTACGAAGAACCGGTAACAATACAATAATTTGATAAGTTTATATCATTATCCTCATCAGGATCGCCAGTCCTTTCCTCACGTATCCTCTGCGTGAGAGCAAGAGGCTTAATATTGTAAGTATATTCGGTGATTCTCAGTTCGGTCGTTGGCAGAGCGTGCAAGTCTTAGGCGACGCGAAACGACGGACTCCTCGGGCGTGGTTCAAATCCCATGGCTGAAATAAAAAATATTTTTTTTCCGACATATCTGTTGGATCGTAATATGTTATAATATCAGCATCAATAAGCAATATAAATATAGTTTAAAAAAAAACTACGAAACACGCTTTCATAGCACATCAAACTAAAAAGTGAAAAATAAATATAGTTTAAAAAAACTAAAAAACACGCTTTTAAAGCACATCAAACTAAAAAGTGAAAAATAATTATTAATATAAACTGAAAACAATAATGAACGAAAAATACTAGTATTATTGTGAAAAAAAGCGTGGGGCGCTTTGTGCCATATTTTTTCGTATATCGAGCAACCCACGCTTTTTTCACAATAATACTAGTATTTTTCGTTCATTATTATTTTCAGTTTATATTAATAATTATTTTTCACTTTTTAGTTTGATGTGCTTTAAAAGCGTGTTTTTTAGTTTTTTTAAACTATATTCATTATTATAGTTATTTGGTCTATATTTTGGATGTGAAAGTTGTATGGCACAATCTGTAAGGCTGTTGGCGATGCTTTTTTTTTGGTTATTTGATGTATGAGAATTCATGTTAAAAGGTCTTTGAGACCAAACTTCTTTCGTGTACCAGTTGGTCTCAAATACCGTCGTTATTATATTTGACTGTTACATCTAAGAAATTTATGACACTGTTTTGTTTTATTTCCTTATTAATCTGTAATCTTGAGTGATAGTTACTGAAACTGAAACTATTAACAGTATATTCTATTTTATCTAAGAAGAAAGTAAAGATGTCGTACGCTTACATCATACAGCGTATAGATTTACACTGACATATCGTAGTCGAGCTCGGTGCTCGGTCTATTCATGCCCTCTACCAGACTCCTGTCCCACGCACCGGAATGGCATCTCGATTTGGTAACTTCAGTCATCTATTCTCCAGTCATTACCTTTGGAGTTTCGCCGAATGGAAGGTATAATTTGGCTCAACCAAAGGCATCTACTTTATATGAATAATCTTAAATTGTATAACTCCTGAGAACGAAACATACAAAATGCTTTTAGGATGATTGAATAGTATAAGCGGCAAATTAAGAAATTCTCTCCGCGGGAAGTATCAATTGTGAAAGATTTGGTTATCAGAAAATCGAGGAAAATAAGGTATCTGAGACTAATATGTTTGCCGCTACAACTCTGCTCTACTCCCATAGAGTAGTAAAATGGACAGGAGATAGGCTAGTCAATTAGACCAAAGATACTCCTAAAGATAGGGGAATATTTGAGGGAAATTTTAGTGCATTAGGGTTATAGATTTGTCTCAATAAAAGCGCACCGTTAGAAATGTCACTGTATCGTTTAACTTTTACTGACAGCTCCATCTGGTAAAATTTCTCATCCCCTTGGAATTATCAATTATTAGAAACCAAAGGCAGTGCATAACATAAATGATTAAAAGGTAACAACAAACAT
This sequence comes from Rhamnusium bicolor, assembly GCA_029963845.1. NCBI lineage: Eukaryota > Metazoa > Arthropoda > Insecta > Coleoptera > Cerambycidae > Rhamnusium > Rhamnusium bicolor. Next base: position 286,946 of record JANEYF010001749.1, read on the forward strand.
TTACCTCATAGTTATCGCTATGCTGTGGTAATATGAAGTTGCAGTTAGTCCTTGGGGAAGGCACTGTTGTAGAAGTTGACAAAAAGAGGAACATTACGTGGATCATTGCGAGTTCCACAACTCTACTTACTGAGATCTTAGGGTAGGATTTAGTGTTACATAAAGAGAGGCAACACACCTATTTAAAACTAATTGCATATATTCTTATCCAGTTTCCAATAATTATTTTTTATTTGTCCTTCTAGTCATTAAAACTATCGAATTCAAGGATGTAGGCATAGAGACACATTCGGCTACGCTTGTTCATATGCTATTTTCTTTAATGAAGTTACATATAACGGTCAACTTTAACCTCAAAAGTGTCATTGCTGGTAGAAGTGAATTACTGTGTACAATATGTGTTTACAAAGAAAACACTCATCCATGAAACACTATTCAACAGCAAAGCAGTACTTGAGAAAGTACCTAATCTTATTATATGACGATTTAGTTTTTGTATATCCTGTCCAATCCAGAATATAAATATAACTTTTTTATTTCATAGAAAAATGAATTACTTCCTCACCCCTCAAAGTGAGGAAGGTATGTATTCGTGAAAAAAATTTAAAAATTTTTTATTGCATTTCTGGACGAATCTCGACGAATTATGACGATACCCAAAATTTCAGCCAGAAAAAATATTCTATCTGTGTATCTGTGTGTGTCTATGTGGTTCGCGATAGCAGCTACAAGAAGAAAATGAGCTTTGCGTAATGTGTAGTTCCGACTACGGCCCTGTATCGAGATTGTTAGCAATTTGCTTTTCATTCTGGAAATAACGGTCGTTCGCTCGTGCTAACTTTTAGGTAAGACAGTTTCCGTAACATTGTGTCCATTCAGTGGTTATCAGCAAAGTAAAATCACAGATAAAACTGTACCCTGCTTACGAAACTCACAAACTTCTGGATTGTTGCATAAAAAATTCGTTTCTATCTCGGCTAAAAAGAATTTTATACCAATAAAATTGATTCGAATAAGGATGATTCGAAAAAAATGTGGAAGACTCTAAAAATTTTAGTTAATAATCAAAACACGTCGGACATTGATTACGACATTGACTTTGGAACTTACACAGAGTCAACTGAAGAAAATTTTAACAATTATTATTTGGACAGTATAAAAAGTATTGTAGACACTATTGATCCTGTATCAATAAACGTTGACCAAGTTATGGAGTATGCTGCTGCTGAACTTTCGGAATTTAAAGCAATTTCGTTGAATAAATTGCGAAAAATTGTTTTCAGTTTGAAAAACAAATCAGTTAGTGATTCAGAGCTCAATGTAAACTTATTGAAGTCCTTGTTTGAAGTTATTGGTTATCCTCTTTTAAATTTAGTAAATACAGTGTTAAGAACAGGAAATATGCCTTCTGAGTTAAAAATTAGTACGATAGTTCCAGTGCCAAAAGTTAAAGACCCAAGTAAACCCAGTGAGTACCGACCAATAAACCTGCTTCCGATTATTGACAAAATTATAGAAATTGTTGTATCCGAACAGCTAACTGAATACTTTGAGAAAAATAGTCTACTCTATGATGGTCAGTCTGGATTTAGGAAAAAGCATAGTTGTGAATCTGCTGTTCAGCTAGTATGTGCAAATTGGAGAAAGTGCATAAGTGAAGGAGATATAGTGTTAAGTGTATTTGTTGATCTTCAAAGGGCCTTTGAAACGGTAAATAGAGATGTTCTTATAAAAAAACTTGGCAGGTATGGTGTTAAAGGGGTTGCAGTTAAATGGATTCGTGATTATTTATCTAATAGATATCAAAAAACTAAAATTAGAAATAAAACTTCAAAATGTGGTGAATCTGTATATGGGGTACCACAAGGAAGTGTATTAGGTCCGCAATTATTTCTCATTTATGTGAATGACATATATCGATATCTAAAAAAATCGTTTGTTAATCTATTTGCCGATGATACTCTGATTTCTATTTCTGGGTCTGATTTTAAAGAGGTCGCTGATTTAATGAATTCTGAATTGGATATTTTGTATAATTGGTTAGGTTTAAATAAATTAAAATTAAATTCGGGAAAAACAAAATATATGGTATTAGGAACAAAAAAGTAAATGTCGCAAATTTCAAGAACAGAATTTAAATATTGCTATCAATAATGAATTAATATATCGAGTAGATGAAATGAAATATTTAGGTGTAATAATAGATCCCCAGTTGTCATTTAATTCTTTTGCTAATTATTTGTGTAAAAAAATTGGTAAAAAGATAGGGTATCTTTATAGAATATCAACAAATGTATCCCAGTGGACAAAAAAGGTTATTTTCAACACAATTATTTTACCACACTTTACATACTGTACATCACTACTATTATCGGCTAATAAGACGGAAATTAATAAACTGCAATTGTTACAAAATAGAGGTATGCGTCTAATCCTAAACAGTGATAATAGAACCCATATAAAAGATATGTTATCTGAATTAAATTGGCTAAATGTTTGGCAAATCATTGAAAAGGCCAATCTAATACTTATATTCAAAATAAAAACAGGTAATGCTCCTAAATATTTTAACAAATTTTTAATAACAAGGTCTGAGTTAAATTCATATCCTATTAGATCAGGTGAGAATTTTCATGTTGAAGTGCAAAATTCGACAAAATTTTTATTTAATGAAGGTCTACGTCTTTTTAACGGTTTGCCCCAAGATTTAAAACAATGTCAAGATGTCAATATTTTTTTCTAAAAAACTTGTAAACTTTTATCTTTCTAAAAATTGTTATTCCTAGTTGTTCATTTTATACTAGATTATAGTGATATTTATTGTAATTTTTTCTTTTCTAGCAAAATGCTAAATAAAAAAGGTTTATTATTATATTATTATAGTAGTTAACATTAAGATGCTATTTATTATGTAGCAGATTATTATAAATTTTGTGCCAAGCTCCACTTCAATTAGGATATTTTCTTTACCTCCTCATGCCCGTTACTGCAGCAGATTCTCAATATTTTCTTTTATGAGGTTTAAGAATCATGCGAGCGTTTGAAAGGCGAAGAAATGTAATACGGAAATATTTTTTAGACGTTTTGTCAAGATAACATTTAACTTTAATATCAGCGAACTTCAATGATTTTCTTTAAAAAATGTATTTTTTATAAAATATTAATATTAATTATTTAAATATGCTGTAGAAAATACATATTTAGAGTTAAATGTTATTTACTAGCTTCACATGTTTACTTACTTAAATCTATAGTTAACTTTATAAATGAAAAGTCTTATTGCGCATACTAATGTGCGATTAATTTAACTCTGCACATAATTAATATGCCAATGAATTTAACCATACAGCGCATAAAACATATTTTTCACCTGAGGGTGTCACGCGACAGTATTGTAACCCCACAAAGAGATAATTAGTGCTTAAACATTTTTCAAATATTCAACCGAGCTTATCGGCGTCACCTCCAAAGTTTTTAGGGGTGGGCGGAGCGCTTTTTTTGTTTAAAATGTGCCTGAACGGTTCTTCATAGTGGTTACCTACTAGAAAATACTTTCCTTTTTGTTGATTAAAAAAACAAGTTATCTGAAAAATATATGTAGGTTATATTAAAATATTTGTTTTGTTGGCATTACTGCAATGTATCAGCATTAGCATGTGTTTTAATTGCCAAGAAAGTGTATACTGTTTTTGTTTATACACTTCGTAATGCAATGGTAATGGTGGGGGAGGCTGACGCCTAGCAAGTAGGCCGTAGACGGCCCCTTCTTACCAACCCCCAGCTGTTCCTTAAGCCATGCGCTTCTCTTGCTACCTCGTCGAATCTCTCTGATCTTGTAATAAAGGTCAGGATGTCACTCACTGCGAGTGAGCTCATCTTCTCCCTTAGAAGCGCCTTAGAATCGATGATGCTATGTTTTAGATACCCAAACGCATCACACTGTCCCAGGAAGTGGTAAGATGTTTCTTTACAACTCCCGCATCCTAGACATGTAGGGCCTTCTTGGATACCTATCAATGATAGATGCCTCCTAAGTCTGCAGTGGCCTGTCGGAACTCTAATTAAAAGATTCAGAGTCTTCCGACTTAGGCCCAGTAACCAGGCTGATATCTATTTGTTCGGCCCTGTCACAAAATCTCGAGGTTGGCCGCAGACCCTGTTGATCCTCCAATGCTTCCTCAGTGTCTCATGGATTAACTCATTGAGGGTCATTATGACCTGCCTTGTAATGCCTAACATAGGCTCAGGACCGAGACAGGGTTCCTCTGCTCCAAGTCTAGCCAATTCATCGTTGCCTGGAACTCCGGTATGTTCTAGGATTCACACCAGTCTCACTTGCTTGTGCCTGGCAAGCTCTTCTAGGGCATCCCCGCACTCCTGAACGAACGCTGATCTCGTCCTGGGAGAGCAGACTGCTTTAGAGCTGCTTGGCTATCGAAGCAGATGTATACCATCTGTTTCATCCCGTTTCTAACCTCAGCCTTACCTGCCAACACTAGGATGGCGTAAACCTCTCTCTGTCTGGAAGACCATGGTGTACGAGCCTAGAGCAAAGCTTTCTGGCACTCCTTTGACTTCCAGATATATCCCCGCACCGGAGAATAGTTTGGTGACCACCCGAGATCCGTCTGTGTAGTCCGGGGGAGTCAATTCTTCCTTCACACCACACCTCCTTACTGGGAAGAGTGGTTGTATATTTCCTTTCCAACTTTAGCTCATATTTCGCTTCTTTCACCTTTAGGACAGAGATGGGGATTTCCCTCTTTATCAATCCAGCAATTGCTGGTGACCTTCAGCTCTACCTGAACACTCTCCCAGAATTCCGCATACTCAGATACGCTGCCATAGCCTTCCTCTTTACCCACGAGAGAATCTCTGGCAGGTCTAGTAGAACTTCCAGAGCAGCTGTCGGTGTCGTCCTCATTGCGCCAGTGATCCCTAGGCAGGCTAGTCGCTGGACTTTTGCCAGCATTCGGGACGTGGTCGCTCTGTCCACGCTCGGCCACCAGACTACAGAACCTTACTGGAATCTCGATCTGATGAACACTGTGTACATGCAATGTAGAATCCGTGGGTTGGGGCGTCTGCCGCTGGGTGCAATTGCCAGAAGATTGCAACCGACTTTTTGATGACGATGTCTATCTGCGGTCCCCATGACAATTTACTATCTAGGGTCACTCCCAGGTATCTAACCTGCGCAAGCGCGAGAAATTTACCATACATGATTGGTGCCCTAAAATTGTCTATTTTTCTTTTTTTTCGTGAAAAAGATCATCTCAGTCTTGGAGAGATTAACTGAGAGACCTGTTTCGCCGCACCATCTTTCTATTATTCTACAGGTTACCTGAGTTCTATTGCAAATGACGTTTAGGAAGCGGCCAGTCACTAGGACCAGCTCGTCGTCCGCATATGCCTGCGCATAGAATCCTTCCGAAGTTAGACGCTCCAGGAGGCCATCCATTATTAGACACCATAGATGGGGTGATAGGCAGCTGACTTGTGAACAGCCGTCACTCACCCCGACTTCCAACTGACAGTCTCTTAAAGCAGCACTAACTCATCTCTCTTCCAGAGCAGATTTTACCCATCTGACCGGTACTGGAGTCCCCCTAGTACGAAGAACATCGCACATAGTAGTAGTTCTTGCTTTATCGAAGGCTCCCTCAATATCGAAAAATATTGCTAGGGTGACCTCCTTATGCAAGAGGGCCTTTTCTATCTTATACACGACGGCGTGCAGGGCTGTCTCTGTGGACTTCCCTTGTCTATATGCGTGCTGATCCTTGTGGAATGTAGTACCTGGCTAGGTCCCCTACCAACAGATATCTGTCCACTATCCGTTCTAATGGTTTTAGCAGAAAGGACGTGAAACTTATCGACCTAAACGATTTGGCAGCTGTGTAGTCCTTTTTCCCCACTTTGGAGATGAAGACTTCTTTAGCTGACCTCCAGATCAGGGGAACATATGCTCGTACCAGACTGGCTAAAAATCTCTTAAATGTGGTAGAAAAAATATCTATACCCTTCTGAAGGAGGACTGGGAAGATTCCTTCTGGCCTCTCTGCTTTAAAGAGGTCGAACTCGTTCACTACCCAGGCTACCGCTCCGTCCTTTACAATATTCTTGGCAAGCCGCTAGTCAACTGGTGGCATCGGCTGTTTCTAGGATACTGCCGCGGCATCTCTTTCGCCCGGGAAATGAAATTCTAACAGGTGTCTTAATGATCCCTCCCCCAGAAGTAGTCCAAGTCTCATCTTGTCTTCGTAGTATACTCTTTCTAAAGTGACAAGTATGGCCAGTTGGAAAAATAATACGAGCGATGGCTGTGAACTAGAATGAAATGAGATAGAATAAGACACACACAGATAATGTAAGGACAGGCTTCAAGTCTGTCGCCCGCCAGCCATCTGCAATACTTTAACACTGTTATGTCCATCTCGCATGTTCAACCGGCCTTTGTTAACATTTAGCCACATTTGGCGATTTACACATGGTATAGGTGCGCAACACTATTTGCACAGTGTATCGAATGGTTATAAGATTAAGCTTTATTAACTACCCGTCACGGTCGGTTAATTCCTTTGTTGTTGCCCTGCTGTATTGGGGCTTTTAATACTTAATAATACAAATTCCCTTATGTCTATTGCGCGTACTTTGTTTTTGGTAAACACCCTAGAAGCGATCCTCGGTAATACGGTTCTGTCCAAACTATACTAGGCGTTATTCTGACACCGTTTTTATAGCTGGCGACGACCGATACAAAATCAAATGTACGGAATTGTCACTTAGAATTTTATTTTAATTATTTTGTACATGAAGCAGCATCTAAGGGATGGGCTTATTTTCTTCCTCTATCCCCCTGGAGATGCAGATGGTGTAGACGATTTCGGCAGATCTGGTCCTGGCTTGATGGACCCTGCCGATTGGGTCACCTCTTTTAGTGCTCTTCGGTCTTGGTGATCTTTCTTTGCCGGCATATCAGTACGGGGTGTCATGTCACGAGCGTAGAGTGACAAGTGCCGCACTCCGTCATGGTGGTTTATGGTATTTGGGATTTTTTTGACTGCCGATTTGTAGAGTGACAACTATAAATAAGCTGTGCATCTCGGAAAGGTGCGTAGTCCACAATGCACTTTTAGCGTGTAGACCGGTACCCGTGTTTGGGAAAAGCAAGTGGGGGGGGGGGGCAAAAAAATCAGCCCGGTGTTCGAATGGTCGGGAAGGTGGGTGAACCGTCAGTGTCTTTTCTGGCTTGGACAACTTTGTTCACCGCTAATCTACTTAGATTAGCTATATTCACCTATCGTTGAGGATCTGCAGCGTTCATATTTTACACATAGGGTCATCTACGGGATTACAGCCCGTTGCCTGTTCGACTAACGAATTTCCGTAATCCTCGACAAGTGCAAAGAGATTCCTAGCTCGGTCCGGGATTATTTTCGTGACCGGCATATAATCCCTAAAGTCCCTAAAGATGTCAACATTCCGGACAAACCATGGTGCATCCACAAAACTCTGAGCGCCAAATATTCCACAGCTTAGATCCTCCTAAGGAGTGTTTCGGTTATGTATCTCCAGGTTACGAAATTGTAAATCAGCTGCGGCCGAAGTATGGTCCTGATAAGCGTCAGATTATGTTCAGCCGGCTGTGACTGCCCACCATCGCAGTCTTTGCATGTTCAGATTGGTCTTCTTGACAAAATCTCTGGAGTTAGCTTCCTATGTCAGGGCTTGATCTATGGTGATCCTCATGTACCTGACAGTTTGATATCTTTGTCATTCAAAATAACGTGTTCTGTTGGGATATGCCCCCATATTCGCCTGAAGAGTATGATCTTACTCTTTTCTTTCCTTACTCTTTTCGTTTCCATCTGAAGCGCCACCCTTCCAATAGGGATGCTGCTGAGATTTTATGTACGAGTTACGTCACTACTTTGGTGACAGTGGTTAAAAGGTCTTCAGCTATAAGAAGTCTTCATATAAGTTTGGGGTAAAAAGGAACAGATCAAATTTAAGATTTTACTAAAAGGATTATAATTTTCTACACTAATCTTTTATTTTAACCATGTATGTGCATATGACATGCAATTTTGTAATACAACCTATAAAAGATATGAATTTAAAAATCATGCCATTTCAGGATAATTTATTTCCCTTAATACAATATTGTGAATATTTTTTCTTTTTAACTTTAGAAAGTAAGAAAGGTGGATATTGGATATTCTTGGTCTGCCTATTGAAAGGTTTATAGATATTATACGGTTCCTTTGATAGACGTATAGCTATTACAGCAGAAATGGTATTACTATTATCAAAATTATTCACCGTCTGGCTGAAAATAGCAGATATTTGAGGGAATACTTTAGGAGCACTTCCGCTAATAGCACTTTATAATATGCCGTCGCTGAGAGCACATAATCTCAATAAGCACGTTAATCAAATTTTACTGGACTGTAATCCAAATCGCTGAATGCTATCATCGATATGATTATTGCCAGTCATTTCATTTTATTAGTTGATTTCAAGTATACTTTCCAGTTTATTCGATAACTTTTCTGTTGAATTTACGTCCATAACTTAAAATTACATGATAATATAAATTTATTAATCATTTACTACCAAATTCAATTTTCATGATTGTCAATATTAAATATATGACGGATCCATTTCTGTTATTATGAATTGCCTCCGACTGAAATCAGTTATATTGGTAATTAGGTATGTAAATTCTTAATTTATTTCGTTTTTTCTTTTTCGAAGCTGTGACCTCAAAATTCATTTGGAATAAGATTCTCTACAAAAGAAGTTCCTTTGACTTTTGACTGATAAATTAATTGTCTATTTAATATTTTTTATAAAAAAAATAAAATTTTTTAATAATTAGTTATTCATAAAAAGTGGGTTCGAGGGCGTAAAAAATTAGGAAACGAAAATTCTTAGCAAAATAATCCATTTACCGAAAATAAATCAATTAGTCAATGAAAAAGATCCAGTTAAAGGCGCGAAATTATGAAATTTAGCTGGAAAAATATTGGTAAAAACAATTCCTTTATAGATCAAAAGTCTAAAAACCTTTTTTGTAGATAATTTTGTTGTTTAGGAGATAAGTTGGCATTACAGTCAAACAAATTTTGAAGCCAGAAAAATGAAAATAGTGAGAGAAAATATTTGTTGGCGTGAAAAAAGTCGGTACTAAAAAAATTATTAAAACTCGGTAGGTAAAAAGTTCTTCCGGGGCATCCAGTTAAGGGTAATTTTTCTTCAAAGTGATTACTAAACGTTAAAATGTTAAAACTGTGGATTTTTTGGCGCAGATAACACATCGGAGGAAATCGTACAAAACGCTTCCCGACTCGCGATATTCGGAGAGCTCAGCACCCTATTGACCCATTTGTAAAAGTGAGACACAATATTCATATTGAATAAGAAATTTCATACCCTACAAAATTGTGTAGTATTAACATATAGGGTGATTTAGAAATAAACAAAAGAAAAAAGCTAGAACCTGAGAGTTACCCTTTCTCACTTGACTTAAATCTATTCATAAATTAATTTTACACTGGCAAAATAACAAAATAAAGACAGAAGTATTCAATATAACAAATTTATTTATAACCAATCAAAATTCTTTATCACAATTCACACAGACACTAGAAATACCTAATTTCCCTGATGCACTATAAGAACCAGCTAACTTAAAATACAAATATCTATTATATTAAATTAATATCAATACCTACCGTTTTATTTAATTCTCAATGCAATTTTATTTTAATAGAATTAAATGTCTTAATTTATTTATTCCTTTGTACACTGTCAGATTAAACTTTTACCTCTTTCTTAATCTTCTTGATTTCTTACATCAATTAAATTTTTTAAAATGTTTTCTTAACCGTCTCTCAAGAGACCGAAGTAACTGCCAGAAAATCGATTTTGTGTTGAGTAAAGAAAGACGAGGTCCTATAGTTGATTGTGGAATAGGAATTACACCTGAAGCATCGACAGTTCCCTCTCCCATCTTAATCCGAAACAAATAAGAAATGAAATTTCTAACATGCTCCAGGATGGATTCGAACCATCGATATTCGGTACTGAGTAGCTATACGGCTTTACCCACTCGTCTATCATGCCCCTTCGTTTATTACTTTATTCCAATATTGTATTTTTACCAATATTTTGCCCCTTATTTATCTTTCTTTTATTTACTATTTATATAAAATACCATATTTATATTTTCTTATTACTTTTATGATTCCTCTTTCAAATCAAATTGAAATTATTTTCCCATCATTCATATTCAATTCTCCATCCAAATTAATATAAATTCATCTTCTACTTTCAAAATCTCAAAATTATCAATGCTCGTTATTTATTTTTCTCTTTGACGACCTCCTTTCTTTTCTTTTTTAAAATTTCACTTGATAAATTCTTTATTAATTTCATATATAATCGAAATCATGAAAGAATTCCGTTACGTCATCGTTATAATTCATATGAATCAAATCGGCACTGCGTTAGTCAAATTCATGCTCGTTGAAATAACGTCCAGATATAAACAAACTTTACTCGTTGACAGGTGAAAAAGGTAAAAACATAACCTACAATTTGTCCGCCAAAAGTCAGAATAATTTTACGATTTCGCCAGTCTTTAAATTTGAACTAATTTCATGTTTTTTATATAATTTGGCGAAATGTAGATTGCTTGTAGATATTAATAAGTACGTTTAAATTAATTAACATTTTTAAAAATAGAAAACTGTCTAATGCCGTTCTAGAAAAAGAATTTTGTATGTATTTTTAAGAATCACTTTACACATTGAAACATACCTTTTATTTTGAAGATTAATTATCGTTAGTTCTGAAAAGATTTGTTTTTCATATACAAAAATCAATAAAAATAAAGGAAACGGTAACAATCAAACTCAAAAATAAACAAATCTAAATTTGACAGCTAACATGCAGAAACAGGAAACCATGTGACAACGACACTAGTCAAAATCGTGCGATCAAACTAATCGATATTATTCTCGCTTGTTACTGAGACGTACGAAATCAAGCCCTCTCTTTCTTTTTTTGTCAAGGAAGTTAGATTTTTGAATAACGCATCAACAACGTTAGTCTGAGATATTAACAGTCACATATAACGGACTTCCTTGTGCTGTCTCCCTCGTTTTATTATTTTGTAAATAAAGAACGCTTGAACAGCGTACGTTGTGGATTAGAAATAAATTTATGATGCAACGACATTCTTTCGTGATTTCGATTATAATATTAAAGTCTTTCACTGTGACATTGATTTTTTTTATTTTACTTGACACAAAGTTCTGTCTTTTTGATAATGAATTTTATATCTAACCTCATCGTTAAGTTCTGTCATTTCGATATTGACTTTCTTTTAACCTAATATTAACTTCTGTCATTCTGATATCGTCTATTACAATTGCATTTCACTACCAATCTAACATTTTCGTGCAGTAACATTTCTAATATACATTATCCAAACTTACTTAAAATTATTATAAATATTATACAGTTGTTTTTTTTGTCTTTAACACTTTTATGATTATATTTGTCTACTTTGTCTTCCCTTCAAAGTATGGTTCATAAAACTACATTGTAGTAAATAGTTTTCTCATATTTTTTGGTAACTTCCATCCAAGTAAAGAAAGTGATAAAAGTATCCTTAAAATCCTCCAGTTACGATGCCTCTAATAACAGTAAATAACCGCATTATTTTTTCGATAAGTAAGCAATCGTAATTTACTTAATCCATACCCACAAAGCAATAAAACATTATCAAATGATTCAGAATAATGTTGTGAAATGTAATAATAATAATTTTTATATTATCCTGAACTGTAAATACAGTTTAATATTAAGTTTTAAGAGATTTTTTTGTATATGTATTATTTAATCAATTTGCTAATGTTTTTCAACCGTCAAAATTTTCGATAAAAATTTAATTACAATACTTCTGTTGATATAATGTTTTAGCCATATTTTTGTTTATTCGAAATGTCTATACAAAGTTGCATTGAAGAACGTTGATGGGAAGTTCGCTGGAATAGGTCAAAAAAGAAACTAATTCAGTTCAATCGCTAACATTTCGACTACAATATAGTCGTCTTCAGAGCTCTGAACAATATAATTAAAAAGAAAACACAATTTGGGGCATCTATAATTTGCATTGAATATGAACAAAAGTGAAATATTCGTAATCTATTATTATTGCAGACATAGGTTCACCTTCTCACAAAGATCGTTGTGACTTAAAGAGCATAAAGTGCATCTTTTCTGCTCCATGGGAACAAGATGAACTTTACGTCTCTGAACATTTTAAATAAAAATATTAAATCATAAAATATTAGTTTTATTAAAAAAGGAAACAATTTTATAATGTTACGCTAACAAGCCAATTTATACAGTTATTTAAATTAATGACTCTTTTTCTAATTTCTACTTGAATCTATTTGGACATCAGCAGACATTTGGACCTTGTTCTTGAGCAGACCTTAGTTGCGTAGCTACTTTCAACTTTTGGATCAAAATTGGTTAAGGCTTTCTCATATACCGATGGCAGTTTTTCAGACAGAGCTTCATTAGAAAGTATTTTCTTTTGCAATTTTCATTTTATTCTGATGGAATGATCGATATATCCCTCAACTACACTAGTAGATTTGTATCCAGCATAACGTTTTATGTTTAGTATGCCTTCACATGCGTCAGCTGCCAAAGTTAGGGATGAACCTTTAGAGATATGGCCAGTACAGCATTGTGGACCTGACACTTTGAGGAAACTTGCTATTTTAATAGAATGCGTTAATTCCAACCATTTGTGTAGAACATTGTATTCCATTATTATGGAATACAATTAATAATTAATTTATATTAGGTTTACGCAAACCAGCATATGAGTATATACATAATTTGAAATAGTTAGAATTCATTTCTTCATTGTTGATTAAATAAGGTTTGTTCCAAGAGCAGACTCGGACTAGTTTGAAACTGTCAGAAATATGCGACCAGTTAAGAATTAATGTAAATATTTCTGATGGTTTCAAACTGGTCCGAGGCTGCTATGGGAACAAACCTATAATAATCAATCACCTTTTATTGGTTAAAATGTTCAAAACAGGCTAAACCGTTAAAACCTTTTACCGATATATTTTGATTTTTACCGATATGTCTATTATTCCAACAATCACCACCCATACCGTTGCATACACAACTATCATTTAAAAGACGAGAATTTTGACAATAATTACCTTTATAAAGACCCACTGGCTTCCTCAGCTTCTTCTAAGATTTCACACGGAATATCCATTTTTAAGGGCAAAAACGGTTTTTAATTTAACAATAATAATAATATCTCATTGACATTAATATGACTTGTTACCTGTTGCCATGAAAAATGCAATTAGATTTTCGCCTATATTAATCATCATTTTTCCTTTGGATGAAAAGAGCTTTAGGATAATATAAAACGTTGTGCAATATTCGACACATGGATATCTGAGCTCACTGTCGCTCGCTCAGTTAACTTCCATGCTCGCTTGTTAAAATATCCACCGCGTCTCAAGACCTTTTGTAAATTGGGCGTGGCTAGTAAGTGCGTCATTGTGCATTTTAAAGTAATTTCGCACTAAATACGGAATTATGGTATATTGAAAAGACCAATAACATGTGTTTAAGGCGTGTCATGTGTTTTAATAATTTTAAAATTTCAGCCCTTTTAATAAACTGGGAGGCTCGAGGCAGGGCGAGGCTAGTTAGTATGTTACTCACGTGCCCACCTGACTCAGTGATAATGCTGGTAGGTTGGGCTGCATAGGAATGCGCGCGTATGTATAAAATACATATTGCAGAATCTCTTGAGACACGGAGTATAACGGTCTTATAATATGATATACTGTTACGTGTGTACTGACGTTCACTAATTTCATTTTAAAGCAATGTCTTAATTAAGACACTTCAATACCAACTCACGTTTTGTGCAAAACTTGCTTTCACAAATAAAACTACGACTAATGATAATTACAAGAAGGGTTTGATCACAAAAAAATATATATACAACTACAAATATTTACATGATGCACAAGAGCAAAAAGTAGATAATAATGGACAGTAAGTACGACTTTTCCTCTCGAGAGGACAACCCTTAGATGGGAGTTCCCACTAAAGGTAATTAAAATAAACGCACACGGAGAAATTTATCACAATTGCTGTTACAGCATTCATATTTTTATATTTATGTATTTGTTTACTGACATTTTAGTGGAGTGAAATAGTTTTGTACGTATACACTTTTCAGTTGTTGTAATATTTATTATCACAATAGCAGAGAACAAACCCCACCAAATTAGATTAATACAAGCTTTTCAATGCTTTTACACAGTGTACACATCCATTATGTGGTACTTACGTTTTTCTACTCCTATTTTTTCCTTCACAAAAGAGATTTATCTCTTTTTGGATATAGACGCCCAATTGTTTTCATACGAATATCCCAAAGCCGAAATGACACGTGTTTTTTACATGTGAAATAGTGCAATAGCTGTATTTACGATATATTTAATAGTTCACTATTCACGTTTCTCTTCATGTACCTTGCTAGCGATCGGATACTAACCATCGCCCGTGACAATAAATGTTTCCCTAATTCCTTTTTTAGTTTTAGCACAAATTTGATAAAAGTTCGACTTGAAATGGATAGATGTCTCGACTGGTATTAAACACAACTTATTTTTGAATGAACATTTATAGAACTCTATATGCATATTTTTGAAATATGGCTAGCCTAAAAATACGTATCACCTAATATGTTTGTTTTCTCTGACAGGCAGTCTGTCAATCGGGAAACAAGTGTCATTAGAACCGATGTAATTAGGAAAAAAGCCTGTTTGGCAGTTATTAGTGCTGTTGTAGGTGATGATGATGAAGTTAAAGTAACGAATTTTCAAAATGCTCTCTCTAATTTTCTACACATGCTCTGACTTTTTTTTTGCCTTATTCGAAAATATCAACATTTTGACGAAAGCTATCCACATTTTGCTCACTGGATTGTAGTTCCTCGATTCTATTGATTGGTGTTAATTAAACAAGTTGTTTCATGTGCGCTCATTAATAGAAATCGCACGGAGTTAGGCCTGGCGATTGGGCAGGCCATGCTACTGGTACGTTTCTTCCGACCCACCTTTCCGGGAATGTCTCAATAAGCCAGTCTAGTACGTTGTGAGCATTGTGTATGGGGCACCATCTAAGAATAACCACATATTTCGCCGTATTGCAAGACGCACATCTTCCAGAAGTTTGGGAAAAATGATAATAGCTTGTAGAAAATTTGCTGCACCCATGCGTGGTGGCAAAAGGTAGGAACAATTATATAATAATCCACTATTCTTACCACACATATCATGATTTCTGTGCTCCCGCATAGCATGAGGATTATCCTCAGACCAGACATGCATGTAGTACATATTAAAAATCCTTTGTCTAGTAAATGTAGCCTCATTGGTGTACAACACGAGCCGAAGGAAGTTTTTATGGTCAACAGTCTTTGCAGATGCCACAGACAATATTCCAAACACTTTGGGGGATCCTCCAGATACATAGGTTGAACATGATAGGAATGTAAGCCATGCCCTTGTAATATGCGCCATATGTGGCCTGCGATGTTTGTAATTAAAGCCAGTCTTCTGCCGCACTGAGGAATTTTTCTCGGCGGCCTTCAACAGTTCTTCAAAATTTGCAGCTTTGCGCCATTACGACGATGACCCCGCAATGTACCTGATTTGTAAATATTCCGAAATTTCCAAGATGTTGCAGTACACTGCGAAAAATTTCGTGATTGGGCTGGCGACGTGCAGCGTAGAGTCTTTGAGCAGAGACACCATTACCTAGCACCTCACCGTACACCAGCATAACATCTATTTTTTCACTTGAAGTAAAAGCCAATTTATTACTTTTCATTCACTTTTAACTCTGAATTATTATCAACACAGAATCAACAAATTGGTAATATCGGCAATATATCGGTCACTGAGAAGAAATATACCTAATTATACAATTGCGTAAATATATAGACTATTTGCTGCATAAAAAGGTTTCGTCATTGATTTCATCAGTTAAATTATAACACAACATACTATTTCGTTTCAATAAACCATAGGTGGATATGGTTTTTACCTCAGATTAATAATGCTAGCAGATAAGTAACAAAACATAAAAAGTTGTCCGATTTGTCTACATCCCACACGAGATATGTAAATATTATCTTTGGTTTTATTCCTATTGGTCAGAATCATGAACAGTGAACACAGCACGAAGAAATCCGATCGATGCCCGATCTATCACCGTCTTGACAACAAATAGTGTTCTGTAAGACCACGTCTGTTATTTTAATCTGTGTTTTAATTGGTTTTAAAGTTTTGTTATTTGGTACTGTGATTAGTAATCGATTTTTAGTTATAAAAAAATTTATTTATAAATATTTATTGAGAAACAATGACTAATAAGTCTGCAGTGTCGGTCAAAGTGGAAAACCACGGGGTTGTTTATCTTTTCACAGGTAAGTAAACAAAACAAATCAGGGCCGGCATAACACGAAAGTGCGAAAACTCAAAAATAACTAAAATTAATGATAGGTTTATAAAAACAAAAACAGCAACATTTCATTTTATTTGAACAGAAAAAAATCCACATTTTGTTATAGAAGATACTTATGTAAAAATATTTATTTTAACTTCAATGGAAATTTCATTCTTAAGGTTGTTCACAAACTGTAGATGTTTTAAAGTCAATAATATGTTTTAATTCAATTTTAAAGCTGTAATGACCTTACTTATTGGTTCTATTTTAACTCAGTCCGTAGCATGGAATCATAACACATAGATAGTTATTTTAATATTATTTATTATAAAACCAATCTTAACAATGTTACCCTTTTTGGGCGTTAAAATCTAAGTCTGCTCTCTTACAAATAAAAATACCAAACCTTAAATAATATATGCTTATTCTTAACAATTAATGTCTATGCAATAATAAATATACAAACCATAACAAAATTCTTAAATCAATGCACTTAAAGTAGGACACCTAATAAAACTAACTAATCTACAGGGTGTTTATATTTTAACCATGGGCAAGAAGAGAAAAAAATTTTATTAAAAAAATTTTTTTTCCTTTATTAATGATTATGAATGATACAATTTTGTTCTATTTTTGTGAACTTCTACTAATTTATTATTTATCTTAATTACTACATTTGGTGGCTTATTTTCTACGATGCTATAAGGACCTTTATAAAGAGGATCAATTTTATTTCCTACTTCATTTTTTAGCATAACTTTGTCACCTGGACTAAAGCTAGTAATTTTAGTTTTCTTATCGAACATTTCTTTTCTTCTAACCTTCGATGCAATCAAATTGTTTTTTTGCATCGAGACAAGCCTGTTGAAGTCTATATTTTAATTCAGCAGGATATTCATCAAAATTATAAAGTGGGTCACTTTTATTATTAGCTAGGTTAGACGGTAGTTTAGCAATTTTTCCGAATATTAGTTCATGCGGTGTATACTTTGTCTCGGTGTGGACTGTGGTATTATAAGCAAAACACCAATATGGAACCCATGAACTCCATGTGTTTGGATTTTTTTGCTGCTTGAATTCGCAAATAAACTCCTAAATTCTTGTGACTATTTTCAAGTGAACCTAAAGTTTCGTGATGGTACGCTGTCGAGTGTAGCTTTTTTTACTTGTAAAATTTTGCAAGTTTCATTGAGCGTAGAAGCTAAAAATTCAGATCCACGATCTGTAACAATCTCATCCGGAATTGAGTAACGTAGGATAAAATTTTCGACAAAAGCCTTAGCTACTGTGACACTTTCTTTGTTTTTTAATGGATAACCTTCTACAAATTTACTTAATTCACACTGTAATGTCAAAATATAGCGATTTCCCTCACAGTCTACTTCTATAGGCCCAACAAGATCTAAAAATATCTTCTGAAACCCAGAAGAAGCCGTGCTAGTGATTGTCATAGGTTCTCTATTTGGGATAGAATATTTATATCGTTGACAATCATCACATTTTTTGACATACTCTACTACGTCTTTCTGTAAACCTGTCCAGAAATATTTTTTCTTAATATTATTATACAAACGCTTCACTCCAGCATGTCCTCCTGTAGGCAATATATGGTAATCATTTAAAATTATATGTCTAGCCTCTAAATTGCTTATTTCATTAACATCTTTTATTATTGATATTTTCATACTTGAATTTTTTATTTGGGAAAGGAACTTTACGATTTCTTTACGTAATAATGCGCTATTTTCATTTTTAACTATAATTATTTCTGGAATTTCATATTTTCCATATAATATATTCAGGTCTCTCAACGTTTTACCTAAGTCTAACGTCGATCGAGGATCCTGCAATAAATAAATGATTCGCGAATCTTTAACACATATTAAATTTCCCAGTTTAGAATCGTAAGTATTGCTATTGGTCACCTTATTAAACTCTGAAATTTCAAGTGGACGTAACTCAAAGGAGTCCTTAGGGCGTTTTAACAATTCCACGACTCCAGGGTGATCAAGCCTTTCGTCGAAATTGGTTTTAAAAGCCTGCTCTGAAATATTTTCAGATTTTTTAGATTGTGCCCGTGTTATAGCATAAATAGTATCACATACACCATTGTTTAAATTTTTTTAATTCATCGGATGATATATCAATTCTTGAGAGGGCATCTGCAACTACGTTATGTTTTCCTTTGATATACTTTACAACAAAGTCGTATTCTTCTAAAATTAACCTAAATTTTGTTAATCGGCTTGAAGGATTTGTCATTCCAAATAAATAAATTAATGGCCTATGGTCAGTTAGAATAACAAATTTCCTAGAAAGTAAATAAGGACGGAAGTGCTTTACTGCCCAAGTTATGGCCAATAATTCTTTCAAAATAACACTATAATTTTTTCTCTGCCTTATTGAGTGACCTACTAGCATATGCAATCGGTTTATCATCTCCATTTGAGAGTACTGCTCCAATTGAATACCCTGAGGCATCCGTTTTTAAGACAAATGTATTTTCTTGAGAAAAATTTGGATATTGTAATATAGGAGGGTTTATTAGCGCCTGTTTTAAAATTTCAAACGATCCTGGCAGGATCGCCATGTAATGACCTTACTTATTGGTTCTATTTTAACTCAGTCCGTAGCATGGAATCATAACACATAGATAGTTATTTTAATATTATTTATTATAAAACCAATCTTAACAATGTTACCCTTTTGGGCGTTAAAAGCTAAGTCTGCTCTCTTACAAATAAAAATACCAAACCTTAAATAATATATGCTTATTCTTAACAATTAATGTCTATGCAATAATAAATATACAAACCATAACAAAATTCTTAAATCAATGCACTTAAAGTAGGACACCTAATAAAACTAACTAATCTACAGGGTGTTTATATTTTAACCATTACAAAGCTTGTTATTAAAAAATGTATTTATTTTCAGATTTCCTGAGAATCTGGAGATAACAGAAAGTTGGCTGAAAGCTCACAAAATGAAAAATGCCAGTAAGTGGCACTACGTTTGTTCACAACACTTTAAAGAAAGTGTTTATAATAGTATAAGATCTGGATTAAAAGTGTCGAAAATCAATGCTATTCCATTTTTCCCCTGGCAATACTCTCACCAACTTTGTCACACGTACTGTCCAGGTTAGTAGAGAATTATATTGAAAATTAATAATATACCTACTAAGTAGTCACTCATTCATACCTAATGAAATAATATCAAGTAGATAGGTACCTACAGAGCATTAACTGTTTTGTTGATATGTTACTTTTATTGCAGTGATGTAGGTTTGTATATTTCAAAGAAATCTCATTTGTTTCAGCATTGAAAATTTAATTCCTTCGCAACCATTAGCATCCAAGATAGCAAGGTATGTTAAATTTAAATATACAGGGCCCGCTACTTTAAACTCCTCTGGCTTATTTTTTTATATTTTAAGCAACGGCCATGTCCAGCACATCGCATTTATTTTGAAGTAATTTAAATGTAGCGTGCAGTGATCCAAAATTTTTTTTTGGATTACTGCACTGTTTATTTAAATTTAACATACCATGCTATCTTGGGTACTAATGGTGGCGAAGGAATATAATTTTCAATGCTGAAACAAGTGAAATTTCTTTGAAATATACAAACCTATACCACTGCAATAAAGGTAACATATCAACAAAACAGTTGATGCTTTATAGGTATCTACTTGATATTATTTCATAAGGTATGAATGAGTGACTACTGACAATATTATTAATTTTCAATATAATTCTGTAATAACTTGGACAATACGTGTGACGAACCTGGTAATAGTGTTGCCAGGGGAAAAATAGAACAGTACTGATTTGCAAGACTTTTAATCTAGACTCTTTACTAGTATAATCACTTTTTTTATGTGTTCTGAACACACGTAGTGTGTTGCCATTTTGACAGCTTTCACTCATCTTTTTCTTCCTACCAGATTCTCGGGAAATTTGAAAATAAACACATTTTTTAATAACAACCTTTAAAATTGAATTAAAAAAATATCAACAGACTTTAAAACATCTACAGTTTGTGAGCTACCTTAAGAATGAACTTTCCATTCAAGTTAAAATAAATATGTTTG
The DNA here is from genome assembly GCA_029963845.1 of Rhamnusium bicolor. NCBI lineage: Eukaryota > Metazoa > Arthropoda > Insecta > Coleoptera > Cerambycidae > Rhamnusium > Rhamnusium bicolor. The sequence goes on from JANEYF010001749.1 coordinate 307,629, forward strand.
TATAAGTATCGTTTTTAATAAAATGTGGATTATCTACTCTTCAAATGGAATCTAATGTTGTTTTTATTTTTTGTGAAACTAACTTCATTTTAGTTATTTTTGAGCTTTCACGGTTTCACATTCATGCATTATGCCGACCCTGATCTGTTTTGTTTACTTACCTGTGAAAAGATAAACAACCCCGTTGTTTTTCTCTTTGGCCGCATACTACACACTTATTAGTCATTGTGTCTCAATAAATATTTATTAAATAAATTTTTATAACTAAAAATCAATTATTAATCAGTACCCAATAACACCAAACTTTAAAATCACTTAAAAACAACAGTTTAAAATAGCAACAGCAGAATTGCACTGAAAAATACATTACTCAAGCAAACAAATTTTGTATACTTATTAAGTTTTAAGTTATGCAAAAGCATTCAAATAAACGCTGAAGCCTGGAGTCGCTCCTGGTTTGTTTTAGATTCGTTGATATGTAAACATGCAAATTCTTGTTTATGTATCGATCATAATAATCAGTGTATCTCTTATGGGTGTTACTTATCTTAATAGTATTAATCTGAGGTTTTTACGCTTTAAATTTTAATAAAACTTTCCTTGTTATCTAGCGCACCGAATTTTTTAATTTTGGGAGTTTTTTTATCAGTTTATTACTGAATCACCTTGTTACTTCACACCGTTTGTGACATATCAACAGTGAAGGTATCAAACAAGAATTTTTATTTGAAATTTTTTTATGATGGAACATTTTCGTGATGTTTCAGTAGCTAATAATCTCAGCTTCATTCTCTTACTTGACTGGCATATATTGCTTTGGAAATTACTTATTAAAAAATTCATAGTTAAACATTGCTTTTAAATTCAACTCCATTGACCGTCATCTTGTGGTATAAACATCAGTGGAAACAAATAATAAGTGAAATGTAGGAAGACGCTGTTGGTTTAAAATGTCTATTCACGAATGGAGCCTTTGTAGGTCATTCCCTTTTTCATAGAATTTATGCAGTGAAACTGTTCGTGAATATAGAATTTTAGTTGGTAGTTTTTGTTTAGTAGAAAAGCTCCGACCCGCATAAAATCTTTGCCTGTGATAAAGTTTTTGTAGACATCACTCTGTCTTGCGATGAAATTGTCTAAGAAAACTACAAAACTTGGATTTTACTACTTTTATATAATTCATAAGTCACATACAACTTTATTGTAAATAGTTTCATGTAAATTTCTAATTTTAGAATATATATAAATGTAGTAAAGCCTAGCGACTTAGCATTTATATTATATTACAACTGGTTGTAGCTTCTGAACTGCGCATTTTTAGTTTATTGGCTATAGAGATCTTGAATTGTTGGAGACACCAAATTGAGCTATATTTAGGCCACAGACTTACAACGATTCAATGAATTTTTATTTTAATATTTTCCCCAACATCATGGAAGTAAACTTTTAAGCAAGTGTATTTCATAAAAAAAATAATGCTAAGGGGAGAAAAATATATTACTGTTTATCAATATTATTTAAACTTTTAGAAAGAATATGTTATTAAATATACAAAAACGATAACAAAAATGTCCAGCATTAGTTTATTGTTTTAATAAACCCCCTCAAAGTCGTGATACGTGATAACTGAGAGGTTGACAAAATGGAGTATAATAAAAAGCACCACGAAACAGGGCGTGAAAATGCATAAAATTGGTACAAATTCCAAGTAAAAAACAATTTGCTTCTCTTAAGGCTTGAAAAAGTCGACAAAAACTTAGAAGATGTCATATGAATTGTTATTAGAATATAGAATGGAATATGTTTATTTACTTCTACAATATAATTAAATAGTACATTGACATTTAAAACAACAAACAATGGTAAACAAACAAAATAATCAACATGTCAAACTAACAAAGTATTTGGACTGACCATAACTAGAAATTGCTTGACTCCACTGAGGTTGCTAATTCTCATTATCAGAATCAGCAATGCTTCAGTGGGGACAGCCAAAATAATCTCCAAGGTGCATTTCAATTGGTATAGAGAATGTACAGGGTTATCCAACGAAAAGGCCTACCCCTTTATTTTGTTTATTTTTCGAATTAGAAAAAAATATTTTAAATAAAACTTCTAGTGAATTAAATGAACTCTTTTCGAATCCCTGCATCGCATAAACAGGTAGTCCCATAAAAGCGGGACAAACCAAACTTACACTGTAATTTTTTAAATTTTTGAAATACGTGTTTTTTTGTGATTTCAAACATATAGATATGTTGTATCTTATCTTTTACTGCTTCTATTTATTGCATTTTTTTATACTATCAGCATCTGCATGGTTATCAGGTTCGCCATGGCTGCAAAACAATTAATTTGAAACGTATTTATAAAAAATAACAAGAAGTCTTCGATGGGTAACATTTTATTTGTAGTAGTAGGCATAATAATAATTATAACTCAGCTTGTTTTTTTGAATTTATTAAATTATTCTGTAAGGCATAAGTGTCAAATTAAGTGTTTTTCATCCATGGCTAACCTGATACACCTGGCAGATGCTGGTAGTATAAAATTTGCAATAAATAAAAAAACAGTAAAAGATAAGATACAATCTATTTAGTATCTGAAATAAAAAAAAAAACATTCCAAAAATGTAAAAATATATACGGTGTTCTATTTAAAAAAATGTAAGTTTGGTTTGTCCCGCATTTATGAGACCACCTGTATATTCTATGCAGAGATTCTAAAAGAGCGCATTTGATTCACTACAACTTTTATTTGAAATGTTCTTTTCTGGCTAAATGGACCTAGATTCCGAAGCCAAAAAAAAATTTTTTTCTAACTTAAAAAATAAACAAAATATAGGGTATTGGATAACCCCGTACCATACTCATCAGCTTAAAGCACTTCGAAAAGTGGTGACTTTAAGCAGATGACTGTTGTACATATACATATATATATATATATATATATATATATATATATATATATATATATATATATATATATATATATATATATATATATATATATATATATATATATATATATATATATATATATATATATATATATATATATATATATATATACATATATATATATATATATATATATATATATATATATATAATTAAATATGATTTGAAGGAAACAACTACCTCAGCGGGCAAATACCCCGACCTGCATTGAATTACACCTTCAAATCATGATAGATCGATAGCCAATATCATTTGTCAATTCCTAACCAGACATAGATCGATTTCGAACTTATTTGTTCTCTTCAGTATGCCATAGGTTATGGAACAGACAAATGATAGTGGCCAACCTGCTAATTATATACTAACATATATATATATATATATATATATTACATAATATATATATATATATATATATATATATATATATATATATATATATATATATATATATATATATATATATATATATATATATATATATATACCGGGTGACCACGAGATGACGCTCGCCCCTATATCTTCTTGGTCTTTCAAGATATGAATCTCAAAATTGGGCACGTCAAATAACGGCTAAATATGGATTAATTCAACCTATTTATCATTTTCTGTTGCTTCCGGTTTCACTGGAAATGATGCCAACTTTGTATTTTTAAATGGAACACCCTGTATATTTTTACATTTTTTGGATTCAGGAGGTCATTTTGCATACAACTGTGGCATACTGAGATAAAAATATTAATGACTGACATTTTTATGTGTAAATTTAATTTCTCATCTAGGCGGCCGTGACCCCAAAAAATGTTTTGTTTTGCTTCAATAAATAATCAAAAAATACAATTATGACATTATGTCATATGACATTTGTGTTATAGGGTCCTAAACATTTCGGAAATCGTTTTTCCAGAATAACTCATTTCTTTTTAAATGGCACCATGGTGGCTCATTACGTTATTTCAATAAAGCAGTTTATTACCGATAACTTGGTAGGTAACTAACACTCCATTATTTATTCATAAAAAATAATGCATGTGAAAAATGATAACAAATGAACGAATTAAGACACAAACGAATTAAAACTAAGTAATTATTTTATCACATTATCTAAAAAAATATATAACAATTGTTCAAAATGAGAATCTAACGGCGTTAGATCAGGTGATCGCGCTGGCCACCTCACTAGTCCATTAGATCCTATCCAATGATCCCAGAAATGACCATTTAAATATTCGGCAACTACTCTGGCGTTATGGGGCGGGGCGCCATCCCTGCTGGAAATACCCCAACTGGTACTGATTTAAGGGTAAATGTTCCAAAAAACTCTTCAATTTCATTTCTCAGAAAACTTAAATATCTTTCTCCTGTCAGTGGACCATCAAAAAAATATGGAACCTATGAGCCTGTCACCCATAACGCGTGCCCAAACGTTAAAACCAAACCGTTCTTGAAAATTGCCTTGCCTCAAAAGTCTTGGATTTTGTTGCGCCCAGTACCTCAAATTGTTTCTATTGAACATACCATTGTTTGTAAAACGGGATTCGTCAGAAAATAATATATTATAATGAAAGTTTGGATATCTAATTTCATTGTCTAAAAGCCATTTGCAATACTGAAACCTCCGCATGAAATCGTTTTCATATAATGCTTGGTGAAGCTGGTATTTGTAACTCTTAAATTTGTGTTTTTTAAGAATTTTTCTTAGTTTCTCTTCCTATGTCTAACTCACTTGCAATTTCTCGTATTGAGACACTAGGATTGATTTCCACTGACGTTAATACATTAATTTCGGTGTCTTCATTGATAATTGGCTTTGGTGTTCTTGAGCTACTCTCTCCTGTCTCAGCTCCCGTTCTACTCTAAGAAAATAATGTCTGCCAGGATGATTTCTTAGTGGATACCGCTCTGCATATAAATTGCGGGCTGCCCTGCTATTTCTGCGACATTCCCCGTATATCATCAGCATATCCACTTTGTCACTTTTTGAATAAACCATGATTTTTTAATACACACCACAATAAAATCGGATTCTCATAGAAATAAATATCATTTGAGCTGTCAGATTAATTCATTTGTTTGTTACATTTCAAAGGCACCTACTTGATAGAGATCCAGTGTTAAATATTATGAGTTTATTTTTATTTATACCTTGTTGCATACCATTATTATGTATTTTTATGTATTATAATATGAATAAATAGTGGAGTGTTTGGTACCAAGTTATCGGTAATAAAATGCTTTATTGAAATAACGTAATGAGCCACCATGGTGCCATTTAAAAGAAATGAGTTATTCTGGAAAAACAGTTTCCGAAATGTTTAGGACCCTATAACACAAATGTCATATGACATAATGTCATAATTGTATTTTTTGATTATTTATTGAAGCAAAACAAAACATTTTTTGGGGTCACGGCCGCCTAGATGAGAAATTAAATTTGCTCAAAAAAATGTCAGTCATTAATATTTTTATCTCAATATGCCATAGTTGTATGCAAAAATGATCTCCTGAATCTAAAAAATGTAAAAATATACAAGGTGTTCCATTTAAAAATCCAAAGTTGGCATCATTTCCGGTGAAACCGGAAGCGACAGAAAATGATAAATTGGTCGAATTAATCCATATTTAGCCGTTATTTGACGTGCCCAAATTTGAAATTCATATCTTGAAAAATCAAGAAGATATAGGGGCGAGCGTCATCTCGTGGTCACCCGGTATATATATATATATATATATATATATATATATATATATATATATATATATATATATATATATATATATATATATATATATATATATATATATATATATATTATCACATTTAGCAATATTATAAATTATTTTAAAAGGTTTTAATTATTTTCATTAGTATAATAAAATGCAGATAAATAGAGGTACAAAAATAGAGTGCAAACATGCAGTAAAAATAAAAAGTTTAATAAATACATGCATACATTTAAAAATGAACAATTTCAGAAAAATAATTTTAATTTAGTTTTTTAACATATGAGTTGTAGTTTTAAGTATTTATTGTTCATATCAAAAATGTAGTTAGGTATAAGGTATTTGCAAAGCCAAATTGGCCATAAAAATTTAATGAAAAACAAATAAAAAAAACAAGAAAAGGTGTCAAGTCGAAGTCCTGGATCTTCACTGGCAGAGCTGACGAGAGACCTATTGTGTATTTCCTGCCATCGAAAAGGTGTCACCAATGTAGTCCCATATAAAAATTTCACTTCAATTAACTCCAGTAGTATTAAAAGTTGCATAATTTCAGGGGAAAGATTTCACCTATAAAAGAGACAATTGTTATAGTATAAACTTTTAAAAGGGGAAATTTATGAAAATCTAGTGTAGCGTCAATGTAATTGAACTTTATACAAAAGTTAAATAAGCAACAATCAATAAACAGGGGAAAATATTGTAAATTATTTTAAAACTTTCATAACGAAACATAAAAGTGCATGGTCTGTAAAAGTGAATATAAACTGAAATAAAACTTACCAAACAGGGATGCAGTAATGTGTTTAGATCAATGCCATAATAATTTCTCCAATATTGGGGTTGAAACATAAACATTTCTTGATTTTTGTATGTGACAGCATAGTTGAACTATATTTTCATCAAAAACTAAACAGGAAATCCATCGATGTGCAAAGACATGCCAGTAGGACAAAGAAGAAACTCAGTGCTTCGTGTGTGAGTGGGGGTAGCTCGAGACACAGTGTTAAAGTGTGTAAAAGGGGTGAAACCAATTTCGACAGCCTACAAAATGTAGAAAAATATTAGTTTTGAGTAAAGATATGTTAACCTAGATATGAAAGATTTGTTATCAGTAGTTATTTAGTTCTAGTTAGATAAAAAGGAGTTTGTTAAAAAGTATAGGGCACTTGTTAAGAAAATTTAAAAAAAAATGAGATGTGAAAGATAAAAATTTTTATACTGAACGTAACATGCAAATTTACAGAAAATGCTAAATAAAGTATCAAGAAAAGAATATTGTTTTAAAAAAGGGAACAAAAAAGGTAGTATAAAAGTTTTTATTTTCAAAATTAAAAATATTTGACATTAAAAAAATAATTTGTCACAACTAGTCAATTTTGAAATTTGGTGATTTTACTATATACAAAAATTAAAGTAAGCAGAGAAGACAATGGAGAGTTGGTTGTTATTAATTGGAAAAAAAGGGGAGTTGGGTTGAAAAATTTGGAGAATGGAATGAAATTAAATAGAAGAAAGATTAACAAAATCAAGGTTAGGAGTAATTTATAGTAAATAGAAGGTTGTAAAATCAGAATTCAAGCCAAGAAAATAAAGAAACCGTAAAAAATTTGTAAGTACTTACGTGTTATAAGAAATCCAGTTAGACAAAAACACAAAATTAAAGTAAATAAACTACACAAGCATATCAGGAAATTGGAGCGGCCATATCCAAACGTTAAAGCGTGGTAACTGCTGAGAAGTGAGAACCAAGAAACGACAGTTCGGCCAACCGCAAGGATAAAAATATAAGGTAAAAAATCTCGAGATTTTAAAATTTGTTGGGGTAATTTAAGTTAAAAATTGTAAATATATTTGTAAAAAAATTTTTAAAATATTTCATTAAAAACAATCTCCTTTATTGTTTTCTGAAAGTGTTTAGTTTTTTATGTGTACTGATTTTGTGAATTTAAATTTTGAAATTATACTATAGAAAGAACAAAATTGAACCTGCATCCTGAGAGAGAGAGTAAAAGAAAATAAAAAGTAAGTAAAAACTTGTAAATTAAAATATGAGCTAGTCTGGGTATACAAGGGCATAAATATAAAATAAATACAAATTTAAAATAAAGGCGCCAAGTTTCATAGATTTTAATAAAACACAAAATTTTCAATTCTATAACTGTTTAATAAAAACAATTCAAAATTTTTACAAAATATATAAATAAATAAAAATACAATAAACCTTATTATCACAATTATATATATATATATATATATATATATATATATATATATATATATATATATATATATATATATATATATATATATATATATATATATATATATATATATATATATATATATATATATATATATATATATACAGGGTGCGCCACTTAAAACTCCCCAGATTCATAACTTTCTTATTTTTTAAGCGACGACCATGTTGGACACATCAAATTGTAGATATTTTTAAAGCCTTTAAACATACATACAGGGAGATTTAAAAAAAAAAATTAAAAAATTGTTACGAAAAGAAAATTAGTTTCCTTGAATATTTTTTTACTCACCCTGTTAATGTTTTCTTATAAAGGTTTTAATTAGCTTCAATTTATGTTATTACGTCATATTCGAAATTATTTTTGGTTTTGAGAAAAGTAAAAAAGCTCTTTTTGATTCCAAACTGCATTTACGCATGTGTATAAATTTATATGTATTTGTGTATAGTACAGGGTGCGCCACTTAAAACTCCCCAGACTTGTAACTTTCTTATTTTTTATGCAACCACCATGTTGGGTACATCAAATTGTAGATTTTTTAAAGCCTTTAAACATACGTACAGGGAGATTTAAAAAGAAAATACATATATATACATATGAATACACACTTGCATATATATATATATATATATATATATATATATATATATATATATATATATATATATATATATATATATATATATATATATATATATATATATATATATATATATATATATATATATATATATATATATATATATATAATATATATATATATATATATATATATATATATATATATATATATATATATATATATATATATATATATATATATATATACGCCAGCGTTTTAGGGGCGTCCATCAGCTACAATTTGAGACAAGAAATGACTCCGATATATATATATATATATATATATATATATATATATATATATATATATATATATATATATATATATATATATATCCAGATTTTAATATATGAGATTCCCCTTCAATTTGTATTTTTATTTCTGTGAAGTATCGTAGAGAAGTTATAATTGACCGAATGGTACTGAGTTTTTTTATATATTTATCCTCAGTAGCTTATTATTATAAATTAAACCATTTAATTAATTTAACTATTCCACAATAGTTTTTAAGTCCTTCCACATATTATCCTTTACAAAAAAGTGACTAATTAAACAACACATTTAATTAACCTATTTTACAATTTGATAGGAGATAGTAATTAATTGAGTATTACTCATGTACTTTCACTTCGTCGAGTTTTCTTACCCTATATGCATATTTTTACACTCTAATTTATTTTATATTCGTGAACACTTCTAAAAGATCGTTAGCTAATTTTATTCTGACTTCTAATGTACTTTAACTGAATTGCAATCCATAGAAGAGGGTGAACGGTTGGTAACTTGGAACAATTTTAAAACAAGAATACCGAAAGTAAGTGGGTCTGAATGAACGGTTTACGAGAGATAATCCCGTAGGAGTAGTGCTAATGTCCCTTGACGCTTTCATGCGTTCGATGATTTACGGAAACGCAGCAAGTCCCGGAAACTGTATCAAAGTCCAGGACCGGTAACTACTACTATTTTATATGGTTGACAGAAAGGCACATGTAGGCAAATCAAAAATGAAAATATAAAATGGATAATGAAATTTATACCGCATTATTCAAAATGACAGAAGTCTGCCATCGCATTAGCATACACGGAACTAACTAATATTCATTCTGCATTTGTGGCTGTTAAATTTGAGCGATTTAGTTTCTACCTCGGTGATTTTGTGAGAATTACCACCCCCTCCTCCCTAATTTCGTTATTTTTATTATTAGAAAAAATGGTAAATACGGAAGTTATAGGTCTTTTTACGTAGATTTTGAAAATCGCATTAGAAAAAGAATGGAAGCTCATACAGAATGCTACAGTTAATATTTTTTTCTAAATTAGACATTCTGCATATTTTTACATTTTCGAATAGAATGCTTTCTTACGAATACAGTGATATAAGGGTTGACGGGTCTATCTTCAATACTAAGAGAGGATATGTGGGAAATTTGTGCGAGTCGCACCACCGTTTTTCTTTGTTATTTCTGACTATTCCAAAAAGGTTTATAAAAAGGTTATTAAAAAATCTTGTAACTTTTTTATATACTATTTTTGAATAGTCAGAAATATCAAAAGTTAGCGGTGGTAGACTCGCAAAAGTTTCCCTCATATCTCCTTTAGTATTAGAGATTGACTCATCAACCTCTATATCGTAAATAAATTAAATTAATAACTGTAACCATTTGGTGTGGGCTTTTATTGGTTTTTTGGTAAGATTTTCAAAATTCACATAAAAAATCCTATAACATTTGCATTGGCATTTCTTCGTAATAATAAAAATATCAAAATTAGGGAAGTGGGAATTCTTACAAAACCATCCTGTACATATGTGTAACTTACATGCACAAATCGATTTTTGCAAAAATGTAAAAAGCCATTAAGGTGTATAAGTTAGTATTATGCATGGTGAAGTAGGTATTAAAATGCATACATATTAATTAATTAAATTGTATAATGGGTCTTTAAAAAATATGATTTTTTGATATATTTGCCGGCTCTGAAAAATGGCAAAATTTCCGGTGCCTGTTATGGAATAACTTAAAAACAAACTTTGCTTTTAAAGAAATGTGGTTAAATTTTTAAATTTAAAACATCGTTTACTAAGAAACAATTAATTCAAACAATTAATTTAAAGTCACTAGTATAATATTATATTTAAAACAACTTAAGGGCCCATGCTACGTTTTTTGTGCTATTTCATTATTCATTTTTCATTCCCTTATTCACAGACAATAGCCGGTAACCTCTATATACAAAGCCAATTCATTTCCATAGAGAAACAGGAGACATAACTTTTATGCACAGAGGAGGGCGCTAAAGAACGATAATTCTATCTGCATATCTGTTCATCGTAGCGCAGATGCACACAAAATCACAACATAATTAAATAGTGCATTAAGAGCTGCGACTGGAATATGTATTTCAAACAAATTGTCAGAATGAGACTTCTAAAATTCAATCTCCAAGCGAGGACGCAGGCACATTAGAATAGTGCTCAACCAGAAATAACCGATTAACCACAAAAGGTCCCCACCGTCGTGGAATGTATAAACAAATATGCATAAGGTGGAAGCACCACCGGTTCATTAGGATGAGAAGAGGCATTAACGCACAGGAAATAGGATGAGAATGAGAAAAAAGTATTACAAAAACTTATACGAAAGGCAATGAAAGAACATTAGGCATCCATATGTAAGGATTTAAACGAAGATATATGAGGCAATGAACAGATTGTCAGAAGGGAATTGGAAATAACAATTATGCCCTCCAATCTCCCAAAACGGAAAGGCATCGTATTATTAAAGGATTATTCCCACATTACAAATAAAATAAAAAAAGACCATATAATAGACGAAGACCTTCCAACGATACCATAGAAGAGATCACTGGTGCGGCAGGTTACTAAAAAATAAGAAGGCCCCAGGACTGGACAGTAATCCTACAGAAGCGATAAAGTAACTCGCAGTAAATGCATCCTACATAGTTTTAATCGTATTAAACATACTACTCAGATTAAAACTATTCCATAAATATGGAAAACCACAAAAGTAGTACTGATATGAAAAAAGCGAAAACAATTAAAATATCCATCATCACATAGACCCATATCTTTAGCACTATAGGAAAGCTATACGAATGGGTGATAAGAAACCGACCTGCGATAGAAATAGACAGGATGGGAGGAATATCTAAATGCCGACATGGATTTCGAAAAAGGATGCCCGACAATCGGGGCAATAAATGAGTTAATTAAAAGAACAAAAATATCAACTAGAATGTGGGTAATAATGATTACCATCGATATAAGTAACACGATTAATTTATACAAACGGGCAAAATTAGAAGTTACTACTGGGGTTCCTCAAGGGTCAGTCCTACGGCCAACACTATGAAATATTTTCTACGATGATATCATGAATATAGAACTGCCAGAAAGTACATATAGGATAGCATATGCGGATGATCTGGCCATTCTAGCTGAAGGAAGCAATACAGAAGTAATGGCGGACAAAGCAAATCAAGCAATGAGACGAATATTATGGTGGATCAAAAAGAACAAATTGGAAATTTGCACCTGAAAAAAATGGAAACTACTATATTAATAGGTCTAAGGAAAAAAGATGGTACAAAACTCAAAATAGTGGGTCATGAAATAACGCCAGGTAATTTTTTGAAATACTTGAAAGTCATTCTTGATGAACGGTTATATTTTGGGGAACATACACCGATAAAAGCAAATAAATCGGTGTCATATTTGTTCAGAATCTTATCTAACATCGGAGTACTCAGATCAGCTAAAAGAACGGCGTTACAAGGAGTAGCACAATCAATTATGCTGAAAGTACACGAAGAAAAGTATTAATCGCGGTGGCCAGTGCATAGATGATGTCGGCGGCCACAGTTTAGGCAATCAGAGCATACTGCCCATATATTTACCATTAAATAAAGAGTTGAGCTACAGAAAGGGCCACAATAGGGACGGTAACAAGAAAGAAAGGGCTGTTAGTAAACTCATAAACTCATTGGAGTGAGAGATGGACAGACGATAAATCAACTGCGGTATGGACAAAAGCGAGGACGTATGCACACTGCTTAATGTTAAAAGAACAACATCCCGTAGCACAAAGATTGTAGGTAAAACAATATCTTCATTGGGGAATAACAGAGTGGAGTAGAGGTTTCTTTACAAATGAATGTCAGATCAATTTGTATTATTCGGATGGTGGTATTTTGATATGGGCACAACGAAATAACAAGATTGAAGAAGAGAATATGGATGAAACGGTAGCCATGTCAAAGAGAGGGTGAAATTGTGAATTTGGAGAGAACCAATGGATGCAAATTTGAAACAATCGGAAACTATGTCTCAGAATATTATCAACATGTTGAAGAAAACCGTAAGTAGATCACTTAGGACGCCCCACTTCTTGCCAATCAGGGACCGGTCTTTGCTCCGTCATCACTCCTCACAGGAAAATTCAAAAGTCCTTGCGCCCGTTCTTTTACGCAAGGACTCTCCACCTAATCCTCTGTAGTCTCAGTTTTAGGACTGTCTGTAGGACAGACACCTTAAACCTGGCTTTGGTTGAGAGTTGTCAATCGAGGGTATGTCCTAAAGTTGAGCTCCTTAGTAATTCCCGAGAAGTGCTTCGATGGCAATCTCTCTTGAAGACTTACCAAGAGAAAAGTTACATGGACATGGTTTGGTTTTCCGACGAGAAAGTGTTCAACATAAATCCACAGAAAAATTACCAGTATGAAGATCTGCATATGCTGGAACAGATAAAGAAATCTAACATGATAGTAAACGGGTTAAATAGAAAACCTTAGAACTATACTTCATTTCTAACGGTTGGGCAGCAGTATGTGGCAACTAAAACTGCAACAACCTACATAAGATCAAATTTATTGAAATCGGTTGAGAAAAGCTCTATTGCTATTTTCTGAATATAAAATTATTTTCATAAAATTGTTTCCTTCTTTGCTTATACACATAATTTTGCAAATATTTTTTATAAGATGTAGTTTGCTTCCTTTTAATATATCTAATAGTTAATGAAAAAATCCACTTTTGACTTATTTTATCAAACCAATATGCATAAAATATGCAATAACGAAAATTTAAAAATTTTAAGATTACCTAATGATTGGTTGAAGATAACAACTATTTAACAAATTTATTTTCGTGTTAGAAAAGTAAAGTAAAAACTTTTATAAAAACTTACACAAGCATTTTAAAGACCTTTTGATAGGGTGTTACTATGACTACAAAAACTTTTTATATCTACAGACATATATTTTCATTTATTAGACAAAAGGGAAAATTAGATAAGTTATCACACGAAGGGGATCGGGCATCAAGAAGTTTAATAGCATATACAAATACGTCTTTACAGACTTCTACACCATATTTTTTTACATCTACAAGAAAACTATGGTAAATTCTGAAATGTTTGTAAATTATGGCTTGGTGGAAATCAGCTTAAATAAAAATAATTTTAGAAGTAAAAAATTGTTTAATTATTCCGCAATAAAGTAATTGATAATTAAAACATCTTAAGCTCTTTGTATAAAACCCAAATTGTTAAATAAGTAATAAACGTAGGAATGGTTAGTCGTTTAGTCACAATTATTTCTCCTTTACATTTTCTGTCTAGACATTTTTAGACAGAGAAATGTTTGATTACGAGTAAACTGAAATGGTAAAACATAAAAACAGTTAAATATAAAACACAATTTCATCCATAAAATAATAAGCAAAATTTAAGAATGTTGCCATTAAGATGTTATTGAATTATAAATTACTAGTCAACGATTCTAGCTTGGCTCTTGAGTTTGGATGAGCAGTGGTCTACATCTCGCTTATCACTGTAAAGCAGTTTTATTCGTCTCTATCCGACACTAGTAATATTCCTTTTCTCTCTGCGCCACCAAGTGCCAAGCTACATCGTTGAGCAGTCCTTCAGATAACCGGTAAACTAATGCTGTATTTAATTGCGTTACTTGGGCAACAGATAAGCTACAAGAGATGTTTTTTTTCAGTTCGATTTAGTCGAGAAGTTGCAGTAAGCAACTATCAACGAGAATCTGAAAATAGCAAACGTGACTCTACCAAAACGTTTTTTAGGCAACATAAGTTTTTTTAATTGAAACTGCCAAAACCGTAAATAAGTTAGGGCTTGATTAAGATATCTAGTGAAACGCATGTGGCGCCCTCTAGGAGCCAGCCTAAAATTGGGAACGGATTATTATTTTCCATCCCAAAACCCCCGCTTACCAATTTTCAGATCGATATTTTCAAAACTGCTTGAATTACGGCAAAAAATTCAAATTAAAATATCGACTTTTGCACCCTGTTTTTCTTTTGATAATAAATTTTGTACCAAGGTAAGTTTCTCGTAATACTTTGATGTCTGGAATCCACTGTTGTGTCCCATTACTTAAAGACCATACAGGGTAATCATTGTAATTGCTTCGCCCGATTTTATCGCTTCATTTTTACTTTCTTATACCTAATATAAGGAAGTATAATAATCGTGATTTTTTTCGACCTCGAGATTTTCATTGATTTATACGTTTTGAACCTCCTGAATCCATTCTGACTATTTTCAGAATGATGTCTATCGGTGCGTGTGTGTGTGTGTGTATGTGTGTATCCGCGATAACTCAAAAATATACTAATGGCAGCTTCTCAAATTTGGCAGTTAAGATTGTCTACAACATTTTAGGTGGCACATTAAATTTGCGTGAATATGGTACCACCAGAAGAGACACAATGAATGAAAGAAGAAAAAAGGTACAATTTTGGAAAAAAACATTTGTATTGCATTTCTGGACGAATCTCGACGAATTATAATGAAAAAACATAACTTTATGAAAAAAATCTTTCTGTATGTCTGTAGTATCGCGAAGCAGCCACAGTTTTTGGAGATAAAGCTTTCAAATTTGGTACACATGTTCTAAAGACCAAAGACAATGATAAATTCAATGATGAGCAAAATTGTCCAGTTGAAAGGTGGTCCACGGGACCCAAACTTTTTTGTATTTGCCCTAACAAAAAAAATAGATTCTTGAAGAAAGATTATAAATCATGTCTACTATATCAAGCTAATAAAATATATTTTTCAATTACTTAAATAAAGTTACATCAGCAACTTAAATTTTTTATACATTTGACCCCATAAAATGGGGTTAGGATAAATTTAATAGTTTGACATTTGAAATGTCTAATTTAGTTACAAAAATGTCAATGTCAATAAGAAGAAATTATTAAAAGATATGACATGAATTATTATTGACAGTATCGACTGACGCTGATAGTTAATTATTTAAAAATTTTATGAAATATTTCAAGGTACATGTACATTATTAAAATTTAATTGAGGTAAGTGAATAATTAAATAGAATGATTTTTTACATCAGGATGATATATACTGGTATAAGAAAGTTATGTGCTGGCCACATCAGATATTTCATCTAGTAAGCAAATCCCAAAATTGCGCTTATATATTCATTTCCAAGGAATTCGAATTCGAAATGTAAAAACAATTCAACGTCAAATAAAAAAAGTTGTGACCGAAAAATCTAAAAATGCAAAAACTAACACTATATATTAATGCAGAAATAGACGTGTGACTTTTCACTGATTTTAAATACGGGCCAAAAAAATGTCCACATTTTATTTGCTTTATTGATTTTTTTATTAGTGGGTAGATTTTTATAAAATTTTCAGGAAAAGTACAATAATGTATAGGCTTTTAGTCAGTCAAAAGTGTCGCAGCTGCAACCTATTTTTATACATGGGGTTTTAAAAATATGCTTTATTTTGGGTGTGTCGCAAAAAAATTGGATTTTCAAACAAATAAATTAGTTTGTGTTTTGAAAAGCCTAACATTTTTTAAGTACAATTTTTTTTAATTTTTTTAAGTACTACTATTTGTGTCAGTTTTATGACTATTTTACTGAAGTCGTGCACAATAACAAAATTGTACGGCAAAAATTCATATTTTATAAAAACCAGGCTTTGAAAACCATATAACTAACAAAGAACTCTGAACTAACAATAATTAACAATGAATTATGACATAAGCGTTTGAATATTACAATTTATTAGCAGAAAACGAAATTTAACAAAACATAATTAAACAAATCACCAAATTTTACAAAAATATACAAATCTACCGAACTAATGTTTTTATTTAAACAATTATTTTACGTTCCTAAATACATTTTGCAACCTTTTCCTCCACTGACTTATTGAATAGTTAATTGTTTGATCAAAATTTTGCCAACAACGAACAATCTCTGCTTTTAAGTCTTCAATGGGATTCAATTCCTGCTTTTGAATACCATAACCTCTAATGTGGCCCATATTGTATAATCAATCGAATTTAAACCCGGGCTGTCTGGTGGTCATTCACTTGGGCGGATGAAATCAGAACATTGTTGATTTAAGAATTCAATTGTGTACGCTGACCTATGTGACGGGGCACCAGCCTGCATAAACATGTAATTGTCATTTATGTTTTCGACTTCAGGTAGCATGACTTCGAAAACTTCTTAACAATAAACTCTAGAATTAACTTTTACACCTTGGCTTATAAAAATCACACTGGTTTTGTCCAACAAAGATATGCCAAGCGAAACCATAACACCATCTGCAAAATGCCACTACAAACAGCCTGTTTGGATCAATGTTTTCCTTTCTAAGAGCACCATTGGAAATCCTGTTATTTTGAGTATTTTTAGGTGGTTGTAAATAAAATATTTTTTCATCGGTGAACCAAATTTTACGTATGCTTTCATTGGTCCTAAATCTTTCCAAACTAGTACACCTTAACTGTTTTGACGCTGCAGAAATTTGGTGAACATAAACCCTTTTAAATGTTTTCAATTCCAGGTAACACTAAATAATCCGTCTAACAGATGATCTTTTAATACCAAATTCTTTTTCAATAATTCATGAACTTTTGCTACTGCGTGGTAAATTAACTAGACTTCGTATATTTTGTCGCACAATTTCAATATGTCTTTCCACTCTTACAGATTTTGGTCGTCTACGTCCACGTCCACGTTTTCTCTGATAATCTCCATTATTTTGTCTCTTTTGCAACAATCGAGACACAGACCGTACACACCTTTCTCTTGGGAAATTGTTAAAAATTTTTCTAGCCCCAATTTGTTTTTCCTCAAACAGTGCTTTAATTAAAACTTTATCATTTTCTGATGACATCATTAGCACATTCAAATTATTATTAAATTATAATAAAATAATTATTTGACAATAACCTGTCAGACTTCATTGTTAGTTATTGTTTTCAAAGACTACTTTTTATAAAATATGAATTTTTTGCAGTACAATTTTGTTATTGTGCACGACTTCAGTAAAATGATCATAAAACTGACAAAAAAGGAGTATTTAAAAAAATTAAAAAAATATACTCACAAAACACAAACCAATTTATTTTTTTGGAAATTCTCAGCTTTTTTTGTGAAAGACCCAAAGTAAGGTATATTTTTAAAATAATATACATCCTGTATATTTAGTTCAGTTTAAAAAAAAAATTCAGATTAATTGATACATAATGCATTGACCGGTACAAAAAAGTGAGACAGCAAGAAAAATTGGTGTATTTTTAATTAAAATATTTCTCAGTTTACACACAATATGTAGAATCATTTATTTGTTTTTCATTCTTGCAGCTTTTTTGTTATTTTTTCTTCTAATTATTTTTCTTATCCTTATTATTTTAAAAACTTACGAATTTTAACATGTTTAATCACTATGAGAAATCATTTGTTTGTATTGGTTTGTAATCTGTCGATTGTTTTAAGTGTTGATAATTTTCGAAAATGCCCTTAGCTTCGGAAGCTACCGCTAGAGCAATTGCTTTAATTGACGCTGGCTTTAGCCTTTTAGCTTAAAGATTTGGTTTTTCTCGATCCAGTGTAAACAGGGAAGTTGTCGTTTTCAAGAATCCGTCGAATACCGCAGAAGTCTGGGATCTGGAAGAAATCGAAGCATAATCGCAATGAGAGATTCATCGTGATTTTTATTCTGCGAGGTCGATATACTATTGCCATTCAAGTAAGGAATGAACTGCAAGAAGTCAATGTCAGCGAGAGAACTCATAGAAGGATAATTAAATCAAATTTATCTGCTAGAAGACCAGCAACAGGCCTCGAGCTTCTCCGGAATCATCGTGTGGCCGAGCTCAATTTCGGACGCAAACATCTCAATTGGAATATCAGGCAGCGGTGCAATGTTCTTTTCACTGATGAGTCCTGATTTGCCCTGAGGTATTCAGATGAATGACTAGAAGATACAGTAATGACATTTTGGAAGAGCATATGGAGGTTTTTGCGGGGTTTATTGATGAGCAATTTCTTCTAGTGCACGATAATACTTGACCGCACGTGGCTTAATTGTTAGAAACTACCTCCATGACGTCGGTATTGAAGCCCTAAACTGGCCAGCACATAGTCCTTACCTAAATCTCATTGAACATATATGAGATATGCTGAGAAGACAAATCAGGCAACGTTGTGTGTATTTATTAACACTGCAGCAACTTAGGTGTAGTGAACAAGAAGATTGGGATAACACTTCTCAAGAGGTCATCCAATATGTAATTGAAGGCATGCAACGTAGACTTGAGAGTGTAATCAGAGCAAGGTGAGTTAATATTCGTTATTAAATAAAGAAATTTCATTTTATAGTCGCCTATTCTTTTTCATGTATATATACCTCAATTCTCGTCGGACACCTTTTATCCTAAAAACTGAAGTTACCATTTTAAAGTACCTATTTTTTAGCGAAACGGTTTAGAAAAGACACCAAGAAACAATTTTACACATGTTGTTTACAAATTTTAATTAAAAAAATATAGCAATTCTTCTTTCTGTCTCACTTATTGTACCGATCAGTGTTTATTAATTTTATCTTTCGTATTTAATAAGATATTACAGTTTAATAAAATAACACAAATATATCTTTTCAAATAAAGCCATGTATGGAAACAAAAACTAAAACACTAACAATTTTTTTTATTGCAAAATTTAAATCCATACGTTTTATATACAACAAATGTTCGAAAGCATTACAACTTTGATGCCAGCAGAGGTGAAGGCGTTTGATCAAATTCTTTCCTCATCTACTTAAAATAATGGGGTTGTTTTTAATTAAATATATTTGTTGCTGAATTTTTTATTTCGTCAATATTTTGTGATCTATTTTTATTAACTTCGTTTTTTAAGTGGTAATATTGGAAGTTATCTAACAGGGTTAGGTCTGAGCTCCCCGGCGGCGATCTAACTGGTCCAACCCTAATGTAGCAAAATTATTATTATGAGTTGTAAATATATAGAATTACTATTACTACTATTATACTATTTATTGTAAATGCATAGAATTACTCAAATTTTTTAAATAAATAAATTATTTAATGTTTTTATATGTTTTCATAGTTGACTGTTGTAAAAGATAAATTTTGTTTGAATTCTATTTTTTTTGTTTAACAATTTTATCTATTTTCCATTTTATAAGATATATTGTCATCACTCATCAGTTAGGTATTTATTAAATTTAATACCAATTTAAGATTGATTTATCTAGTTTGTTACACTTTTGTTTTTTTTTGCTTTGTAAATCTTGTATGTGTATACCTTTTAACTTATTATATTAGGTTAATTTGAGTAGCTTCAGCTAGATTTCACATATTAATGTTAAAAAAGGTATAATACAATTTTCTCCTAATGAAAGCAATTAATTATTATTATTATATATTTTTTGTATTACTTTTAATTTAATCCCTAATATCTTATTAAATATGAGAGATAATGATAATATATTATATATTGCCGACTTCGGAGAGAATTTCTCTTTAAACTCAGGATGTATCACTTAAAATGAAAGAATTGAAACAATTTCCGGTCCAACCAGAATTGGAACGAATGTATGGGATAAACATTTATAATTAGTGGAATGTCATGTCTGCATTAATATACTGTGCGTCAATTTTCATATTTATCAATTTTTCGGTCATAACTTTTTTATATTATGATGTTCAATTGTTTTTTGTTCGAAATTCGATTGCTCAGAAAAAAATACATAAGCATAGGTTTGGAATTTTTTTCTTAGGTGAAAAGTCAATCAATGAAATCGAGTAAGGCACTTATGACGTCATTTATATCACTTTTATCTCAAAGTATAGAGCACAATCATTATTGTTTCATGGCATGGTATTTTTTTGAAAGAGAGTATGTTATAAGTGTGGAGTTGTATTAAGAACAATTTTGAGAAAATAACTGTTTCGAATATTAAAACAAAAAAATTTATATTTCAAATAAAGTTTTCGACTCGATCATCGCGAACATAAGCTCTGTTTACAAAATGACATAAAATTGTTATGAAAGAAAATAAATAAAATAGAAATAACTATTAACTGAAACATATGAGCTAAGTTAATGTTTCGGTTTGTTTGTTCTGTTTTTGTTTCTTTTAATTGTTTATAAATTAAACCTTGTTTATATTTATGTACTTTAAAATTAATATTTACAAGGAAAACCTAAATTAAATAGTCTTGAGGATGTCTTTATATAAAGACGAAACGTCGACCGTTTAAAATCTGGTGTTTTTTTTTCTTTAACCACTCCTACAATTTTACAAAGCAAAGAAAAGTTGTTAACGACATTTTTAAATATCATTTTTATTTATTTTCTTTTTAAAATAATTTTATGTTGAGGTAGAGCTTAAGCTCACGAAATTTTTGCACCTCACACTTGATACATTTTAGAAATCAACAAAATTCCCCCTTTCAGAAAATACCAAAATCTACCACATTGCCATAAAAAAATAATGGCCTTGACCATCTTTAGAGATAACGGTGACACAAATTTCAAAACAGTGTCGTCACAATACACTAAAATGTACCTAATTTATACCCTCTAATTTTGTATTACTTAAAATTACATTAAAGTAATGGCAATTTTATTAATATTAAATTAAAAAAAAAATTAATCAGTTCAAAAATTATTCCCATTGATGCCACAATAAACAAACATATCGATATAAAACACAGAGTCAAAATAATAATAATAATTGAATATACTTAACACAGCGGTGCAGTCTGATAAATTTTACGTTAATCGACAAATTCTTTGGCTTCAGTTTACATGCTTTCTTGTTTACATTTTTTTAAAAATAACACACGTGTATAGTCTGGAGACAACAAACAACATCCGTAGAACAAGCAACGCAAAATGACTTTAAACCTGCCGGAAAGACAAGCAAAACATTTTTCCCCATTACTTAGTCGTTTGGCAACATACACCGTTGTAAATTTTAAATGATTCATTTGTAAGACGTCTGATGTCTTTAAAGTTACCAAACCGTTTTATAAAATAACCCAACGTATATTACGACACAGAATGTCAAAAGAACACGGTGTATATCAAATGTATACAATTTATGTTTCTATTCTTGAATGAACAAACAAATGTGATTAAAATCACAAGTAGGCCATTCGACTCGTTAATAGCGAAAGAGAAAGTAGTTGTTCAAGATCAAACAACACCAAATAATCATAATGCACTCGTCATTTGCGGCAATTTTTTTACCGTTTCGGGAGTATTATTAAATTATTGCGTCCATTACTATTCAAAAAACTAGATCAGAACACTCAATCTCAGATTGCGGCATTGTGTGGCTGCAGTATAACGTACATGTGTTTAAAATACATTATGTATGTAATAATAGATAGTAAACATTAAATTTATGGTTGAAAATAGTTTTGTTGGGTAAGGATCTTTATTTTGAGAAAAACTATAACATCAAATTGCTGACGTCTCGGTACATTTTATTACCAACCTCAGGGCACTACAAGATATAAAATTATGATGTACGTATAAAAATAAACAAAATGTAAATTAAAAAAATATGTATATAATATGTGGAAAAACAATAAAAAATAAACAGATATATGCACACACAATACACATGCACATATATATATATATATATATATATATATATATATATATATATATATATATATATATATATATATATATATATATATATATATATATATATAAAAACATATTAAAAATAACAACATATTAACAATGATTAAAAATATTTAAATATACTTTTTTTACGGAATCTCAAAATCTAATTTTAACAACATATCACACTTAGTAAAACTATTCGTATGTATATTGTATTGGTAAATATGAAATATTTCTTTTATATATAATTATTAAATAAATGATTTACTTTACTTTTGTTTCATGACTTTATACTTTTTGTAATAGTGTAATAGTTAAGTATGTGAAAATATGTGTATCCCCAATCACGAATACATCCACGTATTGTCTTGCCTAATCTGCAGGTAAATTTGTACAATATGTCAAATTTGACTTTTTACCCACTTATCTTTGCTCACTGCTTGGATACACTTTTCACCATGCACTCAATTAGCTCTAGAGACTCTTAGATTTCAGAAGTAAGTTCAATTTTGTTAAATTTTAATTTATAGATCTTGATTTTCAATATTTAAATGTTTGATTAATTGAATATCTTATCCAAATTTAGTTATAAAATTTTTCTTTACTTAATGCAATACTTTTTTATTCAATTATAAACAAATTTCGTGGTCAGATAATGAAATGCTTTATATTCAAACAAGAATTAAACAAATTTAAATTGCTCAAATTGATAACAAATAACAACTCTAAATTGGTGCACCTTTTTCAGCTAAATTACTTTATGTCTTGACAAATTTAAACAATTTTAATCTAATACAAATGCTTTATAAACAACAAATTTAACTTTATCTTCACCCAGATTCCAACTTCTCTGTGTAGGTAAGTACAAATATTATGCTATTATGCATCCTGAATCCTTTTAAATTTCAACTGTCAAATCACTTTTGCCTTTTATCTCCTATTTCTACTGGTTGTCTGGAAACTGGTCTACTTTGCAAATTCTCTCCTATTTAATAACAATTTTGTCTATTTTTTTGCTAAAAAATTATATTATTTTCTTCCAAGCTTTTTTCATATGAAATTTGTTCTTTTCTGCTTCTTGTAAGTTACTTTTGTAATGTTTTTCAAACTAAATGTAAATTTCTGTGATTTTTATTATAATTTCGAATTTTTTCAGGAGCTGAAATTAAACGTGTGCCTGCTGCATTTCACTTTATTCAAAATTCTTTCTTTTTCAGATAAGAAAACAACTCAAACACCTTAAAAGAAATTTTTAACATTTAACTTGATATACATGGTGTATCCATGTATCCGCAACATAAAGAAAAAACAACTACCTATAAAGTTTATTTAACTCTGTACGCTTGAACGTACATCTTCGTCATGCCACAACTTCTGTATCTTTTTGCTTTTGTATGTTATCACGTGTTTTGTAAATCATTTATTTCAATTTTAATTTACTATAGCGGGTCCAAATACTATATTCCAAAATAATATATACAGTGACGATAATATCTTGAAAAATGACAATACTTTTCTCAATGTCTTTCCTTGAATTAACTGACTTAATCTTCTTTATATAATGACAATTTCTTGAAATTTTCTTCTTCCAAGATTATGCTGCTTACCTACTACTGTTTCTTCATAAAAAATAAATTCGTTATTTAAACATTTACAGTTAGGTTTAGGTTAGGTTTGTTGTGAGTGGGTCTCAGTAGACCCTCCACTGCGGCCATCAGCAGGCCTATTGTGACTCACGCCTAATTATATTTCACCCAAGTTCAGTCTCTTAATGAAACTGATAACTTTATTGGGTGAGAATGTGTCCAGATCCTCTGGCAGCAGTTGCTCTTTGCCAAATATTGAGAATCGGATCCTCTCCACAGCGGAACAGGTGCATAAGATGTGGTCTGCCTTCTCATCATCCTCCAGGCATAGACGGCACTCGGCGTTTTCCGCTAGGCCGAGTTTATGCAGATGATAGTTTAGTCGGCAGTACCCGGTATATAGGCCTGTTAGAGTTTTCAGGTTTACCCTGCTTAACTCTAAAAGTTTCTTAGCTCT
This sequence comes from Rhamnusium bicolor, assembly GCA_029963845.1. Classification (NCBI taxonomy): domain Eukaryota; kingdom Metazoa; phylum Arthropoda; class Insecta; order Coleoptera; family Cerambycidae; genus Rhamnusium; species Rhamnusium bicolor. The sequence continues at coordinate 332,225 of JANEYF010001749.1, forward strand.
TGATTTCAAAGGGTATTTTATAAACGCCTTCGAATGAACTAATCCTGGTAACTCTTGCCAATACTGGAGAATTTTCCTTTCAGCCCAGGTTGAGATAGCCATCTTGGCAGTACTTGAGGATATGCCAAGTATTGGTTCTGGTCCGATGAATCGTGATTCCGCTCCTTCTCTGGCTAAGGAGTCCGCTATTTCGTTACCTTCCATACCAGAGTGGCCGGGTATCCAGACCAGAGTCACTTTGTTGTTTTTGCTCAAATGATTTAGAGCTTTCTGACAATTCCATACTGTTTTGGAGTTACACCGATAGGAGCCAAGAGCTTTTATAGCTGCTTGGCTATCTGAGAAAATTTTTATTGATCTGCGTGTAAGATGCATATATTCCAGCCTTCGTACACACAGTTCAATGGCATGAACCTCAGCCTGAAAAACAGTTGCATGAGTACCTAGGTTTGAGACTATCCTCACCCTTGGTCTGTAGCTGTGTACTCCGGCTCCTGTTCCCTCGGGAGTTTTGGAGCCGTCTGTAAACCAACAACTGTCTGCCTTCAGTAGGTCGGTTTTATTCCGATCGCACTCATCTCTTTCTGGAGAAAGGATGTTGAAGGTCAGCTCGTAGTTGGTCATGGTAGGCATAGTATCCGAGGGCATTCCTAGGATGCTGTGATTCTCTATGTCATCCAGCAACCTGTTCCGCTCCATGATACTAGTCTGCGGCATATTAATGGCCACTTGTTGCAGTCTGTAGGTTGCCCACCTGGCCTCTCTCTCCAGATGTATATGAAGAGGGGGTAAATCCAGGAGGATTTCCATTGTAGCTGACGGTGTGGTGCTAATTGCTCCCGTTACGGTCATGTATGCTAATCTCTGCAGTCCAGAGAGTTTGGATTTGGCCGTCCGTTGTGATCTTTTCGGCTACCAAACAATGGATCCGTATGTTATCATTAGTCTGATGATCGTGATATAGATCCAGTAAATTTCTTGGGAACCCATGCCCCAGGATTTGCCACAAATACGACGGCATGTCCATAAGGACAGCTTTGCTTTGTGGATTACCTTTTCCAGATGGGAGTTCCAATTAAGTGCTCTATCCAGAGTGATTCCTAGATATTTCACCTCCTCCGCAAATGGAATAGTTTCACCCATTAAGGTGTGAGGTCTTAAGTCCTCCAACTTCCTCTTCCGGGTGAATGGTACTATTACTGTTTTTTGAGGGTTTACAGACAAACATTTACAGTGCTCTACTAATGATTCTGTATTTATTTTATTATTGTTTTCAACATCTCTCATATGCTCGTTCTTTCTGGTTTTTAAGTATCTACGCCCGTAAGTATAGCCCGTAATTTTATATATTAAATCTATGATAAAAAAAGCAGTTTTTTTGAAAATATGATATTTTTGTTTCCGTGTAGAAAAAACGAGTTAGTCAAATAATGCAGCCTAACATACCGGTATTTAATACCAAATATAAATAATAACTAATAATTTTTAGTTTCAGAAAGAAAAAGATCTCTTGCATCTCGAAAACAAAAATCCCAATGGAAAATGTATACTCATACATACTCATACACATATACAAAGTAACTTTATTTTGTTGACATCTAACAGTTGTTAAAGTTATTAGTAATAAAACTTAATCACCCTGTATGTACATGGTCACTGATAGATCGACGTATTCCTTTGAGGGCGTGTTAGTAGTGCTCATTTATAACTGATTGATATCCAGTACGCAAAACCCAATAGTTTTTGAGATATTTTAATGTAGATAAAGTTTAAGATATTTTTAATGCAGATAGTTTTTTACAAGTGAAGGTTTTAACTATTGTGTTTTTATCTTATCAAAGGATTTAATATAATTTGTGTTACATAATTTGTACTGTGTAAATTAACAATTAAAATATCTTAAAAACTATCGACTTTTGCATAATGGATATTATGGTTAAATCAATTGCAAATAAGCTCGCTACTAACATGCCTTCAAAGGAATACATCGACCTACCAAGCACCCTCATATGCGTGCTCGCAGTACTCAACTACTTGCAAAAATTGTTTCTATGGTAGCAATTTTTTTTCTAATGGCAGGAATAAAATTCTGCTAGATCCAGAATATATTTATACAATGTTTACACAGTGAGATTACCAGAACAGTATTTGCTGTCAATACTAGGTATTTTTTATTTATACAGTGTAAGCTATATAGTGGTTACAAAATCATCTATTAGCGACAGGAAAAGCTTTTTTCTGGTTGCAAGGTAATAATGCTGTAAAAAATACGAGCTTATTAACTGTAACAAAAAACCTATAAAGGTTAAAATAGGGCTCTCACTCCTGATAGCAAAATTATCAACCTACGGCAGTAAATAAATATTTAGAAAAACTTTTTTTAACGATAAATAAGTGCGTCTTAGCAAAATCGTTTTTCTTGGGATTTCAAAGCAGTCTATTTGGAGCCTATTTAATGCAGATATTTTTTTGGGATAGTCAATTATTATTTATGGTTAGTAGAAATTTCTTTCAATGATATAACTATAAATTATTCAATCATGTGTTAAGTTCAACTCACAGCATAAAATGAAAACTGTTATGAAAATAAACACTAAATTTTTTGTAAAGGAAAAAGAAAATCTTTTGTTTCCTATTTAAAATATACTTAGTTTGCCACTATCAACAAAACAAAAAACAATTGATAGACGAATATGAGCAGTTAACTGAAAAAAAATATTTCATGTTTCTTTGAAGTTGTAAAGCTGTAATAAAAAAATTAAAAGTTATAAATCCTATCAAGTTAAAATAGGAACATTTTCAATTGCAGCTGGCGATAAAACCATATATTATATTCATGTATTTGGTATTTTATGTGCTGTCCCTTAATTGAATAAGACATTGTACGTACTAATCCGCGATGTTATAGCCGGCATTATGAAAATGATAACAAATTGCGTTAACACTTTAAGTGATGGCTATAATTTAGACTTCTAATGATTCTGTAGGTCATTTTGTGAACATATTATTACCCTCAATATATAATTAACGTAATTCTACAGATAATAAGAAACGTTTAGAATTAGTAAATGTCTCAATTTATTATGTTAATACAATAATATATGATACAGATGCATAACTTTACAAGTAATTGCAACGGCATTCTCAATTAGCCGTTCCAAAGTTGTTATACTCATTTGACGAAGTAAAGTAAGTACATGTATTATAAATATTGTTTATCGTTGCTTTGTGGAGAATATCAATTATTTACTACTAGAGATGCTCATTAGGTGTGGGCAAAAAATCGATATATCGATTCGAATCGATTTTATTTTTAAAACAATTCACCGATTCAAGAAAATATTGGACTGGAAATATTGAATCGAAGTACAAGATTATAACTTGTCAATGTAAAAGAACTAGTTACAAAAACGTTTGATATGATGGGTGTTGGTAGTTCACAAATAAAGATGTTAGTTACTGAAGGAGCACGATATATGGTTAAAGCTGTAGAATCAATAAAAAATATATAGGTAAAGTAGACCACAACTTTAAAAGACACATAAAAAATCTCAAAGCTTTGCCGCGATGCTCCTGAGGATAGAGCGGGGCATGCTTTATTTTTCTACAGCATATTAAATAATAAATATAACGAGAAATATAATGTATTACTTAATACATAAAACATCATTATTCTCATGTAAAGTATGTCTGGCATGATTAAAATAAGAAATTAACGGAAACACGCCTGTACCAATTATAATTTCAAATTATTTTGATATAATTATGCAACTCCCTCCTAAAATATTTTACGATTTAACGGTCACTACCGACCCAGCTGTAAAAGCCTAATAACGAGAAAGCATGCAGGGACGGGAGGTCATTCTTCCGCGAAATATCGAACAATTCGTGCCTTTTAGAATTTATATAGGTTATGTGCTTTATAAATACAATGTGTTCTTCAGTGTTTACATTTTATTTGGATTGTGAGAGTCTAGAATGTATAATACTACTAACAGATAAGTGAAAGTTTCCTTTGTGTTGAAGCGTATTTTATGTAGTTGTATTTTTATAAATATTCCGGCGGGTGGTGAATTATTCGAGTGTTTTCCATTTATAAGTGGCTATGGTAAAATAATATTGTGATAATGTTTAGGCCTTGGGAAGATCCTCAACCTAGCACTAGCTGAGAATTTCACGAAGATACGGGGAATGGTAATGGCTCACAAATTACAGAGAAAATTTTCAGAGAATATTTATGCGAACATATTCAAAAAATGGTTTTAACTGTTTATAGAAATATAAAAGAAAGCGAAGGTGAAAAAGAAGTCGTGGAAAAAACGGCCTACTTAACAGAAATTTCAGAACGAACTATCTACAGATTAATTAAGGTTGGGGCACATAATCGAAAAATTAGATCGAACATAGGAACATCACGAACATTAGATTCGTCTATGGTGAAGTTGTTAAGAGATTTAATTTATATCAAGAATAAAGAAAATGAGATACCAACGGTACAATCAATACATATGGAACTGAGAACAAAGGGTGTAGTGTCAGTTAGTGAAGAAACACTTCGGCGATGGATATTAAAGATAGGATTTAGGTTCAAAATTATTAATAAAAGGGCAAGTATTATGGAAAACTCCAGAATTGTACAGTGGCGTAATGAATATTTGGAAAATATTACAAAATTTCGAAATGAACAACGACCAATATATTATTTAGACGAAATTTGATATGATACCCATGATACAGTGAAAAAAGGCTGGATAGATGGTTCAAAGAAATGTACAGTTGGATGCCTGCAAATAAAGGAACCAGATTAATAATTGCATATTGTGGATCAGAAAATGGATGGGTGCATAATGGTCTCAAATTAAGTGGAAAAAAACTGGAAGATTCAAACGTTGATTATCACCGAAACATGACTGCGGATATTTTTGAAGAATGATTTCAGACACCATTGCTACCAAATATAGAAAAAAACAGCGTAATTGTTTTAGACAATACTTCGTATCATTCGCGACAAATCGAAAAAATACCAAATACTGGAACAAAGAAAAAAGATATTCAAGAATTTCTCCGAAAACATAATTTGGAATTTAAAAAAAAATTTTAAAAAGAAAGATCTTTTGGATATTGTTAAGAAGCAAAATTTCTCAAAACAGTATGTAATTGATAAAATGGCTGAAGCTCAAGGACATACAGTTTTACGGTTGCCCCCATATTTTTGTATTTTCAACCCGATCGACCTAATATGGAGTCAGTTGAAAAGAAGCTTTCGAAAAAATAACACCTTTCCCAAATTTGATGCTAAAGTAATCGACCTTATTAAAGCTGAAGTGAGAGAAATAACACCAAGTTATTGGCAAAATTGTATTCAGCATGCCATTAAAATTGAAGATGAATACATTAAGTTAGGAAAAAGCATCAGCCCTAATCAAGACCGTTCAATAATATATCTTGATTCAAATACCGATTTAGAAAGTAGTTGTGAAGTGTTGAGTGAGTATAGTGATTAGTGTTTTGAACAAAATATTATGTGATTTAGTGTACATTGTGAATTTATCGTTTTATCAGTGTTTTACATACGCGCAAGTTCAATATAACATTATTTTTATTTATTATATTATATATATGTATACATGTTTCATTTGATAATTATTTATTTGTTTTCCAGAATTGAATTTATTTATTTATTATTTGTTTGTTTTTTAGAATTTAATTTATTTATTTAATCTGGGTCAATTAGATCAAGTTAGGGTTATTGATATAAATATAATATTTTATTTATTTAAAGAATTTAAAGATTTGCTTTATTTCTTTTACGTATTTTAATAATATCGATAACCTTAACTCTGAACCCACATTTTTTGGCAAGAAATTGCTCGTACCTCCTCGTGGTCCTTGCATTTTCTATTGGAGAATTTCAATTTTGCACATATTATTTCGATAGATGTTGAAATATCAATTACGCCTACACAAGTATGTTTACTACACGAATGAGACGTTTTTCAGCAGAAAACATAGAAACTGTGTTACTTATGGAATTGTTCGCTGGTGTACAATCTCAGCCATTATACTTGGTACATGACATGTAAGAGGTAAGCAGTTTTATACTTGTAGGTAATATTTGTTTATTAACAGTCTATTAATGGGGATATCCCACTATATTAAAAGTTGGATTTCTTAGTTGCCATATTTCCTTTATTTAAGTATAGAGCATCTGCACGTGACGTCACGTTTTTTAAGATTGTTGCCTGGAGGATAAACAAATAACAAATTATAACCTCATTTCAGTTTCTTATAATAATATAAAAATACCATTGTACTTATTTAATAACTTTTTCAATTTATATATCCTTACATTTTTAATTCAATTACCAAGCCAAGTATTTGTACGGTGGTGGGTTGTGGAATAGACAGTATCAGTTTTTATAGAATTCCATCAGTCTTTGATAATCATAAACAATATAAGCAATTGGCGTGTGAAAATAATCACTATATATGATCTAATCCAAATTTTTGTACACAGCAAACCCAGGAATACGTTCACAATAAAATATTACAACCAGTCACCAAACTTTAGTATGTGACTAAATGGCATTTGAGGTTATGGCCTCTACTTTGTTTTACCTCCAGGCAAGTTAGCCACGCCCATAAGGTCATGTGCCGCAGACTCTATATAGTTTTGGTACCTGAAAAGTATTTGTGAATATTTGTGATTCTGAACGATTTCGTGAATTTGTACATTAATTTTTGTATTATATCAAACTACATTCTTCACTTTCACTGGTTGTTTGTGTTTTGCGCCAAACCTAGTCGGATGACGTCATACGACTAAAATTCAGAACTTTGTTTTTTGTAACCCCTTTCTGGGGTTCAAAAAATCTGAAAAAAAATTCTATGACCTCATATTTATAAATACTATCGAATAAGCTAATAAAAAATATGTGGGAATGCCCATTATAAGATTTATCTTAACACGTTTTTTAAAACGTGTTAGCATGAAATTCATTGCACAACATACTTACTCAAACATCTAGAACAATTTTGCTTGGATGTGTGTCTTGCAAACACGACAACTTTTGTTAGATTTAATAGTTTGACTTCAAATTTAGTGGATAGGAAAAATAATATGGTAGAATTTTCTCTATTGAAATTGGACAATGTGTGTAAATACAGAGTTCTCTCTACTAGCCGTATATCCTCTAAATATTCGGTAAAATATAGTGTAAAAGACAACTCTGGTGCAAAATAGTAGTATAGTTTTTCTGTTAGGTTCACAAAAAACCTACGATCTAAGAAGTTTAAAGCGGTACAATTCACAGGGTATTTCCTGGGATAGACCAAACTCTCTTTAAGTAAATAATCAAATAAAAATCCTAATTCGGCAACGTCTAAGCATAATCTTTAATAATTGAATTAATGGTAAAATTTTTTTATAGATAAATAACATGTATTTTTAAAGCAAAGGCCATGTGATGAAAGTACATTTTTTGAAGATATATTTCAGTATTACTGCTTTCAATTTTTTTTCATGAAAACCATTACTATTTTACTGATGTGAAACTTTTTTTTATATAGTTATATACAGCGCCTGCAAAAAGTTAGAAACCTATTGAAAACTTTTTTATTATTGAATTGTAAAAAAATTTCATTATAAAAGTTGGTGTTTCCTTTGAAATCTAAATAGTCATGTGCCAGAAAATATTTAACAATTTGGATATACTAATTTTCCCTTAAATTCCGATGACTAGGGATGGCGAAAGAGTATGATGTACATTTAAGATGGGTAGCTTTTCAAAATAGCGATCAATAAAAATTCCGATTTACATAAGAGAATTATGCAATTTTAACAACATATTTTTTGATTAGCGCTAATTGAATTTACAATCAATTTTGTTCCCAATCAATTTTATAATATCTTCATCAATTTTCAAGACAAATAAGAAAAAAGATAACATTACACTTTCAAAATTTGTTAAATCCCAACTACACAAGCGGTGATATGTGGTTTGAAATGTACCAATGTAGACTAGTTTTGAGATGTCCCCCATAGAAAATGATCTATGGGATTGAAAAGTGCGATCTTGCCAGCCAAGCATGGTATCCTTCACGTCCGTTCCATCTGTTTGGATAGGGACTATTCAAGTGTCTCCTAACTTTAATACCACAATGAGGAGAAACTCTGTCCTCTGATATGAATCTCTTTTGTTAAAGTAGGCAAAATGTTTTCTATGAAATCTAAATACATTTTTGAAATAAACCGTCCGGAAAGAAATGTGTTTCGGTTGTCTTATTTTTGTGGTGTTTATGTCATGTTAGGTATGATATTAGGTGATTAATAATTATATCACACCAAATATTAATTAATATCTGATATAGTTCTTTGGGGATTTCGGTCAAGTATAACTAATTTTATATATTTTTTCTAACGTTTCGGTTTATTACACCATCATCAGAGAAATACAATTAATATAATATTTGAAAAACCATAGTAATGGTTATTTTACATTACATTATTTACATACACTATTAATTATTACGTGTTTGTTTTAAATCTTGTTACATGTGTGGTGTTATTTGATTACCTGTTTTAACGAAACTGAGATATTTTAACAGGATGTGTTGGCTCTTAAAGTTTTGTTTATGTTAACATGTTATGTTACGTATAAAAAATAACTAATATACACCGTATCTCAAGAGATTCTGCAATATGTATTTTATACATACCCCAAGTAACACAAATTGATTTTTAAAAGCACTAAAAATATTTACTTCACCGTTTTATAAAGCTTAATGCTGTATAATTAAGAGTTGACAACAATATTTCACTATTAAAGAAGTATCTATATACCCCAAATAGGCATATTTTATACAGGCTCGGTAGGCTTCCTATACAGTACATAAATGCTTAAATAGCAATATAGCAACATCTCTGTTTCATTTTACCAGCTTTTATAAACCATATTTTAGAGCTATTAAGAAGTTGCTGTATAACGATTGCAAGCAAGTATGATTTTATGCAGTAAAAGATTGCTTTAAATGTGAGGTACGGTTTGCAATTATAAAACAACCATATTATAGTATCTGTAGCAACTCCAATGTTGTAATTTTGTAGTTGTATTGCAGAGATATAACTGAAATGAAAAACATATGTAAATGAGAAGAAAGAACTTTTTGTTGTAAAAGAAAATTACTGAATTATGGTTTCCAATATATCTTTAAAAAATACTTTTTACACTATTATGGCTGTGTTATAGTTGCCTGTTTCCATTTTATACATACACACATTAGTGACACAAATTGTTTTCTGCTGGGATAGCGATATAACAATTGTTATGGTGAATTATTAGGAAACTGATAGAAAATTTTTGCCTGCAAATTAGTAGATGCTGTCGTCCGTAGAAAACTAAACTTGTCATGGGACGAAAACTTTTCGGTTGAAACATTCTATATTACTTCGAAATAACAGACGGGCCTCCAAAATTTCTTAAATTTGATATTATTAAAAATTATTTAAAAAATACATATATTTTTATTTTTTTATAAAGTTGTCATAAAATAATGTAGCCATGTATTTTGAATACCTCATAACGAATTGTTGTAAATGTTTAGCAAAATTTTCCTTTTCAAGTAATAATAATTACACCTCGAACTGATAACAATGGTCGCCTCGTTACATTTACTTTTAGAAAATATAATAGGGCTCCTTGAGAGAATCCGACGAAGATTACTACAGAGGCAGTTATAAATCCTTAAAGGAGCACTTTGGCGGTATATAAGTGCTACTTACTTTATAAGAGATGTTTTCCCAAGGAAGTTCACTTATAAAACAATTATAAACTAATAAAAGAGTACTCTGCCCTTTGGCTGTGTAGAAGTGACATTAATAGCATTTTGAGAAGATGTATAAGGTATTCTAATGAAACCTTCATAGAGCAATTTTGCATTCAGTGACATATCCTTAGACAGGTGAACTTGATTGTTAAAAATCCACATTTTATGTAATAATTCAATTTATGATAACATAATTTTGGTCTAGAGGGATATATGATATTGGAACTTTTTTTTATTTCAGCCCTTTATTTGTCTTGAATTTGCAAGTAATACATGTGGTCGTCTTAATATGCTTAAAACTTTTTAAATAATATATTATGGTAACTTATAATACTAATTGGTTATATTGAAGCACTCGCTAAATAGCTTATAAAGCAACTAGGTCGAATAAGATTGCTGGTAAAATGATCTCACAGCATAAATATAAAGCTACTTTATTAAAGCATCTTATACATTTTTTTTACTTCGTAAAATTCTTAGTAAGATCTTTTATACAGATACAAACCACGTGGATTAACAGGTGTATATATTATATAACATGTATGAAACTGTTTTACAGCTTAGCTATTTCTCGATAAAGGATATATTACATTGAGTTTTAAAGGCTTTTAAAGCAAAATTTTATAGCAATATAGTTATTTAAGCCAAGTGCCACCTATGTCAACCCTAATATAGATTATTTATACAGGCATTCTAGGTGCAGTAAAAGAAGTATTCTATAAGTATTTATGTAACTGAAATTCTCTTTTCGAGCTTTGTAGCTGCGGCCTTCCACCTTTATAGAATTCTTTAGCAGCTAAACTTACTTCGTCTCATAACGTTTTAAAAGATCACTTAGATCACGCCAAAGAACAAAAGGGATGAGCTGCTTGACCACAGTATTAGTTTCCGCAATAAAATTAGGGACTTTGCAACTACGTATGGCATTATCTATATAGCTTTAAATTACTTTGCTTTTCTCATTGCTTTCGTTCTTTGCTGTTTCTTCAATCAAAATGGTCTGTTCAATTAAATTAATATTACTGGCTTGAGATTTTGATTCCTCAAGCATTTTTTCTGAATGTTAATTTAACTTTCCTTCTGAAATTTCCACTTCGCTTTGTCTTTTTCCAATACTTGCACATATCGTAAAGTAACACTTAACAACAAAGAGCATATAAAATACGCACGAAGCTTCAGTCAAACTATCTAAGTGATCTTTAAAGAGGTTATGAGACGCGGAAAATTTAGCTGTAAAAGATTTCTATAAAGGTGGAAGACTGCAGCTACATAACTTCAAAAGAGAATGTCAGTTGTATAAATACTTTATTTTTTAAATAAACAAAGAAAATTTGCTTTTAAATGTTTCAAAATTGTATTTTCACTCTACACGTGTTTCGGCTTTTTAGGCCCTTTTCAAGAGTACAGATGAAGGGTACCTCTCATCTGTACTCTTGAAAAGGGCCTAAAAAGCTGAAACACGTGTAGAGTGAATATACAATTTCGAAACATTTAAAAGCAAATTTTCTATGTTTCTTTAAAATATTTAATAATGTTTCACAAGGAGCCAACCGCAGAATCAGTACAATGTATAAATACTTTATAGAATACTTCTTCTAATACACGTAGAAAGCCTGTATAAATAATCTATACTAGGGTTGAATAGGTGGCATTTGGCTTAAATAACTATATTGGATGGAGACTGTATTGCTATAAAATTTTCTTTTAAAAGCTTTTAAAACTCAATGTTATATAACTACTATAGAGAAATAGCTAATCTGTAAAACAGTTGCATAAATATTATATAAAGGTTAGTACACCTGTTATAAATCCACGTGGTTTGTATCTGTATAAAAGATTTTACTAAGCCTCTTATAAAGTAAAAAAACCTGTATAAGACGCTTTAATAAAGTAGATTTATATTTCTGTTGTGAGATCGTTTTACTAGCAATCTTAATCCACCCAATTTCTTTATAAACAATTTAGTGCTGAATAAATCTTCAATATAACAAACTAGTTCTATACGTTGCCATAATATATTACTTATAAGTTATAAGCGTAATAAGAAGACCACATGTGTTACTTGAGATGCGCACATTCTACGCAGCCTAACCTACCAACTTTATCAGTGAGTCAGGTGGGCACATGAATAACATATTAACTAGCCTCGCCCCGCCTCGAGCTTTCCAGTCTGCTGAAAGAACTGAAATTTAAAAATTATTACACCACATGACACGCCTTAAACACACGTTATTGGTATTTTCAATGTACCATAATTCCGTATTTAGTACGAAATTACTTTATTGCACAATGTACGCACTTACTAGTCACGCCCAATTTGCAAAAGGTCTTGAGACACGGTGTATAGAGTGTATAGAGTCCCGAGTACTCTCCTGAGTTCTCCCAATCCTTCAGTTACTGTCAAGCACGTTGTTACGTTAGTTTACTGGCGATCGCGACCCAGGAAGTGAGTGGATTGGGACGGTTAGGTAGATACTCAGTACCGAATACTTTTCCAATGAATACTCGGTACTTCAGATTCCGTCAAGTAACGTATACTTATTTAGTAACGAAAAGTTACAATTACTATCCCTTTCTTCAGCTTGTAGCACCGAAGAGTTTATACGAGAACGAATCATATCTACTGCTATTGATACAGGGGATCAATATTGCAATACGCGGCATACCATGCTTTTATAAAATATTTGGTGGCGGTATTCATCAGCTTAAAGTCACCACCTTCATCTCTGCTCTCATTCTGGCAAGCTTTACTACAAATAGTGCTAGAAAAGAAGCATATGAGAAGGTGGTGACTTTAAGCTGATGAGTATGGTATATGCCCGATGACTTCAGGAGTATTTTCTGGTTTTGTTGTATTAAAAGTCAAAGTAGTATTTGAAGAAAATATTAAATTTTCAGAAAGAATTCCACATGCATTGGTAATTTAGTAAAGACTGAACTGTTAGTATGGCTATTAAAAAAGAAAGAATTTCTAACAATTAATAAACATCTTTTAGAACGTGGTATTATGTGTAATTTGTTTTAAATTTGAAATCTCTTGAGCAAACATGAAATATGTTATTTGGAAAATTTCCAGTCTAATTTATTTTTATTTAAAAACCTAGTTTCGTAATAAATTAATCATGAATCTATTAATTATTAAGTTCTATTTTTATATTATATTTCTTTGGGTTACTTACGGTTAATCTATTTACGTCTTAATGTATGTAAATGAACTTACCTGAAACAAGATAAAATAAATTAATTATAACATTTATTATAAGTAACAACAAATATTCATTTTAGTACTATCTAGTGTGATTGATATTGTTATAAAATACTTTCATGATAATATATACAGGGTTTGGCATTTGCAATATATGTAATAATGCTTCTATCTTTTTAAATATTTGTTTAATGGAAAAATATTTCAAACAAAACTTTTTTTGTTAATTTTCATTCATTTCAACATATTCTGACGACCTTGAATTTTTTTTTGTCTGATATAGTTTCGTTACAATCAACTTAGTTTTTCAAATGGCACACTATGTTTTTTTTTTAAAGCAGCACATTTTTCTGCTATGACTGCATATCATAAATTAAAAAAAAATTGGCCTTAGCTAGGAGCTCTGAGATGATATGAACGAAAGAAATTATTTTAAATAAAAATATGACTTTCATTTATTTTATTTGTTTATATAAAATAATAAAATGAACAATTTAAACAAAATAAATAAAGTAAATAACATAAATAAGATAAATAAGAAAGATAACTTAAATAAAATAAATAAGGTAAATGAGACAACTGAGATAAATGAGACAAATAAGTAAATAAGATAAACAAGGTAAAAAGATAAACAAGATACATGAGAAAAACGAGATAAATATGACAAAAGGAAAATTATATAAATAAGATAAGTGAGATAAATGAGATAAAAAAACAAGTGAGACAAATAATAGAAGTATGATAAATAAGATAATTAAGATAAATAAGATAAGCAAGATAAACAAGATAAACTAGATACACGAGACAAAAGATCTGTTAAATATTGACATTCCATAAAAATGACAGTCGTATTGTCACACTGACAGGTAGGAATTTGATTTTGAATTTGTAATAAAAGAAATGTAAGTAACCAAGCAACAGCGTAATTTTATAGCTAGAATCGTCTTACAATCATTTTGTTACCGTATCTTGTGTTTTTCAAATGAACTGTTAATGAAAGAGGATGAAAATTTATTTTCCTGTACCTCACCAGAAATTATCGCAGCAGAGGTTGCGACGTTGGACATATTGCCTCTGAAGTCGAAAATGTTATACGAAAAATAAAACAAAAGTCCTAGGCGGGCTGTAAAGTATTTTACGGACCGGCGCGTGATGCTTTAAGCCTTTAAACTAAATATATAAAGGGACCAATTAACACTGGTCGTACATAAAATCGATTACGGAATTACTGGTTTGCGTTTTTTTAATAGAATGAAATTAATTTTAGAACGTTTTTCTCAATAACGGTTAATCTCACGAGAAATTTTCATGAGTACTTTTCGACACATTTCCTCATTTAGAACAATTTTTATTTGACACATTTTTTGATTTGACACAATTTCTTTTTTAGCCTCCTTTGAGACGTGCCCTACCTGGTGCACCAATTTTACTCATATTCAATAGGGTTCTCCTTGGACTCCTCCCCCCCCCATACATTATATGTAAAGTTTCAGATTTCTACGTTGAGATGTGTTTGAAAAAGTGATTGCAGAATAATGACCAGGGACACAGACACACAAACATACAGACTCACAGACACAGAGACATATAGACTTACAGAGACACAAGACACACAGACGGCATGCCGATTTGGAAGAACTGTTATTTTCATAATCTGAAATTCGATTTTAACATAACTTTCTCTATCTATATATAGATAGATAATAAAGCAATAATATTTAACCAAAACAGCAATAATTATAAATTTAAGTACCTACGGCACACTAACTATAGTGTCGGCAAACAATATAGTAGATGACGGCCGTGGTAAGGCATTTAGTTGAGAGCGAGCTCACATCTCCAATCTCTCCATGAAAGATTACCTTACATACACAAATATTTCATCTCCTATTGCCCTCATTGCAACAACAATTCGAGTTCTCACGTCATCTAAATCATTTAGTCATTCTTTGTACCCAAACACCATCGTTATCAAGATAAGGAGCTTCTACTGCATGAACAATATTGTTTTAACAAAGTCAAATGCCAATTGTTAAATTTCTCTGTATAAATTATATAATTGTCAATAACACCTGCCAACCATTCACTTTCTGAGGTCGCTGAGTGCAAACTTTAAACATCGAGTAGAGATTATACTAGGCGACAGTTATGCCTTTGTATAGTTCCCAGCAATATGTATGTGGCTTCGTCAAGAAACAATTTTTTTTTACAAAATATGGGTGTGTTGGCACGCAACCCTCATAATTTCGCAAAATGTATCCTCCTACAGAAATCGTCTTTGATAAGTTCTTGCAGTAAATGTATCTTGTACAAATGGAACATTATCCTTTGGATAATTCTGCGAATAAATCTTTACAAAATGCGTTGCGGATCACTGCTGGAAAATCTGGGATTTCCTCTACCATCAATAAAACATTTACTGTAGCATTTTTATCGGTAACAGTTTTTGGTCGTCTTGATTTTGGTGTGTTCCTAATGATTCCTGTGGCTCTGTAATTTTTTATTACTTTGGAGACACAAGACTGAGTAATCGGGGCACGGTTGGGACAAACTTCAGTAAATAACGTGCAGACTTCTTACTGCGTTCTTTTCTACAAATAATTAGGATATCAATTAGATTCTTTTCTGCCAGGTCAACCACTTTCATTCTTATCCACGACTATTAAATAATGTATCCATCATGCAAAATTAATTACATTAAATTAAAAAAAATTAAGTCGAGCAATATTTTCTCATCATGTCCAATGTAAAATAAAGGAAAAATAAATTTGTTTTGTTTTGTTTTATTTCGTCATTTTTCTCACTTTTTCATTCGCTTAATTTATCTAGTTTCTCATTTGTCTCATTTATCTCATTTGTCTTATCTGTCTCATTTATTTCATTTAACTCATTTGTCTCAATCACCTCATTTGTGTTGTTTTTCGTATTTCATTTCTCATTTGTTTAATTTTTCTCATTTATCTATCATATTTGTAATATTTATTTTATCTATCTCATTTATCTCATGTCATTTGTTTCATTTGACTCATTTGTCTCATTTGATTCAATTATCTCATTTCCTCAATCGGCTCATTTGGCTTGTTTTTCTCATTAATTTCATTGGTATAATTTGTCTCATTGGTATCATTTGAATCATTTATCTCATTTATCTCTTACCTTGTTTGTCATATTTATCTTGTTTATCTTGCTTATTATGTTTATTTTATTCAAATTATTTATTTCATATAAATAAATAAAATAAATGGAAATTACATTTTTAATTAAAGTAATTTATTTCTTTCATGTCAAATTGAAAATTATGATGAGAAAGTACTGTCAAGGAGAACCTAGCCGAGACCGAGTTTTTCCCTCTCCATTACCATTATCTATAAGTAATAATATTGTATTCAATATCTTATTTATCTCATTTGTCTCACATATCTCATTTGTCTCATTTGCTCAATCGCCTCATCTGTCTCGTTTCTTTCATTTATCTCATTTGTATAATTTGTCTCATTGAACTCATTTGTCTCATTGGTATCATTTGACTCATTTTTCTCATTTGTCTCATTTATCTCTTACATTATTTGTCATATTTATCTTGTTTATCGTATTTATTTTGTTTATTTTGTTCATATTAATTACCTACTTTATATAAATAAATAAAATAAATGGAAATGACATTTTCAATTAAAGCAAATTTATTTCCTTTATGTCAAATTGAAAATGATGATAAGAAAGTACTATAAAGGAGCACCTAGACGCGACCGATTTTTTTTCCTATTCATTACCATTATCTATAAGTAATAATATTGTATTCAAATTCCTTTTTGAAACACAATTACATAATTACTACCAGTGTTTGCATTATTAATTAATGAAATTACTTCCTTTCATTTAGTAATGGGTAATTAAATACCTTTAGAAGTAATTTGCCAAGCTTTGTAAATTGTATGTTAATAAATAAAGATTGCAGAATGATTTCTAATCTATTGAAAATTATTCAATTAATACAACAATCAATGGCAACGAGCTGCTATTGTATGTCAATCAACGGTTTAATAAAAATAACAAGAATCTGAATTTTAATTGGCTTACTCAATCTACTTTTCATTGTGCATTAAAATTGTTCGTAAATATTAACATAAAATTAATTTTTCTTTGACATTTATATTCCGTTTGTCTACCCATCTAATTTTATTACAAGAGTAAGTAACTTTTATGATGTATTGATGAAATATTAATAATATAAATAAAATACTGACTGAGAAGTTATTAGCGGACAGATATCTTATCAGCACATTAATAAGAATAATGACAGGACCTTTTGTGTAGTTCATTTGAAGATAAAGGAGAAAAAGTTAGAACGGTCTGGATCAGGGATGGGTAAACTTTATTGAAGGTGGACCAAATAAAAGAATTATGACCGACGATCGGGCCAAAGTTTATTACAGTTAACATAGTAATAAGGTAGGTAAGTAATAGCTAATAGAAATAAATAAATTTTACTTATTTTCGCGGGCAGGCTTCATGCTCTCTGCAGGTCATGCCTGGTCTAAATAATTGAACCTCAATTTCTCGCTAAAAATAGCATATCGGATTGCCACCTTTTCAAAATAGCTAAACCCTAGATTCCAAAACTAAAAAATAAACATAACTATAATACAACATAATAAACACGTAAAATACATCACATAAATTAGACAACTCCCAAACCCAAAGCCGGAGTTGTACGGACGTGAGTTACCCTGTTGAAAACACAACCACTCTCCTCGACCTTGTCAAGGTTGAAGCCGGAATTTGAACCGGGCAGTCGGCAGATAGTAAAACCAGGTGCATTCGTCACTTAACGCTCTAACCCACTGCTCTGCCAAGCAATAAATAATATCATTTTTTATTATAACAAAAACTAAACTAAAGGTAGATATTTTCGAGTTGTTAAGTTGGACAAAAAATTTCCTTTTAATTAGAAACTGCTGTCAAAAGATTAGCGCATGTTGCAGGGACTGTTTTGAGAAAGGCCATCAAGGGAAAACTTGGGATTTACATTCCCAAAAACGTTCGTTTTGATTTAAATATGCTTTTTGATTACGCGAAAAAAGGAACTGGATTACATTGGCGGGCGACCTACATTATATAACATTTTAAATGAATGGGTTATAAATATAAACTAGTAAACCAGCGAAAATTTTATGCGAACAAAAATATGTTTTAACAGCCAAACTGTGTAACGAAATTGCAAGTCATTTCATTCCAGTTTGTTGTTGTCTGTGATGAATTAAGTTTCTGCCAGTCTAGTCCAGATGGTGCTACTTGTTTCTACTGGAACAGTTGGTTTTGCAGATTTTTGCACTAAATATCTATCTATCTTTATTGCTCACACTCTACTCTCAAATGTTTGTCTCTTTCTAAACTATAACCGAGTTTAGGCGGGAAAACGGAACGGGGCTTCTTCCTTCTTATAAGTGTAGCGTTCTGAAGAGAACACATGTAGTTCAGCGGTCTGGTAAAATTTATATGTTTTCTGGTATCATCGTGTAATTTTATATCATTAATTTTTTTCCTAGAAATTCTCTCATAAGATAGAATTTATGTATAAGTTGTCGTATTGTTGATGTTAATTTCAGAATTTGCTTGTCCCATTTTAAATTTTGATCAATTATTAGTATTTAATTTCAGTTGTCGCTTTTATTTTCTCAGTCCTGTTAAATTCAATGTTTGGTCGATTGGCTGATGTCAACGAAAACGCTATGTAGTGCGTTTTTTTTATATTTAAAGACTGTTTGAAAGGTTTGAACCAAAAGTAAACTTTTAATTATTTGGTACTTGCAACAGTCCTGGCGCCAAGACTAGATTTGGGTGAGAACTCAAATCAATCTAAGCCCTTATTCACGACCTGCTAACGGAGCCACAAGTCAATGTTTTTGGACGAGACTTGGATGTATCAGAATGGCTCGCCTGTACGACAATGGTGGCATGACACCGATTCTATAAGTAACCCTTAGAAAACTAAGGAGAAGGGAAGGCGGCTTACTATTTTTACATGCGGGATGTGCTTACTTTTGAATTCTGGCAATACAAACAATGACTACCACAAAGGAATGACAGGACACATTTCGAAAATGGGTAAACAATTAATTAATATCTGCATTTTCTGGTGGGTGCATGCAGAGGGCAAAAAGTATGTGATAGAAAAATTTTAGGCATACATGGCTATAGAGTTCTTAGGCTGCCCTCATACTACTCTTAATATAAACCTATTCAAATGTCCTGGGGATGACTAAGTCCTGTTCTAACAACCACATGAGAAACAAGCCCCTTCTGAAAGATAGAGCTTCGATTTTATGGCAAAAGGCTTTGTCTACTTTTAGGACAGATATGTGGACTAACTCGATTAGGCATTGTCGAAATTAAATATACGAGGAGCACTGGAAGAAATTGATGAGGGATGGTAGCTTAGAAAACCTTCCTCCCATCATCATTTCTCTATAATAATCTGATTCTGGTTCTGATAGTTCAAAGTCGGAGTCACAATTTGATTCTGATTCTGTTGAAGGAACTACCGCCTTATATGGTTGACAGAAGGACATATGTAGACAAAAAAAAAACAAAAGTATACAATAAAACTGAAATGCATACCGTTTGATACAATGTATTAATCAGAATGACTGAGGTCTGCCATCGCATTAGCAGTTCTGCATTAGAAGCTGTTAAATTTAAGTGACTTGGTCTGTACAGATGTGTACCCAAGATGTAAAATTAGGTTTATGCAAAAATTAAAAAATTTGGGTCTTATGTTAGTCAAATATAAAAATGCATTATTTATTAAACTATCTACATAAGTTATTATTTTGCAAGGTAAAGTAGGTGTTAAAATCTACCTCATTATTAGATGCAAAGGTGATTGTTTGCAAGCATATTAGATGCAGACACTTTGTTGTTCCCCGAAAATTCGGAAGACCAAATCTTTCGGAGTCAGTGTCTGTACTTACCGAGGAGGATCCTTTATTTGTCTTACATCCTGGATGTGACTTTGTTGCACACTCAGATACGTATAAGTCTCTCTGGCATCCAGATGTCTTAGGATGCTTCCGTCTACGAGCAGCGCATATTGAGAGAATTCCTCACATCGTCCTCTCTTGAGGTGGACGACAGCACATTTGCTCAACCTGAACTCCATACCAAATGCCAGCGTGTATTCTTCGACCACCCTAAGCGCGTTATGTAGTTCACACTCTCCGGAGGCATAAAGTTTAAGGTCATCCATATAAAATAGATGGGTGACCTTACGCCTCCGGTCGCTGGGTGGTCCACATTGATATACACGGATTTGGCAAGCCCAAGAGACAATGTAGCAGTGAGATGCAAAAGAGGAGAGGACTCGGGGAGTCACCCTGGAAAACTCCTCTCCTAAATGCCACCTGCTCTGTCATGACCCGCTGTGCACCTGATGTTATAGTGAAGCGAGTCTTCCAGAGCAGCAGCAGCTGTTCTATGCATCTCACTAGTGGTGCTGGTACTGCAAGACATTCGAGCAAGTACAACAATACACCAATAGCTCATGCGATATTGTATCAAATGTCTTGCGGTAATCAATCCAGGCCATCGATAGATTCCGTTTGTATTGCACAGATTCCTGTGTAATACAGCGATCTATCTTGGCACCACGCTGTTCGTGTATCTGCTGGAAGACCGGATCAACAGACCTCAGTGTCCTAGCATACAAGATACGTGTAAGTATCTTGTAGCAGGAGTTGAGGCAAGTGATCGGCCTATAATTCCTCGGGTCGGAAAGATCCCCCTTTTTGGGGATAAGCACAGTACGTCCCTCGACGAGCCAGTCCGGAATCTGCTACCCCTCGTTCAACCATGAATTGAAAACTCGCGACAGACGACGGTGAGTGGAAGGAAATTTCTTCCACCACCAGTTGTTAATGCCGTCTGGGCCCGGGGCAGCGAAGTTCTTGGTACCAACAAGTGCTTGTTGGACTTCCTCCGTACTGATTGCCGGGCACACTTCTTCTGTCTCTTCAAGATGTCTCTGACACAGAGCTTCGAAGTGTGCAATTGGTGGAGTGTCGCTATTGAATGGACGCGTCGTTTCGTAGATTGCCTTCCAGAAGGTTTCGACATCTTCTACAGTCGGCGGATTCTCGACAACACGCTGTGGCTCTTGAAAGAGGCGGGAAGGATTAGTATGGAACAAATTGTTTTGTTTCATACTCCTCACCCGCCTCTTTAATGTTTTCTTTATCGCCATGAGCGCTCGGATCCTATCTAGACAGTGCTGCTTGATGGTAAGCATCACTGTCAGATTTAGAGTATGGTGATGACGTCTTAATCCGGCAGCTGTGCGCCGGATCCTGGGAGTAAAGACTTTACCAGTCGTCTTATATTCCACCACACTCTGGATCCGAGAAGCGTGTTGTCTGGCCGACTGTATCTTGCCTTCGATTTTTGTACACGCCGCTTGGCTTTCTCGACCCCGTGATTGGTTGACCTCTCAAGGGGGACGAGTTGCTTCGCGGCGTTGTACACGGCACAGTTGATTTGCCAGATGTTTAGGTTAGCCCTGGTATTAAGGCTAACCCTCGTCCTTAAGTTTACACCGGTGAACTCTAAAGGATGTTCCCCATCAGCTGGTAATTGCCGCGGTGGGACTGCGGCTGGCAGTTCTTCCAGCTGACGGGGTGCTCTTACGTAACCTGTCCTGAGCAGAAAGGATACTTGATCTCTCAGATGTTGTTGAGAGAAGGCGCGATGCTTTGGGTGCATTTCGCACCAAAGTGCATGCAATCGCGCCATGTATCCCCTTCGCTCAGGTTCGCTACTCTCGCGGCAGGTCAGCAAGTCATCCCGAAGTTCCCTCGTCCACTTAAAGCGTCCATGTACAATTGCATTTCCTTCATCGTTAGGACCGTCCGGTAAGGCCCCTCCCATCTGTCCTTGACCTCCATCCGATTGAGGTCGATTGTGAGGGGCCCTTCTCAGGTTATATGGAACCCATAGCAGTAAGAGTACCAGGGTGGTTAGCCCTGGTACTCCCGGCCGGCATTTGTCAGGCAGAGTTGCCTCTGCACCAACGTGGAGGTTGCCGGTCCTTTGCACCCCTGGCGCAGTCGGCAGGATTATTATCATTTTTTTTTTCGCATTTTTTTTTTGCGGTTGCCCGACGCTGGACAGTCCTCCCGTGGCCTCCGCCGCCTCACGGGAGTCGCGCCAGCACATTAACCTCAGCCACTCCCCACATCCCGCAGGGTTAGTGACTGTAGGTTACGGAATCGCGTGCCCTAAGCAGAAGGAGAGAACCAAGAATGACCGCCTTCTGCATTTGGCCTGCCAGCCACTCGGCTGATTTTTGGCAGGCCGGTATGATCTTCAGTTCCGAGAGCAGCGTAGGCTTTATCCCTCCGAGTACACCGATTATAAGGACGACCATTTTTACTGAGTAGCCTGGATACAGCACTTGGAGCTCGTACCGGAGATCGCGATATTTGGTCCGTTTCTCCTCCTCCTTCAAGGTGATGTTTTTCTCTGCAGGTGCCGAGAACTCGATGACATACATCACCTTGAGTTGATGGTCGAGGAGGACTATGTCAGGCTTGTTGGCTTGGATTAGCCTGACAGTCGGGAACGAGTAGTTCCAGTAAATCCGGCATTTCTCGTTCTCGACAACGGACTCAATATCTCCGGGGACGTAAGGCAACACTGGTGTCTGGTCTACCCCATACGAGTGCCTTAGATGGTAGTATAGCACTCGTAAAGCCGCGTTATGTCGGTGGATGTAGGCCGAAATCGCATATATGGGGCATGCAGAAAGTAAGTGCATGAGCGATTCCGGCGCCTGATGGCAGGTCCTGCAGTTGATATCGGGAACCTCTACACGCCACACGCGGCTGCGGTAGACCAAGGTGTTGATAACACCATCCTGGCAGGCCATAATGAATCCCTCGGTCTCTGACTTAAGCCCGGCTGACCTTAGAAAGGCGATGGTCAGCCTGGTCGACAAACCCAGTGTTTCTATGTTCTTATAGAAGACACCATGCTGGGGTTTATCGACATGCTGCCGAAACAGATTTTCCTGTTCGGCAGCTCTGATTCGGGCTTTCAGACGATTTGGCTGAAGTTCGGTGACTGACTCAGCATCAGCACCTCGCCGGCCTCCTCGTCCGATGTCAAATGTGAGACCGAGTTCATCTGCAGCTCTTTTCGCTGCCTTGAACAATCCTGCTCCCACTCCTACAGTTTCGTGATGTTTCACAAACTGCAAGAGGGGATCTGAGCTCCTGAGGATGTTACATGCCATACTCAGTACTACTCTGCCATGCGTACACTCCAGGCTCAAGAGTCCTCGCCCCCCCGTTGACGTGGGAGGTACACACGAGGAACGGACGATCTAGGATGAATACTTCTGTGAATATTCATCATCTTGCGGGTATCTCTGTCTAATTGGCGCAGCTCATCTACCATCCACTTTACTACTCCGAAGGAGTAGAGCAGAATCGGAACGGCAAGCATATTAGTTGCAGACACCTTGTTCTTCCCCGAAAGTTCGGAAGACCAAATCTTTCGGAGGCGGTGTCTGTACTTGCCGCGGAGAATCCTTTATTTGTGTTACATCTTGGATGTGCCTTTGTTGCACACCCAGATATGTATCGGTCTCTCCGGCATCCAGATGTCTTAGGATGCTTCCGTCTGCGAGCTGCGCATCTTCAGGGAATTCCCCGCATCGTCCTCTCTTGAGGTGGACGACTGCGCATTTGTCCAACCCGAACACCATACCAATTGCCCGCGTATATTCTTCGACCACCGTAAGAGCGTTTTGTAGTTCACGCTCTCCGGAGGCATAAAGTTTAAGGTCATCCATATAAAATAAATGGGTGACCTTATGCCTCCGGTCGTTGGGTGGCCCACATTGATATCCGCGGGTTTGGCGGAGCCCAACAGACAACGGCAGCATTGAGATGCAGAAGAGGAGAGGACTCAGGGAGTCACCCCTGGAAAACTCCTCTTCTAAATGCCACCTGCTCTGTCGTGACCCGCTGTGCACCTGATGTTATGGTGAAGCGGGTCTTCCAGAGCGGCAGCAACTGTTCTATGCATCTCACTAGTGGTGCTGGTACCGCAAGACAGTAGCTCGAGCGATATTGTATCAAATGCCTTGCGGTAATCAATCCAGGCCATCGATAGATTCCGCTTGTATTGCACAGAATCCTGTGTAATACAGCGATCTATCAGCAGGCTGTCCTTGCAACCTGCCATGCCCTTCTTGGCACCACGCTGTTCGTGTACCTGCTGGAAGACCGGATCAACAGACCTCAGCGTCCTAGCATACAAGATACGTGTAAATATCTTGTAGCAGGAGTTAAGGCAAGTGATCGGCCTATAATTCCTCGAGTCGGAAAGATCCCCCTTTTTGGGGATAAGCACAGTACGTCCCTCGACGAACCAGTCCGGAATCTGCTGCCCCTCGTTCAACCATGAGTTGAAAACTCACGCCAGACGGCGGTGAGTGGAAGGAAATTTCTTCCACCACCAGTTGTTAATGCCGTCTGGGCCCGGGGCAGCGAAGTTCTTGGTACCAACAAGTGCTTGTTGGACTTCCTCCGTACTGATTGCCGGGCACACTTCTTCTGGCTCTTCAAGATGTCTGTGGTATAGAGTTTCGAAGTGTGCAATTGCTGGAGTGTCGCTATTGAATGGACGCGTCGTTTCGTAGGTTCCCTTCCAGAAGGTTTCGACATCTTCTACAGTCGGCGGATTCTCGACAACACGCTGTGGCTCTTGAAAGAGGCGAGAAGGATTCGTACGGAACAAATTGTTTTGTTCCATACTCCTCACCCGCCTCTTCAATGTTTTCTTTATCGCCATGAGCGCTCGGATCCTATCTAGACAGTGCTGCTTGATGGTAAGCATCACTGTCAGATTGAGAGTGTGGTGTTGACGTCTTAATCCGGCTATTATGCGCCGGATTCTGGGAGTAAAAACTCTACCAGTCGTCTTATATTCCACCACACTCTGGATCCAAGAAGCATGTTGTCTGGCCGACTGTATCTTGCCTTCGATTTTCTGTACACGCCGCTTGGCTTTCTCGACCCCGTGTTTGGTTGACCTCTCACGGGGGACGAGTTGCTTCGCGGCGTTGTACACAGCACAGTTGACTTGCCAGATGTCTGCATCTTCCGGAATTTCCTCATCGATGACCACGTCCATTCTAGCCAGTTTTTGTGGCTTTAGGTTAGCCCTGGTGTTAAGGCTAACCCTCGTCCTTAAGTCTACGTCGGTGAACTCTAAAGGATGTTCTCCATCAGCTGGTAATTGCCGCGGTGGGACTGCGGCTGGCAGTTCTTCCGGCTGACGGGGTGCCCTTACATAACCTGTCCTGAGCAGAAAGGATACTTGATCTCTCAGATGTTGTTGAGAGAAGGCGCGATGCTCTGGATGCATTTCGCACCAAAGTGCATGCAATCGCGCCATGTATCCCCTTCGCTCGGTTCGCTACTCTCGCGGCAGGTTAGCAAGCCATCCCGAAGTTCCCTCGTCCACTTAAAGCGTCCTTGTCCATTGCGGTCGTTGCCATTGAGACGTTCCGGTGAGGCCCCTCCCGCTTGTCTCTGACCCCCATCCGATTGGGGTCGGTCGTGAGGGGCCCTTCTCCTTAGGTTATATGGAACCAGAAGGGAAAGGGGTACTAGGTGGTTAGCCTTGGTATCCCCCGGCCGGCATTTGTCAGGCAGAGATGTCTCTGCCTGTCCAGGGTGCACCAGCGTGGAGGTTGCCGGTCCTTTGCACCCCTTATTTTTTTTTCCGGTTTCCCGATACCGGTCAGTCCTCCCGTGGCCTCCGATGCCTCACGGGAGTCACGCTGGCGCAACAACTACAGCCACTCCCCACATCCCGCAGGGTTAGTGACTGTAGATACCAGAATCATGTGCCCTAAGCAGACGGAGAGAACCCAGAATGAACGCCTTCTGCATTTGACCTGCCAGCCACTCGGCTGGTTTTCGGCAAGCCGGTATGATCTTCAGTTCCGAGAGCAGCGTAGGCTTTATCCCTCCGAGTACACCGATAATAAGGACGACCATTTTGACCGAGTAGCCTGGGTACAGTACTTGGAGCTCGTATCGGAGATCGCGATATTTGGTCCGTTTCTCCTCTTCCTTCAAGGTGATGTTTTTCTCCGCAGGTGCCGAGAACTCGATAACATACATCACCTTGAGTTGATGGTCGAGGAGGACTATGTCAGGCTTGTTGGCTTGGATTAGCCTGACAGTCGGGAACGAGTAGTTCCAGTAAATCCGGCATTTCTCGTTCTCGACAACGGACTCAATATCTCCGGGGACGTAAGGCAGCACTGGTGTCTGGTCTATCCCGTACGAGTGCCTTAAGTGGTAGTATAGCACTCGTAAAGCCGCGTTATGTCGGTGGATGTAGGCCGAAATCGCATATATGGGACATGCAGAAAGTAAGTGCATGAGCGATTCCGGCGCCTGATGGCAGGTTCTGCAGTTGACATCAGGAACCTCTACACGCCACACGCGGCTACGGTAGACCAAGGTGTTGATAACACCATCTTGGCAGGCCATAATGAATCCCTCGGTCTCCGACTTAAGCCCTTCTGACCTTAGAAAGGCGAAGGTCAGCCTGGTCGATAAACCCAGTGTTTCTATGTTCTTATAGAAGACACCATGCTGAGGTTTATCGACGTGCTGCCGAAACAGATTTTCCTGTTCGGCAGCTCTAATTCGGGCTTTCAGACGATTTGGCTGAAGTTCGGTGACTGACTCAACATCAGCACCTCGCAGGCCTCCTCGCCTGATGTCAAATGCGAGACCGAGTTCATCTGCGGCTCTTCTTGCTGCCTTGAACAATCCTGCTCTCACTCCTACAGTTTCGTGATGTTTTGCGAACCGCAAGAGGGGATCTGAGATCCTGAGTATGTTACATGCCATACTCAGTACTACTCTGCCATGTGTACACTCCAGGCTCAAGAGTCCTCGGCCCCCCCGTTGACGTGGGAGGTACACACGAGGAACGGACGATCTAGGATGAATACTTCTGTAAATATTCATCATCTTGCGGGTATCTCTGTCTAATTGACGCAGCTCATCTACCCTCCACTTTACTACTCCGAAGGAGTAGAGCGGAATCGGAACGGCAAGCATATTAGTTGCAGACACCTTGTTCTTCCCCGAAAGTTCGGAAGACCAAATCTTTTGGAGGCGGTGTCTGTACTTGCCGCGGAGAGAATCTTTTATTTGTGATAAATCCTGGATGTGCCTTTGTTGCACACCCAGATATGTATAGGTCTCTCCGGCATCCAGATGTCTTAGGATGCTTCCGTCTGCGAGCTGCGCATCTTCAGGGAATTCCCCTCATCGTCCTCTCTTGAGGTGGACGACTGCACATTTGTCCAACCCGAACTCCATACCAATTGCCCGCGTATATTCTTCGACCACCCTAAGAGCGTTTTGTAGTTCGCGCTCTCCGGAGGCATAAACTTGAAGGTCATCCATATAAAATAGATGGGTGACCTTATGCCTCCGGTCGCTGGGTGGCCCACATTGATATCCGCGGGTTTGGCGGAGCCCAACAGACAACGGCAGCAGTGAGATGCAGAAGAGGAGAGGACTCAGGGAGTCACCCTGGAAAACTCCTCTCCTAAATGCCACCTGCCCTGTCGTGACCCGCTGTGCACCTGATGTTATGGTGAAGCGGGTCTTCCAGAGCGGCAGCAGCTGTTCTATGCATCTCACTAGTGGTGCTGGTACCGCAAGACAGTAGCTCGAGCGATATTGTATCAAATGCCTTGCGGTAATCAATCCAGGCCATCGATAGATTCCGCTTGTATTGCACAGAATCCTGTGTAATACAGCGGTCTATCAGCACGCTGTCCTTGCAACCTGCCATGTCCTTCTTGGCACCACGCTGTTCGTGTATCTGCTGGAAGACCGGATCAACAGACCTCAGCGTCCTAGCATACAAGATACGTGTAAATATCTTGTAGCAGGAGTTAAGGCAAGTGATCGGCCTATAATTCCTCGGGTCGGGAAGATCCCCCTTTTTGGGGATTAGCACAGTACGTCCCTCGACGAACCAGTCCGGAATCTGGTGCCCCTCGTTCAACCATGAGTTGAAAACTCGCGCCAGACGGCGGTGAGTGGAAGGAAATTTCTTCCACCACCAGTTGTTAATGCCGTCTGGGCCCGGGGCAGCGAAGTTCTTGGTGCCAACAAGTGTTTGTTGGACTTCCTCCGTACTGATTGCCGGGCACACTTCTTCTGGCTCTTCAAGATGTCTGTGACACAGAGCCTCGAGGTGTGCAATTGATGGAGTGTCGCTATTGAATGGACGCGGCGTTTCGTAGATTCCCTTCCAGAAAGTTTCGACATCTTCTACAGTCGGCGGATTCTCGACAACACGCTGTGGCTCTTGAAAGAGGCGGGAAGGATTCGTACGGAACAAATTGTTTTGTTCCATACTCCTCACCCGCCTCTTCAATGTTTTCTTTATCGCCATGAGCGCTCGGATCCTATCTAGACAGTGCTGCTTGATGGTAAGCATCACTGTCAGATTTAGAGTATGGTGTTGACGTCTTAATCCGGCAGCTATGCGCCGGATCCTGGGAGTAAAAACTCTACCAGTCGTCTTATATTCCACCACACTCTGGATCCGAGAAGCGTGTTGTCTGGCCGACTGTATCTTGCCTTCGATTTTTTGTACACGCCGCTTGGCTTTATCAACCCCGTGATTGGTTGACCTCTCACGGGGGACGAGTTGCTTCGCGGCGTTGTACACGGCACAGTTGATTTGCCAGATGTCTACATCTTCTGGAATTTCCTCATCGATGACCGCGTCCATTCTAGCCAGGTCTTGTGGCTTTAGGTTAGCCCTGGTATTATTATTATTATTATTATTACTATTATTATATATTAAGAAGTATCCTGTATTGATTGGATATACCTATCTCTTAGCATTTTTTTAATAAGCTAAATTAAGACATGGCAATAATTATTACATCACTATGCATTTTTGTATATATTCCTGATTTTATTTTACGAACTCTTATTTAGAACCAATAGAATAAAATGTTTCTTTTCGGATCCACCAATTTCCAGAAAAATAGAGATTCTTTCGTTTGGCTGATTTGCTCTGAAAGTTAGAGATAGTATGTTGTTTCTGTGTGTGTTTATTTTTGTCTTCGATGAAGGAAAGTAAAATCTTTTACATGGAATAACATATCCGTTTACAACTTGATTTGTTTGCAGCAGCATATCCACATATACATTTGTGTTCAGAGACATTTATGTTGGAAGTTAAAGCCTTGACATTTTTTATTAATAAGTGCAAGATACCCAAAAAATATTTTTCTGTTTAAGAGACGTGTTATACATACTAACTGGTTTATCTATGTTGAAATTGTTAAAATATTATCAATATCTGAGATTTTAATAAAAATTACACAAACTAAGAACATTTATTAATTAGCAATGGAATAAATTTCTTTTGACGGTATACTAACCATACATGTTATCTGTTGTATAATAATAGCAATAATAATAATAGCGAGTTTTTACTTTATGGTTGAACAAGGGGTAGCAGATAAATTGGTTTGCAGAGAGACGCATTGTACTCATCCTCAAAAACTGGATCTTTCCGACCCGAGAAATTATAGGCCGATCACTTGCCTCAGCCTCTGCTACAAGATATTAACACGTATCTGGTATGTTAGGAGACTGAGGTCTGTTAATCCCATCTTCCAACAGATGCACGAATAGCATTGCAGGTTGTAAGGACAACCTGCTGAGAGGCCGCTATATTATACAGAATTCTGTGCAATACAAGCGGAATCTATCGATGGCTTTGATTGATTTGACACAATAGTGCATGAACTATTATCAAATTTGCTCGAATGCTTTGCGCTACCAGGACTACAAGTGGGATTCATAGAACTGACGATACTCTCGATGCTTGATAACTTGTTTCACTATAACATCAGATGCATAGTGGGTCACGGCAGAGTAGATGGAATTTAAAAGAGGAGTTTTCTAGGGTAATTCCCTGAGTCCTCTGCTCTTTTGCACCTCACTGCTGCCATATCAGTTACACTCCGTCAAGCCAGCGACTGGAGGCATAAGATCATCAATATATTTTATACGGATGATCTTAAACGTTATGCCTCCAGAGAGTGCGAGTTAGAAAACGTTCTTAGGGAGGGTACACACGGTCAATTGGTATAGAATTAAGGTTGGACAAATGTGCAGTCGTCCATATCAAGAAAGTACAATGCAGGAAATTTTCTGAATATGTGTAGCTCGCAGATAGAAACATCCTAAGACATCTGAATGCTTGAAAGATCTATTATACATAGCTGAGTGTGCAAGAAAGTCACGTCGAAGATATAAAGCAAATATATAGGATTTTCTCCGCCGTTTTTAAAAATGGCCTTGGTAACTTTTTTTTCGTGGTAAAATTAAAAAATGTTGACGATAATTTTGCAATAATATTTTAAGGACTTTAGAGTGGCATTTTTAATTTATTTTTTAAATAGTAGTTTTTAAAAAAATTAAATCAACTTCATTTTTGTTTATTGTATATTTAATTTTTCTTTAATTCTTGAAAATGGTGATTTTGGTTTTTTCCTAAAGCCAATCGAAATTCAATTTTTTTCTGGACGTCATGTTAATAGGCATGAAATTTCACTACATTGCTCATTTAAGCCATTCTCTATCGCCACTAATAACCAAGATACTCATGTAAATGAACTCACGTCCCGTGGGACACAACGTATATACAGTGCGATCCATATGTATGGAATAAATTAATTTTCGTCTTAATTTTGAACTTCTAGGAAAAATCCTGAAACAGGTCGATTTTTAATTTGAAATTGCCATTTTTTAATATCGAAATAATACTCCTCGCTTTCACCCTCTCTGAATAATGACTGCTGCCGGATATTGTAAATTAGGAAGGGGACGTGCGGCACATCATTCAAAAGGGATTTTGATGCTCTATTCAGCAGTATAAAGTTTTTTAGATTTGGGGTATTAATTACTGAGAAAATGAATTTTGAAAATGTAAAATTTTGTGAATGTCTCGTGAAATCAGTTGAGGGATAGTTTGCTAAATTATTGGTTTTGAAGAAAAATTGAAACTGATCTGTTGTTAAGTTTTTAATACAACATACATACAAGGTTTGAGGTCGGTATACCCACCTCAAACCTTTACATAAAATGAAACGCAGAGTCTCACATAAAATTAAGAATGTATTTCCAATTTATTTGAATGTATTTCCAATTAATTTTATAATTAAATTAACCGACTGCCAGTTGCCTCTTGACAATAAACAAGGTGATCTATGAATTCTCGAATGACATTTTGTATGACCTCAGGGCTTATTTTGTGAATTTCTTCGGTTATCCTATTTTTTAAATCTGCAATATTGTCTGCTCGATTAACATACACTTTTGATTTTAAATACCCCCATAAAAAGTAATCAAGAGGGGTTATATCGGGGGACCGAGGTGGCCATTCAATAGTTTCACGTCTTCCAATCCGCCTATTAGGGAAAACTTTGTTTAAATGATTTTCCCACTCTATGTGAATAATGCGGTGGAGCTCCATTTTGTTTGTACCAAATAGATTTGCCTATTTCATTTGGATAATGGGCCACTTTATAATTTTTGAGGCACAGTTAATGGTGTTATTGTGTTACTTCTTTAGTTTTTTGACTATGTACTTGTTTAGTGTCTACTTTAAAAAACCTTTTGGTGGGTACAATTTTGTATTAAAAACTTTAAAAACGACAACAGATCAGTTACAATTTTTCTTTAAAACCCATAATTTAGCAAAAAATACCTTAACTGCGTTTACAAGACATTCACAAAATTTTACATTTTCAAAATTAATTTTCTCAGTAATTAATGCACCAGATTTAAAAAACTTCATACTACTGAATAGAGAATTAAAATCCCTTTCGAAAGAGTTGTCGCACAACCCCCTTCCTAATTTAAAAGTTTCGGTAGTCATAACTCAGAGGGGGTGAACAAGGGGCATATTATTTTCATGCTAAAAAAATAGCAATTTCAAATTAAAAATCGACCTGTTTCAGGATTTTTCTAATAGTTCGTAATTACGCTTAAAATGAATTTACTCCATACAGATGGACTGCACTGTATATATACACACGTACACATACTTACATTCTAGTTTATTATTAATTTTATTACAGTTTTATTAAAAGTTCCGGTTGATGTAAGAAATCAATATCAGTCCGACTACGTTGTGTAAGCCATTATGGCGTATATGTCGAGGGAGTGACTTCTATCAAAAAAATAAGTTAAAATTCTACTAGGCAAAATTTATGTCGAAGGGGAAATTCAATATATTGTGTGGATGGATGCACGTGTCACCTCAAATTTTAGTATACTGTCGTTTTTTTTTGTATTTTGGTATAAGACTTTATAATTTCATATATAAATATAAAATTTCTTCATTGTTAAATGATAAGGATACAAAGAAATCTGAAATCTCACTATTTATAAAGTACTCTGAAAATGTACTCTCTTAATATCGATTAGGGTGAGAATAAAAAGAAGGGTAGGTAAGGGATCAGGACATAATTTAGAGGGGTAAAGTCTGCAAACAGCGATTACTTCACTTTTACTGCAGACTAATAGAATTCCTAGGCGACACCTTGTCTAAAGTGCTTTCTATTGGCATAGGCCGAGAATTTTATATCAAGAGAAACCGTCGTGAATAGTATTTTTAGTGATATTGTTTTGTTTGTAGTTAGCATATAACAATTTATTACCTAATGTAAATTTTTATGTATGGTAATATGTATTAAGCGTGACTATTTAGCATAAAACTTGAAAGGATTGACTATAGACAATAAATCAGTTCTCACCAAAGATAACCAGGTAAAGTTTACATCTTTTTTATTTTATATCATTATTTTATATTAAGTTTGTAGGCGCTGCGCCGGTAAGCATAATAAAGAAATTATTACCAAAATTACTAATGGTGATTACTGAATAAGACTTACAGGAAGCAACTACTCAGCGGACAAATGCCCCGACCTGCGTTGATTTAAACCTGCAAGTCTTGTTTGGTAGCTAAGATCACTGGTCAATTCCTCACTAAACATAAGTAATGGAAAAGACAAATAACAATAGTAAACCGGGCTAGCCTACACCACGGTCTTCCAGGCAGAGGTTTACGCCATCCTAGCGGTGGCAGGTAGGGCTGAGGTTAGGAATGGGGCGGAACAGATAATATGCATCTGCTCCGACAGCCAGACTGCTCTAAAGGCGGTATGCTCCCCCAGGACAAGATCAGCTCTCGTCCAGGAGTGTGGGGATGCCCTAGAAGAGCTGGCTAGGCATAAACAAGTGAGACTTGTATGGGTCTCGGGACATATGGGAGTTCCAGGCAACAAGAAAGCCGATGAATTGGCTAGACTCGGCCTGAGCCTATGTTAGGTATTTCAAGAAGGCAGGCCACAACGGCCCTCAAAGAGTGGGCCCACGAGACACTGAGGACGCACTGGAGGACCAACAGGGCCTGCAGGCAAACCCGAGATTTTGTAACGGGGCCGAACAAATCGAGATCGGCCTGGTTGCTGGGACGGAGTCGGAAAACTCTGAATCTCTTAATCGGTGTTCTGACAGGCCACTGCAGACTTAGGAGGCATCTGTCATTGATAGGTATTGAGGAAGACCCTACATGTCCAAGATGCAGGAGTGATGAAGAGACATCTTACCACTTCCTGGGACAATGTGAAGCGTTTGGGCACAGTATCTTCGGTTCTGAGGCGCTACTAAGGGAGGAGATGAGCTCCCTCGCAATGAGTGACATCCTGACCTTCATCAGAAGGTCAGAAAGATTCGATGAGGGAGCAAGAGAAGCACACGGCTGAGGGGACAGTTGGGGGTTGGTAAAAAGGGCCCGTCTGTGGCCTACTTGCCAGGCGTCAGCCTCCCCCACCATTACCATTACCATTAAACCAGGCTAGAATAAAGTAGATTAAGCAAGACAGACATAGTGAGTGATAAGTGTATCCTTCTGGTGGTTTGAGCTGCAACGCGTCAGACATTAATGATGTCTTAGTGACTGATAACCTGATACCTACAAAGCAGGTATTAAGAGCTTCGACCTCTAACCCTGGTGGGCTAAACTATATACTGAATAAGATTTACAGGAAACAACGACTCAGAGGATAAAGGCCCCGACCTGCGTTGAATTAAACCTGCAAATCTTATTTGGTAGCTAAAATCACTTGTCAACTCCAGTTTATGTCCAGTGAGGTAATAAGTTCCAAAAAAAAAAAAAATTTTTTTTGAGAATGCCGAAAATAACGTTTAGACAATATTGATATAGACTGATATAAGAAAGTTATGTGCTAGATCAGATACTTTATATTGCAAATAAGTTTGAACTGAACTTTATATGCACAGTATAATGAGAGAGCGTATATGTAAACTGGACATACTGTTGAAAAGTTACCAAGTGTGGAGGGGCTCGATTATACATTTTTTTGCAAAATTTGCAAGGTCTTCGCAGTATCTTCCTTGAGACGTGTACGTTGCGGTGGATAAATGTTGTTTAAAGAAAACGACCATTTTGCATCTACAGATGTAATATTTGCAAAAAGAAATTGTTCAAATTTAAAACATTATTCAAAAATTGCACTTTTTATGCTGAAAAACTTCTTTATGAAGAAACTCCAATCCTGAAAAAATATTAGTTCATTTTACAGAGGCGTAAATACTACTATAATTAGACTTACTGAATTTGGATGTCATGGCGTAAATAACAGGCGCAAACGGCACACGGGGAGCAGACAGTACAGCATTTTATCTTTACGCAACAGCTCTTCCCTGTTTCACAGCCTTTGTTTGTCTTACCATTTACGGCGTTTCTTCTTCTATTTTATTATTGTGCAGCCTTATTTTCTAAATGTGTGTTTCAGTGACCCTACTACCAACTTTCAGGTGAGCTTAGACTCACTTTTAATAAATGATATTCCAATCTCGCGGCACCCCATCGGCTTAACGAACACCACAACACATTTTGTGGTAGTTTCTAAAAATTTCAATAAAACTTTTCAAGCGCTCTCCCGGTATTCAGAACACGTCCGAAAGCTTTGTTTAACCTATATTTACTGCTCTCGTAAAGCACCAATTCCTAATTAGCCAGTGAGCCACAACACAGCCAATTTTCCGAATTTCATGGTGGTTTTTAATTCTCCTCTGTAACTCTTCAAAGCTTCAAGGCTTTTTCGCCTCCCATCGCCGAACTTCCCAATATCTCCGTTTCTTTACACACACTAGATCTATTAATGGCCGCTCTACGCGTCCGAGACGCCGTTTACACAAGCAGGTCAGTCTCCTCCGATCTCATTGCAGTTTCTAATTTTTCAAATTTCGCTGCCAAACATCTCTAGCCACTCTAGCGTTCTCCCATATTGTCTGCCTTTCACACCAAGCGTCTTGAACGACTTTTATTAGTTTTCCTGCATCACAGCACCAATTAAATTATTTTATTCAACAACTCCATTTCTATTCTCTTCCATAATTCAACCATCATCAATGCTCCGTGTCCCCGGCCTCATCTCTAGCTGATGGAAGCCAATCAACGTTTGGTCAGCCTAACACTGTACATAACAGCACACAAAAAATCACTCTTTCTGAAGAGGCGGACTTCCTCACGATTATTTATGTCCACTATCGCACTATACTAAACAGAAAATATCTATTAAAAAAAAATGTCTTTATACTTGCCGTACACACAAAAGATTGCTAGTGTGGTGTTTTCGAACTGAACAAATTACAAACTGCATAAAGCAAGGATACAAACTAAACAGAAGATCAATAAGCAGGTAGCCTAGGAACTCAAACAATATTCACCTATCACATACATAATATAATTTTCAGCCGCTAATGGGTGCTAATATAATTCTCGATGGTTAACAACTATTCATCGATGCCAGTTTTACATACAAAAGCTAATTAATTAATTTAATAATTAATGTGTAAGTATACTGTCAAAGATTACAATTTATTACTATTATGTCACGTATATATTTAGTTTTCTAGAAAATAGTATTAGGTCTTGAAATCCGTTTCTGGGATGACATTCAAAATTCTTAAGTCTAACTATAATACATGCATGTATGTGTATAAAATGTTGGTTTTAGTAAGTAAGTATTGGAAATCTGTTATTAATAGAAATAATAATTAATAAAATTTATTTCTATTCTATTTAGTTATTAATCATTTTGAAAATAGACCGGAGATTTCAAACCTGAAAAATAAACACAACAATAATACAACAAAACATAATTTTTTATTATAGGAACAAAAAGGCAACCCAAATTCTAATTGAATTTCTAAATGTAGTTCTGTGTAGTTGATAGCTTCCTAGGTGGACCATAATTGCTTAAACAACGACGTTTAGACAGATTCACATTTTCCATTCTCACGTTCTTGGAGAATTACTTACTGCGGCATTTTGTTACCCATCCTGAATTTCTGTTCGAATAACCAGAACTGCGGGTGGAGTGCTTAGCATACTGAAAGCTGGAAATAGGCAGTTGAATATTCTGTGATTCAGTCATATTTACCTATAACAATTCATTGGTTCTGATGATATTAATTCCTGGTAAACCAAAGGAAAGCATGCTGTAACTGAAGATACGGAAAATCTTGCTGAAAACCGGAAACTATGAATCAAAACAATTTTGTTTAGTATGGAGCATTGGCCGATTATTCATCGTGTAAATATAGTACCGTAGTTTTTAAGAAGTGGTTTTGTAACTCAATCTCAACGAGATTTTCGTAGAGAATTACAGCGTAATGTTGCTCCATCTGCAAACAAAAGAAGACAAGGCAGTTTGATACAAATGGTTCTGTAGACGGAGACCAAGGTCCCGACTGGTAAGAACACATTTTTAGCGTCAATTCAGAATGATATGTAGAAATGCTACAGACATGTTTAGTAGTCTTATGAATCAGCAACAGCTTCCTGATGTTATGTGATTCCAACAGATTGAAGCACAACCATATATAACTAACGTAAGCATTGATTACTAAGAGAAATGTTCCAAAATCGTCTAATATCGCAAAACGGGGATGTGGATCTAGGGCGCTCTCCCGATTTTATCGTTCCAATTTACTTTTTATGGGGGTATTTGAAAGCAAAGATGTTTATTAATCCTCTACATGAAATGAATGAAGAAATATAATTTGACTAGTTATTACCAAATTCTTGCCGAAATGTGCCGCCGTGCAATGCCGTGAATTATGTCCTTGAACTGTACTTATGAAATCTGCTGGACACTTGGAATACTTAAAAACATAACCTCACATTTTTATGTTGTTTCACTTGTAAACAAAACAAAAAATGCGGGTAGTTCAACAACTAAAGCTTTTTTTTTGTTCTTAAAGTGTATAATTTATTACATTAAATTGCTGTAGGCTATTGGTATTAAAATATTAGATGACCATTTTTATTATAGGTACACATATGTATTTTTTTGTAACAAAAACAGTATAAAAATCTTTTAGTTAAAACTAATATTAAGGAACAACTTCGAAGTCTAGTTATCTAACAAAAGAACTAAACCAAACAGTATCACGAGAAAAATTTGTATTCCATTTGTTGCATACTGTACACGTACAGTACATATACAGGAGACATGCATGGTGCCTATTTGGAAAAATACCTTAGTTGCCAAGTAGGCGTGTTGTATCTAATCTCTTAGTATTTGTGGAAACAACTATAATGACATCTGATGAAGAGCAGTGCTATCACTAATGCTGTAAAATGCTCGAGCATATCGACAATAGTTTTTTTTTTCACCCAGATAATACTGGGTAAACTAGCTACTGTGTTAATAAATTTAAACTTAATTCAGATAAAATTAAACAAACGAATTCATATATTTTCTGAATGTTATCTGTGACATTTATTATTTATATAATTTGGAAGATCGTTTACAAATATTAAAAATAAAAGAGGTCCCAATGCTGAACCATGTGGAATCTCGAATTTTACTAACCTTAAATGACGCTACTCCATTATACACAGTTCTGAGGTGGATTGAAACCTTTGATGTGAAGATAACACTGACGTATTTTTCCGCGGCCCACCAAAACACTATATACTGCACTCGACGCGCGTTTCGTCAACCAAGTTGGCATCATTTGGAGATGATTAAAACTATTTGATAGTTAGATAGTTAGTTTTAATCATATCCAGATGATGGAAACTTATTTGGCAAACGCCCGTCGAGTGCAATATATGGTGTTTTGGTGTTTCGTGGAAAACTACGTCAGTGTTATTATATACAGTTATTTCATCTCTGATATAATTTCTTTAATTTGGTGTCATTTATCTAGTATCTAGAGATCAGTAAATAAATTTCAGAGAAGACTTTTACGTAGATATAATATTATATCATAAGCACCGAATGAAACATTCCTAAACTCTATAAAATGATAAAATATTCTTATGTACTATGCATTAATTTTATAAAAATTAAAACAAAAATTAAAGATTTTGAAGAGGTAAGTGGACGGCTTGCAGTTATAAAATTCAATTACTTACTGACTAATGACCAACTGGAAAATGCTCGCTATTGTCGTGTGTCCAATAGCAATGCATATAGGTATGACTTAGATATCACGTTTACGTCCACTGCCCTGTGATGCAAATTTATACACACACTTTAAGTACGAATATAATGCGTCGCGCGTCGGGCGGAAATATGCACTTAATGACATGGTGTCCATTTATTGAATACAATTTTTAAAATAAAATAGAATAAGCTTTAAAATAAAATCTTGAATGTTTGCCCTTTGTATACTATACACGTTGAATAAAGTCCTTTGGTTAGTGTTTCAAACAGCTCAGTTTTATATCGATTGAAAATACATATAACCTCTATATCTTATAAGTAGATATTTTGATTCCATTTTTGAAATACAAATCCATCTTACGTTTTTCCATATACACATAAACATTTCAGCAAGTTTTCAAATTAGTACCCCAAATACAAATCTTGAATGAATCATAAATTTCTTTTTTACAACAAACTTGTCAAAGTTATCGATCTGATATTACGATTACAGGTTAGCAAATTCACTAAATCATATTAACAGTTATATTAAACACATTTATGAATAAATAAATTAGCATTAAAGTTAATCCAACCTAGTAAACACCAAAGTTTGACTGTTTATCTGGAATGATTTCAGTAAAGGCCCGGTAAAGACTCAATTAGCAAATAGAGTGTGTGATGTTTACTAGGAAATGCAAGACCAAGTTTTAAGTTAGACTTTTGAGGAATAATCTGTCAATTATCCAAACAAAGTATATTTCAAATATGATTGGTTGAATAATTTTTACAGAAATTGAATGATTTGTTGAATAATAATGTGAATAATTCCCATTGGATTAAATAGTAAATATTTATGAGTAGATACCGGATAATTTTCATTAGTCACGGACCGGCTTCCAAATCAATTTTCCAATTCCAATTTAAATCAATTTGTTACGGTCTCTCTAAGCTCCCATTGGAAAGGACAGCAGTTATGCGTGCGCAGCAAGATCCCGACCGTGTTTATTACCTATTCAGTTCACCTATAAATGTGGTAGTGTGGACGGCGCGAGGATAAAAATAAATAGTAACAACAATGTCGATAATATGACAATATGGCTTCGTGGTCGTGCAGTAAGAATACTTGCCTCTCACTCTGGAGTTCCAGGTTCGATTCCCGGTCGAGGAGTTAGAATTTTTTCTAAACCAGAAATTAATCCCAGCATACTCTGATATTGGCTGTGCCCCACACGGGGTTCCTTGAGGTACCTTCAGAGATACAGGGGGTTTTACTACCTGCGGTGTTTAATTTTATTTTAATTTAATATCACGGAAGATGCGAAGATAATCATTGTTTCTTATGCGTTTTTTAAGTGTCAATCAGAGTACACATCCACTATTAATATGTAGTAAACGGGTGTTGTAAACCCATCTGCGAACAGTTAAGGAAATGGTAAATGTTTTGTGTAATGCTGGTGTTAAAAGTGAAAATGTTTTACTGCTTGTATCAGGCACAGTGGCATATACACTGTATCCCAGGATAGAAGTAACAAAAGGTATAACGGACAAAACGTTTTCGAATTTTGGAATGGAACGTCGGGAATTAGTTATGCTTGGTGTAAAACTATGATATATTAAAAATAAGTTGAATCGGTGTTGTACAGAGTGTTTAATAAGTTAATTTATAAAAATCATCACTAATAAAGTATGAGAAAATGCCATTACAAAAAGTTGTTTATAATACAATGTGTGCTTACTTACCAAATTTTAGGAATATACATTTACTTTGTGTATGTGTAAAGCTGTCAGGCTTTTATAATTCACGTATCCCAAATGCAATTCATGTAACTTGTCTGGCCCATGCCCTGCAATCTATACTAATGCCTTGAACATAGTACAGGAGGTTTCGTGAAATGTTAAGACAATCAGGGTATGTACATATGTACGTATTTATTTTATTTGTTCCGTACAAATGACGGTTATTGTCTCTTATCCCATGTGCCGGCCCTGCACGCACGGAAATTGTCTGGTGTCTAGTTATGAGTGTGATTATTTAATGTATGCCGTAAGTTTTGAACTTAAACAGAGCACCCTGTATACTTTATTCTATATTTATCCATAAAACTGTCCCATGAATTAAATAAATAATAACTAAGTCGACGCGCGACGCACGCGACGTTCACTGTTTATTTAGAAAATATTTCAAATTCATGAATTTGGAACAGCATGCTATTAAGTTTAGGCAAAAACAATAATAATTTACATTAGTAAATTGTATTATGCTCTATCAACATAAAATTACATCAAATAAATTATACCGAAAATATGCAATAAAATTAAAACACCACATAAATTAATTCAAGTTAAATGATATTTTCGGAAGTCTATTTATAAGTTGGGAGTGACATTAATTTACGTCTTAATTGAAACTCATACAACTTAATTATGTTTCAGCATCTTAATTATTTACAAACAAAAATTATAATACATGTATATTTGTTATATTTTTTGTATAAGCAAGAAAAAATATAATGTAACACAAACATAACTAACGTGATCATTGATCAACAAATAATTTTTGTATACTAGAGGATTATATTATTTATATGCTCTAGGCATTATTTTATTTATTTAATGGCCAAACATTTAATTGGTATTTATTTAGTGATATTGATGTCCACTGTGAAAATTGTGTAAAATAAAAAATACATTCCTAATATGACACTTTAACAATCATCACTAGGGTTGTCAAAAATGTTCCGTGGGACAGACAGACGATTTAGACCAATATAACTAAAGCATTAGACAAATTGTACCACAGATTTTGATTACTAAATTAAATAAATATGAAATAAACCCTGACATTATTTATTTATTATGCTTCTATCTTTATAGGAGACAAGTTTATGTCAAATTAAATGGTTATCAGTAGGGCTGTCAAAAATGTTCCGTTGGACAGTGACGTACGCTAAATTAACTAATACGAGAAACAATAAACTGTT
Source organism: Rhamnusium bicolor (assembly GCA_029963845.1). Taxonomy (NCBI): domain Eukaryota; kingdom Metazoa; phylum Arthropoda; class Insecta; order Coleoptera; family Cerambycidae; genus Rhamnusium; species Rhamnusium bicolor. Next base: position 373,839 of record JANEYF010001749.1, read on the forward strand.
ACAATTTATAACAATGTATGTAAAACTTACCCTCTTAACTAGCTTGCTTATCACAAACTGGAGAAGATGTGTAGAAATTTTGCAGCATCAGGTATCTTTCTATGGTTGTCTCCATAAGTGATGTTCGCTTTGGTGAAAATATATTCCTATATTTTGAAAACGACCGTTCGACATCTACTGATGTAATACACGGATACGTAAAATAGTCTTTAAACGCACTTAACGGATCTTGGGCTGCACCATCACATATTTGTCTTAATTTGGTAAAACCGGTGTCTTTATTTAACACACTTGCGAACTTTTCTTGCGTCATCTATAGCGTGTAGCAGTAGATTTACTTCATCCACTATTTGCAGTGACTCCGCTAACGACAACGCACTGTTTTCTAATTTTTTTATGCTTTCATGTAATAGTTTATAGTTCTACGTAATATTTTTTAAAGCTGTTTCAACGGAAATATCTTCGAATTTTGTCTGGCTTTCCTTAATAGCTGCAGCCTCATCTGGATTGAATTGTAGTATTACAGCTTTTATTTGTTTGAACACTTTTTTTGTACTTGCTATTAATGCATCCACCTCTGGAAAACCTTTCCGAATATTTTCTACCACAAGATGTAAAGCATGCACTTTACACGTAACATGCATAAACTTACAACCTCGTTCTTGCAAAGAACGGCCTACCGAACGCATTGTCACGGCGTCATCAGTCACAAACATTAACACTTGACTTTTTGACAGTTCAAATTTTTCTAATGTCTCCAGCACCACCATGGTAATTGTTTCGCTAGTACACTGACTTAGTCTTTTGCTAGCTAGTAACAGTGGAACTGTCGGTTTAAGAGGGTCCAGTACTCGTACTATAACATTTAAAATAGAATTTTTTTTTACAACCTATTGTCTCATCAACAGATAACAATAGCCGTGTATTTTTTAATTCACATTTCATCTTATTTACCATGTCTACGTGTACAGTTGGTAGATAGTTACATACCGTTGTGCGACTTGGTAACTTCACCTGGGCATTATATTTATTCCAGAACTCTCGAAATGGTTGTTTATTGAGTATGTGCAGCGGAACATTACATGCAATCAGCATTAATAGTAAATCAAACATAAACTGTGTTGTCGAAGGCACGCCATTTTTTTATTTTTATGGTGTACACTATTTACGTGAAGTTCATAATCACGCTTATCCCAGCACATCAAATCTTTCTCGCACACTTTACAAATTATTTTAGCACCATCATAGAATATATCCGGGAATTCACCCTATGAATTTATTCACTTTGTCAGCAAATGGCCGTTTTCTACCCCTGCGTACGTCTGCCATACTTTATTATTAATTTAATATCAATAATACAGTACAACAAATAAAATAAAAACACAAAGACAATTGCAATACGCCCAAGTGTCTTAACGTGTACACAACTCGAAAGCTAATAATAGACTGGACTGAAGAAAGAGTTTCGCGGTCAAGGTCAATGCCGGCGACAGTAAGTACATCTGTACTCTACGACCATGATACACATAAACGATTTGCAGCTTTAATCATCACTATAACGTATCGAAAATTCAAAAAACAAAGAATATTGATTCATAAAAAAAATCGAAATTATTGAAATCTAAATAACATTATCTAGACTTTCAATTAACTATCACTTTTTGAATTTTTTGGTTTTTGTAAGAATCTAATTTTATAGATAGAAAAAGTTCACTGGCTCATAATCTAGCCAAAATTTTAACAGTTCTACAAAAATAAATTAGATTTACATAATTAAGTTAGAACGCATTCCAGGGGATTCAATTAGTTCACACTTCATTTATATGACATATATAACATTATAACGCAAAACAAGGCTTGATGATGTATCTGTTTGCTAGAGCTGGTTTCTATGAACTACATAGGTAGCCTGTGTTTATTATTTCTTTTCTTATGATTTTGTGGTCCTTTTTCTATTTTGATGGCTTCTCTCATGATTGCTGACTAGTAATGTTCAACACTGGCTTATTATTTTTGCGTTTTTGAAGTCGATTTTATGCCCTGTAGTTTTCACATGCTATGCTAGGGATAAAGATTTCTCACCTTTTCGTACTGCATTTATTTGTTTCCCATTTCTTTTATTTACCCATGTGTTAGTCTGTCCTATGCACAGGGTGAACAAACTGGTTGTTTATAAATTTATAAAAAAACAACTTTTACATTCTTTAGATATTTCTCTCTGTATAATACAGTGACATCGAGAAAATTTAAAATAAGAGGTGTAATTTCGAGTTATGGCATAAAGTTGTATTTTTTATAAATGGGAATCATGGTTGACTATGGTTTAGTTAAATAGAAAATTTTTTTCTCTTTCAAACTGTATATCATATGTGGGGTCGCTTTTGATGTGTAAGTATTTAATAGCGAAAATAATCTTTTAGTAGATTACTTTTTGCGTTTTTTAATATTTATTCGAAGTAGGCGTGTGTCATCTATGACAGTGTTTATCCGTTTGTCAGTAAATTGCATATTAATAATTTCGTTTCCGTCATAATTACACCCCATTTAATCGTAAAAGTGAAGATGTCTTACGAGAATTACGAGAAATATAATATGCTAGAATGCTTTATTCAAAGTAATAACAATTGTGATATTGCATCCGAAATATATTTCAATTGCTATCCAGAAGGAAGACAACCTAATAAAGCTATTTTTAAGAGGATAAAAGAAAATCTTATTAATTGTGGGCCCTTCAACAAGCCAAGACCAAAAAAAATCAGATATTTATATCTAATTTTATGATATATTACAATTATAAAATAAAAATTCAAATAAAAGTAAATGTTCAAATTGATGTGCATTATGTTCGACACATAAATTACACTTCTTCATAACACTCTGAACCGCAATATGATGATTTTAAATAGAATTCACAGAGTCTGTAAAATTTTGTTAGAGTTCATTAATGTCGTTACTGGTTTTCTTGTATAATTTGTCTCTAATGTGGTCCCAAAGGAAAAAATCCAGTGGCGTAAAGTCAGGTGATCCTGGTGGCCACCTCACTGGTCCGTTAATTCCCATTCAGTTATTTTCATAATTGGTATTTAATAATTGTGAAACGGTCCTGATATTATGAGGTGCACCATCTTGTTGGAAAAACTGATTTCTTGCCTCAATTAAGGGTAGACCGTCCATAAATTCTACAATAATTTTCTGGTTTAAGATTTCGTAGTACCGTTGACCATTAAGATTTTCTTGATATATGTAATATGTTAAAACATAATTGCCACGTAAAGCACATAAAACACTAAAACCAAAGTGTCCCTGATATTGCACGTGAACGGTACGGAGAGGGACTAATAGTATTCGTTATGCCTGTTGAAAATTCCTGCACTGCTAATGTAGGCTTCATCTGTTCAAACTACATTTCTAGAGAAAATGGATCTTGTTGACTTTTCGACGATACCATATGCAAAACTCCAATCATCGCTGAAGATCAGTTGGTTGCAGGTGATGTTGTTTCTTACTGTATAAGGCCTGAATCTGTGTGTCTTCAAAATTCCCAAAGCTCGACGTCTTGAAATCACGGAATCAGCTTCAACTTGACGACTTGAAATTGAAGGATTTGCAACCGCCATTCCAATTACAGGTACAGAAGTTTCTTCAGCATCTTCAATGTTGTAATTCTTTGGTCTCGAATGACCCACAACTAATGAGATTTTCTTTTAACCTCTTAAAAATAGCTATATTAGGTTACCTTCCTTCTGGATATCAATTGAAATATATTTCGGATGCAATATCACAATTGTTATTACTTTGAATAAAGCATTCTAGCATATCATATTTCTCGTAATTTTCGTAAGACATATTCACTTTTACGATTAAATGGGGTGTAATTATGACAGAAACAAACATTATTAATATGCAATTTATTGACAAACGGATAAACACTGTCATAGATGATACACATACGCTTACTTGGAATAAATATAAAAAAAAAAACGCAAAAAAGTAATCTGCTAAAACGTTATTTTCGTTATTAAATACTTACACATCAAAAGCGACCTCACATGTGATATATAGTTTGAACGAGAAAACAATTTCCTTTTTAACTAAACCATCGCCAACTATGATTCTCATTTAAAAAAATACAACTTTATGCCATAACTCGAATTTGCACCTTTATTTTTAAATTTTCTCGACGCCACTGTATTATACAGAAAAAAGTGTCTGAAGAATGTAAAGGTTGTTTTTTATAACTTTACAAACAACCAAGATATTGACGTGTCTAAAAGTCGAAAAATCGAACTTTTGTTTATAACTCGAAAACAAAAGCCGATAGCAATTTTTTCTTTACCAGTGAATTTGTCTCAAAAAAAAGAGATCCATTTTTTTGCATCGCTTACAGATACACCCTATACGATTTGTTGCACTTCTAACATGGTATTTCATATTCTACTTGGCTTTCTAGGGAAATTTTAGTCTTTGGATTCCGGAGAATTGTGCCCATAGGCTGGAGTGATGTTTCGATTTTGTGTTAACGTAGAAGTTTGCTTATCTTATGTGCTTCCCCTTTTACGTACGGTACATCAGTAGCAAATGCTTATCTGCCCTATGTGAATGTTTCTTGCAGTCTTCTTGAGTTCTAGGTCTAGTTGGTTTTCGCGATTTCTATATTGTGTACTGTGTGAATCCATTTTTCTGCAACGCTTTTAGAAGTGTTGACATTTTTTCATTGATATTATCGGTACCCTTCTAGCTTCTGAAGGTGTGTGACTAATGTCTGAATTTAGTTGTGCTGAATAGTAATATGATTGTGTGTTATGGTATATATCAGTAGCCTTTGTATAAACTGTATGGTCCAATCGTCCGGCTTCTTTCTATTTCACTAGCACGTCAAGGAATGGGAGCTTCCCATCTGTTTGTACGTCCATCGTGAACTTAGATTTGTCATGACTGTTGTTTAGGTGGTCTAGAAAATTATTGAGATGCTCTCTTCCATGAGTCCAAATTATGAATGTGTCGTCGACGTATCCTTTGTGGTTTTAATGCTGCCGTTTGTGGAGCTCGAATTTTTAACTCCTACATGAAAAGATGAATTAATACTGAAGTTAGTGACGATGTGAAATAGGTGTTGCTTAAACAATATTGAGTTAGATTGAAGATATGCTCCCTCGTATGGTATCACAAATAAAGACATTAAAGTCAATTTAGTAGATTCCTATTTCGATTCTCTAAAACTAAAGGTCATTATCCTGAAAGGGATCAAGAAACCTTACCAAAGAGATTCAACATGACTTCTATAAATAATCACGGTATTACTTGCAGCCTGTCATTCATCTATGACTTACTGCCTAGCAAAGTAGAATGTTTATCTATTATCTGTAAGATAAAATTCAACGTCTCCTTCATTTTAGAAACAACCTTACCCTCACATATACGATGCCTAGGACCAATCTTGGCACCAAAGTCGCCTGTTTAGATATCAATGCTATATAATAACTTTAATGTTATCTCTGATTTATTTGACATTAATTTTAGCAACTAAGAACGTTAATAAGCATGACTACTGAATACATTTTTTTTGCAGAATAAACTTTTCCATATAATTATATTTCAGCCTCGTCTCATAAATAAGTGTAGTGTAGTAACTCCGCTTGGTGTCAAATATCACACAGTTCAAAGGTAAATTTTTGACGCAACCTGTACTCATATGTCCATCGGTACCCCGTACCTCCTTGTCGAATCATTCTATGTTTGTCAGTCAAGTCGATCACGTCGTGTGTTTATAGTGCATCTAGTTTCTGCTAAGAATGCCTAAAAGGTCGGGAAAACATCGGAATCGCAGTTATTCCCAAGATGGATATTCAAAAAAGCTCAGGAAATTAGTGGAAAATATTGATAAAAGATTGCGAAATATGGAAAATCGCAATCGTAAATATTCTAGACGACTCGCTTCATCTTCGTTTTCATCATCTGGGTCGTCGTCTCGCGCTCTGTTTGCCGCGTCCTCTCCTGATTCGAATATAAAGAACAAGTCTAGGGGAAGTGGTTGTGAATGTCCAGATTGCGATGTTTATGTTAACCAGGCCGGTGCTGTATCTGCTGGTAAGTATTACTAGAATATAAATAAACACCATCGTTGAAAGAAATACGAACATTAGATTGGTAAAAACATCCCCCTCCCGAAAACTTTCAGGTTATGGCAGCCCCTAAGCTTAACCCAATTATTCCAAAGGCCGTCTCAGCCTCGAATTTGCTAAGGGACTAACGGTGAGAAAATTTACAAGGATTGATGGCCGCAAGTCTGGTTGCTATGGGTCATCTTTTTAGCTTAGTTTTAGGGGAAGAGGGGAGGCAACAGCCAATATATAGGATGGCTCATTGATGCAACCTGGTTACTGACTGACGTGTTCCACGCACAAACTCAATGACAGAGGTTTACTTGCAATAAACCCAAATAAAGATTTCCTGGACGCTAATAAAGATCTACCTACAGACTCATTTCTGTTCGGAAAAAATTTGGAAGAGCGTCTTAAAGCTTTTGGAATCCTCGGGCAAGATAATAAAATTAAAACAGGCTAAAGCAGGGCATAAAACTCCACCCCGACATCAGCATGGGACACGTCGGGAGAGGAGCCAATTCTACTAAGCAGCTCCTAATTACAAACAATACAAATACCAAAACAATACCAAACAATAGCGGAGGAGGATATATCGTCGTCAGCAGTCAAACCAGCAATGAAGGTTGGTACTGCTGGTAAGTTCGTTTTATTATATATTGGCTAACTTTTGTCAAGATAGGTTAGTACTTAGTTGGGTTCAAGGACTGAAAATACCCTTTATTAGTTGTCCAAAACAAAAGACATTTAGGAAGATACTTTGGTTATCCAAGGATAAAACATCCATACAGAGTTGTATTAATAAACTCCTATCGGATCATGGTATTAGCATAGTGAAATCGTGTGACAAACAGTGCATTTCCATAATTTTTATTAGACTAAAGAATATTAACAAACCACCGTACTGTGGCAAAACTGATAAGAAAAAATTGTTTTATGTGTACAATCGATATACAGGATGCTTATTTCCTAATATCAATTCACAAAAAAATATAGGAAGTACTTAAGGCTTGAATTCAATGGGAAAATATACGTATACAACTGTATGCCGTTTTGGCCTAAATATTGCTCCTTTTGTATTCACTAAGTTAATGAAACCCGTAATAAGTTTTCTTTGGAAAAGAGGATTCTCATCAGTTATCTACTTAGATGATATTCTCTTATTGGGAACCACATACGCAGAATATTTAGCAAGGGTTACAGAAACTGTTAACATTCTAACTTCACTGGGGTTTCTGCCAAATTACGAGAAGGATAAAGTAGTCCCTAATCAAACAATTGAATATCTTGGTTTTATTTACAATTCCGTAGATATGTCTATAAGTGTTCCATAGGGAACATTTTTAAAACATTGCTGGAGGACAAACAGGTCTGTTATGGCGTGGTGCTGACGTCGGTAAGTATAATAAAATGTTATTAGAATTCTAATAGGGACTTGCTGTTGCTTTGGCTATTAATTTATTTATGAAAAATATTCTACGTAGGTCAATGAGTACCTACATACATATCCTCATTAATATTGGGTTAATGAGTAACCATAATAATTATAAAGTGGGTCAATGAGTATCTATATACATATCTTCATTAAAATTGGGTCAATGAGGACCTAAAATTATATAGTGGGGTAATGAGTACCTACAAACATATCTTCATTAAGATTGGGTCAATGAGTACCTACATACACATCCTCATTAAAATTAGGTCAATAAATACCCATAATTATAAAGTGGGGCCAATGAGTACCTATGATTATAAAGTGGGGCAATGAGTACCCACATACATATTTTCATCAACATTAGGTCAATGAATACCCATAATAATTATAAAGTGGGGCAATGGATACCTACAAACATATCCTCATTAGAGTTGGGTCAATGAGTATCCATAATTACAAAGTGGGGCAATGAGAATCCATAAACAAGAAAACACACATTTTATATTGATTAGTGATTACTTTTGGGAACTGGTATTCATGATAGTAAGAAATTCCATATTGTAGATGGATTTAATTAGAAATGCAAGGAAGCATAATATAATTACTAACTACCAAAAAATGAATTAGTGTCCCAATGTTTCAGATAATTCTGAAAACCAGCGGAAACATTCTCTGGCAATTTCTGGATCGAATGCCCTGAGTTAGGACATTATTGAAATATTACGAAAACATCAGTCTACCTCAAATATAGTGGGACCAAACCTACACGAGAACTTAGTTTCCGTTGGAAGGACGTTTTAGATTCGGGCACCCTCTTTGAAGGAAAATTATCATGGTGGCCGGAACTGTATCATCCGGGCACTGAGGTTAGAAGATATTCCCAACAATTTATTAAATATATGCCTCGTATCGATTATAGAGGCTACTATCAATCAATATAACGTTGGTCTGCGACTGTGGTGGGAGTATTGCAGTCGTGAAGATGTAAACGTATTTGCACCATCAGTGTCCTCAGTGCTAAAGTTCCTAACGTTTCAGTTCAATAAACGCTTTTCTTTTAGCTCCATAAATTCATACAGAGACGCACTTTCGCAAATACTGGGCCCAAATTTAAGTGAAGACTTTAGGATTAAGAGATTTTTTAAAGGTCTACGTCATTTGCGACCTCCTTTGTCTAAGTACAACAAGACTTGGGACCCAGCTATAGTTCTAAATCACATTAAAAACATATCTGCGACGACTATTTAACATATATAACAACTATGCTTCTAGCGTTGGCCACGGATCAATGTGTCCAGACCTTAGCAAGTATTGAATTAAACAATATAGAAAATCTTTCAGATAGGTTAGAAAACCAAATTACAAAAAGAATTAAAACCTCGAATATCAATAAGATACAACCCACTCTTATCTTGCCGTTTTTCACTGATGATGTAAATATCTGTTCAGCAAAATCGTTGCTTTTATATCTAGAAAAAACCGAGAATATTCGAGGAACCACTAGTAACCTTTTTAAAACATTTAAAAGACAGCACCTAGCATCAACTGCCAAAACCATTAGCAGATGGCTAAAAACCATGTTAAAGAAGAGTGGGTTAGACATTAACTTTTCTGGTGCACATAGCACTCGGCATGCGTCTACATCGACTGCCGCCAGGAAGGGAGTCAGTTACGACAATATCCGGTTAGCGGCGGGCTGGAGAGAAAAGTCAAAAACGTTTGCAGCATTTTACAAGAAGTGTTCAGTTTCTAATGCAACTAACTTTGCCACTGCAGTTCTCAATTGTACTTAGTATTAGGATATTTTCAACTGTTATGATTAGTTATAGGTGGTACATTTATGTTATTTTTGCGTTTTTACTCTCAACTTGTGGTTTAAATTAAAGGTTCTTGATGAACATTGTTGTAACTTGCTTTAAACCGCTACACTACATTTATTTACGAGACGAGGCTGAAATATAATTTAAAGATTAAACGAACTTACCTAAGTGAAGTTTAATCATAATTATATGCAGCCCGTCGAAGTAAATAAGGTCCCGCCCTATTCCTTTCCCAATTTGTTGCAACAATACTCTAAGCAGGAATGATTCGACAAGGAAGTGCGGAGTACCGATGAACATATGAGTACATGTCCGGTCAAAAATTTACCTTTGAACTGTGTGAGATTTGACAGGAAGCTACTACACTACACTTATTTACTTCGACGAGGCTGCATATAATTATGATTAAACTTCACTTAGGTAAGTTTGTTTAATCGTGGGACTGATAACACCATGTGTAACTCTTACATCTGTGTTTCTTTCTGTGGATATTTTAAATGTCATGTTATATGTTTTTCTACATTTAGTAATAATTTGTTAGCACTAACCCAATTAATAATTCCATTCATAGATTCCTGAGTGAATGCTATTAAATTCTCATAATTTTTATTATTGAAAGTGATGCTTGTATCATCAGCAAACAGAGAAAAATTTTATCCAGGAAAACTAGCAACAATATCATTTATGTAAATCAAAAAGAGAACGAGACTCCGTATGGAACCCTGTGGAACACCACACTCAGAGACACTTTCTATTGATAGAACCTTACTAATCATATTTTTATTTCCGCATTCCATTTCCACACAGATGTTGCGATCTGTCAAGTATGATTTAAACCACTGCAATGGTATACCTCTTACAGAGAAATACCTAAGTTTTTCAAGTAAAATATTATGGTCCACACAGTCAAGAGCCTTTGACAAATCACAAAATATACTCAGAGTTACTTCCCTTTTTCTAGCGTTTTAGATATATTTTCTATTAATGAATATATGGCATCAGTTGTGTTCTTCCCTTCTGAATCCATTCTGACTATTTTCCGAATGATGTCTGTCGGTGTGTGTGTGTGGATGTGTGTGTGGATGCGTGTGTTGATGTGTGTGTTTGGTTGCGGTGTGGATGTGTGTGTGGATGCGTGTGTGTGGATGCGTGTGTGTGGATGCGTGTGTGTGGATGCGTGTGTGTGGATGCGTGTGTGTGGATGCGTGTGTGTGGATGCGTGTGTGTGGATGCGTGTGTGTGGATGCGTGTGTGTGGATGCGTGTGTGTGAATGCGTGTGTGTGGATGCGTGTGTGTGGATGCGTGCGTGTGGATGCGTGCGCGCGCGTGCGCGTGTGCGCGTGCGTGTTCGTGCGCGTGTGCGCGTGCGTGTTAATGCGCGTGTGCGCGTGTGTGTGTGTGTGTATCTACGATATCCCAAAAAATACTAATGGGAGACTTTCCAAATTTGGCAGTTCAACAACATTTTAGGTCACACATTAAATTTGGTGAATGTGGTACCACCAGAAGAGACATAATGAATGAAAGAAGAAAAAATGTACAATTTCAGAAAAAATTTAAAAAAATTTATTGCATTTCTGGACGAATCTCGACGAATTATAATGAAAAAAACATAACTTTATGAAAAAAAAATCAGTCCGCATGTCTGTAGTATCGCGATAACAGCCACAGTTTTTAGATAAAGCTTTCAATTTTGGTATACTTTTTCTAAAGGCCAAAATGAAAAATTCGGTGATGAGCACAATTGGCCAGCTGAAAGGGAGTTCACGGGACCCAAACTTTTTTGTATTTGACTTTACAAAAAAATATATTTTTGATGAAAGATTATAAATCATGTCTACTATATTAAGCGAATAAAATATATTCTCCAAGTATTTAAATAAAGCTATTAAAATTTAATTGAGGTAAGTGAATAATTAAATGGAATGATTTTTTTAGATCAGGATGGTATAAGAAAGTTATGTGCTGGCCACATAAGATATTTTTACATTATACTAAAAAGAAAGTGATCTTTTCAGAGGTGTTTCCAGTATTTTCCAAAAAACTCGTATGAAACACGCAATATGTGTAAAAATAGACGGACAGAAACCTTGACGCTATATTTTTCTCTGTTACAGCAAAGTGTGCCGATTTTTCTACATTATAATTAAAACAAGGTGTTTTTCAGAAGTGCTATCAGTTTTTCTAAAATCTCGTAGGACGCACGCAGTATGCAGATATGTTCAAGAATATATAAATGGGAAATACGAGGTTATAATTTTTCTTTTTGGAAAGCGACAATGTGCCATTCTGAATTTTTTCGTATGTGATAAGTGATACGTATATTTTTTATTATTGTATTTATACATTTATCCTGCATAATTTTTAATTTCTATATCTTATGAACAAAAGTATCCTGCCGATTGTAAGAAAATTCGATTTTGGAAAATATTTTCATTAGAAAAACTTAGCAATATAATAGTTATAACGTAATTAGAAGTTCAGTTAAAATAATACCCTAAAATGGAAACAAATTAGTCTTTCAGAAAACTAACAGCTGAAATTTAATCCATACTATTGTCCACATTTACTCATTCATTACTTTTGCTGCAGACAGCTTTCACATATTACTTCGAAATTTCATGTTAAAATACATTGCAACGAACAAAATTCAAACTCCCGTAAATGCTGGAATACTTTGTGTAACTACCACGGCATGGAGAGAAATTATAACAAATTATGTACAACGGTTCATACCACAAATTAACATATACACATACAATTCTATCTTCTCTATTTCGGAATGGTAATTTTATCGATGGAAAAGAGAGAAAAACATGTACAAACTATTGTTTGTCTACGTTGGAAATACAACTGGGTCGAGTTTCACTGCAATGATTCTATTTTATTGGGTTAATTCAGAACTAATACTGGAGTTTTAAATTTTTGATTTTGCTTCCTCAAATTGAGATTTGTGTACATGATAAACATAATTATGTACACTTCAAGCAATACATAATATGTACATACTTTCTGATTTTGTATAAAGAATATTATGTATGGGTCCCTTGCTACAACATTAACTTAAATATGTTATCTTCAAAGTTGTATTATACAGGGTGTCCCAACCAAAAGAAGGCACCCTGAATAACTTTGGAGATAATTTTTTTTTAAAAATTGGTGAAACACGTCGACCTTGTTTCCAAGGGGGACATATTTTAATGTATTGCTTGTATACCCATCATCATCTCTCTACCCTACAAGGCCATCTCCTAAAAAAATTCAAATGGCAAGGGGGGTCGAATGATACATCTTTTGAAAGGTCTTCTAATTTCCTACATAAATTTGTATTTTTTTAACTTTTATCGATTCGTTCTTAAGGAAAATAATTTTATTTTTGATAATTACACACAATCGAAATCGTTTAAAAAAATCTAAAATATACGGCACTGGGTATTGGAATTTATAAAAAACTACATTTTTTTGTGCTCTCAAATCAACACGAGTTATTTCGACAAAAAACACTTTCCTTGTCCGTTTACTTTTAGAATAATAAAGGACTCATAAGTATTTGAGAGTCGTTGAACATTAATTTGTTCACAACCAATTTTAAATCGAGATACATGTGGGAGTCACTAAAAATTAAAGTTGAAAATGACCTTATATTATTTAAAAACTGGTTTGATAAAAAAACTTCTAACTATAAATATTATAAATATAGTTTAAAAAAACTAAAAAACATGCTTTTAAAGCACATCAAATTAAAAAGTGAAAAATAATTATTACTATAAACTGAAAACAATAACGAACGAAAAAAATACTAGTATTATTGTGAAAAAAGCGTGGGGCGCTTTGTGCCATATTTTTCGTATATCGAGCAACCCACGCTTTTTTCACAATAATACTAGTATTTTTTTCGTTCATTATTATTTTCAGTTTATATTAATAATTATTTTTCACTTTTTTAGTTTGATGTGCTTTAAAAGCGTGTTTTTTAGTTTTTTTAAACTATATTTATTTTTCACTTTTTAGTATTCTGGCGATCCTGATCAGGATAATGGTATAAACTTATCAAATTATTGTATTGTTACCGGTTCTTCGTAAGTGTACAAAGTTTCAATTAAATCTGTCCGTTTAAAGTGGGTCAAAATCAAGTCCAAAGAGTCGGTTACAAACAAACAAACTCACAAACAAACATACAGGTGAAGCTAAATAAAAGCGTGATAAAAAAAACAAAATACCTACCGTTTGCGCTATACATAAATGGATTACCTAATTTTAATTCTATAAAAATTGGTGATACACAAGATATTCAGGAAGCAAAAAATATGAAATACCTAGGTGTAATTTTAGACCCTCACCTAAGGTGGGATGAGCACATCAAATCTATTATAAATAAACTAAGATGTATATTATTCAGATTCAAACAACTTAAAAAATTCTTACCAATTTTACAACTTAGATCAGTGTGCACAGCCCTTGTTGAATCTCATTTAAGATATGGAATAATTGCATGGGGCGGAGCACTAAATTTACATTTGATGAATTTGGAAATTATGCAAAAAAAGTTTTTGAAAATACTACTTGGTAAAAGTAAGTTGTATTCATCTAACTTTCTTTTTGACGAGAGCAAAGTTCCTGACATAAAACAATTATTTTTTGCAAAATGCGTTTTGGAATCGTACCTTGAAAACTTCACAGAAACAATTTCCACTTATGAAACTAGGCAAACTGTCAAAAGAAACATACAAGTGCCAAAAATGAATACCACTACAAGACAACGTAGTTGGAGATTTTTGGGTCCTAGATGTTTCAATACACTTCCAGAATATATAAAATTCTTGCACAGAAGACAATTTCAAATAGAATTAAAAAAACATTCAATGTTAGACAGTGAAAATTAATGCTCTGATTGACTTAAAAAATCAAACTCTGATATAACTGATAGATATATGTATGTATGGTTAGACAATACCTAACAAATAAATTGCAGATTGTTACTATTAAATAGAATGGTCTTTTACATACTGTTATTATTTAAGTACATTTTATTATTAATTATTAGTCTTTTTTAGTATCCTATTATAGTTTAATATTTTAATATGTTGTTATACGTTATTTTATCTGTTACTAATGATTAGAATACTTTTTGTTTTGTTTTTTGTCACGATAATTTGTACCTTAGTCACGGACGGATGGTCCTACACCACCTTGTGACTTTATGTAGTTTATTTTACAATTATTGTATTTTTAACATTATATATTTACTACTTTTCATAAATAAACTATATTATTATTATTATTATATTATGTTACCAGATTGAGTTCTCAAAATGGTTTATACCCTTCAGGAGAGAATAGAAATTGTCAGCATTTATTTTAAAAACGATAATTGTGCTAGAGCTACGGAGCGCATATTCAATAGAAATCACCCAGATAGAAGGGTTGGTTCTCAGTATGTTTTACAATTATTGACAAAATTTATGGAAACAGGTTCTGTAGGAAACAAAAAGCATGAACCTCAGCGACCGATTAGGAATGAAGCAGTCGAAGTGGCAGTTCTAGGTCATTTGCAGATGGATAATACTCAATCGATCAGGAAAGTAGCTGAGGCTTGCGGTGTATCACAAAGCAGTGTTCATCGAATTGTAAAGGCCCACAAATTTCATCCATATAAATTTCGGTTTGAATTCTGTGAGATTTTTAGTGAACAATTAAACGGTAATGCCAATCTACTGTACAATGCGTGTTTTTCTGATGAATCGACATTTCAGTTAAATGGGGAGGTAAACAGGCACAATTGTAGGTATTGGACTGAAACAAATCCACATTTGTTCATGGAAACTTATACCCAAAGGCCTCAGAAGTTAAATGTTTGGGCTGGCATCTTAGGGGATCACATTGTCGGGCCGTTTTTTATTAATCACAATTTAAATGGCGAAAGGTACCTCGATCTGTTAGAAAATAACATCGACCCAATGACTATCCAAATCCTCGAAGATGATAATATTTTAAAGGGCGAACTCTTTTTTTCAACAGGATGGAACACCCCCACATTTTGCTATAGCAGTCCGTCAATTTTTGGATAATCGGCTTCCTCAGCGATGGATTGGAAGAAGAGGTCATGTGGAGTGGCCCGCTAGGTCACCCAATTTAACTTCCTTGGATTTCTTTCTGTGGCCACATTTGAAATCGAAGGTATTTGCAACAAAACCCGCATCTCTGGAAGAGTTACGTGAAAGAATTGTTCGAGAATGCCGTTTATTGACTCCAGATGTGATCAGAAATGTTCGTACAGAATTTCAAGACAGATTGTACCACTGTATGGAAGTCGGTGGGGGTCATTTTGAACAATACATACCATAATTTAAACTGCTTCTTTTTATTCTTATTTCCCAAACCTAAAATAATTAAACAATTATTTCTCAGGAACGAATCGACAAAAGTTTAAAAAAAATACAGAGTTATATAGAGAATTGAAAGACCTTTCAAAAGATGTATCACTCGACCCCCTTTGCCATTTGAATTTTTTGAGAGGGTGGCCGTGTAGGGTAGAGGGATGATGATAGGTATACAAGTATTACATTAAAATATGTCCCCATTGGAAACAAGGTCGACGTGTTTCACCAATTTTTCAAAAAAATTTAATCTCCAAAGTTAATCAAGGTGCCTACTTTTGGTTGGGACACCCTGTATTATTAATACATCTTGCAAATATAATTAGTGACTATTATACTATTATTGTTTGAAGATATTTAATTTCAGTTCGCTATTAATTACAAATCCATTTATTGGCATACAGTAAAGCGTTTTTTAACAATAGCTTTGTGTATAAGAAGTTAATAAATAGTAATTTTTTTTAAATAACTTCAATAAAATATTTGGCCCTCTCACCTAAATTCATAAAGATCTCTTCAGTGGCGTACCAGATGAAGTGATATTCCGCTCTGTAAATACGTTATTTATAATTTCACTTATCGATTAATATGCCCAACATGAGTGCAAGTACGTGTTGTAAATGTACATAATTATGAGTAATATAAAATCTTGCAGTGTTGCGTATGCAATAATAAAATTAACTACTCATGTGTGGATTTATCTACATTAAAAGTATTAATTCAAAGAAAAATATTAACTGGAATTGTCGTAACTACTAGTAATGACATTGCACTGAATTGAAGACAATTGTTTTGAAATTAAAAGAAGTTGTTAGTTTGTCTCAAGTGATTCTAGTCAGAAACCAATTAATAAAATATAAAATTTTGATGAAATTATCTAAGAAGTTAGTAACAGTATTAATGAGGTTATTGCGTCAAATAAGAATGATAAAGTAGTTAAAGAAAAATAAGTAGTTTCCAATATTTTTAATATATCTTGTCCATTACTACCAACAATGATATAGTCTAAGTAAGGGCGAAAAACACAACACAGCGGTGCGACATCGCATCGCAGAAATCAACGACGTCGTAGAAATTTGCGATGCGACGTCGCTTAGTACAAATCCTGGGCGAAACCTCAACATTGCGGTGCGACGACGCATCGCAAATTTCCACGACGTCGTTGATTTCTGCGATGCGCCGTCGCACCGCAGTGTTGTGTTTTCACTTATGAGATCGGCAATGATTCTTTCAAGCAACGCACGCACAAATCCCTGAGGTCTGGTTGTCTTTTATACGCAACTTTTGGTGGTATTATTGTCAACCTATAAATCTTTTATTGTATTTTGCGTGTTATTGTTAATCAAATATTTATTTTTATATTTATACATATGGCTAAATTTGTACTGCGGATTGCGAAACAGAAATCTCGTTTATATCCTTTAGTATTGTATAAAAATGATTTATTTTATTGGAAAAAAAGTTTTATGTTGC
The DNA here is from genome assembly GCA_029963845.1 of Rhamnusium bicolor. Classification (NCBI taxonomy): domain Eukaryota; kingdom Metazoa; phylum Arthropoda; class Insecta; order Coleoptera; family Cerambycidae; genus Rhamnusium; species Rhamnusium bicolor. Next base: position 391,046 of record JANEYF010001749.1, read on the forward strand.
CAGCAGCTTATTTGGTTTTTATATTTAATTATAACACGCCATACATACAGCAAACGTGTCGCTTCTGGTATAAGTCTTCTGTGGCCGTGCAATGAACGTTCATCGCATCGCATTGCGGTGTGACTTCGTTTTTGCGATGCGTCGTCGCACCGCAGTGTTGTGGCCTGCAACAGACGTAGGACACGTATTGTGTGGTCCACATCTCACTACAAGCGTCTTCTCTGCAATGCCGTGGCGATGAAATTTTAACGTTGCGTCATCGCATCGCATCGCCGTGCGACGTCGTTTTTGCGATGCGACGTCGCACCGCTGTGTTGTGTTTTCGCCCTTAGAGCGCAAATTCGACGAGGAAAGGTTACCGTCAACCAGTCGGTAATCAAAGAGACCATATGAGTACCATACTATTTCTCTTTTGATATTTTTGGTATGGCGACCGAATACGGAGGGGGAACTTTTTTTTGATCAAATGGTTACCGATATTTATCCGCATAGGTAGTTAGTATATGTACTTCACATACCCCAATTACGCTGGCAGACAAAACTTCCAGTCAGCGTTCGGTAACCGGAAATTAAAAAAAAAAACAATTTTTTAGTTACCTGATCAAACCTAGCGCAAAATGTTTGTTCATTTCTCTTCTTTTTTATTTTTGATAATGATAATAATATCTTAGTACTAGATGATTTTAATAATCCAAATATGCTTACTTCCTAGAAAATGGAGAAACTGACAACAAAATCTTGGCGCTTTTTCACAACAAATATGAGAGAATTTTCGTAATTCATAAGCAAATGTGTTCAGTGGATAGATCTGAAGATCTGTGGGTACCTGAGGATAAACACCACCCAGCTTTAAATATTATATTAGAGATAAATACGAGTATCTTAAAAATAGGAATCCGTCGGACTTTAATAATTGTTTTAATTTTCGAAACGCTCTGTTGTATGATATGCTCCTAGATAATGACTGGTCTGGTATTAAAAATTGTAATAATGTGAAAGACGCTTGCTCAAATATTTATGATATACTGAACAACATTTTTAATCCTTGCAAACCAAAATTCAGATCTAAAATAGCAAAAAGTACCCTCCTTGGTTTATTCCCTAAAACTAAAAGAGTATAATAAGAACGGCAATATAATATGAATTTAAAAATCTGAGGAAGATAAGCAAAACTGATATAGACGTGGCGTTTAAACATTATGTTCATGCGGTTGAAAATATTATTAGAAACAATCCAATGAAATTCTGAGCCTTCTTAAAAAATAAAAAGGGATCAACCAACATATTGAATGTAAGCAACACAGCGGCAATAAATTGAATGAACCTGTTCAAATATTAAATGCGTTTCCAGACCTTTTTCGTAACTCTTTTACTCTTTGTAGTGATGATTGCTTGGGAGACGTAAATAATGAACCAAGTTTTAATAATAATAACTGGGCAATACATATATCTGAATTTAAAGAGGTTGATGTGGTGAAAGCACTAAAGAGGATTAAAAATAAAATGACCACTGGCCCAGACGGCATACCCTCATTTTAATTAAGAGATTGTGCATGTATTTTTGCTTCACTTTTGGTGATTATTTTTAATTTAATGTTGAAGGATGGTTACTTTCCGGATATGTGTTATTAGTTTGTCCAATTTTTAAAAAGGGCGACAAATCTGACATATCAAAGTTTCGTGCTATCTCAGTAATATGCAATTTTGCTGCGGTAAGAGCTGCAAGGTCGGTTAAATGGGATAAGTTTTAGCCAATTTTATGCTGATTCCAAATCCATTGAGAAATCACGGCTAATTGAAACCGTTTTTACGATTTTCCAAAAAAAAAACGAAAATTTTGTGAATTCTCTTTTTGACTGTAGCCAAGTAATCCTATGTCAAAGAGGTATTTTTACATTATTAGGACACTTTTCGAAGACTAATATTTTGGTCTAGAAACAAATGCTTTACAGTCTTTTGTTTTCGAGATATCCGAGGTAACTTTTTGTTTTTCATTTTACAGATTGTTTTCAGATGATGTATCACATGTCGAGGAAAAATTGTTTTTCAAGGGACTAATTTAAGAAAAGTTATCCATTGCTTAACAAAATAAAATAGTAGGCCATGAAAAAATCAAAAAATTTTTGTGAAGTCAGAGACATGGAAGTTGCTTATTCAGACGGCGCACAGTGGACGGAAACGCCGAGAAGCTGGCCAAAATATAAAGGCATTGAGCTATTTTACTGAAATTGTGCATACAGGGGTTTTTTGTGTCGCTGATCAAGATTCCGAAGTTGAATTTTGAAAAAAAAACAAAATGGCGGCCATGAAATTCCCCAAAACGTACCAAAAATCGCCAATTATCGCTGCATTTTTACAAAACTTTGTATACAGTTTTTTTGGATCGCTTATGAAGAATCCCATATAGAATTTCAAAAAAAATTACAGTCAAAAATATATACATAGTACAAAAATTATTATTGAATTGAAGCGAATTCATGTGTTTCATTTGTTTCGGGAAAATTAGGATCTGAGGAATGGAATAAAAATGTGTAATGACTTTGAAAATTAATTTTATTCAATTACTATCTAAATTACATTCATCGTCCTCTTCAAAAGGAGCCCACTTTATGGTGCACGAATGTGTATGCATCCGTGCATTCGCGCACAATTTGGTCAATATCTCGCAAAGATGCAAAAACATGCAGCTAATTTTTTATACACTTTCGAAAAAATGTTCATTGAACACATTCCAATAAGTTTCAAGACCAACCATCACCAACCGCGTAACTTATGGCTTTTTTTGTGGAGTTTATGAATCGTTGCATGTACAAAAATGCACTCCACTTCGATAATTATTTACTAATTACCATATAAATAAACTGATCTGATACTGAGATATTTTAATTGTACTTACTTTCTGATGCAGAATCCATTTTTATGACACAGAAAACTGCACTTTGAGAATTTTTACGCTGCAGACAAAATTTATCGATTTTTGAAGCGTTGCGAGTTGCCGAGGTGACGCGCTGCACGGGCGCACAATAAGTAATTTCCTCGCTCAGGTAGTGAACCCGGACCGGTATTAACGGTCGTTTCTAATGCTAGGGGTACCACTAAAACGATTTAAAATGTTTCCATTTCAAAAAAAAAATCTTCATTTTTTTAACACGCTTTTATTAGCTTCACCTGTATGTTTGCTTGCTTGTTTGCTTGTTTGTTTGTAACCGACTCTTTGGACTCGATTTTGACCCACTTTAAACGGACAGATTTAATTGAAACTTTGTACACTTACGAAGAACCGGTAACAATACAATAATTTGATAAGTTTGTATCATTATCCTGATCAGGATCGCCAGTCCTTTCCTCACGTATCCTGTGCGTGAGAGCAAAGGCTTAATATGTAAGTACATTCCATGATTGCAAATTAGATCGGTGGTTGAGCGGGCTAAGGCAGTCGACGCGAAACGACAGACTCCTTGGGCGTGAGTTCAAATCCAACGGCTGAAATAAAAAAATATTTTTTTTTTCAGAAATATCTGTTGGATCGTAATATGTTATAATATCAGCATCAATAAGCAATATAAATATAGTTTAAAAAAACTACAAAACACGCTTTTAAAGCACATCAAACTAAAAAATGAAAAATAATTATTAATATAAACTGAAAACAATAATGAACGAAAAATACTAGTATTATTGTGAAAAAAAGCGTGGGTTGCTCGATATACGAAAAATATGGCACAAAGCGCCCCACGCTTTTTTCACAATAATACTAGTATTTTTCGTTCATTATTGTTTTAATAATTATTTTTCATTTTTTTAGTTTGATGTGCTTTAAAAGCGTGCTTTTTAGTTTTTTTAAACTATATTTATTTTAATTTTGGCCAGCTTTTTGGCGTTTCCGTCCACTGTGCGGCGACTAATTATTATCTATGTGCTTAAAATCTACTGTGATTTGTTTTATTTGTACAATTTTCTAAAAATATAAATTTTAAGACGATCATTAAGGTTTTATTTGTCATAAAATTGTCAATAAAGTGTTAAAAATTTTAACAAAGAAATCCTCTTCATCAAGGTCATTTTTGCATGTAATGTAGTTTGTTATTAGTAAAATTTGAAAAATACTTTTCTAAAAACGACCAAATTCACATATAACTTTCAATAAAATTTAGTAGGCTGTGGTTTAAAACAAATAATAAGCATTACTGTTAGTTGACAGTTGTTCACTAAATAGTAGTGACATTATTGTAAATTGTTCAAGAATACTTATTATTACTGTTCAAGTGTGATTGTTGCAAAATGGCGCATAAATTCTCAAATGAAGAAAAACATTATATGTTAGAATGTTATTTACAAGTAAATAGAAATTCGCAAAACGCATTGACTTCCTACCCAGAAACATTTCCGGAGAGAATGCAACCAGATAGAATAGCAATCACTCATAACTACAATACAGCTTTAATTGATACCTTACTAACCAAAAGATTAAATAAATATGTCCAAAATACGGTCTACTTAAATACATATAGAGAAGTTTCCTACGAAATTCCATACCGATCTCTTACGTTCATAGATCCTGTTTCGTATAAAATTTCAAATTGCTTTAAAAAATATTTTCCATATCTCCTTTAAATCAACTAACTCTATAAAAAAGTTGTTTGTCAACGGTAAAGACCAAATAGATCCACTAGATAGATGTGGGGTTTACAAACTTTCTTACAATACATGCAACGGCACATATATTGATTGCACATATAAAAATTTTAAAACACGGTTAAAATAACACGTTCGGTGCATAAGCTCATCCTCAGGCTTTCCCATTTCGCCAAACATCTAGTAGATAACAACCACTCATTTGACAATACTCTTAAAATATTACATCTCGTTGGTAAAGGCAGTTTGATTAATAACCTTGAAAGTTTAGAAATCCTGAAAGATTCAAGAAATCCCAATACGTTATCTCTGAATTCACAAATCCAGTTTCAATCTTCACTGACATTCTTTGTGGTTGTCTAATTTTGTTTTGTTTCTCTATTGAAATTTGTTTCCATATGCTCGATATTATAATAATATAATTCAACCTTATTTTCTTATAAGTAACTATTACTACCATGTTTAGTGTGTTTTCGCTGCTATCACCATCTGCAGTTGAATATAATAAACTCCACTACTATAAAAAACCTGGTTCACATATAGTTTTCAATCTTACTTTTTATTTAACATTAGTCCTTAGATAGTTCGATAGAGGGCACCATCTTAATCAATTTTCATTACTAAAATATTCCCTATTCGATTTTAACACATATTATGTGTTTTTTTTAAAAAAAAAGGACGTTAATTTTATAATTTTAGTACAAAGTTAATCTATTAGATACAAAATTTATATATCTTACATTTACTTACCTCCCTTTTGATTATGTAGCAAAACTATTTTAATTTTGACTATTCTGGTTTTATTTATAAAAATGTAAGTATTATATATAAAAATAACCGTACTATTTTTCACACAATTCAATTAATTTAATTTTAAATAATTCTATATTATAATCAAACTATCGTAATATTTATTATTTTAAATAATTTCAATCTTTCATGTAAACAAATTTTATCAAAAAAAAAAATTTTTACAAGTACATAAAAAAAAGTTTTTACAAGTACATAAAAAATGGAAATAATTGTCTTCTATGTTCTTGGTTTTAAGTTTTATTAACTTATTGTCCAAGCTTTAAACAATAATGATTTTGGTACAGGAGTTGAATTTTTTCGTTGGTTTAATAAAAAAAGCGAAGAATAACCTGATTTTCAATCGAGACTTATACGGTCCGATGAAAGTCGTTTTACAAATTGTCGAGTCTTTAACAAGCACAGTTATCACCACTGGGTCACAAAAAATCCACATATAACTACGCAAAGAAGATTCCAAATTAGGTTTGAATTCAATGTTTGGTGCGGCTTGATAGGTATTACCTTTTCCCTTCATCTTCTACACCTATATTCATTTTTCACAACAATTTAATGGGAGCAGTATGTCGTGAACTTCTAGAAAATCAAGTTTTACCCGAGATATGACAGCTTTTTACAGAACAAGAAATAAACGAATTGTGGTTCCAACAAGATGGCTGTCTTGCACATAATACTAATAATGTTAAACGGATATTGCAGGAAAATTTTGGTAACCGCATAATTTCAAACAGACCAGTATTTTGGCCTCCCCGCGCGCCTGATATAACCCCTCCTGATTTTTACTTGTAGGGTACGGTGGAAAATGAAGTGTACGATTTTGAAAGCTCGGAAACTATCAATATTTTAGAAGACAGAGTTAGGGACATTTTGGGCACAATAAATGTCAATTCTCTCAGAATAGTAATCAGCTCAGTTAGGCGTAGATGCCAAAAATGTATTCAGCTAAATGGAGGTCATATTGAACAGTTTTATTGAATCTTCTTACTTCTTTACTAATACTTCTTCTATTATGTTAATTTGCCGTTATAAAAAATTTTCTCCATATCGATGATGTTCTGTATTTTAACAGAAAATTAAAATTATTTAAACATGTCAAACTGGTAACCTTAATATTACTGTTATTTTTTTATAATGGTTGGTATTAGGTATATCCATGAAATCAAAATAACTTTTTGATTTTCCATGGTTTATTATTTTGTTTTGTTAAGCAATAGATAATTTTTCTTAAATTAGTCCCTTGAAAAATAATTTTTCCTCGGCATCTGATACATCATTTGAAAGCACTTGTAAGCACAATCTGAAAAACGAAAAATTCTATATGGCTGCTATAAGAAAAACAAAAGTTACCACGGACATCTCGAAAACAAAAGAATGTCGAATATTCATTTCTACACCAAAATCTTAGCCTCCAAAAAGTGTACCAATACTGTAAAAGTTTAAAACCTGCCTGACCGAGGATTACTTGACTACAACCAAAAAGAGAAATCACAGAATTTTCGTTTTTTTTGGAAAATCCCAAAATCAGTTTCAGTTAGCCGTGATTTCTTTACGGATTTGGAAGCAGCATAAGATTTGCCAAAAATTATCCCATTTAACCAACCTTGCAGCACTTATGGTTTCGGAGATCACATTGGTGAGCTTTGAATTTGTAACACACGGTATAGAAAGTGTTTTAAATTACATATTATATGGTTAATAAGTATAAATGAATTAGTTTTTTTATCACTATATAAAAATGTATACAACGTAAACAAATTCACATGACATAAATTTGCATTTCTTATCAAAGTTCCTGTAGATGGCACTGGAATGACTCGCCGATATCCGAACTCTAATACGTATACATAAAAAAATTTGGTTAAAATTTGACATTAAATGTTTGACATGAATTTAAAATAACCCTGTATATTATGATAAAATACAAAATATGAAATATTTTAAAATACCTTACTCAATTTTCACTGTTCACCAGCATCATAAAGGGACATACGAAAACTTACCTGAAAAAAAGTAAAATTATGTTAAAATACAATATGGCATTCCATTTAATAATGTATATCTAGTATAATTGGAATATGATTAACAATGAAATATTAGTCTTACAATAATTATTAATTACATTCGTTACGAGTGCAAATTCTTGTTTAATATAAAAATGTACTTAAATAATATTTGTTCAGCAGATAGGTATGAGTATAGGTAAGCCTTGTTGATTAGAATTATTTAAGAAATGAGAGCAAATTTGTATTGATTCCATACCAACCATGGTTTACCAGTTACCTCAGTAAATTAGGACTGTAATCAAAATCATATTGGGCAAATGACGATCAATTCAGACTAGGTCCAAAGACCATATGGATAAGTCTAATATTACACATGTATTTGTCAACAATCAAGAAGAACATGGTATAATTCTTACGTAAAATGTGAAAAGTATAGGTTCTATGTTTCTATAATTATTATTGACATATAGTATATTATCTACCTCTAATTACGTATTTACAATTGTTTGAATAATTAAGTGTATTTATTATAACCCGAAAAAACGTTTATTAAAGAGGAAATTCGTTTAGTCACCATAAACTCAAAAAAACGTTAATTAATATATAAAAAGTTTATAAGATTCTCATTGAGGCAAACACCACAGATATCAGTTAATGTCCCTAACACAGCTTCCACATTATTTACTAAGAGATTAGGCTAATGTTAAAAGAACTATTTTTTAATTTGTCTATGGTGTTGTCCACTATTGCGTACTTGTTGTACATCTCTTGGAGATCTGCCTGAACTTGGGCGTTCTCAAATAAATTGTTGGCTCTCTCTAATAGCTGCTAATTCTTTACCATTAAATTTTGAAACAACATACTTCACTTAGTCGAAATAATAAAATGCTGAGTTTAACTAAGTTCCCCGGATTGTTAAAAGAGACTGGAAGTTCAGGAATGCTGCTACAATTTTAATGAAATTCTCATATGTTCCTGGATGATTTATAGAAATGTTTTTATATTTACATAACTTGCATATTTATTCGAATTGTCTACAATACGATGCAGAGTATGGATTATACAAATCATGTGTCACATTTGGATATACAAGTTTGAGCAAACAGCCGACTTGAGGCATGGTTGAAGTTTCGTCGGTTACAAGCAATCAAATTAGGTGTTTAGAAATTTTAATTTGTTTAATGTATCCGTTACCAGCTGCTGGATTGCTTGGCCATCGCTTTCCTGCAACCTTTTACTAGCTAATAGGCGACGATCCATTCGGACTCAAAGTGCGTAACAAAACGTTGCCCGCAGTGTGTTTCTTGGAATCAATAATTTTTTTTGTCGCTTTTTTCTTGTTTAATACTGTTTTTAATTTTTGTTCTCACTGATGGTAAGTAATATTGCAACCGGAAGTTCGACGGCAATTTCCAGTTAGAAACATATTTTCCCGACAATTGGAGAAAAGGTTGTTTTTGAAGTAGATAAAACGGGATATTGAATACACTGAACATAATAATTAAATCAAATATAAACATGGCATAAGGTTCTTCATTTTGCTCATTTTATCTGTGAATAGCACTGGCTATGTGTCGTTTACAATCTGATAAATGGTGAAAGAAAAACTTATGACAAACCAAATATATGATTTAAGTCCGAAAATAAAATAAAGAAATCGTACATCTACTTTTACGTATTAGTAGAATGCTCGACAATCAAGAATGCGTATAAAAGTAAGTTCTATGGGAGGGGGTGGAGGGGGGTTTCGTTGTTACAAGCTGAATTATATATAAAATGAATGCTTATGTACTGACAAAATCCCGAGGTCGTCAAAAATCGTCATATGCTAAAGGCACTAAAGTTAAAAAACACTAGTTAAGCATATTGTGACACAGAGACAAATTACAATTTCTTTATATATTTATCAGAAAAGGTTTTGTAGAGCAAATAATTTTCGAATATTATTGGAGCTTACGAGAGAACGAAACTTAAAATGGACATATTTCGGTTTGAAAAGTTTCAAAATCTAATTCAATTTAGAAAATTATTGCGTTTATATAATGGACAAACTGATCGAAATTTAAACAAATGGATCGAGGAACATAAAAAAAATAATAATAATGGTAAGAAATTAGATTTATTAGAAATATTGGAAATTAAAAAAAGCAGTAAAAAAATAATAAAAACATAACAAATGATTAAATAATTTTTACCGGTCACGACATTTTAGACAAAATAATATAATTTAAAGAAATTTCCATCGTTTCATACCATAAAATTTAATACTTTATAATTATATTGTACTGCCCAAATGTGATACATAAGTAAGGAATACGATTTAAAATCTAGTATCATCTGTACTCTTGAAAAGGCCTAAAAAGCCGAAACACAATAAAATATTTTTGAAACGTTTAAAAGCAAAAGTTTCCGTATTTTTAATATTTAAAATTGTATTTCTTTTTATTTTATTCCTGCAATTTATATATCGTTAAATAGATCTCATTATGTTAAATGCATTTTGTAATTCCAACCCTATAAATGCAACCTGTATCTGTAATTAAATTAATTAATACACAAATAAATAAATAAATAATTACTGATTAATATTTTTTGTTACATCAATATCTTCTACACATTTCTTATGTAAAAACACAACGTAAGCCTTATTAGAGAAAACCATATTACACTGTATCACGTGTTAAAAAGAAGTACATAACTGCATACATAGTTATTATCAAAAGCAATATCAATTATTATTTAATATGCAGTTAATCAATTGCTTGCCTTTGGCATCATGTGTTCTGTGTTAGGTAAACTGATGATATGAATAATGTATAATTACGAATAGATTATATTTTTACCACCCACTAAATCTCACTAACTATGAAATTTATTTATCGCTAAGTTTGTTGCTTATAAACTGTTATTAGCGTCGTTAGACACCAATAACTTATATTTATGTACGGTAGTAAAGTCACAGTTTATCATTTATTATATCTATTATTACAATATACACCTGCTATAAACTGAAAAATATTACATCATAAGTGCCAAGATAATTAGTTTTAATTTCATTAAGCTTATCAAAGACTATTGCAAAAACTTAATCGAAGTATAATACTCCATCAGAATATGTTTAATTCTTAGTAATTTAAAAACAGAAAATTTAATAGATGGTCAATAATTAAAACATAAAGCTGAATTTTGAGATATGAGTAATAAAATTATTTAGTATGTATCTATTTAAACATGATAAATATGTAGGAAATATTTTACATTTTAACTATTAAAATGTTTTAATAGATAAAATGTAAATATTTCCTGCATATTTATTATATTCAAATAGATAGATACACATTACAATCTAGAACAATAGTTATTTTACCAATTTAATATTGAAGGTGGAAATCAAATCAAATCGTTTATTTGACATTATACAGCGTGTCCCATTCAAAATGAAACACCCTGCATAACTTTTAAAAAAACTGTTTCATGAAAAAAATGCCGACATTTCGATTTTTGTTTTTAGCGGACATTTTTAGACATACAATCCTCAGTTGTCATTACTTCGCCCTCCTTTATAGAATCACCATTCAAAAAATTACAAATGAGAACATGGGAGTGATCATTTGAGGTCATTGGGGAAAAACCGAAATAGCACATTTTAGACTAGAGGAATTTTGAACTTTAAATTTTAATAAAACTTACAAAAATAATATTTAACTGATCGACTGGCAATATACCAAGGGATTGTGTTATGCTTCAAATTTTATATTTTTTGTGCAAATTTAATTCATAATGCAATTTAAATGTGAAAACTCTATACAATCTAGGAAAAAGCAGAAATTATTGTCTGGTCGGGGAAAGAAGACTCGCGGAAGGAATGTGATATCTGCATTTCACAGTAAAGAGTAAATGAAATAAATAAATTAGTGCATGGCAAATTCTTGTGCTCGTTTACATCCTCAGCTACTTACTTGAAGAAATATTATATTACTAGTATTACACAGGGTGTCCCAGCCTCGCGTCGGCCAAATGTCCTGGCTCTCTTATAAGAGATATCGAAAAATTTCAAAAACGGGGTGATAGAGGGCGCAAAGGTGCATAGTTGAAAAATATTTTGAAATATACAGGGTGATCCATTTAGGCGTGACGACATAATCTTATGTTTTTTAAATGGAACACTAGGTATATTATTACATATTTGAATTCTCCTTTTAAAGAAGACTCAAATGATATGCCACTTGATGGGTCTGCGATGGGTCGGTACCATGATATGGGTGAGTTTGTACCAAAAACATGCCAACTTTGTGAGCTCACTGTGACGTAATAAAAGAACATTTTGAGATCTAGATTGTGTCAAAAATTGTCAAACACCCTGTAATTTACGCTACTGTTATCGGATCTAACGAAATCGGTCATTTTATACCGGGTGAGTCAGGAAGCGCCAAAACTATTTATTCTCATTTTTTTTCAAATGGAACGCCCTGTATATTATGAACGAAAGGAAAGCCCTTTGAAGGAGCTTTCCACTGATATAAAGGTTCAAGGGTCTATCTATCATGGGTGCCAAGAATTTGATGGCAAAGTGGCACAATTCGAGGTTTATTAAAAAATTACGCCCAATTTTCAATTGTTTTGTGAATTTTCGCTGAAATCGGCTCTTTTCAGTAAGACAATTTCGAAAATAATGATATCAACTTCTCTACATCATGATAGTTCTCTGCAGACAAAAAAAAAATCAAGAAAAAGGGGAAACGAAAACTTTATTTGGAAAGAAACTGGGTGGAAGCACTGAAAAGGTTCAAAAATGTTTCCATTCTTCCTGATATACAGCCGTAAACGATTTTCAGTTGTTCTTCGAACATCGGCTAGTGTAGCTATTGAAACATTGCGAAATGTTGCAGCAATTCTTTCCTGTATATCCTCCCTAGTTGTGGGCCTCACCCTGTAGACCTCCTGCTTCACATAACCCCATAGGAAAAAATCCAACAGAGTTAGGTCTGGAGACCGTGCCGGCCATCTTATGGGTCCTCCACGACCAATCCATTGTTCCCCTCTCCAATTAGTTAAAAAATCTTTTACTATTCGATGGTTATGTGGGGGCGCACCGTCGTGCTGGAACCACATGTTCTCTCTGACGTCTTCATCTACATCTTGAAGCAGCCCCTCTAAATTCAAACGCAAGAAATTGTGATATCTTCGGCCATTTAATGCCCCATCCTCAAAAAACCACGGTCCAATGACATGGTTGTCTATTATACCACCCCATACATTAATTGACCATCGATTTTGGTGATTCACTTGCCTGACCCAGTGCGGGTTTGCAGTCGCATAATAATGCATGTTATAGCGATTTACTGTCCCATTACTGCGAAAGGTAGCTTCATCGGTAAATAAAACCTTTGATAAAAATTGGGCATCTTCGTTAATTTTATTTAGCATTATATTGCAGAAATTAATAGGATTTTGAAAATCTTCCCCATAAAGGTCTTGGTGTAATTAAATGTGATAGGGGTGATATTTGTATTTATTGATGATACGATTTACAGAAGTTTTACTTACATCGGTTTGTTGTTCAATTTCACGACAACTTATGTGAGGATTCTCTTGCACATGAAGCAAAATTGTCAATTCGTGTTCTTCATTATTTACAACCGTGTTCCTCAATATTCTTTTGGTATAACACACATTACCAGTGTCCTCAAATCTTTCTTTCAAGTTTTTGAATGAGTTGGGATCAGGAGTTCGTCTCTCGGGGTATTTCATTCCATAAATCCTTATTGCCAATAAGCAATTCCTATCAGCTTCTCCCAAACAATATATATCAGTTAACTCTTGTTGGGTGAATTTCATTGTTACTCGTTCGTTTATACTAAGAAAAATATCAACACTCGAAATTTTACAACAATAAAGTAAACTATTGCCAAGACTGGTACTTTTATGACAGGTACCTACTTGATTTTTTTGAATTTATTTCGATAAATTGAAAGTTAGAAGCAATTTGAAATTCTCTAAAATTTTTTTTTATTTATTCTTTCGATGATAGTACGTGGAACAACAGCTTCCCAAACTTAACAAAAATTTTACTATCTTTCATTGAATTGAAAATAAAAGTATTTTTTGGTCTTATTTTAAAGCTGAGAAAAAAATACTACGAAAAGCTACGTTTTATTAAGCAGCGTTCTAAAGTAATAAATCATTTCGCGACAAAATTACGTCGGGCTAGAAAAGACTTGTCATGACATGAATTTATACACGCATTTCAGAAAAAAAAATTAAATTTATCAGGCGTTGACTATTTTATACTTAAGTATTTTTCTGCACTGAAGTACGGTATTTTTAATAATTATTTTTGAAATTTTCTTACTGAAAAGCGCCGATTTCAGCGAAAATTCACAAAACAATTGAAAATTGAGCGTAATTTTTTAATAAACCTCGAATTGTGCCACTTTGCCATCAAATTCTTGGCACCCATGATAGATCGACCCTTGAACCTTTATATCAGTGGAAAGCTCTTTCAAAGGGCTTTCCCTTGGTGTCATAATATATAGGGCGTTCCATTTGAAAAAAATGAGAAAAAGTAGTTTTGGCGTTTCCTGACTCACCCGGTATAAAATGACCGATTTCGTTAGATCCGATAACAGTAGCGTAAACTACAGGGTGTTTGACAATTTTTGACACAATCTAGATCTCAAAATGTTCTTTAATTATGCCACAGTGAGCTCACAAAGTTGGCATGTTTTTGGTACAAACTCACCCATATCATGGTACCGACCCATCGCAGACCCATCAAATGGCATATCGTTTGAGTCGTCTTTAAAAGGAGAATTCAAATATGTAATAATATACCTAGTGTTCCATTTAAAAAAACATAAGTTTATGTCGTCACGCCTAAACGGATCACCCTGTATATTTAAAAATATTTTTAGACTATGTGCCTTTGCGCCCTCTATCACCCGGTTGTTGAAATTTTTCGATATCTCTTATAAGAGAGCCAGGACATTTGGCCGACGCGAGGCTGGGACACCCTGTATGGTTTCGCAGAAAGCTGTCAACTTATCGGCAATACACTCCCTTGCCGCGAGGGCCTTCTTTCACTTGCTGGATTTTGTTCACTTTTCCACAGTAAAGTCAGATATGGGTAAGAAAAATGTAGCCAATTTTAGTAAAACTGTTCATAAGTGAATAATTATATTTTTCAATAATAAAAATAAAAAAAATACATAAATATTTTTCCTTCACCTATGTCATAAAATTTGTCATAGATTAAATTTGAAAAATAATGTTTCGCTTTGTCGCCACAAAACTTTTTAAGATCTTGTAAACTGTCACAATTTAAATTCTTTGAGTCATGCTTTAATTTATTTATGAGAAGTGATCATGCATCCAATACAAGTATAGATATTAAAATAACCAATTGGCAACCTAACATCGTATGAGTAATCTGACAGAAAAAATTCCATTTCTTTGAGTTGGTCACCATCATTATACTTCCTAATTCCTACGAAACTGCTGAATATTTAAGACTGTTGTAAGTGTCTCTATAACAAGCCAGCCAAACGAAAAAAACCGTGATTAATAATAATTAAACCCATATTTTTGTCACATTCAAGGTAACTATGACCACGAATAGAAAATGTAACTTTGTAGATTCAAATCTGTTTTCTACGCGAATAAGATTATGACGAAAAAACAATTCTTATACTGTCAGCCACAGGAATCCCAGAATATCCCTAAATATTTAACATGTACGTTCAAAAAGTTGTATACAAAATGGTGAAGCATAGAACAGACATCATTGTTACCTTTTTAGGTTACAGTTTCTGGATACATTAAGAAAATGCTTTCTAATGTAGAAAGAATCTGGATACTGAAAATGTAAACTGAAAGTTGGCTTTTATAAAACACATCGTTTGTATTGGGCACTGTAAGATTCTTTAAACAGTTTTTCTTGCTGCCAGTTTTGCATGCTTCTTAATAGTATAAAAGGCTAAACATTTCTGATTGGAAATTATTTCCATTTCTTAATGATCTTTTTTTTCAACTCGAGTGCCTTTAATTCTACATTATCTGCATCACATATGCTGCAGGTATCTCTATTAGGATAACCAAATACCATATTGAATTTGTTGTTGATTATTACTCTATATGATTAATGTTTTACGGACATATAGGGATTTTTTTCTGAAAACATTGTGTAATTTTTTTTTTAAGTTTAAGGTTTCACATATTTTTTTTTTGAGTAATTTAGATCATAATAACTATTTCTACTAAGAAATCATATAATACGGCCAAAAATGTTGTTTAAGCTCACAGTTTTAGCGACCTCTAGGGAATTCATTAAAAACTATTGTTGCTTATCCCATATATAGAAATGCTTTTCTAAAAACCAAATCTTGAAATCTGTTTTCTAATTGAACTTTGTTTCTAAATTTAAAGGTAGTGTCTCGCAATATAGTGGCTTTCGTAGCCTTCCTCGTTGCACATGTAAAACACTAATTAGACTTGAAAGATAAACGATTTGTTCGTTATGGGAGTCCATCCAATTAAATTCTTGTAAAATGTTTCTGCGACAAATTTCTGGTACATGTTCGAAACAGCTTTTCTTGTCATCGCAATTTTCCCCTTCACTGTGACTTTGGGGGTTGTTTTCTACATACGTCTTCAATTCATCAATCTTTGCTATTTTTCTTGTTCGTTTTTCGAACATCAACAAATCACTTATATCTTCAGATGTGTCACTCATTATTTATTATTACTAAATTACCTATTTAAAACTTATTAAACTACACAAGAATATTATGAACAGACATAATGTTACGCTGAACTTTGTTAGTTTTTTCCTGCAATTGCAGACTTCTTTGGTTCTTCCCTTGTATAGAAATTCTTCAGACGTAAATTTAGAACAACACATTTAGTTTTTCTCCTGACTGATATGGTCAGTCGGTAGGTTCCATTATGATCTAAAAGAAGGCACCTAAATCATAAAATAGTTTTTACTGTATATCCTTCATTTGAAAGGTATTTTAACCCTGATAACAACAACTGTAGTCTGTTTTTGCGTTTGGTCGATTCGCATTCCACATATTCGATAACGAATATTTTAGCAACGCTTCTATTCCCTAAGTCCCTAGAAATGGTTAATAAGGTCAGGTTTAGCAAATTTCATGCTGATTCTAAATCTGTTAAGATATCACGGCTAACTGGGACCGTTTTTAGATTTTATTGAAAAACAAAAATTTTGTGATTTCTTTACAATCGTTTTTCTTAAATTAGTCCCTTAAAAAATAAATTTTTCTCAGCATGAGATACATCATTAGAAAGTTAGCTAGGATACCTAGAAAAGAAGAAAAGACCATAAAGCGTTCATTTTTGCAGCAAAATAATGGTCTCCAAAAAGTGTCCTAATAGTGTAAAAGTCTAGAACCTGCCTGATTACTTCACTAGAGCCCAAAAAAGAAATCAAATAATTTTCATTTTTCCACAAAATCTCAAAACCGGTCCCATTTAGCCGTAATTTCTTAACAGATTTGGAATCAGCATAATATTTGCTAAAACTTTCTCCAATTAGCCGACCGTGTAGCTCATATTATGGTTTCCAAAATCTTAATGGTAAGTATCGATTTTTGGATATATATGTATACATATTTAATACAAATGAGAAAGAAAATGACAAACATACAAAGTATGTAAAACTAACAATATATGTATATTGTTTGTCCCACATATTTCACAGACACATAGATACATAAGGTATGCTCCACATCATATGTGCAAATTCAAATTCAAATCCAAAACAAGTTTATTTAAATTAAAATCAAAAAACACAATGTATATTGCCCTCGCTGGACACCCGCTCCGTTGGCAACCTAGCATCCCCGAGTATGGTGGCGACGACGGGTCAATTGTTAGATCGAGTGAAGCGGGGCTTGTCCGGGCTTAGAATTAGAAAACGTCAAATAACAATACAACACATAAAAATAAAACATTTTAAATTGTATAATATTAACAGGAACTAGAAATCAACGACGCATGCAAAAGCATGTGCCGTTGATGTAAAACTTTAAAACAATGAAAAAAAAACTATTAAAGATTTGTGTATATAAATTTAGATTTTGATGATGCTACGACGAGTCAAACTGCACAGCTCGCCTCTAAATAATACAGAACTGCGGTGCGGGAATGTCTACCTCCCCTCATTTTTGGGTATGTCTAATGATATTTCTTGTATATAACAATGTGCCGCAATTTACTGGTTAGTTTATAATTTGGAATTAATTTTGTGAGGAATTTTGTGTAAATCCAAGTGTTCCATAAAATTATGGAATTCGTTTATATATTTTAAAACATTTTTTAATTTTACTTTTAAAGTTGTTAAAATTCAGCAACTTAATATTACTCGAAACGACATTTATATATATTTATATATTTTTCAATCCTTCCAGGTCCCTCTTCCTATGATATGTTGTTGATTAGCCGATACAGTTCTATGATTGATCTATGTGCAAGTATTCTCGGATCCGTTTTTGTTTATCCAAATATGTTTTGTCTTTTGCGGTCCAGCGCCTCGCATTGGCAAAGTATATATTCCACTGTGTCCGGTGCTTCCCCGCAGAGACTGCATCTCAGACCACTTTCATACAACCCCATTTTTTGTAGGTGTTCCTTCACTGGTGCATGACCTGTGAATAACCCTGTTACAATTCTCAGACAGTTCCTGCTTAGCGTAAGCAGCACTTTTTATGCACGACTCGGTTACGAATGCTTTGCCGTATCTTTGTCCTGGTATGTTTCGCCAGTATCTATTGTGTTCTTTTTTGACCCAGTGTGATACGCACTTCCTTGCAATGCACTTTGGCACTGCAAATAGTGGTTCTGGGCCAATGAATGCTGTAGCTGATCCTTGTTTCGCAAGTTCGTCAACTTTATCGTTTCCTAGTACCCCACTATGTCTTGGCACCCAAATCAGTTTGATTTTATTTAATTCTGCCAGGGCCTTGATTCTTCTGTTTTCCCATGCTCATCTTGACTCACTTTACAGCATTCTAGTGCCTTTAGTGCCGCCTGAGTGTATGAGACAATATGGATCTGCTCGTTTATGTAAGCTCTCCTTAAATTTTCGCGCATGCATTGTAGAACTGCGTATATTTCGGCCTGGAATACTGTACTGTGATTCCCTAGTGCAAAGCTAAGGTTTGGTCTTGGGTTTTCACTATGTATACCAGACCCTGTTCCTGTTTCAGTCCTGGACCTTCTGTTAAGAAAATTTGCTGTACCTCTCTTCCATAGCTCTCTATCTGATATGATTACATTATTATTAATATTTTAGGAATTTTTAACAGATATTAGTCAGTCTAAAATGAGAAATTCTGAGATGGTTCTCAAATATTGTTTCTAGTCGGAATTGATATTGTATGGCATGGACATTGGACATATTGCCTATGCTAAAAAGAGGTTGCCTACCAGTGGTCATTATAACCTGCACTAGCAGTTTCTTTTATTATCTGTTTCTGCAGACAGTAAATTTGTTGTGCATTAATAAAGCCACCCCATAAAATGTTGGCTTAACTTATCTGGAAATGAAATATATTAAGATTTTCTGCATCTAAACATTTTTTCATTTTACGATTCAAAATAATTGTACCAGAGAGCATATATGGCAGGATCAGTTAAGTCAGCCATTTACGACAGCACTAGGTATACTAAAATAACCATAGTTAGTTCATTGCACAAACATGTTCAAAGATATCTTTTTTCTTTAAGATTGTTCCTGGTATATAAATATGCCTTTTTAATTTTTAATATTCAGGGACGGCCTAAATATCTTTAAGAAAGAGTTTATATTATAATTAAATAACATATTATGTGTAAAATTTCACAATACATATATTTTATAAAAGCTACAAAATGATGAAAAAGAAACAGATTTCGTTCCTGAAACGTTTTATTTTATTTTTAGTTCAAAAAGCATCTTGTGATTATTTCGTAGTCACAGATGTAGAGACATATTCATCCAGTATCATACTGGATAACTATATTTTTTTTGATAATCAAGAATAATTATTCATAAACGGAATGAAAGAGAAAAAATTAAGACAATGTCACAAATAATATTCAGGCAATATGTTATATTATTCATTTACAAGTTGTTTATTTAACATATTCAAAGAGAAACTTGACAACATTTATACAAGTGTTTAACCATGCGATAGATATCGATTTGTGATATCTAGACATATATCAGACTTTTTAGCTCATGGCCAGGAGCGACCTTACTGTTACATTTTTTAATTAATTAATTAAAATTAAAATGTAAAGAAACCAAATTTGTTTAAATGTTACTAAAAACAGATTGATTAAAAATTTAGTTATGGTACCATATTCTCCAGCTTAAGCAACCAGATATCGGTTGTCCAGCTTAATTTTATAAAAGGACACTTCATTACCTCAAATTTAATTTACATAACTCAGTGTATCTCTGAGGCTATCGACTTACATAAGCAAATAGACGTAAAGTAAGATTCCTTTTATAAGTAACAATTCGGTACATTATATTTTTTTATGTGAGAGCACCGCCAACTATAAAAAGGTGAACCTGGTTTTCGTATTGGCATTCTCCAGTACAGTACAGAGCGTGCCATGTTCTGGAGCGCTCTGGGATTTGGCTGCAGTGAAGCCGCAATCTGATGCGACAAACCCCAGAGCAATACAGAGCAATCTTTTCTAGAGCAACGCCAGGATGCACTGGCTTTTGTTTGATAAGTGGACAGCATTATAACGGCCATTCACTTGTCGACTACAGAGCTATCGCAAAAAACCAAATATTGCTTAGGTACGGCGCCGCTAGTCACCACCCAGCAATTGGACAAAATAATAAACTACCGACCACTGCAAAGCGAATTAGTATGAAAGATGGAGATGTTTAGGAATTATATTTATTACTATTTTTATATTGTGTATTTAAAGCTAAATACTATTAAGTACTACAAGTTGTTAAGATATATGTATAATGTTACTACTATTAGTATTTAAGTGGGTATAGGTAAGAGCAAATATTGTTATAGTTGTAAAAATGAGTGAAAAAGAAAACAAAACTCTAATGCAATTTGGCATTTGGACGATTCTCCCAAATGTTTTTAGAAAAGCTATGTGGCCGCTTTACCCTTTCCTTGTTTGAAGGCCTTCCCGCTTGAATCCTGCCAGATTGAGGCAAACCACGCTTTTTACGTCGTGAAACTGAAGTTGGTTGTACTTTTATTTTTTTTCGATGCTCTTCGGCGAATATGATTTTTTTGTTTCCATAAAATTAATAATTTGGCAAGGCGTTTTCAAATTCTGTAATACTGCATTAAACTTTATAAGAGATAATGTAGTTTGCGGACTTTGGTTCTCTTCGAGTGTAGTTGCTAATCGATCGAATGCGGAACGAAACTTGACAACTTCTTCGTTAAAGTGACTACAGCCATCGCCGTTTTCTTCAAGATTAACAATGGATGAATCACGTTTTGTGAAATTGTTTGAACATGTGAAACAGTAGCAGTAGTACCAGACGAACATTCAACATTCACAATTTGCTCGTCCATATTTTGGTAAAATTCGTCGGGCGCTGAGTGGCCAACAGTTAATTTTGCCAATTGTACTCTATCGGCGGTATTTAAATTCGGCGACGTCTTAAAAAGCGCACCAAACTTTTGCTCGATTGCACATAAATGTTTACAGAATTTTCCACTTGCACCAGAAGGACAGTCACAAAATCCAATATCTGCATTGATGGTGTAAAATAGCTTAGAGTCTTTTTCTGAAGCAACATGAAATACTGTATCATCCATTTTGTAGATAACATTTATCTCCTTAGCTCTGCGACACATGTTTTCATAATCAATTTGTGGTTTAGACCGTCTTGAATTTGCAAATTCCAACAATTTTCATTTATAATAATTTTCAAACACATTGACAATAAAATTGATTAAAGCGCAAGAATTAAAAACTTTGCACCTTTGTAGTACAATGTCTTTGAAAATTCTGTGTTATTTCCTCTAGTGATATCATTTTTTCTATAAGAAATGCGCCACTCTTCAGTCAGTTTCCCAAAGATATCTCCATAGTGCCTGACAAAGATGAAATGTACACAATAATAATACAGAATTGGGAAATACTGTTGCTAGTGCATTCCGTTCAGCTTCACTATCATCTGTCATAAATACTCTCGGAGAAAATTTTTTTTATTGTGAACTTCGATGGCTTCTATGACGGCGGCAAACGCTTACGTATAATTTTCTTCAGTTTGTGCTGTATGAAGAACACATGCCACAGGGATAGCACCTGTTTTATTTGAAGTGAAGATAAAGGTAACACAAGTACTAGTTTGGTCACAATATCCACTAGAATCTACATAAACCATTTCGTCTGCCATATTTTGAATAAACGCGCGGCGCATAATCGGTGTAATGATAACTGCAATGAAGGGGTTTTCTTTTATTAGTAGGTCAACTCAAGATTCCTTCAGAACTGGCATCTTATTCTTAAGAATTTCTATCATGCTATTTTCTTCACGACTGCCGTATTGAGACAGCCGCCATTTATCATATAAATATTTGATTTGTCTCTCTGTGGGATTTTCTTGAGCATTAGCGAGAAGGTGGACAGTTTTTCCGTTTGAAAGTTCGGGTCTTCAGATTCAATCATCTTCATTTCATGGTATATTCTCGCAGCAGACGGAGACATCCCAGATGTAAAATAAGCTTCAAAGATTTCTTGTGTTTTTGTACCTACGCATAAATATCCAAGAGCTTCTGCTACATTCACTTTGTGGGAATGGTCGAAATTGATTTTGACTATTGCAGTACGCAACCTGGTTATATCTATTAATTAACCTAACTGTTTGAGCTGTTGCTCTGGTTGATACCAATCGATGATATTGTAAACACATTATACGCCCTAGTTAACGTTTTGATGGGTGGAAATGATAGAATGAATGAAAGCTCAGCAATGTGAGCATATTTAACCGCATGTAAAGTACTAGGTACTCTATATTAAGCGGATTTAGTGCATACATTCCTCAGAGATAAATACACAGAAAACGGCATTATAATGGATGAGGTTCCTTAGAGCCCGTTCACATGAGACCGAATCGGTCGTTTTATCGTCTCCTGCCGTGATGCGAGTTCACACGACACTACAGTCTACCGTATTCGGTAATTTTTAACATTCGAAACTGCAAGCGTAGAACGGCAGTTTAGTTTTTGTACAAGATGAACGCAGATATGTTTTTTAAGATGTACTGGTATCGCTGTCGTCGTCAAAGAAAAAGTATTAATAGAAGGTATTGGGTACATCCTACATCCTATTTTGAGGCAGAGATACAATTTGGGCTCTTTTCACACACTTATGTGCCAATTGAGAAGAGATGAATTAAAATTTTTTAATTATTTTCGAATGTCGATATCTACGTTTGATGACCTGTTAGGCAGAGTGAAGGATGATTTGACAAGACAAGATACAACTATGAGAAGGAGCATAAGACCAGAAGAAAAATTGGCAATATGATAAGTATTTTTATTATACATATATATTTATTTTATCATAATTAAGAATTAAGAACATAATAATTTCATGAAAGCAAAATCAAAGAGAAGAAAAGTCAAGATCCGCAATGGAGTACTTAGACTCCTGACTTGAAGTAGACACTCCTGAGTGCGTGGATGGCGAATGTACATTTTCAGTCATTGGGCTCTTCATCGGTGGTGGTACTGCTGTATTTATTGGTAGTTAAGGAAAATAACCAAAATTTTGCCACCCGCGATAATTGGTTGTGTAGAAAGTTGTGGCGGAAAATTGTTAAAATTAGTTTGTGTATTTTTTTAAATTTTTTATAACAGACTTATAATGCCGGCTTGAAACTCCAAAGTCTGGTCATCATTAAGTGTTGATAGGGATGGCAAAAGCCCTTTAAAAAATGACAGATGACGGTTGTCATCACTTTTTGAAATGTTTAATTGGTTGTCAATAAATTTGATCATTTTAGCATCCAATTCTTTGTTAATTTCCAGTTTGCGCTTCCTTTGTGTACCAGAAGTGCCCGGTTTGATTGCGGATTGTACAATATCCCCACTGTTTTCTTCATTTGTATCAGTGTTGTTTTCTTCAATGCTTTCTATATTTGCGCTTTCATGGGTGGTTGCTATTTCAGTAATTTTTTTAAAAAACACATTTGATTATGATATACGTAAAGCTTTGACGGTTTTGCAGAAGAACCTGATTTTTTCTCATTCTTTTGTTTTTTCATTGATTTCATCCATGAATCTCTGATTTGGGTCCACTTTTTCACAACCAGTTTAGCTAGAACAAAAAAATTAACTTTAACACTTTCTTTTTCAGATATTTGGTATCTGGATGTTCATTTAAAGATCTCCATTATTCCTATCGAGTCGGTGTATCAACGCTCAGCAACATTGTGAAAGAAGTAACAAAAAGTATATGAAACAATCTGCATAGCGAATACATGAAATTACCAAATATACCTGATGCATGGGCACAAATATCAAATGGATTTCAAACAAAAGCCAATTTTCCTCATTGCATTGGCGCCATCGACGGAAAACAAAACTCAAAAAGTAACAAACAGCGGCTCAATGTATTTTAACTATAAGAAATTCAGATTATCGTTTTACATATGTAAATGTTGGATCGTATGGAAAAGATTGTGATTCTACAATTTTCAAAACGACAACATTTTGGAAAAAGTTAACGGCAAATACTTTTACATTTACTACATTTACCGACAGCCAGGCCTTTACATGAAAATCTTTAAACACACGTTCCTTTCGTGCTTGTAGGAGATGAAGGTTTTGCATTGCATGAAAATTTGTTAAGACCTTCTGGAGGGACACATTTAGATAAAACAAAACGAGTATACAATTACCGCTTGACTAGAGCTAGAAGATATGTCGAGTGTAGTTTTGGTATTCTAGCTAATAAATGGAGAATATTTCACCGGCCTTTGGATGTAGACGTAGAAACAGCTATTTGGATAGTAAAAGCGTGTACAGTACTGCATAACTTTGTCAGAGATAAAGATGGTATTGATTCGGAAAGCACTCATCCAGAAGTTAACAAAAATAATTTTCAGAATATACGAAATTCACAAACGAAACGAGGAGGCAATTCTGCCAATTTAATTAGAACAACATTTGCTGACTATTTTGTATCCGAAGTTGGGTCAGTTTCTTGGCAAGATGAAGTTATAGGTCGATAATTATTTATTGTATAAATTAAACATAACATTTCTAAAGTTGTACAGTTGCTATGAAAATAACAAATTCCTGTCTTTCTTCTGTTCTAATTCTTCGAAGCCCTCGTTTAAAATTGTACATATTTCCTTCCACGCTAACTCCTTTAATTTTTTATCTCTATAAGACCCCAGAGTTTTGTCCCACATTACTCCACGTTCTTTTACTAAATTTATAAGAAGTTCCGATTCTATATCCACTGCACACCTGTATCTATTCGATGTTCAACACTGACTGGGTGTACGGCTGCCGGTAAAAAACCTTATCGTCTGAACGTCCCTACTACGAAATATATGCCATGTTTTTTTACATGCGGTTTTCGTTGGCAAGACCGAATGTTAAAAATGACCGATTCGATCAGTTTACCGCATAGGGTCGACGACGGTGTTGTGTGAACATATAAAATATATGCGCTACCGCAGCAGACGGTAAAAAACCGATACAACAAAACGACCAATTCGGTCTCGTGTGAACGGGCTCTTACATGGGCATGGTAAAGGCGGACAGAATGTTGAAATAAGCATACGGATAGAATCTTCTAAAAGCAATATGAAAATTGTTGTGTTGTTAAAATAGACATTTGCTCCCATAAAAAAAACATTAATATTAGTTCACCCCAAGGCGCAGTTCTCTCTCCCTTGTTTTTCATAAATTTCATCAACGATTTAGAAATAAATCTTACTGCTAATATTAAATGGGTTTTATAAGCAAATGACGTTACGATTAAATTTACAGCTGATTCATCCGAAGAATTAAATAAAACGGCAAACGACCTATTATCCGACTTTTCTTCATGGTATGCACGAAACAAATTAGTTCTCAACTTAAAGAAAACAACACATACAATTTTCATAAAATACTTGAGTCACCTGCATTAAACCTAAGAAGTGATCATAATATTATAACATGATCAGAAAGCTGTAAATTTTTAAGTCTGATGTAAGACGAAAAATTCACCTGGATTAATCATATTGAACTTGTATGCAAAATATTGCTTCTGTATTTTTTTGCGAAAAAATCTTAAGCCAACATGATTCAAAGCGCAACTACTAAATATATACTACGGTCTCGTTTATTACCATCTCAGGTACTTAATTGTTCTCTGGGGTGTTAGCACAGATATTCAGAGAGCTCTTATTTTACAGAAGAAAATTATGCGTATCATGTTTTCACTCGTGCCACTAGATTCATGTCGACTAGTGTTTATAAAGAACAATATTTTAACATTCACATTTGAAGTAGCCGTATTTGTCTACCAAAATAAAAATAAATTCACACTTACTTCACATACTTATAATACCCGCACGGCCAATCAGATATCGATTAATAGTTATAATCTCTCCGTTTTTAGAAAAAATTCTTACGTCTACTGAGCCAATATCATTAATACATTTGGCTTATAAGATTTATTATTTAAATTTTAATTTAAAAAAAGTATTTTACACGTGTTTACTTATTTTTAATGTTGAATTATTGTGTCAGTATGAAATTGTTTATGTACATAGTTTCTGTATTGCCAAGTGGAAAAACTTCTTTATTTAAAAAAAAAAAGTCAATGTGTATAATAAATTTTGCTTCGATTTTTTTTTAAGTTCCCGCTAAGAAAATTGAAAATTTTCTGAAATCGGGAAGTTATTGGTTTCACCCCGATTTTCGAAAATCGAGTTATTGTCAGATCTCGACGTTTTGAGGTCCTAAGAAGCTATTCTGACTATTGCCACGATGGTGTCTGTATGGCTGTATGTATGTGTGTATACGGTAACTTTTGAACGGCTTGACCGATAGAAATGAGGTTTGAGGAATTCTAAAGAGGTTGACTCAACTTAGATTACCTGAGAATTAGAAACTATTCGGCCCGGTAGATTTTGAGAAAAATCAAAAAGAAAATTTTCAAAAATTTGTTTTTTTGGAATATCTTTTAGAATACTGAACCGATCAATTCCAAAATCTAATCAGCTCTTCTCCTTATAAAACAACGGCAATCGCAAATCGCATCAAAATCGGTTGATTCGTTCAAGAAATATCGATTACGAGAAATTCGCAAAAAAAGTGTTTTTTTTGAAATAACATTCAAAATTCCTGTCAGATCGATTTTTGGTACTAAGATAACTTTTTATACTTAAAAAACTGCGTTGAATGCCGTAAACTGCATCAAAATCGGTTGATTCGTTCAAGAGATATCGATTACGAAAAATTCGCAAAAAAGTGTTTTTTTTTTTGAAATAACATTCAAAATTTTTGTCGGATCGATTTTTGTTACAAACATAACTTTTTGTACTTAAAAAACTGCGTTGAATGCTGCAAACTGCATCTCGATTGGTTAATTTGTTCAGAAGATATCGCATATCAAAAATTACAAAAAAAAGTGTTTTTTTTAA
The DNA here is from genome assembly GCA_029963845.1 of Rhamnusium bicolor. Taxonomy (NCBI): domain Eukaryota; kingdom Metazoa; phylum Arthropoda; class Insecta; order Coleoptera; family Cerambycidae; genus Rhamnusium; species Rhamnusium bicolor. The sequence continues at coordinate 418,145 of JANEYF010001749.1, forward strand.
TATAACTCTATAAATAGCTATTCAAATATTGATTTGTGTATCCCAGGGTCATCAATAAGAACAATTTTTATAAGGATAGAAAAAATATTTAATAAAATTACTACCAAATTCATAAGCCGTATTATTACTATTATTTTTGTTTTCTATTAACACTATACTCCGTTTAATGAACATAAAGTTAAGCCACAAATATCTGCCATATTCGAATAGAATTTTTTTTGTTGGTCGTATTTGTAAAACTCATAACACAAGCACCACTTAACTTAACTGCCTCAAGATCCTAGATTTGGCGTCGGGCATTACGTTTTGATGTTTTGTAGAGATTAGAGTTGTTATTCGTTGTTTCGAATTGCTGTTATTCCCAGTCATATAATTTTTTTTTTTTCAAAACTGGTGTACATTTGTGTATATTAAGATACATAATAAAAATGAGTTGACTAAAAGTTATAAAAAATATATAATTTTAAATTTCGTATACTTATTTCACACTTGACGTTTCATCATTTTAATTCCTCAAAATTATATTTCAAATTACATGAGTTTTGAATTTCTCCTTTTATTAGTTTGTAGCGTGTGAAACTGGTTGTTGCGTGCACTGTTCTGCGCAGCTATAAATTAGTGAGACGTGGCTTAACTATTTCTGTCCATTAAACATAGTATAGGTGGAAGGAAAAAAATATTTTCTTTTATTAAGTAAATTAAGTTCGTTTCTCATTGTTTATTTTTTGTAACCTATCGTTAACAGTAATTTTATTAACTAATTTTTTTTATTCTTACTAAAATTGTTCTTATTGATGACCCTAGTTGTTTGTGTCATAGAATACACAAATTCCCATTTTATTCGGTATTTATATGGTCTTGAAAGAAGCTTCCTGTTTTACAAAGAACTTTTGTCAAATCAAAAGAAATCTATAAGCTTCTATCACGGGACATTTGGAGTTTTTAAGAGATGCACATTTTTTAATAAAAAGTTACTTTTTTTTCGTATATAACGTAGAAATTTTTACTTCACCTCTGGATATAAACTTAAATCTGAATAATTATTTAAGGGTTTTAAGGTATTACCTGGCTGGTTAGGGGATGCGATGGGTACCCCCAAGAAGGCAATTAATGTTTATTATAGTGTGCCGTCGTATAATGGGTACCAACGACACACTCCAGCTAGCTCTGCATGTGTGGGGGAGGTTCGTGCTCTGTGACTAAATAATTACGCTGACCAAAATTTAAAAATAAAAGTTGTCTATTTACCTTCCATCAAAACATAACGGAGTAAAAATATTTCATTAAACTATATGAATGTTATATAATATGAGGTTATCGAATTATGACTAAATTAGCGATGAAATTTTAGTCAACAAAATAACATAAATGATTAAAACTAATTAAGTTAGCCCATCATATAGTACTATAGAGTTGGTTTCATTTACATTTAGGAAAACTCGTATGATTTGTTTAATCCTATACTTAAAATAGTACGGAGGTAATATAGAACTTGAAAGTATACTTATCTCTATAGCTGATTGCCACAATTAGCAATTTGAAACCCAATACAAGGGATTAGTATTTAGCAATGTTAATGATTATCAATATAAAAAAAACTAAGTTAAATTAAATTATACAGTACAGTTTAAATATTGAATAAGGTGGTAATGACTTAAATTGAAATTATCCCTAAAGCTAACATTAAAATTAGTTGGCGATACGTATTCAGATATCCCAATATTCATGTAACAATATGTCGATTATATAATTTGGCCCATACCCGGTATCCAGCGCTATCCCTGTAGATGACCTACCGTGGTTATAGGGTCGGCGAAAAAGATCCAAGCTTATGAAACAGAAAAATCCAATTGCCAGAAACACAAAAAAACCAGAAGAAGAAAGAAAAAGCCCTGAAAATTAATAGAAATGTTTTCCATTTGCAACATGCAAAAAAAACAATAGTTACCTCAACATTGGAGGGTTCTTTCCTTTTTGATTTAAATAATCTGGCTCCAATGACAAGAAGGACTGCAACGGCGGCGGTTACCAGTGACCTAAATACCAGTTATATTGTAATTTCTATCTTTGTAAAAAAAACTTCGAGCAGTTACAGCAAAAGAAATCCATATACGGTAAATTGTGAAGAAATACAAAAACCAATCCAAAACTAGTTAACTAAACAACTATATAACACTTTCCCGATAGATAAATTCCATTCAAGAAATCAAAATATAATTATTTTCAACCCTCGGGAAGCTACCGTTCACTCGATATCACATATAAAAATCCTCCTAAATATTTTCTAGAATAATTTTTTTCTTAACAAAAACAGAACAACTGACCACTGGACTACAAAGGCCATCTTTGCATTATTGAACGAACTATATAAATTATCATGAATATGATATAGAGCAACCTATTTATCAATAGCTACTGGATACCTATATTGATTTTCAAGCGTGGCAACCCATTATATATCCTAAAATATTGCCTTTACTAAATAAATATAATTACCGGAAAATTAATCTGTAACAAAGAGAAGCAAATTTATTATACAGATTGACCCTTTTTCGTAAAGTATTAAATAAAGAAGTTTTTCCTCTTGACAAACCCATTCGTGTATTTATAATTACAAAAATTTTATTTAGGTGTGTTAAAAATTGATCTCTCACATCTGTACTATTGTATAGCAAACGTGATTTACTATTATTATTATTATACTAATATAAATGTACTTCACATCACATATTTAGCTCACGCACTCAATATGTGAGTGTAGAGTTGCCGATGCAACTTGAATGTTGCATAGTAGTGCAAATAATTTGGTATCTAACGTAAAACAAATATTTCTAAATGGGGGCTTTTGGAGAGGCAGCGTCTTATTATTAGAGTAACTTTGACAGTATCAAAAGTGTAGTGCGGCAATTCATGCAGTTGCTACTTCAAATGTTCCGCCAGTCCAAGAAGATTCTGGATACATAAACGCACATTTTTCAAGAATTCTCTAGCTATAGAAAAAGTAGAAACATCATAGTCTACCTTCCATGATGCAATTATTGGTTTATTTGATCCGCGTCAATACATTTTTTGCAATAACATGCTCAAATAATATTTTTAGACTTATAAGAAACCTAACGACGTCGTCATGACTTAAAATATGATTTGCCTTTAGATGTGGCGACTTTTTTACAACCCTTTTACGACCAAATCTGGATGGTTAGGAAAGGGTTGTCGATATGACTTTCATATGATTTAATTGGATACGACCATTATAGAACCATTAGGTCGTGTAAATTCAAAGTCGTCTTAACGTCATGAAAAAGTCGTTACAGGGTTGTAACGACCTTTGTTAGGACTTTCATACGACCAAATAGTCTTAAGGATTGATTGCGATATTGTCGTATGGAGGTCGTTACAGAGTCATGATCATTGATAAGACTTTGATATGACCTATGACCTGATTGTTGTTCAAACACGATAAATACGTATGTCTTGTATTCATCTATTTACAGTAAGGATAAATAAAACGTCAATAATCAAACTGTATTGAGTATGAAACTAAGTACCTACGTGGTGTTATTATATGAAAATGTTAAATGTTTACATCGATTTCTTGCTATGTGCTATGTTATGACGTTCATATGACAATGAGTTTCGATGGACCTGAGTATAACCTAATAACTACCCTCAGATGACCTACAGATTTTAATGACCATTATTTTTATTTATTTTAAATATGTGCCAGTTTCATCTGTAGACAGTAGTAAGCAGTTTTCAAAATTTAAATTGATATTCACTTATAAGAGCAAATAATTAACAGTTCGAAGCAATGTTAATCTTACACTTTTTAATTATAGTAACAGTAGCCAACTTGATTACCTATTCTAATTCTAGCATTTACAGTGGTTAGATGTATTTGGAAAACTATTTCAGTGTGAGTGTCACACTCAAGGTCACAGCCCTCTTCAAGATGCATGCATAATTATCTGCAAACAATTTAACCCTGGGCATAGCAGAAATCAACAAAATAAAGCTTTAAGTTATAATAATATATTAGTACATTGAGTAGTGGTGAGAGGTATGAAACTTCTCGTATGGTCTAAATGCTACTATCCGACCGACATCATAGATGTCTCTGTGGCGGATAGCGACTTGCGAAGCAAGTACCGAGAGCGGCGACCTCTAGCCCAGATGGACTAAACTACTGTTAACAGTAGTTTAGCCCACTACTGTTAACAGTAGTTTAGTCCACCTGGGCTAGAGGTCGCCACACTCGGTACTTCATTTGCAAGTCGCTATCCGCCACAGAGACATCTATGATGTCGGTCGGATAGTAGCATTTAGACCATACGAGAAGTTTCATACCTCTCACAACTACTGAATTTACCTTAGTTAGTATATGACTAGTAGGTTGGCCACTATCATTTGTCTGTTCCATAACCTATGGCATACTGAGGAGAACAAATAAGTTCGAAACCGGTCTATGTCTGGTTAGGAATTGACAAATGATATTGGCTATCGATCTATCATGATTTGAAGGTGTAATCCAATGCAGGTCGGGGTATTTGCCCGCTGAGTAGTTGTTTCGTTCAAATCATATTTAATAATATTAGTACATACCAAAAAATTTCACGCGTACAAGTCCCATCCTATGGCCGACCCTGTTATTTTTGCCAATTACCTAAAAAAGTCCGATGTCTAGTGATCTCATATAGAGACTATTAATCATTCCAAAGAGAGATTACCGAGAACAGGAAGGAATCTACTAGTTGGGATTAATCCAAAGTTTGTTAAAAAGAAAACTTGTCAAATTCAATCACATAGGAAACAGTTTAACTTCCACCACTTCTCTTATTTTGTTCTATTTCTAAGGAACGAAGCTGAAGGGGTATTATGGAGTTCTAAGTTTTAAAGTAGTGGCCTAATTATTGACAATGTTAGATATATTACCCTTAAATATTAGCAAATAGTTTTTAATTTAGCCGCGTTACATTTATACAAATTATTAGAAATGATAAAGATAATGAAAGTAATAATTTTGATTCCGAATAAAATAAATATATTTCATGTCATAAAATTACGAACTTTATTTTATTCTTTCGTTTTTTTTTAAATATCATTATTTAGAAAATGAATGAAGTAGTTAAACAAGATAAATTTATCTCCCCCCGTACTTTAAATAAACAAGCGAAACTAACGAACGTGGAAACTGATTATAGTAGAAGCTACTCATTAAAAACCAATTTTGTAAGGTATTTTTGGGGATACTTTATTAAAAAATGTCTAAAAGTACATATTTGGAACATATATGCAGAATATTCAGAGGCTCATCAAAATCTGGATGAAACATCTTTATTCTGTTATTACAGAGTCCATGAAAAGTCCAATTTGGATATCTTTGGTAATTTAAACATGCCACATAATGATTCTATTGATTATATATATATAGTTTTGTTAGAAGCATTTTTTCAAAGGAATTTTGAAAGTTTTGTGGTTAGAAAGAATATTATTGAACATTTTATTGAGGCATGTAAACAAACAAAATTTTTGCATCCATGCGAAAATTTTCCATTAGCATATTTAATTAGGCTTTTCGTTAGAGTAAAATTATTTTATACACTTAAATTTATTAATAAAAATTTTAAGACGTGTCGAAAAAATAAGTTAATTACTTGGAAAAATTAACAAAATTATTGTTCTTTCATTTATTTTTTTTATTTTACTATTAACCTTATCATTAAATGAGCAATCGTCTATAAGTCTATAATAAATTACCAATGAAATAATAATAAAAATTGTAATTTAAAAAAGCAATGCTAATTTAACTCAATAGATATTACCTCTATGTCGCATACATTTACGATTGTTTCTTCGATAGTAAATAAAATACCTATTTGGAATGTTATTTATGTCAGAAAACCCTGTACACATCCTATAATACTATAAAATGATAAGCTACACAAACAATAATTTCTTTTATATCCACACAAGAAAAAATACGTATATTCATAAAAATTTCCCTATTTTTATGAATATATGTATTTTTTTTAATTGACTTAAAAAAACAAGCAAATGTGTCTTTTATGTCTTGTATAATTTTGAAAAAAATATCTGTAGACTTCTCTTGTGAGTGCTTATTAGCGAAATAATATGTAAATGTAAAATTAACATTTATTGCAGTAGTTACGGAAAGTATTATTCATATTTCCTCGTGAAAGAACGGTTACATTAGTCTATTGATTTTGGTATAGGAGTTATTGTTTTACAAAAGCAAGAACCATTAATAAAGTAATTTTAAGAATGCGAAAGTATAATATTCTATTTGCAAACCATATCATGTGAGTAGAAGCGCCGTATATCGGCAGTTTTTCTAAATTATTGGAAATAAGTGCTTTAAAAAAAATACGAACATATTTTACAATCTTAAATTTATTAAAAGAAATTTTACAACTGACAACAAAACACAACATTAATAATTTGAAAATATAAATAACTCATTTGTTTGTATATACCTAGCTATTTTATTTTGTAACCTAAGAAATGTTTAGCATTCATTATTCAATTATTAATAAAAAAATATTATGCCTATTGTGTATTTAATTTCATTTATCCAGATAATCTAGATTTTTTTATTTTAACCATACAAAATATTAAAAATGAAATATATATATATATACACCTGGCTGCATAAACATTAAAAACCTGTGGTATCTTTTCTATCTAATAATTGTTTATTTTATTAATTAATCAACAACACTAAATTTGCTTCATACGCCCATGAAATCCTTGTAAAATACTACGCCTGTGACGCATCTACCTGCATTCGAGGTCCCAGAGCGCTCAGTGGATTTATGAATGAAACGTAGCTGAAATAATCTACTGGTTATACTGTGACAGAGTTTTGATGGTTGTGAATATGGTAAGCAAGGCGGCAAGATCAGATGTCGCTGTTTGTTCAAAAAAATAATTTTCAAAATTGCAAAAAATGAAACCGCTCAAATTATTTGCTCGTGTATGCCATTTATTTATTATGTTAAATTGACTATATAGATACTAAAAACATATTTGCCAGACGTCTAGGACACTGTTTTTTTTTTTAGATAACTGTTAATTTGAAAAAAATCTCCAATAAATCAAAAAATAAATAACGAGTATTACGAGCAAATGCTCGTAATACTCGTTATTTTTTAATTTGTTCGTTTTTGTCTCTAGAATAAGAAAAAATAATGTAAGACACGTAGTCGTTGCTTTTAGAAGATATTCATAAAAAAATCTTCAAAAAATACGAAAATTTAATATTTCTAAGTAATATTTTGCATATAATAATTACAAAATTTACAAAATACAAAAATTAAGTATTTTCAAATATTTACTGCATAAAAAATGACAAAATTCAAAAATTAAATATTATTAAATGTTTTCATATCACTTTCCTGAGATACACTATCTTCATCTACATCATTATTTTTATTAAATTTGGCCTATTCATCCATTACATTACTATATATTATAGTATAGTATAATGCGACACTACACTATAAAAATCTTCTGGCTTTGGAAAATCAGTGATACTAGTGTCTGGAATAGCAATATTCATAGTTTTAACATACAATAGAATAATTTAGCCTAGAGCCAGACACGAGCAAATAATTTAATGCGCCGTTTTTTTTGCAATTTTGAAAATTTGCCTCATTATCGCAGTATAAATAAGAAGGCAGACTATTGTTTTCTTGTTGTTTCTGACTTGATTAGCATTACGTTTAAATTTCATTGACGCATGACGAGCAAATCATTAAAATTTTTATATATCAAAAAATTAAAAAAAAATACTCAGTAATGCAGGAACATTCACGTCTGGTGATGCAATTTATCTGAATGTCTTGTTAAGGACCACAAGTTAATAAAAGTGCCAGACGCAAGCAAATGATTTAAGGACACTTTTTTTACATGTTTCATTACTTTATAATTAATAATGTGGTGATAATAGTTTCGCATAAGATGTAATAAGTGGTTTTTATAATCAGAACATCACTATTTTCAACTTCTGCAACACGAGCAAATGGCTTAAAACTTTCTGCCCTACCTCTCTAGCTACTAGTCGTTGCTTTACATTAATTATAACGACAACACAATAATAGTATGCCAGACCATTTACTAATTATTTATTTTTTCACTGATTATTTAAGCAGGGAACGCATTAAAAAGGAAATAACGTTAGGAAATAAATGCATACATATCCGACCTATCTGATTAGTGGGGAAGTGCTTAACTACGGATACTTCCACCAAACACAAAGCCACATCGATTTTTCAGCTTTTGTTAGATTTAACGACCTCTTTTTTCATCAATTTTGTTGGACTTTTATTAAAGTTTTTATAGGATTTTATTAATTCAGTAATTTCAGAATACCCTCTACATCATAAAAATAGATGTATTTTCTCGATAGAAAGCATAACGGTTTCAAATATAAAAAACTATTCATAAAATTGTTTTGTAAATAACATCGATAAAAATAATAAGTTTCAAGTGGTGAGATGTAAATCTCTATTTTTAGTTTTTGTTAATGATATTGCAGATAATCTAGTAAAATCACATATTTAATATACTTTCATGACTTAAACCTTTTTTGCAAGATCGATAGCATAGAGGATTCTTATTCACTTATAAGAAAACGTACAAAAAATTAGTAATTGGTGCACTAAGGATAAACCTCCACTTAACTCCTAAAAATGATACGTTAAGTCTTACACACGCAAATCATCTTCAGTATGACATGAATATAACATTAATAATGATGTGCTAGATAGGCCTGACTTGCTTCGGGATTTAGGTGTTATCTTTGACAAATCACTTTCATTTAATTTCCACACTAACACCATTGTGTCTAGGGCTAGCAGATCATACCGATTTATGGTTAGAAATTCACGTGATTTTTCGAATATTGACACGCTTAAAACGCTCTAATGTTGTCATGTCAGAGCGATGCTCAAATATGCTTCAGTTGTCTGGTCCCTTAACTACAATGTGCATGTCAATATATTTTCCATTTCAACGCAAATTCATGAAATTTCTATAATTTAGAACCGAGAAGTAACTATCTAGAGATCAGCTTTCCACATCAAGACCTGCTTTATAAGTACTCTTTTAATAGTTTAAGCCGCAGACGTGAGTGTATATCTCAAGTCTTTCTGTATAAGCTCATTAATAATAATGCACAAGAATTAGTGTCTAAATTATATTTTTATATCCCCAGAACAATTTCACGTCACAGTCATATATTTTATCTTTCTACATCTTACACTAATGCACTAAAATTCTCTCCCATTCATATCATTTGCGAAAATCATAACTCCACCTGTGCTCGTATTGAAATATTTAATAGCAGCCTTGGTGATTTGAAGTCTTATTATGAAAAAAGGTAACCATCAACATTTGTTCTCCTTCATTTTATGATGGTGAATATTATTTATATACTTGTGTTCTTAATTCTAAGTTTAGTTAATTAGCACCTTTGATCTAATTTCTTTTGTATTCACTATTTCTGTATTTACCAACTCTGTCAGAACTCTCCTCATCGCCATAGCGTAGCTTAAAAAATGGGATCAGGAACAGAAACTAACAATAAAAAAAATATCAACTAGTTGGCTTTAATATTATACACCCACACACCACATATTTATTCATACATACAAACATGCAGACATAACATATAAAAAAAATAGTATTAATAATACATATGTACTCAATACCTTTTCAAATTTATAAATAGAAAAAATATTTTTTATCTCTATTAGTAGCGAATTGAGTACTTTAGATGTAAGATATGAGAATGATCTTTGTTCTATAGTCATTTTTTAAATCATGATCTTCAATTAAAATATTATGGATTACATACTTCTGCTTTGAATCTTATAAGAAATTATCTGAGTAATAATACACAGAGTATACTTCTAGACAATGTCATCATCTATACCAATTATGTCAGGAGTGCCACAAGGTTCAATAATAGGGCCTCTTCTTTTTTATTCTTTACACCTCTGACATATGCCGTCAGTTACAGTTCTGTCATACTCATCAGTATGCTGATGATAGAAATATCTATTTACCTTTTACAAAAAATCATGCGTTACAAGCTGAGTCAGAACTAATTACAGATCTAAGCAATATTCAGGATTATTCCATGCGAAATAGCCTTGTTCTCAGTCTACAAAAATCTGTTTTAATATATTTTGGAAATGATTCTGAATGGGCGGCTGTTACTTTAAACATATAGCTGGTGTACGTCTACCTGTAGCTTCTAGTGCAAAAGCCTTAGTTTCTAGATAATAAATTAAGATACCGTGAACATGTGAATAAACTGGTACAAAAATGTTATCTTGCATTGAGAAACTTATTTAGAAATAAAGCATTTTTAAATAGAGACCTAAAAAGAAAATTATCTGATACATTGGTGCCCTCTATTGAATTACGCTGATATTGTTATGGTCCATGTCTTGATGCAAGAACAGCTGATAGGTTGCAGAAAATACAAAATAATTGTATTAGACTAATTTATAACCTTTCTAGGCGAGATCATGTAAGTACTAAAATCAATGATACTGGGTCTGTTTTGTACACAAGCTTTTAATGACAAGATCTCCTAATTATCTCTTTAATAAATTAAATCTTCGTTACTCATGCCATAATATTAATGTTAGAGACCAACATTTATTAAATATACCAAAACAGCGTACTACCTTTTTTACACGGTCATTTAGTTATTACTCTTCTAAGCACTATAATGCTGTACCAAATGAGTTTTAAAGTTATAGCCATCAACGTTTTAAAAAAATCTATATAATCTTTTATTTCACAACAAATACTGAGATGTTTCAATATTATTTTTTATTTTTACTTATTTCTCTTGTACCTAACTTAATTAACTAATATGATAATATGCTTATACATTTTAGTTTGAGTATCTGATGTTGTTTAATTTAGATTTATTTACTGTTCTTATTAATGTTCTATTATTGCTTTTAATTATTCTGTGTGTTTTGTGACAAACTATTATTATGTAAATTTATATTTTATATAACTAGGATAAGTAGAACAGGGCGATCTGGACTTCGCCGAGTATAAAAATAAAGGCCTTATTATTATTGTTAGTATTATTATTTCAGAAAATGGCTCCTTTAAATACGCTTTAGATTTTTTCGTGTAAAAAAAGTGTGACTTAGGACAAGTTGTATAAAGATGGGTCAGTTTTGAAATCGGTTTACCACAATTGTATCCAAAGGGTTAAACCTGGTTCAAAGTATGACGTAGGACCAGTTGTATAAAAGTGGGTCAGTTTTGAAATCGGTTTACCACAATTGTATCCAAAGGGTTAATCCTGATTCAAAGGTGACTCACCTTTATACAACTAGTCCTAAAATATTTCAATGAATTTTTGTTTCTTACTGTGTGACAGTTATGTTTAGAATAGTTATTTACGTAACAAGACCGGAAAATGATTCTTTACAGACACTGTGTTGCGTACTATATATTTTCTGCAACCGTTCTTGCTAGTCTCAAAAAACTTTTCAAATTTTAAAAAAAATTCAACTAACAAATGAGATATTTACTTTTAAAGACAACTGGATTAATACTTTTAAATTGTTTTCATATATTTTTCGCCTAGCATATACGAAAATGAATCATATTAACCCTAAAAATATGACCGAAAGTAATGTTTATCGTCGCTTGGGGCGCTAAACTCATAACAACACGATTTTGTAGTTTTTCATAATCTAGACACCTTTAATTATTGTCATTTGCATACTTTGACGTTTCACATAATTTAATTTAAAAAAGTGTAAAATAACAATAAGTTGTGAACAATTGTAATTTTGTGATTAAGTGAAAATGAATAGTAACTCAGACAGTGATGAAGAATTTACGAATACTTCACCAGACTTGCAAGAGGAAGCTAGCAAAGTTTCTCTGAATTTGTTACCTAGACAGTCATGACAATGGTACCAAAAGTACTATGAATTATTCAATAACTGGAAAAAGAATAAAAAAGCAAAAAACTTAACAGAAAATGTACCACTTGTTCATCTATCTGAAAGATCAAAGATTGTAAATGCAGGTACACTATGATCTGAATTTTCAATGTTGAAAAGCACTTTTAAAGTCAAGGAAAATATTAATTTAGATAATTTTCATAATGTTTGAGCATTTTTTAAACAAAATTCTGTAAATTACCTGCCCAAAAAACTTTGACTCAAGAACAATGCATTGAATTTTTTAAGGAAGCAGATGATTCGGAATATCTTATGATCAAGGTAAGCAAATAAATTAAGATGAATTAATTATGTTTTTTTATTAGCATTGCATTGTAGGTTTCTCTTATTATGGGACTATACGGAGCTTGTCGTCGAAATAAATTGTTGAATATGAAACTTGACCACATAGATAATAGAGGAGACATATTGATTGTTACAGTTCCAGAAACAAAACATAATATTACAAGAACGTTTACAGTCACAAACAAAACAGTTGATGGATTGAATCTACTTACAATATACAACAAATATATTTCCCTTAGACCTACCCACACTCATCATAATCGCCTATTCATTTATTACAAGAACAATAAATGCAAAGTGCAACCGATCGGAAAAAAATATAGTTAGCAAAATTCCAAGCAAATCAGCCACTTTTTTTAAACTGCCTGAACCTACATACACAGGGCATTGCTTGCGCTGTAGTTCTGCAACCCTACTAGTAACTGGGACTGATTTGCTAACACTTAAAAAACATGAAGGTTGGCGATCTTCTACAGTTGCAGAAGGATATATCGATGACTACTTATCAAATAAGATTGACATATCACATAAAATCCTGACAAACCAAAAACTACAGTCTAGTACTAGAGAAAATAGCACAACTGAAGTGTTTAATATTTCCGGCCAAATAAATAAAATGCCAGTTAATCTGGACAATTAAAATGAACCATCAACTTCATCTATAGAGATGTCACCATGCTACTAGCACTTCAAACACTATCCATAATTGTGCTCAAGGGATAATTAACATTAATTACTATAATAAATAAATTCGCAAATTGGTACTACTTAAGTTTCTTATTAAATTCTGTTTGTTTTTATAAAATTAAAGATTTTTGTTTGGTTTTATTTAATGCTAGGCGAAAAACAGTTGTGTGTCACACATGCAGAAAACACATTAGCAGCCCCTAGCTATCAGCTGTCCTCGCTTCGTTTCGCTCGCTCGGGCAGCTAATATCCGCGGGCTACCAATGCTCATTTTTCTGCCTTTGTGACACAACATACTAAATTGTTAACCAAAAGTGACAGAAGGAATCGGAAAAGACTTTTCCGATCCCTTATGTCACTTTACCGGGCTAGACCAGCAAATGTATATTTTCCACTAAAGAAATTGACCGAAAACAATTAACTTTCTGGAAGGTTGCAGAAAAATATATTTTCCTAATATATATACTTTTGTTTCTTTATAAAAGAAATCGGAGTGGTAAGTTATACATTTGTTAAACATGATTTTAAAAAGTTGTAACATTTCTAATTTTTGTAGAATAGTACGAGGGATTCCACTCCATTCAAAAATGCCATGGGGTAATCGTGATTACTGACGCAAAATATAACATTTTAAGGTGAGTTACATCCAAAATTTGTTTGTAATATTTAAACGTATATAGACACTTCTTAAGGTATTTGTTACATTATTTATGTGTGTCCCATTTTAAATATTGGTATATAGTTATTCCTATTTTGCATTTTCGATCTTATTTCGTCTAGTTTACCATGCACGATTGTCTTTCTTTTGGATTTTTTTAAGTTGGTATCGTAGTTTTGTAATAAGATATTCAGCCTTATTCCGGTGATCATCAGTTATTTTCCGATATCTCAAAACAACTAATATTGTTTATTGAAAATAATCGATTTTAATAAGTTGTCGTATACTGGTGATCATATTGATATGGGAATGACATTTTTAGACAGTCGGTTTATGAATATTATGAAACTAGTTGACCAAGCTCACCAACCATCATTAATCTTCAAAAAATTACTAGAAAACGAAAAAAGTTAGGGTACTGTGCAAGCTGTTGAAACACTTGGCAATCTTGCAGCATTCAATAATATAACCTGAAAATTGTGGTGTACTGCTAGGGTCTGATTTTAACTTTATGATTTTAATACCGCATTATCTATACTCTATACATCATCTAAATTTTCTGCAAAGTGATCCATAATTTTCATATTTGTTTATGTTTTATTGAGTGTTACATCAACGCCTTGGCAGTTTAAAATTATAAAATACTATTCAATGAGTTCGGTGGTTACATTGCTTATTTGATTTTAGATTGAAAATTCAAAAAGAATATTATACCTAACTTTTTATTCTGTGATTAAGTTCTCTATCTCTACAAATATTGTACAGTGGTACACGCAAAAGAAAATAACTTCCAAAACGCAATTCAATATTAAAATATTTAGAAGAAAACATTAGGTATATTATTATTTATCCAGAAAACTAGTTAGATGGGTTACGGAAAAATTTATAAATTATTAAGCAATTTTATGGGATTGGGGATATCCCTTAACTTCTTTTTTCTATTATGCTCAATCTAAAAAGTTCTATTTGCAAAAATGTTCTATTCTTATTGCAGACCTATGAATATGTTTTTTTACCTTCCCTCATCATTAAAAGAGCATTCATTAAAAAAATTAACACCAAATTAGCCGTAATTATTTTAATTAAAGAAATTTCGAAAAACTAAAGTTTTAAATAGTTCCTTCGATCACTCTGTTAAATTTCCAATATCTTGTAGATAAAACTGAATAATATTGTTCACCAGAATAGCAATTATTAGTTAATTTACAAGGTCATAAATTATTGAAGAATGTTGGTTAACAATTAATATTTAAAATTACTAATGTACACCAGAATCCTAAAGCTCCATATGTATTAGATATTTTTCAATAACCAGTAACTAATTGTAACGAAATTGCAAGCTATTTCATTCCAATTTGTTGTATTCCACGATGAATTCAGTTTCTGCTAGTCTAGCCCAGATGGCGCCACTGATTTCTACTGGAACAGTTGATTTTACAGATGTTTGGCATTAAATATCTATCTATCTTTATTGCTCATACTCTACTCTCAAATGTCTGTCTCTTTCCAAACGATAATCGAGTTTAGGTAGCAGAATACTACGATGCTACTTTCTTCTTACTAGGGCAGCCAGAGACAGTGGTTGTCTCTAGTGCCGCGTTCTGATGGAAACCATCTCTAGTTCTGCGGTCTGGTAAGATTTATATGTTTTCTGGTATTATCTTGTGATTTTATTCTCATCATTATTTAAAAAGTTGCTATATTGATTTGAAGTACCTTTGAGGTAATTTTCATAATAATATTGTACCGTAATTATCTTAATTTACGCCTTGGGCGAATTTGCTTTTCGGTGATCAGTTCACCTTGGTTGTTCTTTGGAACAGCCATCATTGATATTGATTAGTATCAATTTATCGTGCCTTGCTGGCAATTTATCTAATATCACTTTGATATTGTAATAATTTCGTGTGTTAATTTAAACTAACTTTCGGTTATTGTAAATTTTAGATTTACTCGGCAACGGATGTCGCCATTTTGTATCGTAGTTGTTTTATGTCTTTGCCTGTTGATGTTTTAGGTCACTTAGCTACGTTGGTAGCACTCTGAAAGTGATGACTGGTGACATTTGGAGATTGGTACACCTAGGTGGCCCAAACCTATTTGTTTATAACCTGTGAAAATTGTGAAAATTATCTAATTGGGTGCATTTGTTTTGTGGTGGATTATTTTATACCAGTGCATATATTTATCAACCAGATCTCAGAAACGTAAGGTTTTTCTAAATTTAAAATATCGACTGTTTACTTAAACGTTTACTTAGTATTTAATCATGAACGCTGCTCTAGTGGAACTTTGCCTAGTTCTCTGGCAAAGATACCTGCCTAGTTATCTGGCACTTGATTAACTTTTAATTATCTAACGTAAACATATAGTCAAGTATATATATTTATTTAACTTTATCTGCAATTCATTAGAACCTCTCTCCGAGGAACTAATAAATGATTTAATTTACCGTTACCTTTAAGTTGAAAACTATCATATTGTTTTATATTTAGCAAATATTTATTTACGTTATCTTTCTAGTTGTCTGTCTGTATACAGACATTCTAAATTCTATTTTCTTGAAGATTAACTTCTTTTAGTAAAAGAATATCTTAACATTTAGTGAATACCTATTTCACTTGTTTATTATCGTAGCTACACCTAGTTTATTTGTTGGACTAGTATTTTTTCTATTTAACGTCACTTTTATTGATACTTAAGTTAGTTGAAGTCTTCAACTTCCTAAAATATTGTAGGACACCGATCCTAGTTTGTTTAGTTTGCAATTTACTCTGTAAATTTGTGTTAACTCATATTTTGTCTACGTAGCTGGACAATTCAACGTCACAGCTTTTAACTTTGTTTTGCCTATAATACTGATCTCATAAAACTCTCCCCTTTTTATGTAAATACCTGGACCAAGAGAAGAGGATAACTGGTGGATCGAACTGATCATTATATACAGGATGGAGCAGAACAACGATATTTTACACAACTGGCATTTTTTCTCAAGGGTAACTGCAGTACTGACAGTGGCGAGTCAAATTGACACCGAACCCATTAAGAGTTTAGCCGTTTGTGGATTCTTCACTGGACTAACCCCTTAGAAGTTAAGTAAGATCTTCGTCCCCAGTGAAAGTTTTATTTGGTCAGAAGAAATTTGTGAGAGATCAGTAATTCTAATTTTTTTTGTATTCTTTTAATAACGTCACATTTTTTTTCTCTTTCACATAATTTTTTTTGCTTGTAAATAATTGTACATATACCTACTTGTTTTGATTATACTTTTTAGAAAATAATATCTTTTTATTCAACTTCCTTACCAACCGAATTCAAGTTTTAACGTTATCTTTACCTTTTAAAGTAAAATTTTAATTATTTGGTACTTGCAAAAGTCCTGGCGCCCAGCCTAGATTTTGGTGATAACTCAAATCAATCTAAGCCCTTATTCACGACCTGCTCACTGAGCTACCGGTTCATAAGTACAACCCCCAGCTTATTGTGTTATACCAACAATTGGACGGGGGGGTGTTGCAACTAATAACCATCAGAATAAGGCTGATTAGCAGAATCGTATCCTCAAAATTTTTTTTGTGATTAAACCAATCAAATTGCCAAAAGCAGTTTATATTTTATGTTTTATATCAGCCCAATGGAACACATTAGTTGTGACATCAGATAATTAATAATGATTATGTAACCTACGTGAAAGAGTCATGGCACACTGGCTGTCTATATGTAACACTGGAACTTGACCCTTATGCTGATGAGCATAAAGGTGTCATTTTTGACAGTTACAACACATCATATAATTTTATTTTTTTCTCCCTGGAAAGAAATATTAGGTCGTATGAAATATTTTGATGTAGGTTATTAATGACATGAAAAAGTAAAAAAAAAATTACGAAATCAGGGGAGTATAGAAGATTCTAAAAGTTAATCAACAAAATGGCCATGTCGAGTTTTGCACCTAAACCTTGAATATTTGTAAAGCAAATGCCAATATATATTGAAAATAAGATTTATTTTTTTACTTTTATCCTCACAATTGTTATCTTTCTCTACAGTTACTTGTCCTCTCTCTAAAAAATGTTGGAAAATATTTTTAAAAAAGACTAGGACATTTTACTATTTCCAGTTTTTTCCATTATATTTTTCTAAAAGCTTCGCGTTCTTATCTTTGTTAATAAGTACTCCAATTTCGAGGAGCTTTGGGCTCATTTGAGAATTTTTTTTTGATTTGCATAATCTTTTGAAAGTACATAAGACATTTCTATGAAATTCTCTTACAAGTGGTGCACCGTTTTTAAAATAATAAAATAATAACATTATTATTATTGGTACACAAACATATCGGAGCACATTAATCAACTGTCAAAATATCACAGGAGGTCTGTGGAAAATTATTAACTTAAGCTGAGTCAGCTATTATGCAATGTTGAGCTCTTATTGATGCATCGGAAATGTCTGTCTTTGCACCTAATTGTAAGACATGAAAGGTTTTTGCATCAGAGGCGATATTTTAGATTCAAATAACATTGGATTTGTCGAGATTTGCTAGATAAATTCACTATGGATCTGCTTGCATTCTTAATTTTTTGATACATTAAACTCATTTTTGAAAAAACTGTCGGGTTTTGCATCTAGGCGATTGATATAGAATTATAGCGCATTACAGAAACTTTATCTTTATTATTATTAACACAATTTCTATAGTGCACCGTATTGTATAAATTCTAAAAAATTTTCTGCATAATGGATGGTAAGTAAGTTCTTAAATATTTCTTTCAAGAGAGAAAAAAAAGTTCTGTGCTGCATTCTGTCAAAAATGTCGCCTTTATGTTCATGGGTATAAGGGTAAAGTTACAGCGTTACATATAGACCATAATGTGTTACGACTCTTTTACATAGTTTGCATAATTATGTGAGGTCACACTAATTAGGTTCATTGTTTCCTTTATAAAAAATCGCTGTGTCGTCGAAAACACTTATTATTGTGCCAGCAGTATCCCTTGTTGGTAGGTTAAATATACTGTAAAAAGTTTGGGACCTAACACTGTGCCTTACGATAGCCCACATTGTACAGGGTGGACAAATTTCGATGTTTGTATAGGGTAACTCGGTAACTGTAAGAGATACAAAAAACTGAAAGAAACATTCTCGATCTCTTTTTTTTTGAGACAAATTCACTGGCGGAAACAAAAATTTGCTATCGTCTTTTGTTTTCGAGTTATAAACTAAAGTTCGATTTTTCAATTTTTAAACATAATGCTTTTAGACAAGATATTGACATATTAAGTCAATATCTTGGTTGTTTGTGTTCCGTTCAAAAACGTCACTGTCCGGAATATAATGATAAATAAACAATAACCTCCAAATATCTATCTGGTTCCCAATTGTTTATAATAGAGTATTTTTAGTAGGTGAAGAATTTCTGTTTAACCTTTGGTTGATCTCATATTTATTAAGGAATTATTATGTTTACCATCTATGTTAATAGTATCTTGTACATATTTACGTTATCCAATATTGTTGTTTATTATTTAAGTACTTTTATTGTAATAACAGTCCCCAAAGTTAACGCTTTCACACTGAAACAAAATATAATTAGAAATATGTGTCAAATAAAATATGCAATCATTTATTACTTTATTAGATAAATATTCAATATTTACGTCGATATTAATTAAATCGCATCGCAACAAGTGGGGAACAGCTGTTTCATAGTTTTCCTTTCAGAAGGGTTGCGCCTGCCTTTGGTTGGTTTGACCGTCGGCTACTATTGTTAAAGTTTTCTGTCTCATAAACTTCCCTGCTGCCTACCAGTAGGGAGATAACTTATCATACCGCTTATAGATGGCGTTACGATCTGCTTTTGGGAATAATTAATTTAAATCTCATTGTGTAATTCATGTGTTATTTGGTACTATTAAACCATTCTTATAGCAGAATTTAATCATTAAATATTATTTGTGATATATTATGAATTTATTTTAGTTACTTTCATATCTTATTTTATAAAGTTTGATTTTTTTTATATCAAACTAGTTTACCTCCTTGACAGAGACAGGATGGTATGCCATATTAATAATCAACTTTGTACCGGCAACACCTATTGGCAGACAATCGATAACATCAATCAGTAACAATTTTTGAAATGTTATCTTAATATACTAGTGTAGTGAATAATCATCAGGTATTAATAACAGTTATAAATGATTTATTTTTCTTGTAAATTCTCTTCAAGATGTATATTTTTAAGGAAAAGTTAATAATTAATTTTTCTAATTTTTTTTGTGAAAATGTGACACATGTTCTAATAATATGTTTCTATTTATTACTTTCTTAAATACATAGTCTGAAGCCGGCAAATTCATCAGGAACTTTAAAACCCATCATTAACAAACAAAAATTCCAGAATTAACATCAAACACATCATTAACTTACAAATTCATCATTCGTCTACAAATTCATAATTATCTTGCATAATTACATAAGCTGTTATCTAAGCAATTTCAAAAATTGCATAATAGTAGGACTCTTTTGTGAATTTATATTTCACACTCTTCTAATTTCATTTGGATATTAATATTTGCAAGGTGGCAAATTAAAAAGTCACGATTCTTGGATCCAGAAGATTACTTCCGTAGATGTTTTATATGGATGACCAGAATTCATCTGTAACTGCAACGTGATATGCGCTCCACAATTTTGACCAACGATTCATTTCATCGGTAGACTATGTATTAAGAAACTAGGTGTCCATACCAGACGAGAAAACGTTAGCTTCAGGACTCACGCCACCATTTCCATACCAGGTCAGCCTTCGCTGGAGTGTGGCAAGTTATTTTCTTTTTGATTGTGTTCGGTGAACGAGTTTCACCCACTCGTAATAAATTCTTTTATATATATTTGTTGGTAATTCTAGATTACTATTTTTTCCCATATTTTGTTGTTGATTTAATAAATACTTAATTTTATTAATTAAATTTTTTTATTCTATCTCTACCTTAGACAGAAATTCTGTAGGTTCTGAGTTGGAGGGATGAAAAAGTAATCACTGGTAGAACTGCAGATGGCGCACTTAATATAAAAATATATTTTTTTTATATTACTTATTCATGCTCGCCTACTACTTGTTGATAAAATTATTTGAAGTGGATAATAGTGAATCAAGGTCCCAAGGAACAAGAAACGCATGGCCCTTACCTCCCAAAAACCCAGCTAGCCGCAGGCACAGGAAATTTCCTTGTCAATAAGAATAGTTCTTATTGACAGGTAAAGTGAAGGCTTTTCCATAAATACCTGATTTGGTTTCCTCTTGTATTAAGAGTCATCCTAATACAGGGCGAAACTAAAATCACGGTACCACGGGGGCACCCGCGGTAACATTTGTACAGTTATGAAAATAGAACTTTCACATAAATGAGTCACTTTTAATACAGTGGCGTCCAGAAAATTAATAAAAAGTGCAATTTCGGGTTATGTCATAAAGTTGTATTTTTTAAAATGGGAATCATAGTTGGCTATGGTTTAGTTAAAAAGGAAATTTTTTTTCTATTTCAAACTATATATCACATGTAGGGTTGCTTTTGATGTGTAAGTATTTAATAGCGAAAATAATTTTTAGAACATTTTTGTGTTTTTTATATTTATTCCAAGTAGGCGTGTGTCATCTATGACAGTGTTTATCCGTTTGTCAGTAAAATGCATATTAATATTTTTTCCGGCATAATTACACCACATTTAATCATAAAAGTGAAGATGTCTTACGAAAATTACGAGAAATGTGATATGCTAGAATGCTTTATTCAAAGTAATAACAATTGTGATATTGCATGCGAAATATATTTCAATCGCCATCCAGAAAGAAGATAACCTAATAAAGATATTTATAAGAGGTTAAATGAAAATCTCATTACTTGTGGGTCCTTCAACAAGGCAAGACCAACAAATCTGATATTTATATCTAATTTTATAATACATTACAATTAGAAAATAAAAATTCAAATTAAACTACATAAATTACACCTCTTCATAACACTCTGAATTGCATTATAAATATGAAGATTTGAAATGGAATTCATACAGTCTATGAAATTTTGTCTGAGTTCATTTATGTCGGTACTGGTTTTTCTTGTATAATTTGTCTTTAATGTGGCCCCAAAAGAAAAAATCCAGTGGTGTCAAGTCAGGTGATCGTGGTGGCCACCTCACTGGTCCATTACTTTCCATCCAGTTATTTCCAAAATTGGTATTTAATAATTCTGAAAAAATTTCCTTTTTAACTAAACCATAGCATATAAAAAATACAACTTTATGCCATAACTCGAAATTGCACCTTTGTTTTCTAATTTTCTCGACGCCACTGTATTATACAGAAAATAGTGCCGAAGAATGTAAAAGTTGTTTTTTTCGTAACTTTACAACCAACCAAGATATTGACATTTGTCTAAATGTCGAAAAATCGAGCTTTTGTTTATAACTCGAAATCAGAAGACGATGGCAAATTTTTGTTTTCGCCAGTGAATTTATCTCAAAAAAAAGAGATTCAAAATGAGTCTCCCATTTTTTTGTATCTCTTACAGTTACTGAGTTTTCCTATACAAACTTCGAAATTTGCCGACCCTACACAGCTCCTCCCTTACTGAATATCGAATTAATACTGACTGTCTGTTCTTAATGTGTTAGTGCAGTAAATTGGAGTAAAAAAATGAGGTCCGTAGGTGTTTGTAAAAGCCAGTTGATTTTAATTTGACTGGGCAATTTTATTTATTTTATGTAGGATTCTTTCCTTTGAGGCGTCATTACATTAATTAATATATATTATTGATGATAAAATCAAACCAAACAAAATAACGAGTTGTTTACGGAAAAGCTATCTGTAAATAATAAATCATGTTTCCATTTCCTTTATGATTATTTTATGAATAGTGTTCATTAATTTCTTTGACGTTGCCTAAATAATTTAATTCAATATTGGCAATTAAAGGTGGGAGCCAATAACAGTTCTTAATTATTAAAGCTGCAACTTGGTCTAGAAAACCAGTTTAAAATGCCTCATTATTTTCTGGTTTAATTGATTTAAATCGAGTCAATGGATGATAAAACATTGGTTTATTTCAGTCTGCAGTTTCCAATGACGTTAAAACAAACTATTGCATCCGCACGTTGTTAAAATAACGGTACTTGTCCAACTTTCAGTATTTATTTTCCATTGTGCATATACCGGGTGTAATTGAAACCAATTCCACCTTTAATTTTCTATATCTACTTATTATAGATCTAATAGCCACAATATATGTACGATTAGGGTTTCTCTCACAGTAAAAGTTGCAAACTGATTCAGTTTGTATCTACTGTGCGAGGATGCATCTAAAGCCAGCAGTTGGAATTGATCGCGCGTAGTTATGCATATTCGTGCGAACCACACACAGCACACGAATACGGTTGTGAAGCGGCGCGGCGTTGACATTATGCTAGTTCACTAGAACCAGTAAACTAGCGCCAATCGACTAGCACGTTACAAACATGATGTAAACTGTCACTAGCGCTAGTATTGTGCTTATTCTACTAGCGCTAGTAAAGTTGAATGCATTTGCACTTTTATATACCAATCGAGGGATTGAAAATGGCGCCAACGAACAGATGGAGTTAAAAAGATACTGTTAAATTCGTGAGTTTTTATAAAGAATGTGAATTATTGTGGAATTTTCGAGATGAAAATTATAAAAATCGAGATAAGCGAAAGAGTGCATTTGATCACATACAACGCGAAATGAACATGGAAGATTTGACAGTGGAAATGATAAAGAAAGAAATTAAATCTGTCAAGGACACTTATAATTTGGAAAAAAATAAAATCAAAAAGCATAATAAATCCGGGACATCGCCAGATGCATTATATAAGCCACGACTTATTTGGTTTAACGAAGCAGCTACGTTCCTGGACTACTGTTCTGGTAGAGACTCTTCTAACAATATGGTAAGAAAAATATTTATGAGTGTCATGGTGAAATATAATAAGAAAATGCTTATTACAGGGTTCAACAGAAGTGCATTTGGATGAGTCTTCCGAAGATCTAGGAGAATATAGTGAGCCTAGTCAGGGAATATCTATACAAGCACCTTTACAAACAGCATCTAATATAGCACGAAATAAACAAAATCCTAAAAAGGAAGAAAAATACTGCTCCATTAGATCATATTTCAACAGCCATGGAGAAATTAGAAGAATTAAAAAAGAGTTCAATAGAAAAAGATGAATTTGATTACTTCGCCATGAATATTGCGCATCAATTACGTACGTCATCTCTTGAAAGGGCCTTAAAATGCCAATCAATGTTTCAAGATATATTAATGCGGGAGCGTATCGACTACGAACGAGAAAAATCCTGGTCTTCCCGCTCATCAAATACCTCGTTGCCTTACATTTCACCTATGTCACCTTTACAATCACCAGTAAATGAATGTATACAGCAAGAGCCTTACCTTATTAGCCAGCCAGATTCCAATTCAACAGAATGGACAACCAATCAATCCAGCAATAATTCAGCTGGATCTGGTGCAAATAAT
The DNA here is from genome assembly GCA_029963845.1 of Rhamnusium bicolor. Lineage (NCBI taxonomy): Eukaryota > Metazoa > Arthropoda > Insecta > Coleoptera > Cerambycidae > Rhamnusium > Rhamnusium bicolor. Next base: position 442,361 of record JANEYF010001749.1, read on the forward strand.
AGTGATGATATTTTGTCCCAAGCAATTGGAAGTATTCTTACAAATACTCATTGTTAGTATTTAAGATTTTAGAAATTATTAGATACGTAAGAAATTTGGAAATAATAAGAAATTGTAGTTTGATTATTTTTTTATTAAGAATTACACATAATTAGTTTTAACTTTCAGGATTGTGAATACATTATTTGATAAAAATAAACTTTTAGTATATAAATGAAAAACGTCCCACATCATTTGATTTAATTTTTTTACAAATTTAAATTATGTTCCATTGCCAGTCAACCGCGCCAGTTCCCATAAAATATTCGGCATATTTGTAACGGAGGGTACCTGCTTCTTTAGAGTGGTTATGGATACCCCACGAACGCCCCCCAATAAACCCATGATTACTTAGTACATCCCTTCTCCATGACCCAGGTGTTATAATACGAGTATCAACATCTTCGTGGTCAGTAGTGCCTGGAGGCATATACTGATTTGCCGAAGTCCTCCGCAACCAGTTGTATAAAGCACATGTTGCTTTTACGATATTATCTACTTTATCGGGACATACTCCAATACTCCGTAAAAATGTTCTAAACCTAGATGCCAGAATACCGAAGGCATTTTCAACTATTCGCCGTGCCCTCGAAAGGCGATAATTAAACTCTCTGTCACTTTGGAACATGCCATGTCTTGAATAAGGTTTCATTAAATACATTTTTAGTAGAAAGGTATCATCCCCAACAATGACACCCCAATCTGGAAAGCACAGGCTGTTATCTTCTATGACTGCCTTCAAACGCGATGCGCCAAAAATACTCGTATCATTCATTCTTCCATATGATCCAATGTCAATATATATAAATTCATAGTTACTATCAACCATGGTAAATAACACCGTACTGAAGTAGCCTTTGTAATTGTAGAATTCACTTCCGCTGTTTGCGGGGCAGTTTATATGAATATGTTTTCCATCTATCGCTCCGCAATATCCCGGAAAATTCCACCTTGACCTAAACCCATTAGAGATTGTTTGCCAGTTTTGTTCAGAATCAGGAATCTCTATATAATCATGTAGAACTTTGTATATGGCTCGTAAAACGGGCACCAGAAATTTAGAAATTGTGCTCTTTGGTATCCTGTACATATATTCAAGGGTGCTGAATGAGTCACCAGTAGCTAAGTATCGTAATGTAATTTGAAGTTTTATTTCAGATGACAATGCTTCCCTGAAACAGGTGTCATGTTTTTTATTAAAGGTGGCCACAAGTACCAAGAGCTCTGAAAAATTTTCAGGGCTCAGCCGTAAGTGATTCATGTAAGTTTGTGGGTCTGCGAATTTAACTTCTTTCAATAAATTATGGCACACACCAAATTTTGCGCGTCGTTTGATCCATTCTCGAGTCCAACATCTTCTCGGACGACGACGTTTTTTCTTCAGGGATATACATTTTACTTCTTCCTGTAGCATTGCAGCTACTATTTCAATTCCTTTGGCAACCACACTAATTTTCACGACTGAACTGTTTTATTAATTTACTGGTACCAATATGTAAACAGTTTCGCAAAAGCTAGTCGACTAGCGAGTTGACTAGTGCTAGTTAACTCGCATAATATCAACGCCCCTTGAGAGAACCCTAAGGTGGCGGTTACAGTGGAGAAGAATTCGTACGGTTACAGTGCTTATGCCTATTTGGTACGCATTCTCAAAAAGCTGTATGGTTGTTTTGATGTGAACAAAATATTTAGTTCTTTAGTCAGTAAATCGTACGAATGCAAAGAGGTAGATATTGAAAATTTAATTACACTCGTTAAAAAAAAGCGGTCTTTATGGGATCAAAATTGCAAGCTACTATAATAGGGAAAAAAAATTATGGAGGAAAGTGGCGGAGAAAATGAAAGTAACAGGTAAGTAATTCTTAAATATATTTACATTTTTTATTAGGCATGTTATATTTTGAGAGTATAAAATTATTTATTTTTCAATTTAAAGTAAATATATTTCTCAAGTTATTATTAGCTATAATAATTAATACGTAGCTGGATCCATTGCATTTCAGCACAAACTGAGACCTATGTACTCATCTCTACTACTTCTTCGCATCAATATAACTACTCTGTTCGTACGTATTCGTATGAAAACATTTCTTAAATATTCGTACGAATTCTTATCCACTGTAATCGCCGCCTAAGGTGTAAACTTCGCTGGAGAGTAGAGAAACTAACTACACCTTTTATTTTAATGGAAAATTCATATTCGACTAAATTAGCTAACAAATTTGGTTAGCTTGTAAAATAGCCAGTTCATAATCATAAACTAGCCAATATTTTTTGGTTAGTTTATAAACTAATTCATTTTGACAGGCTAAGATGGAAATTTTCGTTCTAGTAATTTAATATAAGCACTGTTTTGGCTAGTATGTAAATAAACCATTTTCGTTGATTAATTTGACAGAATTAGGCTATGTTGTTTTCTTTCTATTTGTACTATTGTTTAGTGCTCTCTGTAGTGATAACTTGATAAAATTAGATCAAAAATGGAACACCGACACAAATTTAAGGAAACTATGGAACAACTGTAGTATCTCTATGGGGAACACATGCAATAGTAAATGCCATAAGAGCGAATCTTGTTGCAATAAACAAATTATTTTTTCAGTTGTTAGAATCATTTTATTTCGATTTTATGTATGCCGTATGCACGCTGATGCGATTTAAAAGACGTGAATCTGCAGAAATTTTCATTTTTCGAGAAAATACTATTCTACATAAAAATTGTTACTTTCCTAAAATATACGATTAACGTTGAGAAATTTTAAGTTTATTACACAGGGTGTTCTCAAATTACAGGAACTTGAAATTTACATAAGAGTAAATTGGCCTTTAATTTTGTAACAAAATGTTAAACAAAAAAGTTGTTTAAAATTTTATAACGTCAAAATCCAAAATTCCAACTGAATATTGAATTGCTTATGAGGTAAGAGAATTTTTAGTAAATACCGTTAGTCAGTTTGTGCCACTTTTTTTGGGTAATTGTATGTAAGTATCAGATAAACAATTCTGAATTTATAAAATACCTAAAAATGAAATGGTACCTTATAGGAAGGTATGTTTCAAAAACATGCGTTTATAACTCGTAATTCACCAACACATTCAAAAAAAATTTCGGATTTTGATTGGATATACAATTTTAAACACTTTTTCATTTGACATTTTATTCCAAAATTAAAGATAAGATCAGTACTCTTAAGCGAATTTCGAGTTTTTACAATTTTTGAGTACCCTGTGTAATAAACTTAAAATTTCTCAACGTGAATCGTATATTTTAGGAAAGTAACAATTTTTATGTAGAATAGCTTTTTCTCGAAGAATTGAATATTTTGCAATTTCACCTCTTGCAATTTCCCCATCCGCAGATACACTGTATATCTTCTAGAAAATACACTTGTAAATGTGTATGTAAAATATATATTTTATTCACTGTTGCTTCATTACCATTATCATCTAGAAACAAGGCCACAGTGTTGCGGCGCGACGTCACAACTTCTAGTCCAGCCGAGCCGGCATAATTTGGCGTGAGTACTGTAAAAACGAATAGTAAACAGCGCTAAATTATTTTTACAGTTTAGTAAGAGGTTTCTGTAAAAACGATGTTGTCAGTTGAGAACTGAGCCCTTAAATTGCACCTCATTAGTTTTTTTTTGCGCATATTAAATTATTGTTAAAATGATTATATGAATAATTTTTAGATTTAAATGTCAAAGAAATAAATCAGAAAATTTATACGATATAATTAGCACATTTTAATGGAAAATTTTAAACACAGTATATCAGGCAATAAGTTAGTAAATAAGGGTTTTTTATATTAGGGTTAACGAATAAGAATTACAGTTTAAAAACATTAAAGACTGAGAAGATTGATGTAGGTCTAAATAGTCATCACGTAAAATTGCCCTGACTATTGTTAAATTTCAAAAATTCCGTTGTTTATTAAATTTAATTTAAAGCTTTCTTGTACATGTAGTATTAAAGTGGCTTAAATTTGAAAAATTGTAACCTGACTAAAATATGGTTTGAAAAATTTGAAACTGTTTTTTGATATTAACAAAGTAAAATGTGTTTTATTATAGTTTAATGATTAATTATCAGTTATTACCAAGTAACGGCTTATACAATTTAATTTTTAGAAAATATGTACCTACGTGCATTTATTTTATTTATATTTATCTACCAAATATTTTTACTAACTACTACTTTAACTACAAAAATTTTACTACTACCAAAATATTGAATTGCAAAACTTTAATTTTATCTCTTAATGTATTAAATTTTCGGCACAACAGTTTTTAAGTAAAGTATTTGTGGTGCAAGTTAATATAGTAATTTGCAATATGTTCCCGGCTATGAATTTCGCAATCACTAAAATTAATTTTTACTGAAATAATTTAAAACCAAATGAGTGATAAAACCTCCCTTATGATTAATCAAAAATTTCTCCTCATGGCCTTGGAATAATTTATTAAAGATAATGTAAATAGATTAGACGATGAGACCATTTCTATTACTTTATAATGAGACTATAATTATTATTATAAATTATGACAACGGCATAAGTTATACCTGGTCCTGGAACATATGTTAATTTAAATATTGTGTTTTTATCTCTATCATGAATATTATACCTATTTTCCGAAACTAGTAATGTGTTTAGAATGCTTAAAAATTCTTCGTAATTTTTATAGCTGATAGAATTTTGGAGACATAAATATTATTTTTCTCTTTCCTGAAGGACTTGAACAAATTCAGCTTATTCAATTACCCGAAGTTTAGCATCCTTACTTTGATGAATAGAAAAAGGTCTTGAAATATATTCTGGACAATCAGAAAATTTAGTAAGTGACGGCAAGGGAGGGCACACTACTTTTACGGTTATAACTGCTAACATGACCTGTTCGGGAATCTTGTTCAGATTTCTGTAACGAATTGCTTTAATAAAATGAAGCTCACATAGTTACACTATTTTTCTTAGAATAGCTGAAATCCATTTTTAATTTCTTATACCTAATATAAGGAGGTATGGTAATCGTTTCGTATAGTTTTTGACGTCGAGATTTTGATTGATATATACGTTTTGAATCCTCCTGAATTCATTCTGGCTATTTTCCGAATGATGTCTGTCGATGCATGTATGTGGATGTGTGTGTGTGTATATGTGTATCCGCGATAACTCAAATAATACTAATGGGAGACTTCCCAAATTTGGCAGTTAAGATTGTCAACAACATTTTAGGTGACACATTAAATTTGGTGAATGTGGTCGCACCAGAGGAGATATAATGAATAATAGAAAAAAGGTACAATTTCGAGGAAAAAAATACAAAATTTTACTGCATTTCTGGAAGAATCTCGACGAATTATAATGAAAAAACATAACTTTATGGAAAAATCTATCTGCATGGTTGTAGTATCGCAATAGCAGCCAACAAAATATATTTCCCAAGTACTTATAATGTAAACTGATGTAAACTGAAAATTTTTACATATTTGAGCTCATGAAATGGGATTAGGATAAATTTAACAGTTTGACATTTGAAATATATAATTTAGTTACAAAAATGTCAATGTCAATAAGAAGAAATTATTAAAATATATGACATGAATAATTATTATTGACAGTATCGAATGACGCTGATAAATAATTATTTAAAAATTTTAATGAAATATTTCAAGTTACGCTATTAAAATTTAATTGAGGTAAGTGAAGAATTAAATAGAATGATTTTTTTAGATCAGGATGATATATACCGGTATAAGAAAGGTATGTGATGGCCACATCAGATATTTTACACAAGCCTTCGGAAAACACACGCACTTCGGCCCAATCATATACTTTTTTTACAACCTAATACACTGCATTTATACGGTATATTTACGAACTTTTACAATGACAATTTGATTTAAAAAAAAAAGGACTAATCATAACTTGAAATCTCGGAAAAACTACTATCGAGTTTGCATTAAGATTCCACTAATAATATTTTATAGTTTATAACAATACAAAATAATTAACTGACAAATTTGGTTATAAAATTAGTTTATCTCAATTTGGGATCAGTTTTACTATCTACGTTAACCTTAGAAATTCAGTTTAACTATCTACGTTAACCTTAGAGATTATAGTCTAATCTGAAGATGAAGCACTTAGCTGTTAGCTATCCTGAGTTTCGACTAAATTTAAAATTTCAATATTTGGCCCGTATCGTGTCAAAAATATTATTCTGGATAATATGTAGTTTTATAGCCAATGAGAAACATTATTACTACAGTATAATTTAACGGTCAAACGAATTTACGTGAAATAACGTTCGATCATAATTTTGTGAAATCTTCAGCGCGAAGTTAGGTACCACTTATAATTCGACGTGCACAAATGACTTTTTACTTTTTTTAAGAGCGAATTTAAATTTTTAATACAGTTTTAATAGTAGGCGTTGTCTGATTTGTATGAAATTTGAGATATTGATTTTATTTACACATTCCAAAAGTGTATTCTCATTTTATGAGCAAATTAAATTAATGATTGTGCTCAAGATCGTATCTACAGTTTAATTATTACTGTCTTGATGTTATTCCTTGTATCTTGTCATATTGATACTAAATCAAGAAAATGTGAGTACCTAGGGGGAAATAAAACCCAGCCGAGGTTATATAAGGCATTTGATATCAAAACACAAAAACGATAAAACAAAGATTACCGCGATACATTTATGGAAAATCTGTTACTCACTAGATAATTTTTCTTGTCTTAATTAAAAAATGTTTAAGATTTTCATTTACTCTTAATGTAAACATAATCCATAATATTAATTCATATTGCTAGAAAACACGTTAAAAATATACAATAAAACAAAGTAACTAGGTATGTAATCATATTCGATGTGAATTGTCCAAAATCTAATTAAAAGTATGTATTTATAAAGCTCTCCCATGCCTCTTTGTAACAGCACATACTTCAACATATTTTGTAATAGACTTAATCGATAAACATGCGTTATATTGAATACAAATGAAGAGAACTGACATTCTGGATAAAGTATGCACAGCATTAATTTACAGGTCACCTACCATTATATGCAATAACTAATTTTCAGTAAGTATAAATCCATGGAACATCTGTTTTATTTTTAAGAAAATATGGCATGTACTATTGTTGTTTTTATTGTTTTATTATTTAAATTTAAAAAACTGATTGTGATTATTTTATTAAGCACATTTATAAGTACTTGTAATATCAAGGTATCATAGCCAGCGGCACCAGTTTCAGCTCAAGGAGCACTCAATTAATTAACTACAAATTTAATGTTGTAAAACAATATTTTACAGCGAATAATTATTACAGAGACAATGAAAATAAAAATAACAATATACATGATTGATTCATGCATAATGCACAAAACAAACCGAACATACAACAAACAGTATTTACGGATAGAACCATAATAATAATAATAATAATAATAGCCATTCTCTAATCACTCGTCAGAAGAGCGTGGCGAATTAGACAGCTCTCAGTGGCGTCCCATGTGGATACCTACATTCCGATACTTACGGCAGATGATGAAATAAGTAACACTGCTTATCTATTAGGTGTCAACGACCAAGGACAATGGCTGAGATTGCATATCAACACCCATTCGCCCGAGTAACACAGTTTCTCTGTTTTCAGATAAAGAAGATCTCCTGTGTGGGATAAACACATAAAGCGAAAAAGATTTTTCGACAACTACTGACATAATATTCGCAAACTAAAACTTTCTAAATCACCTGTAATCATAACGGCACATTTTTAAGTCAAATGTCATTATACCGCTTACTCATTCGCATACCGGGTCACCTTTCAGAGTTTCTACTTTATTTTGTACATTATGAATTATATGTAGGGACTCTTAATGACAATGAAGAATTTTCTAATATTTGAATACCGTCCAATACCACTGTATTGCTGCTTTGATTTCAAGATTTCTTAAATAGCTTTGGTCCTCGGAGACGGCTGTTGATTCACCAGGATTTAACTATAGAATGAAATCCTTTACTCGTTGGAAATATTCATGGTGGTATGGAACTGCTGCTAGCCATGTCCTCCAACGTGTTAAAATAAGTTGCGGTGGAAGTTGTATGTCAGGACAACTTAAAACTTGTAACCCGTTTAGAGGCTTTCAAACGGTGTTAGCACGCCCTCGTTGCCAGATTGTCAACATAAAACTTAGAATCGCTGTTGAAAATTTTCTATTGATGATAACGAAAAATGAAAACAAATAATTCGTCTTAAATACCACACGGATTTAATATATAAAATAACGTACAACAGATAATCCACTATCAATTGCTGTGTATTGTTTGAGAGAGTGAAGACCGTTTATGTGTTCTATGTTGTATTTAATTAAACCTATGTTTTGTACCAGTTCTCGTTTGTTTAATTTAATACTGATTATGAACAAGAAACAACACAATTTAACTGTGAGTTTTATTTTATTTAGAGATTCATACAATAATTTGCAATATATGCATATTAATACATAATTTATAGTAACTTAAATAGCTAAAACAATTTTACTTTCAAAAAAGGTTTTAATATATATTAAATAAATAAATAAATATAAAATATTTTTTATCATGATTTTAATCGGTCTGCATATTACATAATTTGTCTAGTATTTTTTATGTTTGTCCGACATTGTTGTATACAATGTGTCCCAAATTAGGGATGCATGCATTGTTATCTCGGTTATTATTAGAGATAGAGAAACGGTTAAATGGGAACTTTTTTTGAAGAATTTTATGACCGTTTCAATGCCGTTTTTAAATTTGCCCTAACTCTGTCCGTTTTCCAGATATTTTCAAAATACTGTAAAGGTGCATTTTAAAAAAACTTCCCGTATCTACCTAATTTGATGGCAGGTGATATTTCAATAAGTACATTATTAGAACACTCTTTTAAGGTGCTTTCGTTGACGTTACCAAAAAATTTCTATCGTCATTTGTTTTTGAGTTAATGCCACTAACTTTGTTTTTTGTTATGGGCGCTATATTGAATCTTTTGATAGTTCAATAGTGCTCTTAATTTCCTTTTCAACGATATATCACAATATTATGAAAAAATAGTTACTGGTGTAAGATATAAAAAAAATAGTTTTCCGATTTTATTAGCTTCAACTTAAAATTTCAACAAATTAATTAAAAACTTAAACATTTTTTCAATATGTCGTCCTTGTTCATCAATGCACTTTTGACATCACTTTAATGTTGAACTACACGCTCTCCTTCAAGTATATTTTCTAATATTTTGATTTTTATTCAGAAAGCAAATCCTAAAGTTCAATTCGGATCACCCAGTATTTCTGTTAACAGCAGCCAAAGTCTTTCTTACATGTTCTTCTAAAATTTGAATATTTTCTGGTGGTTCAAATGCATAAACTTCATTTTTTGTATGCCTCCAACGGAGTGAGATCAGAAGACCTGGCTGGCCTTAAAACGTTGCCATTATTTGCAATAATTTTATTATCAAAAGTTGCTCTTAAGAATTCTGTTACTATGCCGCTATTATGTGCTAGACAACCATCATGATGAAACCAAATCTGGTTAATATCTTCTACAGCGAGTCTATGAGCTGGTATTATTTGTTCTTGCAACATTCGCAAATAATTTGCACCATCAAATTATCATGATATATAAATGGTCGAATAATACGATTACCTGGAAAGTATGTTTTATATGAATTATTATCAATGAACGATTTAAACAAGTTTACCTATGATGCCACACCAGACATTGAATCCAAATTTGGTTTGAAACCTTCTTTGGCTAATTATGTGAGGATTCTGGATACTCCAGTAGTGTGTGTTATGTCTATTGAAAACACCACAATTAGTGAATCTAGTCTCGTCTGTCTATAATACTTTTGAATGAAAGTCTGGGTTCTGTAGATATTTTTGTACAAACCAATCACAGTATGCTACTCTCCTCTCATAGTCATTTTCTTGTAAACCTTGAACGATGGTTGGTTCGTATGGGTGATAATGATTTTTTCTTTAAAATGTTAGCGCACATTTTTTTTTGGGAACACCCACCTGATTTGAAATTTTTCTTAAAGATGCTGTAGTATTGTCTTCTACGTATTCTAATACAACGTTATTTCGCTTTTTGTTATCTATCTCATAAGTCTTATTTCTTTTTCCATTAAACCGTCCATAATTTAATAAGTTAATAACAAGAGTCCTAAAATACCTTTCATTCGGTTGTCCACGTTCTGGAAAGTTATCCTCATAAATTCTTGATGTCTCATCAGTATTTCTATTTGATTTAAAATAAATCTCTAGCATATCCAACTTTTTTTCCTTTGTACATCTCAAAGTCATAATAAATTCAAAAAAAAGAACAATAAAAGAAACACACAAAATTAGTTATTACAAGTAATGGTAAATCACAGTGAAATACTAGTAAAAAAGAAAATCAGGAATTATGACAACAAGACCTGTCAATTAAACATTATTTTGTCTATTGTCATGGTAACAAGATCCATGGCACCTACTATTAGAAAAATTATACGATTATTTTATTTTATTTGGACGGTGCAAATCAATTCAACAACTCATTTAAATGTGTTTTAATTTTTTGTTTTAATCTTAAGTTGAAGCTAATAAAATCGGATTATTTTAAAATAAATTTTCTTCATGGCCTACTTAGAGTTTTTTTTATATCTTACACCAATTTTTTTCTGATATTGTGATACATCGTTGAAAAGGAAATTAAGAGCACTAATGAACTATCAAAAAATCTAATATGGCGCCCATAAGAAAAAATAAAGTTAGTGGCATTACCTCAAAAACAAATTACGACAGAAATTTTTTGGTAACGTCAACGAAAGCACTTTAAAAAAAGTGTCCAAACAATGTACTTATTAAAATATCACCAGTCAACAAATTAGGCAGTTACGGGAAGTTTTTTAAAATGCAACTTTACAATTTTTTGAAAATATCTGGAAAGAGCTAGGCCAAATTTAAAAACGGCATCGAAACGGTAAAAAAAATCCTTCAAAAAAGTCTCCATTTAACCGTTTCTCTATCTCTAATAATAACTGAGATAGCAATGCATGTACTCACAATTTGGGACACAGTGTATTATGTATTTTATTTGTCTCCTTTAGAATCCTGAGGATACTAATAAAAGTTAGCAAAACGTCGATTAAATTAAAAAAAGTAGTTTTCCTGTTTCTGATTGACCTATTCCCACCAAGTTTTAATATCAATATATAGCAGGTCACTAAACCTTCAAGAAAGTAAAACAATTATTTCTCATCATACTACAGGTTCCTTAGAAATAAGTAATTAGAGGAGGAATATTAAAGTATTTTGAGTCACTTACAAAGGGAAACTTCTACAGGGTGATTCCGAAATAAATTGAAGAAAAGGAAATCTAGAATCTGAGAGGGTATATAAACAGAGTTCCCATACTTTTTGGTAATTTTCAGGCATGTAAAGAAAGTAATAAAAGTATCCCTAAAACCCCGCAGTTAATGACGCCCCCCTAATAACTGCATTATTTTTTGTCTGATACACAGAGCAACAAAACATTATCACATGTTTCTGGATAATATTAAAATGTAATAATTTTTACCTATGTGTACCAACGTAGTGGTCTCATTTTAAGGCAGTTTTGATTAAGATGTTTTTAACAGCAAATCAGCTACTCACTTTAGTAGAAGATATTCTCACTTGAAAATAATAATGATAATAATAATAATAATAATAATTTGAAAATTGAAATTGAAGATTCATCCATAAATATAATTATAATTCACAAGAGTGTATAATATTTCCAAAATAAACATTGGTAACTCCACAAAGTCAAAGACTTGGTCATGGGTATACATATGGTTACTTATTAATCTAACTATAACAATAATATACACAAATAGATATATAACACTTAAAATAACTAACAAAGAAAAAAATACAAATAAGTGCTAAATAAAAGAAAGAATAAAATAATATGTATATACACATATATACACACACATATTCATACATATACACATATACCTATATAAAAATATATACATACATACACATACACGTACACATAAAAAGAAAAGGAAAAAGATAAAAAAAATTTTTGAATAAGATTTGAAATGCAAATGAAATGTGGAATGAAAAATGAAGAGTGAAGCGTGATGAGTGAAGAGAGGAGAGAGAGGCTTGTGGGTAGTTTGGAAGGCTGTTATATCTACAATTTTTTTTCTTTTTTTTTTAATGATCAAACAGTAGGTAACTATTGCTTTTACTTTCTTATACATAATATAAGTAAGTGTAGTAATCGTGATTTTTTTCAATCTTGAGATTTTGATTGATTTATAGGTTTTGACCCTGATGAATCCATTCTGACTATTTTCCGAATGATGTCTGCCGGTGCGTGTGTGTGAAATTATAAATCATGTCTACTATATCACGCGAAAAAAATATATTTTCCAAGTACTTAAATAAAGCTGATGTAAACTGAAATATTTTACACATTTGTCCTCATAAAATGGGGTTAGGATAAATTTAACAGATTGACATTTGAAAGATCTAATTTAGTTACAAAAATGTCAATGTCAACAACAAAAAATTATTAAAATATATGAAATTAATTATTATTGAGAGTATCGAATGACGCTGATAATTAAATATTTAAAAATTGTAATGAAACATATCAAAGTACGGTATTAAAATTTAATTGAGGTAAGTGAAGAATTAAATAGAATGATTTTTTTAGATCAGGATGATATATACTGGTATAGGAAAGTTATGTGCTGGCCACATCAGATATTTTTCTACCTATCATAAATAGCAGCCTACTTTGTCAATGATAATAAAACATGCGATTGAAATTCTCTAACAATTTGTTAAATTTACTTTTATTTATTTTTATGTGTTGTTGTTTTTCAGAGAGATATAATGAAAAATAGCATTCATTACTCGTCCATAAACTGTTTTTCTCGTGCTTGCATGATTTCCATGTTCAGTTCCGCCTCATACGGAAACTTGACATGCGCACGCGGGAAAAGCCTAGTTTCTGAACTTGTAATGAAATACACTATTCCGATACCTTATGTCACTTTATCGGGCTAGACCAGTAAAGATGTATTTTTCATACAAAAAATTTACCAAAAATAGTTAACTTTCTAGACGGTAGCAGAAACAAATATTTTTCTTACAAATAAATTAATACTACAATCCCTTGGATATCATATTTATTTAAAATGTGCTTATTGTGATGATCCTTATTCAGTCGGTGCGTGCCGAGATTAGCGAGTGGCTTCCTCCAAGGAGTGTTTTATTGTGACGATACGACCACAATATTTTGGTTATAAATTATAGTCTACTATACTCTATACAGAGTGTCCCCCTAGTGCGTATTTGTTTCATAACTCTGTAACTATTGTAGATAAAAAAAGTTAACACAAAAGTTCCTCAGCATTCATCATTGCCTACAGGGTATTTTGTTTCGGCTGGGTAGTAATCAACTTTGTTAAGTTAAATAGAACACCCTATATATTATTGTATATTTATTTAGCGGACGTCAAGAGCTTTCCAATGAACTAACATAATATGTACTTTTTTTGAGTAGTTCTGGATTTATTTGAAATTGTATAGTGACGTATGTACACATTACATGAGATATTGTATTCGGCTAATATGAAATATTTTCAAATATTTCGATACGGTAATGACTACCAATAGAAAAGGGCTTTTATACCATGTATCCGGTTTTAGATTTTTTTACAGGATGTTCATAATTTTGTGTCGAACTTGAGGATTTAAACTCCTCAATAACGTTATTTCAAATGGAACACCCTGTATGTTATTTCATATTCGATTAGAGAATTTCAAAAGCTTTCCGATGACCTACCATACTTCATATTTATTCACAATAGTTTTGACAATATGATCATATATGTCAAAATTTTAAGAAATAGGAAATAAAAGTTCCCTATTTTTGATACATTTTATTCAAATTATAACCAATAAATAAAGAGGATAATATTTTGACCATTTTAAACTCTTTTATAAAATAATTCGTTCATTGATAAATAATAAATGATCAACATTCTTTCATATATAAAACAAAAAATAATAATAATAAGAGTGTCAAATTTGATGTAGTTAGCTATGAGGAATTAGCAAAAAAACAGGAAAACAGGAATAGCAAAATAAACTTAAAAAAATATATATATTTTCAAAATTTGTATCGAATTATTAATGAAAATAACAAATCTAAGATATTTTCTTGTTCATTCGCTCAATATTTAAAAATTACAAGTTTAATTTCAAGTAAGCCGTGGAAACAAAAGATAAGATACTGCCAGAAGTCATAATTGATTGTAACAGTTATGACAATTAGTAGTGGTTTTGTGCGTTTAATATAACAGGAATAATTATTTAAAAAAAATTAATTTTCGCGATAATGAATTAGTTAATATGCTTTATATGTTGGGAGAATGCAACAAAAAATCTTTATTAGCATCTAGAATGTACGCTGCTACATATCCAGATAGAAGACACCCACAACTGAGTGCTTTTGAACGGCTGAAAACTAGATTTCAAGCAACATTAAGTATTAAATATAAAAAGTATTCAAAAGTTCATGAGGTTAGTAGAGAGGAAAATCAGTTTCCAATTTGCACTTCCATTGTAGGAAATCCTAATGTAAATGTGAGGCAGCTCAATGACCAACTATATTTCAAAGAGTGTGATAAATAGGGTAGTAAAGAAAAATAAGTTCCATCCCTATCAAATACAACGCCACCGGAAGTTATCAAACCTCGATTTTGAGAATAGACTAAGATTCTGAGATTTAATAGTCACAATTTTCATTATTACGCGACAGAAAACCCAAGAATAATTCGGGATGTTTATACACAAAATCGTTTCAATGTAAATGTATGGGCTGGAATAGTGGGACAACATATTACCGGACCATATTTCTTTGAAGAACATCTAACAAGTCGGAAATACTTAAATTCCTTGCGAAATTAATTAGATGACCTATTATTATTAAATATAACACTAAATATCATAGCTAGACTATTGTTTCAACACGATGGTGCGCCAGCGCATTATAGCGCTGAGGTAAGAAAGTACCTAAATGAAAGTTTTCCAGAACGCTGGATTGGTCGAGGTGGTCCAATGACTTGGCCTTCAAGATCGCCCTATTTTACAAGTTTAGATTTTTGTTAATTAAAGTTAGTGCATTTTGTTTTAATTGGTTTTATTGTATTTTCTCAGATATGCAATAATGCATTTCAATTAATACATACTTATTTAAAAAATTTCTAATTAGAAAAATTAGTAAATTCTCCCTGTTCCTGTTTGATGGAATATTATTCTTTAGAAAAATACCATTATTTGTCTTGGACAACAAATCAGCAAACTTTAAATACTTATTAATTATTATAAGGTAATGTACTTGTTCATAGATTATTATTGGATCAATTTTATAAAAAAAGCATCAAACTATTAACCACTCTATTTATTGGTTATTTAACTTTTGTATAAAATGTGTCAAAATAGGGCACTTACATTTTTAGTTTCTCAAAATTTAGACATACATGATCATAACCTCAAAACCATTAAAAATAAATATGAAGTACGGTAGGTCATCGGAAAGCTCTTGAAATTATCTAATCAAATATGAAATAACATACAGGGTGTTCTATTTGAAATAACAAAGTTATTTGGGTTTTTAAATCTAAAGTTCGACACAAAATTATGGACATCCTGTAGAAAAAAATCTAAAACTGGACATATGATTTGAAAGCACTTTTCTATTGTAATTCACTACCGTATCGAAATTTTTGAAAATATTTCAAATTAGACGAATACAACGTCTTATGTAATGGTGTACATACGTCAAAATTTCTACATAGTTTCAAACAGTTCCTGAACTATTCAAACAAAGTACATGTTATGGTAGTTCATTAGAAAGCTCTTGACGTTCACTAACCAAATGTGCAATAATATATAGGGTATCTTATTTAACTTAACAAAGTTGATTACTACCTAGCCAAATCGAAATACCATGTATGACTAAAATTATTTTTAGAGTATGCAATGCTGAATGCTGAGGAACTTTTGTGTTAAGTTTTTTTTTCTATCTGTAATAATTACAGAGTTATGGAACAAATAATCACTAGGGGGACACCCTGTATAAAAATATTCTTATTGGGCGTTAAATAAATAATGAACGAGCTTTGTGTGGAAGATAATTAACGGTCCTAAAAATCCTTTGTGTTAATATAATAAAGACGGCTTGTGCCCGATCTCTAGAACTTTCTTTTCAGCCGTCACAATCCCCGTAATCTTCTGCCAAGGCCTTGCGAAACATGTTCGCATTAAGTTAACAGTGGAGTTTCCTTATCAAGATGGGGCTCCAATTAAAACTAACCCAATTTGTGGGAAGTGTTGGAGAACTACTGAGACGAATGCGTAGCTAAATATTTAATTGTAAATATTTCGATAAATACTTCTGCTGCTAGGTTATAAAAACGTCGACAACTTAACATTTCGACGCTCGCTGACCTACATGAACTGAATTGGCCTTCTCTTTTTACTCTGTCGTTCTCGTGTTACTAAATTTGATGCCAGTATAGATCCGAAGCAGTCTACAATATTATTGCGTAAAATAGAAAAATACTATTTTACACCGTCAATAACCGACAACAGTAATGTGGATGCATTGAACAGACTACTTCACTGGAAGATATTACACAAAATCAAGTCAAACAATGTACCAATAATGTATTTTAAATAAAATTAGATTTATAACGAACAGAATTGTTATATATACAGCGAGTGTTGCGAGATGGTGAATATTACTCCGATAACTAAAATACTTCAGTTGGACGTAAATATGTAAATTATTTGGTTAATTAAAGATATACCCGACAGAACTTGGTATGTATTACTCGAACACAAATAGACAGTATTCGGTACACTATTTTAATATTAATTTTTTTGTATATGAGTATTTTCGTTTCAATTTATTCAATATTCGATTCATTAGTTCTAAAATTGTAGTATTCAATATTCATGAGAAGAATTCCTATTCTTGAATAGAATCATTTCCAGTAATAACAACTAATAGTGAAATCGTTATTATTAAATATTAATTAATCAAAAATATGAGCTGTTTACTAACAGTAAAAAAAAATACAGGTATCTAAGTCTATATTGGAGACCTGAAAACGCTGCAAATAAAGCTATAACTACTAAGAAATAAACCAGCAGTGGAGGCAGCTCGCATAATTTTAAGAAGAGTACTACAAATCATGATAATAAGGTACGATTTCTTGTTCTTCATAGATGTATTTTTTGTAGTTTAAAAATATTTAACATATTGACATTTCACGCAGAACGCCATGTTAAAACATAAAATCCTTATACCTTGAGTCCTCTCATTTCAACTGTATTTTTTTTAAACAAAAGCTTTCACAAGAAGGTAACGGCAGCCGAGTGGCCTAGAGCGCGTATTCTTACTTATATGGTGTCGCGGGACAAATTTATTTGAAATTTGTTTCTGACTAACAATACGGTGAGATGATAGTACTTCTCGACGTTCTAGATGTGGTTCGGACTATCTTTTTCTAACATAGCAAAAAAAAGCAGCAGATGAACTCGGTCTCATCCTCGACGTCAGGTGAGGAGGGCGGCGAAGTGCTGATGTAGAGTTAATCACTGAGCTTCAGCCAAACTAACTGAGAGTCCAAATCAAGGCTGCATAAAAAACATGTTTCGACAGCACGCCGATAAACCTATGCATGGTGCCTTTTTAAGATTATCCGAGCTTCAGTAGGAGACCTATAGGTTGCTGATATCGGCTGCAGGGGCCGGTGTTACCCACCGGAATCGCCCATGTATTTGCTTTCTGCATGCCCAATACACTCAATTTTACATCCATCTTCATAAGAAAGCCTTGCGAGTACAGAGTCTTTCTATTCGTTTAGTGCATGTAGTTCTGAGATCTACCTCCACTGACTTTGCGTTATATGGCTATAAAATGGCTCTGGGTGATTTGCTAGAAAATCACCTTGGAGGTTCGGGGGGCCACTCAAATATTGGGTAAAGCAAAAAAAAGTGAAAAAAAAAGAAATGATGTCTTCCTGAGAAAAAAAAAATTAAATACAGCTATTTTCACTCAGGTGGAAAGTCTTCGATGGAAGCTATTTCACCACATACACCTGAAATTATCATATACATAATAACGGGTATTCATAAATGATCGTAAACCACGTGACCCATTAATTCCCTTTAGAAGCCTCGTCGAGTCGTGCTGTCAACAAAATATGGGATAGTGGTATTATCAGATTAAAAATATACTTTTGAACTATTAATAGCGGCACAATAAATATTATCTATACAATAATCTAGCAAACTTTAACGAATTCTGTAAATAAAATGTAACTAACTATGAACCTATAAGGCAACATCATTATAGAAAATATAAGAAAAATCAAGCAGATTGTTGATGTAATTACTTTTTAACCGTATTTAGAAATACATATATATGTAGGTACAGGTACAGGTAGTATATGATTGATTTTCATGAATTATGTTTACAACAAACAGGTGATGTGAAACATATGGCACGATGATAAGTGAGTAATGCAAACAAAAGCAACCATTCAAAAAGACAGAATGTCTTAAAATTATAGCTAAATAAGATATTTCAGCTAAAGTGGGGTCAGGTAATGAATATCTTTAGAAGCGTGTACAAGTAAGCAACTATTTATAGAAATCTCGAACGTTGCAGATTACATGTATTTCTAGAAATATATACAGCAATATTACAATTTACTTTAAATTCAAAAAGGCATTTCGGCAATAAGAAGATACATTGTATTATATTGCAATTTTGCAGAATATATAATAATAATATCTTATTTACGGACAAATGTCTATTAAATAATACATAAACAATACAATAAAATGTCATATACGTACATCAATACAATTACAAACAAATTCTATGCAATATCCATTTAGGACCTATATGGACATTACGATGGATTTGTCTGTAATTGTATGGATATCAGTAGATAAGCAATGAGAGTTCCAGGACAATATCCCATGCTTTTTCTTATGAAGATTCATTTTGCAGAATTTTGATTGGGGACAATGAGAACGGTTTCCATTCGATATAACGAGAATTCGAATTTTTGGGAATCAGATATGAATCTTGGGGGATACTAGAGACGTTTATGGTTATTATCATAATTTAATAAATATATTGACATATAATTTGAACTAGTGGGATTCAGTATACTGGGAGTCTCGTATAAATTACTAATTAAATATCTTTTCGCATACTAGGGACTTACCTAATGCGATTTTGGTTTGAATAACTGTGTTCACGGAATGCTTTTCTGATTTGATTAAATTTTGATTTATTGATTTTTCGGCAGAATTATTTAGACATTCAGTATAATCATTAAATATTATTTTATTTTACTTCCTCACCCCTCAAAGTGAGGAAGTTATGTATTCGTGAAAAAAGTTTGAAAATTTTTATTGCATTTCTGGACAAATCTCGACAAATTATGATGATACACAAAATTTTAGAGGGAAACATTTTTTGTCTGTGTGTCTGTCTGGTTCGCGATAGCAGCTACAGTTTATGAGATAAAGCTTTCAAATTTGGTACACACATTGTAGAAGTCAAGGAAGAGATTGAGTTCGTTGATGAGCAAAATCGGTCCCAAGGTATAAAAAAAATATTAGTGACATTCTACCAGTGTTACTTTTTTTGAAATGTAAAAAAATTTGACTTTTTTTTAAACGTCAAAGTGACTTTTTTGAAACGTCAAAATGTGACTTTTTCAAACGTAAAAAAAAGTGACTTTTTTGAAACCTCAAAAATTACTCTTATTATAAACTCCACCACACGTCGAGTTTTACTACGGTGAGGAAGTTCTGATCCCCAAGTAATTGGCAGCGATTTTTTACTATAGATTTTTCAACACCTTTTATTTTTTTAGCCTTTTCCAATCCTTGAATTCTAACTACATAATAATAATAACAATATAATAATAATAAAAATGTTTATTTAGAAAGGATGAAATACAACTTTTGAAGCACAGGAAAATATAAAATATACAGTATGTATTTACGAATTAAGTGTATTAATAAATATGAATAATAAACATAGGGAAATCCACAGAGAAAAGTCTGTTCGTGGACTATGCTATACGATAAATCAAAGTACCTGTTAAACATGTATTACAATAGGGGAAGAGAAAGAAAAAAAAGGAAAAAAAACAGTGATATGCATAATTAAATACCACTCGCTAAAATAATAATAAGCCAATTTCATATTTGGGACACATGTGCATATATATGCACATACATCCACATATACACACACATTCATACACACACATATACATATTTGCACATATATGCATATTTAAACATATACACACTTACACACACACATATACACATATATACGCATACATATATACACATATATACACATATACATACATACACACATACATACACATACATACATACTTATAAACATTTTATTTATTCATTTAATCTTTTTTTTTACTAAATCATTTGATGAATTACAGTTCTAGGTGTTGCCAGAATCCATTCCGATAGTTTTTTTTTAAATAAGTTGTAAGAATTTAAGTTTTTTAGTTCATTTGGTATAATATTATACATCTAGAACTTAGGTAAGTGAAGCTTCTTTGGCCAATTGTTTTTCCCATTTTTGGTACGACTATTGCGTTTAATTTATATCTTGTGTTATATGTGTGGTCAACTATCTGGTTTTTGGTTATATGTTTTTTTTATGTAATATCAAAGTTTGGCAAAACAGCTGTCTAATGTCTAGGATTTTTGATTCGAGGTACAAATCGTTGCTCGGAAAGAGGTAGGGTTTATTAAATATTATTTTTAAAATCCACCTTTGAGTCACCTCTAATTGTTTTAGATGGCAGTTCATTACGCCTCCCCAAGCAATGTTGCCGTATATTAAATGGGTTTGCACCAAAGCATAATACATTGTTTTCATGTGGTTGACATCGAAAATTTTTTTTCAGATATTTGAATTTTGGAATAAGGCATCGCAATTTTTGTACTATACTACTTATATGTGTATTCCATTTTAATTGGCTGTCAATAATAATTCCTAAGTATTTTATACTTTGGCAGGATTCAAGTTCGGTATTAGTGTCATTATATTTAATTTCTATGCTTTTATAGGTCGGCAGGTTGTTAATATAGCTTGTAAATGGTAAATATTTTGTTTTTTTTTATGTTGATAGTAAGTAACTTAGCAGCAAAAAAGTCTAACAGTATAGGAAAGTCCTGTTGGATTTTTTCTTTTAGACATAGCCAGCTCTTGTCTTTATAGATCAATGCCGTGTCATCGGCAAAACTTATTATTTGGCCTGTGATGGGTATATTAAATATTTCATTTACATGGATATTGAATAACAACGGTCCCAGTACAGTACCTTGTGGAACTCCAAAAACGATATTTCTTATACTACTTACTACACCGTTAATCTTAACACATCGACTTCTATCTTGTAGATAACTTTTTAATAAATCATATGCTGTCCCTCTTATACCAATATTTTCTAATGTCTAATAAATCAGGGTGACTCACCGTATCGAAGGCTTTGGCCAAGTCAACAAAGATACAGATAGCTGGTTCAGAATTATCCACGGCTGCATATACTTTCGACATTACCTCAGCAATTGCATCCTGTGTTGACTTGCCCTCTCGAAATCTATATTGTTTTGCTGATAATATATGATATCTATTTATAAAACAACAATCTTTTTTTAATAATTTTTTCATATATTTTTGACAGACATGACAGCAATGAAATAGGTCTATAATTATGGATGTCTAATCGGTCACCAGATTTATGTATTGGTTTAATAACTGCGGTTTTAAACGATCTGGGAAAAGTGCCACATTCGAGAGATTTATTAAAAATGTGCAATAATGGTCCAACTATATACTCGTCGCATTCTTTAATTGTTTCTGCCCTCAGAGAATCCATACCAGGTGCTTTGTTGAGTTTTAATTCGTTGATAATTTGTATAATTTCTTGGTCATTAGTTTGTTCTAGATATATTGAGTTTACTATATGCTTTTTTGGGAATTGTCTTTTCACGGGTTTGATCTTTCTGCTAAGCTACCGCCAATTTCATTGTGAATCTAAGTCCTACAAACTCTGTCATTATGAAGCCATTTTGCTCATCCTTCATTGAAACCAATCACTTTTTTATTTACATGCGGTATATTATAAACATTATTTTTAGGGTTGTCACTTGTATCGAAATAGTTAATTGCATCATGTTTGATTGAGGTATAAATGTCATCGGTATTAATCTCATATATTAGTGAATTGGTATATAGAATGTTACAGTTTTCGCCAAATTCACGTTTCATATAATCATAATGAAAATTATAAATAGCTGTTTTTAATAAATCTAATATACACATTCCTACATGCATTAGCTTGTTAAAATAAATTTCAATTTTGTTCAACTCAATTGTCACGAGATTCTCGTTAAAAATGCTGGTAGACTTAAATTCCGGTTTAGATATTAGAACAAAGAAGGTTTAGTGCCATACCCCCCCAAAAAAAATTATGCAGCTATGGACACGTGTTTCGGAGTTATTGACCCTCATCAGCGTAGCGTAGCTAAGGAATTGGATCTAGGATGGGATAGATCAGGAACAAGAACTAAAATAAGACTGGAAAGTACAGTACACAGTACTCAATTAGTGCCTTCATGTTCCTGTGTGCGACAAATACTGCCTCTATGTGCACAATCGACACACAGAGCTCTATGTGTACTGCTCGTTTCCACCTGGCACATACAAATAAAACAAGATAGATTTATTGGGGTTCAAAATAAAACAAAGAAGGTTTAGTCCCACATCCCCCCCAAAAAAAAAAACAATTCTGCAGCTACGAACACATATTTCGGAGTTATTGCCCCTCATCGGCGTAGCGTTGTTAAGGAATTGGATCTAGGATGGGATAGATCAGGACTGACTGTGCTTATCGATGCCCTCGATTGTTAGCATAAGTTTAGTTTTAATCATCTCCAGATGATGCCAACCTGGTTGGCGAAACGTAGAGTGCAGTATATAATGTTTTGGTGTTTAGCGGAAAACTACGTCAGTGTTATCTTCACATCAAAGGTTCCAATCCACTTCAAGAATCCAGATTATTGTCAAACAAAAGTCATAAGTTTTTTTAATGGAAATAATTAGCGTGTCACTAGCGACAGCGATTATTTAATTAAATTAATATTCTGTGAGCTGAAAGTTCAAGGGCTGATTCCGCAGTTGATTTTTTTTGTTTTTTTGCTTTTAAAGTTATGTTATTGAAATAAAAGAAAAAACATTTTTTTTATATTCTTTTCATAAGAATTGAATACTGCAACCATATCAGGCAAACGTGACTGGTTACTGTCTAGCGTGCTTCTGGGTTTAGTCCTTAACTCCCCAGATGGCAATGTCGGAGGCTGTGTGTTCACGTCTCTATCAAAGTGTAATGTCACTCTGAACAACTTTGCTTTAGGATTTGAGGGTTGTCCAATTTATATGACGCCTTATGTTTGTTTTTCTTTTATTTGCGTAAAAATGAAGCTGATGATGATTTAAAGGAAATTTTTTTTTTTTTTGCATTTTGGCTTTACATACAAAGTGTTTTAGCCACGAATTTCTAAAGGAAATGAAATGAGGTTTTATTTTATAAAAATAAATTAACGCACAAAAAGTTAAAGTAATTATGTATTAAAAAACAACTTTTTAAATTTCTAAAAAAACGAACCGATAATTAAGTTTTGATTATGCAAAATTTTTAATAAGAAAAATATTAGCAAAAAAGATAAAAAACTTCTCTTTAATTTGGAGTAGTAAAAAATAATAAAAAAAAAATAGTAAAACAAATATATCTGGTTATGTTATAAGTGGGTATTTATTATATTCTTCATCAAATAAGAATAAAAAAAACGCAAATTTTAACACTGTAGTAGTTTTTTACAAAATGCTAATATACTAGACGCGCGTTTCGCCAACCAAGTTGGCATCATCTGGAGATGATTAAAACTGACTAAACTCTGCATGAAACAAAATTGCTTTCGATTTAATGATAATCTCTTCGAACAACATAAAGGAACAGCAATGGGTATCTATTTGTCACTATCCGTTGCCAGTCTCCTCATGAACAGATTAGAAACAGAAGCAAAAGAAGAAATCGAGTATTTCCCCAGGGTTTGGCTTAAGTATGTGGATGATATTTTTGCAGTATTTAGTACCGAAGTCACTAATATTGACAACTTTGTTTCGCGTCAGTCAAATTCACATATGAAATTGAAAACTCTGGAAACTACTAGAATTTGACATATACAGAATATATACCAGTACTCAAAATATATCCTTAAGGACTCCTCATCATTGTGTTCAACACAAACTGGCAAGTTTTAATTTTCTAGTTCATCGCCTATTTAGCTTTCCCCTCAATAAGGAGAGATTTGAAAAAGAAGACTTTGATAAAGGATATATCTGCGAGTAATGGATATTGTGTAAGTTTAATTGATAAAATCATGAGAAAAAAGTAAATTAAAGAGACAGTTCGAAATTTCTCAACCTTTCAAATAGAAGAGAAAGACACAATCCGAAATTTGTATCGATTCCATACGATCCTTGATTTAATCGTGATATTGGCAAGATTTTTAAAGATATTGGTATGATAGTGGTTCATTTATCGGAAAATAAACTAAAACAATGTTTAGGCAATCCAAAAAACAAAACTGACACAAACGAAAAGGCGAGGATTTACGAAATTAGCTGTAAGGACTGTGATCTAAAGTGTGTTGGACAAACTAGACGGTCAATTCAAACTAGATTCAAGGAGCATATATCTCAGATATGCCCAACATGTATTTGAAAACAACCATAAAACAGATATTAGTAATTTAAGATTAATTGGGAATGTAACAATTACTAGACAGCTGTATGCATTTGAAAGCTTGGAAATCACAAAGTATAAAAATAGTATGAATTAATGACAGAGGGCCAATCCCAAATAGCCCGCTTTATTAGTCAGTGAGTCACGGTTCGCCGAACCGTGACAATAGACGGTCAATTCAAACTAGATTCAAGGAGCATATATCTCAGATATGCCCAACATGTATTTGAAAACAACCATAAAACAGATAGTAGCAATTTAAGATGAATTAATTGGGAATGTAACAATTACTAGACAGCTGGATACATTTGAAATCTTGGAAATCACAAAGTATAAAAATAGAATGAATTAATGACAGAGGGCCAATCCCAAATAGCCCGCTTTATTAGTCAGTGAGTCACGGTTCGCCGAACCGTGACAATAAGTTTAGGTATAAATAATAGTAATAATGGTAATAGTAAATTGTTAGCATTAGTTTTAGTAATCTCCAGATGATGCTATCTTGGTTGGCAGTATATGGTGTTTTGGTGTTCTATGGAAAACTGCGTCAGTGTTTTCTTCACCTCAAAGGGTCCAACCCACTTAATGGGCACAAATTTTGTCAGTAAATCGTACCATTGTATGTTATCGCTACCCAAAAATGTGCGAAAGAATGAATAAACAAGCAGGTTTAGTTTTATTTACTGTTAATAATAATAGTTTATGGTAATGCAGTAAATACTACGTGAACAATTATATAATATACAGAGTGTTTCAATGATGTCACAACAAACTCTAATCAAAAAAAGCATAAAAATAAGAATAATTTATTTTTTTCTACTCTCATACTTTAATTGATTTATTAGACATTTACTACCTGTACTTTAATGAAATTCATTATATACAGATTTTTCATTAAGATACAAGTTTATAATCAATAGAAATACAACATCACGGCAATATTCAGTCAATATCAAATATTGCCATGAGCATGACAGATCTAAAATGTATCAATTTTGACAGTTCATATTTAATGTTTACCTTGTAAATTCCTAAAATTTGTGCTTTTTACAAATAAATCGGTAAAAATGTGCGATAGTGAGAGTGAAATTGTGAAGACTGCCAGAAGTGCCGCAGTTGCATTTTAATAACTGTAATATTCAAAATATAACTATAAATCAAAAAGCATAATTCTAAAATTTCCTTTTTTTTATTAAACGTTGATATTCTGACATTTCTATGCTTTGTTTGTGATAAAGTTTCCATAATAATTTCTTAGTTAT
The DNA here is from genome assembly GCA_029963845.1 of Rhamnusium bicolor. Lineage (NCBI taxonomy): Eukaryota > Metazoa > Arthropoda > Insecta > Coleoptera > Cerambycidae > Rhamnusium > Rhamnusium bicolor. The sequence continues at coordinate 468,653 of JANEYF010001749.1, forward strand.
AACTCGTAATTTCATTGTTATGACTGGTCGTAGAAAAAAGAGTGTATACAACTCACATTTAATGGCTATTAAGACACTCGTATTCATTACGATACTCGTCTATGGCTCGTAATTCTCATACTCGTGTCTTAATAGCTGACATTAAATGGTCGTTGCATAATATACTATTTTCTACGACTTCTATAGAAAGTAATATTTTCCTCTCTCAAATGCGGGTAAAAAATGGTACTTTTTCTCCCTAGGAAGGCAATAGAGCTTTCCTCCCTAGGAAAGAATGTATTTTCCACCCGCATTTTTTACTATTACCATAGTTACCTTGAAATCTCAATGTTTAAAATGTCAAAATAGACGTCAAAATTAGGGCAAATTATTTCACTGTAAGATGTTATATTTTCTTAATTTTAAACAATACTGCTCATCATTAGAAAAATAATTATAATTAACATTTCAATTTTTATTATGATCTACCATATTCTGTCGCCACGTAAACCACATTTGAAACTGGTATTTTAATATTCCACGGCTTACTACTCAAATTATTATTAAAATAATCATAATCGCAATATACATTTAGAACTGTTCTTTCCCTATAATCCGTTTTTTATATTAGAGGTCGCGGTCGTAGAAAAAAATCATATATGTAACATGGGAGGAAGGTGTCATTTTATCTCTTGGATAATTATTAAAATTCATCCGCGCGGAATGAAATTTTACACTTTCCTCCCTTGTTATAAAATAGTTATTTCTTAAAATGCTTCCTAAACGCTCTACGATGCTTAGAAGGTATAACATTAAACTGACTATTAAATAAGTACTCAGTGATAGATGAAAGTACCAACTTCAAACTTGACAGGGAAAAATTTAGACAATTTCTAATAAATATGATTAAAACGTTAATTTTAAATTATTACCTATAAGTGGTTTTAATTTAAAAATTGTATCAGATGCCAAAGGCGTATATGTTTTATTCTCGGATTTCTTTAATTGTTAAAAAACAAACAAAAAATAAGATATAAATGTGACACGTGTTTGTCATCATTTCTTGAATTTAGTACAGCGTTTAGTGTTAACAAAGAAAATAATTTCTAAAATAAACTTGTTAGTTCGTTTTAGTAAAAGGTAAAATAAGTAATTTTAAAGTTACTGTAGAAAGCGATTTTTGCATTTTCATTAAGATATCGTGGCCAGGACCGACTAGGCAAATAATTCAAATTCAACTTGTATGCATATAAAGCATTTCATTTTTATAAATTTTTCATCAGTGAAATATGTCCAACAATTTTAAATTCGCATAGAACGTTATATTTTATTCCTATTCTATTCCGTTTGGACAGGAAATTTATTATATTTAAAATCAACACACAACAGTGTTTTTGTAATATCTATTGAAACTGGATATACTTGATTACACAGTAAAATGCATTATCCATACTTAGGTCAATCATCCGCTTATGAATTCTGATTTCTCCGGATTTTCATACAATCGTAGTCTGTGGGTCCGCAAGACCACCATCTCGAAGATACAATAATCTGATTTTTGACACAACGATACCAATCGGATGGAGATTAAAAGCAGGCGGGAGAGGCCTAATCGGATGATGTCAACGTTAACGACATAAATTATGAACAAGGACGTTTTAAGTGGACAAGAAAACTTCGTGATGATATGCTGACCTGCTACGCGAGTAGCGAACCTGCGCTCTAGATATACATAGCGTCACTGCATGGACTTTGTTGCAAAATACATACAATGCTTCGCGCCTTCTCTAACGCCTGAGGGAATAGGTTACGTAAAAGCGCCACGTAATTAGGAAAAACTGCATTTGTCGCACTTCCACTGCGGCAAACGGCAGCTGATCTGGAACATCTCACAGGTTACATCGAGGTTGGTTTGAAGACGAGAGCAAGCCTTAACATCAGGTCTACCTTAAAGTCACAAGAATTGTCATAAATGGAAGCGGTCATCGATGATTAACTCCCAAAAGATGACAGATTAATACCGTGTACAACGCCGCGAAGTAACAAGATATGTAGGTCAAGAAAGAAGAAGTTTTCCATGTTTTCGGGTTGAACCACGTCTGAGGCCTTATAAGTCAGAGGCTTTTCAATTCTAGAACCTAGTTTTCATGTATACATATCGGTCCATCGTAAAACGAACATTGAACACCTGATATGCGAGGAAATCATATCAATTGACGCTTGCCCGTTAAAGGAATTAATGCCATGCGCGGATTGTAGGCTGAGAGAGAGAGAGAGAAGTACAGGCCAGCAGAAGCCTGTTGACTCCTACTAGTGGACGAGTGTTAATTTCATAGTACAAAAAATATATAGTTTGGTCCCACGTTGAGCGCCAAATTTGCAACGGGACTTCTGAGAATGGGCGATTGGACAATTTTTTAAATTATTTCAATGAAGCTGACACATAAAAATAGTTGACCCGCATTTTTTTCTTTTTTTATTAAACGCAAAAAAAACCAAAGTTTAAACCATATTTAAACGTTCAGATATGGTGGCCAATTTTCGACTGATTGGCTGTGACATAATAACCTACATGGTTTTCTAAATAATTGAAAAATAATATCTAATCGCATAGGCAGGTACAATATATATTACAAAACATATATATGACTAAAATTAAGTGAAACTGTTACACATGGAACATCACTAACATGATAATCGACTTTCAGTTCTATTAAAGAGTCTCTTATTTTATATTCAATTATCAACGCAATAAGAACTTATCTACATTTCACTATCTCTCTGACACGTTCTTTCCTACTACATTTTTTGATATTTTTGAATAGAAATGGAATTATAATATTATAAAAATGTTGCAATATTTACGTATTGAAGCGTGGTAAACCAAGATTATTTTGTATGATTGTAAATTTCAAAATGTTTATTAGCTATCACTGTCTCTTTCAAATCAATCAAACAAAAATAAATTTGCAAACTAACTTATTTATTCAGATCCTTTGTTGCACTATAAGCTACATAAATTTAAATAAACAGCGGTATACACCTTGTCTTTCAAATAAGCTCTTGTTGTGAATGATTTATGTAAAATCGATGGAAAGGTGTAAAATGTTCAACCCATACGTAATGACAAAGCAGCTTCATTGAGATGAAGCGCTGAAGTGTACACTTTGGCTTTGAGGAATGAAAACGTCTTGTGTTGCCACACCAGCAAAGTATCGCATCCTTACCGTTCGATGTAACAAAATAATGAAGCGTACAGAGAAATGCCATGCTGAGGGATTAGCAGCGTTTATTAAAAGAAACGATGACGGGATATTTCTTGCTTGCTATTTATGAGGAACTCCCATCAAATTTAAGATAAATAGGTTCGATGACTTAAAATGTTCGCTAATATTCATTATATGACATGAAGTTTTGTTGGTCATAATCTTTAATTAATGATGTTCAGCCTAGGATAACAGTAAGTTGTCATTCTTTACATTCAAAAATTGAAAGAACAGCTCACTTCATAATAATGATTAGAAAAAAATATAAAATAAAAAAAATAGGTAATTTCTAATATTAAATAATAAAATTATGTAAGTTTTTTGCTAAATACTTAAATAAAGTGTCTTTAACTTAAACACTATTGAATTTATTAAAAAATGGTAATAAATTGGAAAAATGCTCTGACACAGCGATTTTAAAGGTATAATTTTTCCAATTTATTACATTGCGATTGACACTGGTAGATGGAGTTGCCATTAACTTGTTAGTACTCTGCCATCACATAGAGACTTATAATTCTGAAATAATCCTTGTTGACGTTGCCTATAACTACTTCGTACTGACAAAGGCAATAACCAGAAACCGGTCTGCGAGTGGTATACGTAACGGTCGAACGTACACACCTCTGTATCACTGTTATTATTTAAAGACAACGTCTGGATGACAACTTTTCGTCTCACTCGAAAGCACGATGTTTGGTTGTGAATACGTCTTTATTTTGTAGAATTGCGGATTTAACAAAAACATATCTGATTTTCTTAACTCAGAACTCAATATAAAAGCAAAGAGTTTCTGACACAAGTTAATTATGATCAGCTGATTACAGACACAGACATCACACCTGGCGCGCTTCGATTGTCGGAATGAAAATACTATCAGTTCTTCGTTAACACCACACCTCACGTCGTGATTTTAAAGGCACTCCAGCTTACTCAATATCTGAAAATGCAGGATTCTGGGAGCTGGCGCTGTTCAGGTAAAGCTGAAGGGAAATTCCCGTCTCCGCCCTAAAGGGAAAAAATAGCAAAGGTTGGAAAGGACATATACTCTCATTCTTCCCAGTAAGGAGAAGTGAAGAGAAGGAAAAATTGATTTCCCCTCACTGGTCTGCTACACATACGGTTCTCGTGTAGCCGCTAGACCATCCTCCGTGGCGGGAATACATCTGGAAGGCAGATGAGTGCAGGAGAGCTTTGTTCTAGGTCTTTTAGGCGTAAATTTACGCCATTCCAGGATGGCAGGTAATGAACGATGTGGAACAGATGGTATGCATCCGACAGCCAGGTTATTAAAAAAGCGGTATGCTCACCCAGGGAGATCAGCTCTCGTTCAGAAATATGGGGACTAGAAGAGTTTGCCAGACGTATTTGCCAGGCGTATTTGCCAGGCGTATCTCAAGTAAGATCGGTGTGGGTTCCAATGTGTGTGGGTTTCGAGGTTCCAGGCAATGAGAAGTTGATGAATTGGCTAAACTCGGAGCCGAGCCTACATTTGGCATCACAAGACAAGTCACGGCGGCTCTCAATGAGTGGACCCATGGGACACTAAGGAAGCATTGGAGGGCAAATTGGAAATTTTGTAACAGTGCGAACAAGTCGAAATCGGCCTGGTTCCTGACGAAAGACTCTTGAATCATTTAACTGGAGTTCTGACAGGTCACTGCAGCCTTATGAGACATCTTTATCACTGATGGGTGTTGAGGAAGACAATATATGCTCAAGATACGGGCGTGACGAAGATGCATTTTACCATTTCCTGAGGAAATGTGACACATTCGGCCGCCAGAGGCGTAGTATGTTCGGTACTGAGGTGCTCCTAAGGGAGGAGATGAGTGAAATTTATTAGAAAACCGAAAAAATGACGAGGGAGCAAGAGAAATACGGCTGGGGGGTGAATAAAAAAAGGGTCCACACAAAACCAATTCCTTTAAAAATAGCATGTTGGGGGCATCTGTTAATATAAGTAATACACAAAAATAATTTAATATTTGATAGTTATAGATTTCGATACAGTATATCCCTCGGTTGCAAACTCAGAACATCCAGTTCATTTTGTATTTCATTTGGCATTTATCCTGTCACACATTTATTCAATAAATGTTTAGATTTTAGATGATTCCGTATATTCATATTAAGTAAATTAAATATTTGTTTAACATATTAAATTCAAAATGCTCTATTTGAGTTCGTATGGCTCACATTATATACATTTAAATTATATGGACAGTAACTCGGATTAGATTACAAGTGAATTTAGTTCAACATTTAATTGGATATAAATTAATTAATGATGTCCCTAGAGGTAAACTAGCACGTTATGTATATTGTAATTATTCTTTAATTAGGACACGCGATTATTTATTAGCATTACATCAATAACGAGAAATTGAGATTTATTTTGTTGATTAGACAAAATGCTTGCATAAGAATGAAGCCTAAAATTTTATACAGGGTGTTTTAAAAACCAAGAACTAAACTACTGGTGGAGATTTATTATCTAACAATGAAATGAAAAGTTGTTATGAACATGGGTCGGCCTCGTTGCTTCATTACAAGCACGAGAATTGCTGCAAATGAGTTAGGAGATATGTCGGCATCTTCATTGCTAAGAACCTTAGAAAGAGCAACAGTTAAAACTATACCATTTTGCACGAATCTAAGAAGAATTACTACATTGGCATTTCGGTTCCAAGCAAGAATTTTGTTCGTTTTTTACAAAAATTAAGGAACGATTGGAATTTCGCTCTATATTATATCCATTTTACAGATGAAGCAACTTTCACTCGCAGATGTATTACCACTTTTCGTAATTTAAGTAGATAGGCTGACGATATCTTCATTCGTTGCGAATAACAAATTCACAATGGTAGTTTTTCACTAATATTTGGGCTGGAATTATGATATTATTGGCCCTCTTGGTTTACCCAATAGACTGTATCATGAATATTATCTACATTTCATAAGAAATGATTGGACAGAATTGTTACCTGTACTTGTAAGAAAATAAAATGTGGTTTTAACATGATGGGATACCCCGCATTTTGCAGCTGATGTCCGACCTTATTTAAATAAAAGTTACGGTCATCGTTTCATTGGTAGCGCTGGGCCTCTTGCTTGGCCACCTCGTTCGCCAGTTATGAACCTTTTAGACTTCTACCTATAGGAGTCACTTGAAAAAAATTGTTTATAAAACGCCAGTTAATACAAGAGAAATTATAATGGATAGAGGACGCATTTGGAAGAATTGGAGAGACTTGTCACGATTGTAGAAGGATTAGAAGATCTGTATGTCAGATTCTAAATGCTTGTAATGAAACTGAAGGTGGTTATTCTTATGTATTTCCTATATTCTAAATAAGACTACTTAAATAAATGCATTTATTCAGTTTCTAAGTACTTTTATTGTATTTTCAAATTATTAATTCAAATTTTAAAAAATTGCATTTAAGTGAAAAAGCGTCAAGAGGCAAATTGTATTTAGTTTATAACTGTGATATAATAAAGTAAAAAAGTCAATGGAATACACTTTTATTTTCAAAAATATTTTAAACTCTCGGTACGCACGCATGGTGCTGGAGGAACTGATAATTGATAAAGTCTGTTTATAACCAAAATATACTATCTTCAGGCAACAGAAATTTCAAATAACTAGTGCAGATTGTTTTTGAATTATTTTGAAAAAAACTGAAAAAAAACTGCAGCAACTCACGACCGAATGAACATTTCGTAACATTGTTAGATGATAAACCTCCATCAGTAGCTTGGCGCATGTTTTGTGAAACACTCTGTATAACTAATCAATTTTTAATCCAAAATAAATAACTATTAATATTGTTAATGAGACCGGATCACTTTAATTTACCGTGATATTATATTTCACAATTATTATTATAGAAAAGTCTATGTATGTATAACTACTGGGAAAATAAATAATATATGTACACAAGATATGTTTGGAGCATAAATCTGTACTGCTAATTTTTCAACCAAAAATGAATCGATTCTAGAATTTTGCCTAATTACTTACAATTAGTCGAAAAATGGACCTCTGAGATGAACCATGTGACTATTTTAACTCGAATGAGTATGCGGAATTTAATATAAACTGGTACTCGTTAGTACACACACAGTACATATTGGGTACGTTTAAGTGGTTTGGTAACATTGACCCGTGGAAGGTTGTGTTTTAAAAATAACAGTTCTATATTTCTTATTAGATGATGTCCTTGAGTTAGGCCTTTAGGAAATGTATCTTATCATGGGTGCATTCTTTGTTTATAATGATTTATTTTTGGTGGAAAATTCACCTAGTGAAGTCTTCGTACATACTGTATATTTTTGTTAAACAGCGTGGAAATTAAGTAACGCATGAATTCAGTAATTCCGTTGATATTAATTTTTTTGGAAAAAATCTCGAAGGGGTATAGCGATTTTACCTACATCAAATATTTTCAGTCTTTTTTCAGTTTCTCATGTTATTTATTTTTTAAGTTATGACGTCATCGACTTTTTTTAAATGACAACCTACATTTTTTATTATTGATTTTGGTAGTAGTTTTTATTCCGGTTCCGACTGTATAAAATTTATTATTATTAATATGTTATTATTTGAAAAAAAAATCGAGAAAAACAGTCTTAAAGTTCAAATAACAAAAATTCATTAAATTGGGAAAATTTATCTAGTTGCCGGTGTATCACATTAGTTCGATTTTTCAACTATTTGTATAATTTCAAAATGAAAACGATTGTGCCGTCGATAACTTTCCGTCAAACTAGATAAATTTTCCCAATTTAATGAATTTTTGTTATTTGAACTTTAAGACTGTTTCTCTCGATTTTTTTTCAAATAATAACATATTAATAATTTTATACGGTCGGAACCGGAATAAATACTACTACCAAAATCAATAATAAAAAATATAGGTTGTCATTTAAAAAAAAGTCGATGACGTCACAACTTAAAAATAAATAACATAAGAAACTGAAAATAGACTGAGAATATTTGCTGAAGTTAAAATCGCTATACCCCTCCGAGATTTTTTCCAAAAAAATTAATATCAACGGATTTACTGAATTTATGCGTTACTTAATTTCCACACTGTATGATATCAAATGTAAAATTGCTATTTCCAAATTATCGATAATATACACTGGAAAATGGAAATGCCATCAATATATGTTTTAAACACAAAAAAATACACTCTATGTATCGCTTAATCTGCAGTATTTATCAAATATATATAAGCATAATAATTAGCAACTTCATTCGTTGGTAATGAGTAAAAAAATCGGTAAAATCAAAATATTTTTATCGCTCAAAACAAAAATTACAGCTGTATATAAGTAGATTAAACTGTTATTCCACAGGGTGTCCCATAATTAAGTACCTTCCTTCAACTGGGTGACAGAACTAGAAAAAATAAGTTAATTTTCGTATATAAACAGTTGCCTTAAGTTAGTTCATAAGGGAGCTACATTCCCTTAAAGGGGATCAGTACAACATAGTTATTTGCCAATAAATTCGAATCGTCTTAAGTTACAAAAATTAAATTTGGACCATTTATTAATTTCACAATGTTACATGCTTTGTCTTTTTTTGTCTTATTTTTTTTACGTTTGAAACGAAAAAAGCACCAGTGTTAAAAACTACATAAGAAAGGTGCTCTTACTAAATTTCGATAGGAGCCATCGTTTTGGAGTTATTTGTATTTTAATAATGCAATACAGGTTAGGTATACAATAATGGATATGTAACTACATACCTCTACAAAAATAATTCCACAATATTTTCAACTATTATTTTGTAGAGCAATTTAAAATATCGTTTTATGCAATGAAGCATATAATTTAAGGCAAGTACCGCATCGCACTTATTTTGAAAATTAAATAGACGATTTAGGGAAAGGGGATCAGTGCACAATAAAGAAAATATAAATAAAAATAAGAATGTGTTAACAGAAGAAAATGAGTTAAATATTACACTTCATTTTGGGGAAAATCTCATTCGATTCATGATGCTACTCCAGATTTAAATATATCTTACAAGTGCATTAAAAAAACTTTAAAAAATATAAATATACGTCATATAAAATACAGCCAATACAAATGTTACATGAAGATGATAGAAGCAAACGTGCAGATTACTGCAATAATATTTTAATATAGATTTGCTTTGAACAATCATATTTTTAAATATATATTATGGAGTGATGAGGCAATTTTTAACACAGAAGACATATTTAATTGAAAAAAATTCACACTGCTGGTTAGTAGAAAATCCATATAAAATATATGAATTCAGATTTCAGGGAAAAAATTTATAGGAGTGTGGTGTGGCATAATAAATAATTTTATTTAATGAAGCTTTGACTTGAGTCAAATATTTTAATTTACTTCAAAATGAAATAGAGGAACATATTAACAGAATAGTGCCTATAGGTATCTTAAATGATATTATTTGTCACCAAGATGGAGCATAATATACTTTTTCGGAATTTTTTTAAATAACAAATACTCAGAGTGGATAGGAAAGCAAGGAAATATATCGTGGCCTTCAAGAAGCCCAGACTTAAAACCATTAGATACTTTTTTATGGGGACACTTGAAAACTGAAGTCCATAAAAATAGAAGTAATAGTGTAGAAGAATTGAATATAAAAACGATATACTATTTGTGTCGAAAATAATGGAAGATATTTCGAACAGTTCCTTTAAATATAAATGTTGTTTGTTCGTTAAGATATTTGATGTCACTTGCTTGATTTAATGTTATTTTCTGTGTTAAATTTATATAAAATTTAATTTATTCTTATAAATTATATCAATTATTATCATCAGTATTTTAATTTAATTTAAATCTTTTTCAAAATTGTAAAAATATACATTTAAAAAAAAACACTATTTGTTTTTTTCTACTTTTATTTGACTTTCAATTGTTTTTTTGTTGAAATTTTCGAAATCCTTGGAAAAAATGCTATAAGTTACGTTAAACATTTTTAATTTATTAGGCAAACCAAAAAATTGGGGTGAGATCGTTATAGGAATCACACTGTACATTAAATTTATAGTGGTGGGTTCTTGACAAAATAGTAATCTTCAGCATTAATTTCAATAAATAAATTTACTTTATTGTGAAATAAATATCCAATTTACTGCCTATACAAATTGTAATAGCGGCATATATGTCACTTAGCTTTATAACCTGTATCTGCAATTTTCTGAACATTCAATACAGACTGCAGATACTATTAAATACTCCAAATATACTTTTGGAGCCCGGCTTCAAGCAGAAATCAACTAGCTTCTTTTCTGATCGTATTAAAATTGATTTGCGTTCCAAAAAATCGAAATTTCAAAACTCATACGTTTTGACTGACAGTTATGGCCTTGACTAAAAGTCATAATATACGATAAGGAAACAAGCAAAATAATTTCTGTTTGAGGTAGGGCTCCCAAAGCATCTCTATTTGGAGTATTTTGCAGCTCCTACAGTTTATGCCGAATGTTCAGAAAAATGAATACAGTTTCTAACGACGAAACCCAGCATTCTCAGGTCAGATGAAGTATTTTTTTTCTATATATTCAACAACATGAACATACATTACATTTAAAACATATACAGCACCTTTCATATTTATACTGGGCGATGTGAAACTGACTCAAGAATCATGCCCTAAGAAATTTCTTGTTACTCTTGGAATATCCTGTATACACTTTTCCATAGCATGACTAAATCTCGTTACACAGTGAACGGCAAATATACTGTCCAGTCTTTACGGAAGTCATAGTATATGGCGTAAAGAAACAAAATTTGGAGGAGATAAATATGGTACATTTGTACACATTCTGACTGACATTTTAAAATTGTATCCCTGTTATCTAAGCCCGCGTTCACGTCATTTACTTTTTAAACGGCAAAATAGATAGTTTTCATTTTCTGAATGGAAGTATTTTTCTGGTTCCAAAAATATACAATGTATGTATGTAATAAGAAAAACTTGGAAATAAATCATTGGAAATTAACAGTAAAATCTGAGGTTATTTTAGCGACTGAAAATTGAATAGATTATTGATATTTTAACCTTTTTGAAAAAATTTCCAAGATTTAAGCATGTGTTTTATTAATTTAAATAGTGTCTTTTTGTATTTTTGGTTTTTGCCCTGTTTGCCAAACAGTTTTTTTAGCGCTTTTTTTTCGTGTTGAGAAGTGTGTGTTGGTAACTTTTTATTAAAATGTATTTTAAAAGTGAGTGTCGGTACTTTTTTCGAATTTTTTAAATAAAAAATATCCTTTTTATGTTGACAAATAGTTTTGGTGTAATATTACCAGTTTTAGTAACATATTTCTGAAATAGTCTATCAGACAGTAATAAATAGGGTAAGCTAAGTTTCACTATTATTTCTACATAAAGATTTATTGGATCATTTATTCGGAAGTTTATCTCCTTTCAAAAATTCTGTTCTTGTATGTTCATTATCATTTTCAATGAAATTTATAACCTTAATTCCTGGTTGTCTATGGTAAGGGGTAAAAAGATGGATAACAAACACTTTCTGCACTCTAAACGCAGTGTTGTAGTAAAAGAAGATAGTGTCTTTTATGAGAGTGGTTGTTTACAGTCAAAACAGCCATTTTAATCCTATATGTATATAACCCTTCATGATACTTCTCCTGCCGGTACCTTATAATATAAGTAATGTTTATTATATAGGTATAATTGTATTTTATAGCGGTGTTGTGATCGGTTCTGACCATGGCGCAAGTTATATTTCTTGACCACAAAAAATATAAAAAAAAATTTACACATGAGAAAATACCAAGTTTATTAAACAATTTAATTTGAAAGAGTAACGTACTAGGAATGACATATTGTGTCCAATTAATTTTTTCGTCATGAAGTCTCAATAGTTCTTGTGGACGTACGTCTCGTTGAAGATTGTCCATTGTTGTTTTAAAGTAAAAAATTTAAATTGGCCCGTTCCTATAAGTTTTATGGTTATTGGCTTAATTTCATTGTAGTTCAAATTTAAGTTTGGATGGGTTTATTGTAGTTCACTGAAATTCTTGTTTATTTCTTGGTGGTAAGGTTTTTAAGTCAATGTTGCCTTTCCATCCTTAGGGAGTAGTTACTAAGTAATTTCCTTAGATTTGTGAATTTCTAAATATCTATTGTGTACATTATATAATAATAGTAGTGTGTTTAGGAGCATCTGCTATACAGGAATTAGTTTCCTCAATTTTAATAACTTGTTTATCGGGGTTAAAGTTTAGTTGTGTTTTGTACGTTTGTTCTTGATTGTATGTGATCAATTAAACTGGGCATAACTTTGTATTATTGTCTTTTAGAATTTCGACTTTGTATAAGAAATCTTGAATTTAAGTTTGTTAATATGTGGGGCCAATTTCAATCAATGGGTGGCTATTTAAAAGTATATATTTCGTTTCAAGTATTATAATTTCTCGATTTTCGCTCGGTATTGGATATAATCGATAATATTTGTATTTTCATGTTTCTTCTAAGGGTGTCCTTAGAATGAAGGAGATGGACCTTTTCTTTTGGTGGTAGTTGACTAGATTACTTTTTCGTACTTGAATATGGTATGTTCTTGATTGTGGGTTCCATTATAATTGAGTTCTTCTAGATGTTTTAGTATTTCAAGTAAGTCTCTTTATAGTTTTTGTTGGTGTAATAATACTTGAGTTAAGTTATGTGTTACGTGTGTCTGGCAAATATTTGCGCTGTTGTTAGTTGGCCTAGGAACAAAAGTCGTTAACTTCATTATTAGCTTCAGACAATACCTTTATGATACCACTGATGATCTTTATCCACGTACACTGAGATTCATTCTCGAAGATATTTTCTAGGCGTTTTATATCTCAACAATTTAGTTTTGATTTTGCACTAGATGGTTGTGTTTGGTTGGAAATGATTCCCAGCGGCTAGCAGTGTTGCGACACGTAGTAGACCAAACGTGTACAGCAAGTGTAAACAAATTGCAGCAACCAAATTGCATAGTGTGATAGTCGAGTTGAGTATGCTGACAAATATACATTGCGGCGACAAAATCACCACAATTTTGTTGCGACTACTGAATTGCAAAGTCTGATGCAAGCTTGAGACTAAAAAAATTGTAATTATACCATTATCATCTATTCTATAATTCGGCTACACAGCGTTACGTAGTCGAAAATAGATGAGAGAGGGGTGAAATTTTATTATCCGATTATAACTGTTCAATTTTCATTGGTTAAAAATCTTAATTTTGAGTATGAGAAGCAATCAGAATTTGAGATCAACAATCTGGTTCCTGGTAAGGCTGGGAATTTTCCAGATTTTAGTATTCGAATATTCGTTCGAAAAAATATTCGAATATTCGAACTATTCGGATATTCGAATATTCGAATTATTCAAATTGTTCGAATAGGTATTCGAATTATTCGGATATTCGAATATTTGGATATTAGAATTATTCGAGTATTCGGATATTCGAATAATTCGAATTAGTAGAATACCTATTCGAATAATTCGAATATTCGAATACTCGAATAATCCGAAATATTCGAATAGGTATCCAAATAATCCGGATCCTCGAATATTTATTATTAATAGGTATAGCACTGAATACTAGTGAATAGTGAATACTCTATTTGAGTATTTGGTTGGATAGACCATAATAATAGTCGTGACGTAATCCACTAAGCAGGCAATTTGATTTGCTTTTCCATACCCACAAGCACATGTACACCCTACATGTGCTTTAAGGGTCAGAATTATTTAGTTAGTATTTTATTTTAGGATTGAGGCGCTATTGTTCACATTTAACTATTGAAGCTTAAATAAAACGAAAACAGAGCTAGTTTATTATACTTCTGTGTCATAACTATTTTTCCTTTTCGATAAAAGTGCTCTAAAATTAGAATGTTTTAAAAAAAGGCGCAGATTGTGAAGTTAAAATAAATATATGAAAAGTAAATAGTTAAATATTTACAGGTTTTATAAAATTTAAAATTTAATTTTAACCCCTGCCTTAGTACAGTAAGAATAAGGTCGAGGCGAGAAAGAGATGGAATAGTTTGACTGGGAAAATATTTGAATATATTCGAATATTTCGAATATTCGATTATTCGAATCATTTCCCATTAGAATAATTCGTATTCGAATACTCGAATATTCGAATACTCAAACTATTCGTATTCGATTCCCAGCCCTAGTTTCTGGCAATGATATTTTTCGTCTACTAATAGTTATTGACTTTTACTGATTATTCCTTCTTATATATGACAACAGTAACATTACCTTTGTCACTTTTGACTACATACAGTATAGTGTGCTTTTCAAAAAATTTTACAAGCTTTGAACATACTTTTTAAACAATGTCTGGAGCAATGGTTTTTGTGCAAGAAATTAGTAATAGTGTTGGTGTATAGCGATCTAAAACAATTTCTTGATTATTGAATCGTTTTTTTTTTTAAGTTTTAACCATCTCCAGATGATGCCAACTTGGTTGGCGAAACGCGCATCGAGTGCAGTGTATGGTGTTTTGGTGTCTCGTGGAAAACTACGTCAGTGTTACTATGATATATGTTAATAACCCCGCAGAAATAAGACCAACCCCGAAATTCAAAGTCGAGATTATCTAGAAAAACGTGGACATACAACCAGTCTTACTGACATTGCCAGTGTCCGTGACAGGATTCGAACGCGTAGCTGCAACAGAAAAAATTTCACGCTTGCGATCGCACGCTCTAGCCAACTACACTTTCGGGCCGGTAGATACTTACCGAGTCCAACATAAAAATATTTCAAGAATTGTCAATATTTATTAAAATGTAGGTCTATAAAGTAAAAGCCAACAAATAACTTCGAAAAGGTAGTATTGTATAAAAATATAATACATAGAGATCGGGTGGTGGCGATAAATTCCAGAGATGACTTTTACGTAGATAATATTATATTACATATTATTTATTTATAGTTACAAATACCCACCACATCCAATTGTTACAGGGCAGGAAATTACAAATCAAAATCGATACTAATTAATTTAACAAAATAACTTAAATATCAACATAGTCCACAGAAAGAACATAATTTTTTATAACCTTAATATTACAATTAAAGATATCAATGTTTTCTTGAACCGATGTAACATATAGTTTGAAAACATGTGTATAAACTTGAAAATTTTTTCAGATTTATTTTGGGAACTGGCAAATAAAATAAACTGCTAGAATGAGTTTGAAAAGCTGGAACATGGAGAGAGAAACAACTAAGTAATTCTGGACAGTCAATTTGGTTATTTAAAATATTATATAAAAGTTAGGCCCTCCACACACGGGTCGATCGGCGACGTGGTCGACGCGATTGGAATCGTACGAGTCTCTCCTCTCCACTCGACTTCCTATGCAAAGCATTTGGACCCCGCACACGGGGCGTTTAGTAGTCGTCTAGAAACGTACGATTGCAAATCTCCTCGTTTTCAATCTCACGCGATTAGCAAGGAAGCAGTTTGTTCGAGTGAATCGTGCGTCATGGAGGTAATTTTATGTGTTTATGCATATGTTTATCATATTTTGACCATTATTTGTTGTACTTCTCTAGGCTTTCAATATAAAATTTGTTGGGGAAGTAGAGAACTATCCCAAGCTGTACAATTACACCCTTCGGGATTATTCAAAATGGGATGCTACGGAAAAGGCGTGGAACAGTGTTGCCAGGGAAGTTAACTTATCAGGTAAGGCCCTTAATTCGTTTATTAATGAAAAGTATTCCGTTTAAGGACGCACAAAGGAGAGTACTTCCCACTGGATTAGACGCGAATCGACTGAGAAAACATCGACCCGTATGCGGAGGGCAGACGCGCTCGTCTCGTGGATCGTACGATTGAGGAGATTGTGACGTCCACTGCAATCGCGTCCACCACGTCGCCGATCGACCCGTGTGCGGAGGGGCTTATTATTGAATAATATTTCCGTCGAGTATTCCACTTATTCATGTGAAATCTTCGTAATAACATACTGTCGAAAATGCCCTGAGGGGGATAAACACCATCCGACTTATACCACAGAAACTTTACAAATTTGCTCTATTTTCTCAATATGAAATTTATGAATTTCATATTCCGGATTTCAGACAAGGAAGGCATATTCCAATTATATTTCAATTATATTATATTGTGAACACCAAATGAAAGGTGGACGGCTTGCTGCTGTAAAAGAGAGTTAATTATTGACCGACGGGGCTCGTTATTATTAAATAAAATTAAATGAATAAATTATTGAATAAATGCAATATTTTCAATAAAACAATGGTTATTGTATAAGTATAGTACGGTTATTGTATAAGTATAGTATAGTGAGAGATATTAGATTTTAGAAGTAAGCGTTTGACTATTTGGCTTAATTTTTGCCTTGGGATTTTTGGTCAAACTACGGGATTTAAATATCTAAAGAAATGAAGAATCATACAATGTTACTGAATATAGTTGAAGACATAAGTGGATAAAGGATCTAAAGAAATAAAGAATCATACAATGTTACAGAATATAGTTGAAGACATAAGTGGATAAAGGATCTATGTCATATTTTATGAAAAAATGAGATTTTTGCGTGGAAGAAGGTTTCAAGTACCCAGAATTTTTTTGAGGTGGGTCTCGTTTCCCCATAGTCAATAATAACAAAGTTAGAAGTTGATAAAGGGTTTATGTATACCTATTTCTAAATAATAATTTGTGGATAAAGGGTTTATGTACATCTAGTGGATCCACATGAATCCTTTATCCACTACCATTGCAATTTATTCATACTTGAATCCTTCATTCACTGAAACTACTAACTAAATAAAATATTTAGATTTACATAGTACCAGCTAAAGTGAGGTTAGGTTAGTTTAGTCACTTATGTTTTCCAGTGCTCTAGTATGTAAATGGTGCACATTAAAAGGTGTGAGGTGAAAAATTAATTATTTGGAAAATGTCAGCCAGGAGTAGGTTGCTATTAGAACTTACAATAAATGAAGTTAGTAGTGGTATGTATTAAATTCAAGATTTTGTAGATAAACTACATAATATATCATTTTAGTTTAGGTTAGATTGTAAATTAATTTTAAGCAAAGTTTAGTTCAGTGTCGCGCGCGTATTTTATTATTAATATGACTAATAAAATGTCTTGGAAATATTTTTTACATCCTTGTCTTTATTTTAGCTAATCAACAAATGAAATATAGTCTACCGTTGACAAATAATGCAGTTACAGTCGAGGTTCAGATGGTGGAGGATAGCGAAAATGATATCCAGAAAATTTATATTCCTCTGAAAACTATAAATAATACGAACGGTATGTTCTGCTAAAATATTTTGAAAGTATCTATTTTTATAAAATTATCTTGTGTATATTTTAACTATTAGTCAAGAAGACTACAACAATGTTCCCTCCATGAGTGCTACCACAACTTATAACTCTAAGGAAAATGTCTTATATGGTATGTTTTGGAAATTCATAATTTCGTAAAAACATATTACAAAAAAATACTTATTATTTGCAGATTTTTCTCCTACCACTTCTTCCGATGATTACAAACCGAGCAGCTCAGATGAAGACAATAGTGATTCTGACGACTCAGAATATTTTATAAGCAATGTTAAATCCAACAGAATTCAAACGACAAAAAGTGTATCAGATATTTTGCACAATATTGATGAATTAAAAAAAAATAAGGAACCTCGAAATATTAAGGATATCGAGAAAACTGAAAACACACAGAACATTGAGAATGCAGAAAATATCGAAGAGAATCGTATTAATAGGGAATCATAGTGCACTGAAAAAAAGGACACTCGTAGAAAGGTTAAAAAGAAATTGTTTGAGTTAGCTGAAAAAAATTTTCGAAAAATTTTACAGTCTGGACATAAACTCGAAAAATTCGTTACTATTCAAAAGCATTATCATACAGCCTGTTCAGCGCCATAGAAAGAACGTTACAATTCCAAAATCTTATTCATTTAAATATATGGTTACATATAATAAAAAAAATATTATGGTTTGTAAAAATGCAATATGCGCACTTTACCAAATTTCTTTTAAAAAGATTCAACTTTTACAAAACAAACTTAAATCTGAAGCATGCGCGCCAACACCAGACAAAAGAGGTGCTCATCAAAATAGGCCACATAAAATTCCAGAGGATGTTGTGAACTATGTTGTCAATCATATTAAAAAAGTTTCCAGCCGAGCAGTCTCATTATTCGAGAAATAGGAATATGCATAAAAAATACTTGTCGCCTTTATTAAATTTAACAAAAATGTACGATCTTTATATCGAATCATGCATGCAAGAAAATCTCTCAGAAATATTTTTGGTAAAAAAAATGCAGTTACAGCAAAATTTTTTCACAACGTTTTAATTGGTCGTTTGGTCAACTCAAAAGCGACACCTGCAGTACATGCGATGCTGGATTAGATACCGATGAACACAAAGAAAATTACAAGTTTGCTTTTGAGCAACAGAAGCGAGATAGACAATTTGCTCAATCAAATGAGACCACAGCTTATATAACAATGGACTTGCAACAGACGATGCCCTTGCCGAAATTGAGCACTTCAAAGGCCTTTTATTTAAGGCAACTCTGGTTTTATAATTTTGGGGTACACACAGTAACTGAAAATAAACCATTTTTCTGTACTTGGACGGAAATTATTTCAACCAAAGGAACTTTAGAGATTGGTAGTTGTCTGCATTATCCAAATGTTTAACGCCGAAAGGGAGAAGAAAATTAAACATCTTATTATATGGTCAGATTCATGTTCTGGCCAAAACAAGAACTTCAACATTATTGCCTTATACCAATACTTCATTTTGAAAGGATATTTTCAAACAATTGACCACAAGTTTCCTGAGGTTGGTCACTCATATATGGACTCAGATAGAGAATTCGCCCGAATCGAGAAATCGCTACGAAAAAATGGAAATATTTATACCCCTGAAAAATATCGCCATAACATAAAGACAGCTAGTTGTAAAAATTCTGTGGTCATTAATATGGAAAACCACTTCAAAAATATGGAAGAAATACCCGAGAGACTGCACCTAGTTAACAGAAAAATAAGTGTTTTAAAACAACCAATTTATTTCAGAGATAGCATAAAATGGATTTGTGTTAACGAGTATGGGAGTTATTTATATAAAAATAATTTAGATGAGTACACGCCATTCTTGCAGGTAGATATTATGAAATCTGGGTACAAAAAAATTCTGCCAGACAGTTATACTTTAACCATTTGAAAGATAAAAATAATAAAATATCAAGTGAAAAAAATTCAAACTTAAAAGAACAACTCGCTTATGTTGACAATGAATTTAAATATTTTTATGAAAAAAATCATCCACTAAAATGAAAATATTGACACTCAGAATTGAACTGTAAAGAAAAGAAGAACTAATTAATACTTAAAACGGTGAAAATCAACATGGACCCTTATTCCATTTAACGAGAATTCAAATCTTCCTACTTTTTCAGTTGATAAAGGATCTATGTTTTACTTCTGCTTTAAAACTGAAACTTTTGTACATTTTCACTTTTGTTATCTTAATTCTATAATAAAGGCCTATTGAAACTTGCATGTTCTGTTTTTATTTAACGTAAAACAAAGAATGACAGTTAAAATAATTTTGAACCCTGTTTTCTCAGTACTAACTTTGTGCGACATGAATCCTTTATCCACTTGTGTCTTAAGTTATTCATGGATCAATTAGATCTAAATAAAGTTTTTGTTAAACTTTTTTGAGAGAAGACTAATAACTGAGATATTTGTAAAAATCGTTGTTAGCAATTTTAGTATAAACTAAATTTTTTTCGTCATTCCTCTTGGAACCCTTGTTAACCTTTTGATCAGTTACAGTAAAAATAAAACGTACATATATGGATACTAATAAAAATCGTAAAACTTAATACAGATTAAACATGGCGTGCTCGTTCCATAGCATTTTGTAATGTTGGAAGTCGGTTAAAACGAATATTTCATTATCTTCATAACGAGCAGAGAAAGAGATACAAGAGTTGGGAAAGTCTAGACCCATTCTTATGATATATTATTGAGTGCCGAGCCGGCAATGTAACGTGTTTGTGCTTTTAACTAACTACAAACGGTATGCCCAATTTAATGGCGTTTATCTGACAATTTAAGAAACTGTAGATAATCGGCCATCTCCCTCCGTTGCCTTTTAATTGAGTTTAAGCGTGTATGCTAATTGCAAAACAAGTTACTTTAAAATTAAGTGCACGATTTTCGGTGCTGTTTTATATCATATATTTATAACCATAACAAAAGATCAACCTCAAAATGAAACAATCGTAGTATATCACTAAATATACGGGGTATCTGAATTTAGAGATTTAATATAACAGTTTCAAATAATGCGAAAATCTTTATCAACTTGTATCGATGAGATTTTTTGTAAATTCCAGAGACGACTTTTACGTAGATATAATATTATATTGTAAACACCTAATGAAACATTCCCAAATAATATGAAATGACAAAATATTCTTATGTAAGTCCTATGCAATAAATCTGTAAATCTTGAAGGGCAAATGCTTGTTATCGCTGAGAGTCCAATAGCAATATAAATGCATAGGTATAGGAAAATCACGCGCTTACAAGGTCGCTTAGCTATCACGTTTACGCCCACTGCCCTATGTTGAAAATAAATAAATACACTTTATATACGTAGTATTTACAAAATATCTTTGTAGATAATACGTAGATACGGAAAGAATTCGAACTTATGGTTGCGTTTTGTAACGAAATTGCAAGCCATTTCATTCCAATTTTCCAATTTTTTCCAATTTTCCAGTTTATTGTTGTCCACGATAAATTAAGTTTCCGCCAGTCTAGTCCAGATGGCGCCACTGATTTCTACTGGAACAGTTGGTTTTGCAGATTTTTGCACTAAATATCTATCTATCTTTATTGCTCAGACTCTACCCTCAAATGTTTGTCTCTTTCCAAACTATAACCGAGTTTAGGTGGGAGAACAGAACGGGGCTTCTTCCTTCTTACTAGTGTAGCGTTCTGAAGAAAACATCTCTAGTTCAGCGATCTGGTAAAATTTATATATTTTTTGGTATTATCGTGTAATTTTATGATCATCATTATTTAAAAAGTTGCTGTATTGATTTAACGTATCTTTGAAGTAATTTTCATAATAATATCGTACCGTATTTATCTTATTATACACCATGAACGAATTTGCTTCTCGGTGATCAGTTCACCTTGATTGTTCTTTGGAACAGCCATCATTAATATTGATTAGTATCGATTTATCGTGAACTTTTCTAAGAGCACTAATTACTGTGGGTATTTCACACATGAAGTGGCTAACAACTTGACAATTTTATTTAATAGATTCTTTTGTTTTATTTTTTCCCACTCCTGATGAATCGTATGTTAAACTTGTAGCCAGCAAATTCTTGCATCTCTGGATCAAAAGAGGCGCGAATATTCCACAATGCTACGTAAGTTACGTAAGCGCGTAGCCGATCGCATTTTCCAAAAACGGTTGTGCCGACCGACTACATGAGTAACTTTAGGACTGTTGTCTTCGAGGCTCTTGTTGAATGTAATGAATGAAAGTGAGCTTCATCGCTGAAAATTACGTTACGAAAATCATTGTTATCAAAAAACTGTTGAGGCTTCGCTCCACAAAAATTTCTTCTGTTATGAAAGTTTGTATTTTTAGATTTTGAATTAGTTGGATTTTATAAGGGTGAAAGTGCATACCCTTACTTAAAATTCGCAGCACATTCGAACGATCTGTAAAGTTTGCGTTTGTTTCCACGCAAGCGCCACCGTGGTTTTTACGAATGATTGCAGTCGGTACAGCCTGCACATTTTTTGGTGTTTTTATGGACCTAGGCTGAACATGGTTTCTTGTTTACGGCTGAACTTGTTTCCCTGAAGTCTTTCACCCATAATTTTATAAAACGTATGCTTAGTTTTCGTAAGAATCATTGGCCTTGAAGTACGCCTCGTTAAAAAACATACGATGCAGTAACTAAATAATCCGCATCTGTAGCCCTACCTCCTCACGGTCACCGAATTATTCAAGTTTAAAAACTTTTTTGGGTCGCCTTGTACAGAGTGATCATTTTAAGTGCCTCAGTCGATTTTATTACTTGATTTTCCACATAGGACTACTTTACTGAGGAATCCAAATTCGAAAAGAAAAACAATCTCCGAGAAAACGAAAAATAAAAAAATTGACACCTTATATATTAACGCGGACATTAGACTTTCCACTGACCATAAATGTATATCAGATACATATTTTTTACTTTTCATTTTCAACAATAAATATTGACGATATTAACTTAAAAATTCAACAAGGATTAAATTTAATTAACCATAATCCCATTATTTTAAGCAGAGGCAGAGAGAATTTGATTAAACGCCTTCGCCTCTGCTGCAAAATGGTGATGATTTCGAACATTTATTGTAAATGAAATATATATAATTACTTTAATTGTTGTAATAAATAAATAATTTAAATGTTATTAACTGTTTTTATAGATGACTTTGTTTGAAAAGATATATTTGTTTTATTTTAAATGTAACCTCCAATATATTATGAAACATGAAATATAATGACATTATATTATCTATTGCTAAGAAAAAAATTTAAAAAGTGTCTTTAAACTGAGCTAAATATACAGAGTGTATCACTTAAAATAAAAAAGTTGAGGTAATGTCCGGTTAAACCGGAAGATATGTACGTAAATGCATTATAACGTCATTACTTCCATTCATTCTAATATCATCGAGACAAGCCAGCATGCATGCTTAGAGCAATTATGGTTAAAAATAACTTTGAATAACAAAATATATGCTGTTGGAGTATTTTATCACCCGCCCAATACAAACAAAAATTATCTATTTGATATTTTTGAGGATACCATTTCTAATATTTTACCAACTTGTGATGATCTGATATGTGCAGGTGACTTAAATTTAAACCTTCTTGACACTGACAATTCACATAGTAATAAATTTCTATCAATTTTAGATACGTATGGTCTTTCTCAATTGATCAATGAGCCTACACGCATCACCGCTAGTAAAATGTCACTGTTAGATATTACAATATGTTCAAGTACGGAGGACGTTGCAAGCTGTCGGGTTGTCTATGGCACCAATATTATCTCGGATCACGAATTAATAGAATGTTTGCTATCACTATATAAACCTGAAAATATACATAAAACGAAAACATTTAGGGACTTCAAAAATTTTGACAAGAGTGAGTTCAATCTTGAATTGCAACTGACCCCTTTTCATGAAATTTTATATATAGATGATATTAATAATAAAGTTAATCATTTCGGTTATTTAATTAAAAGTTTATTTGATAAACACGCACCAATAAGAACAATTAGAATAACTAAACGTGACGCTCCGTGGATGACGGATAATATTAAATTATTGCAGAAGTTAAAAAATCAGGCACTTACAACGTATAAAAGATCTAGCAGTCCCACTCATCTTAATTATTATAAACAATTAAAGAACTATTTAACTACAGCGATAAGGAATGAAAAAAAGGGTTACTTGAATCACAGAATTACAGTAAATAAATCAAAATATCTGTGGAAGGATTTAGATACATTAAATATTCACTCAAAAAAAGGCCTCTAAGGATATCCCCACTGAAATTTCTGACGTCGAAAATATTAACAACTTTTTTGTTAATGCCGTGCCACTCTCAGTTAATAGTAATGTGCAGGAGACAGTCGATTTTTATGCTAACAACTTAAAAGTAGATATAGACTCGAAGTTTTCTTTTAGATTGATAACTATAACCGAAACATCGGACATTACAAATTCTATATCTAGTAAAGCATCGGGAATAGATGAAATTAGCATTAATATGATTAAATATTGCTGTCCTCTGATACTGCCATATGTCACTCACATAATTAACACGTGTTTATTAAATAATGTATTTCCAGAAAGATGGAATTTATCATATGTAATTCTTCTTCCAAAAATTAATAGTCCAAAAGAATTTAAGGATCTACGACCCATACACATTTTTTCGTGTCTATCTAAAATTCTTGAGAAAGCCATTTTTCTGCATATAAATAATTATCTAACCGAAAATAATTTATTACCTGAGCATCAGTTTGGTTTTAGGTCACAGTACAGCTGTACGCTGTACTTCTGCCCTAACACTTATTTGTGATGATATAATTAAAGCTACAGATGAAGATGAACTTACTGCTTTGATACTGCTGGATTACTCTAAAGCGTTTGACTGTATTAATCATAAAATATTGTTACCAATTTTACATTATATAGGTTTTAGTAGTGATACAATTGAATTCTTTAAAAATTATCTTACCGACAGGAAACAAATTGTGAAACTGAATAATAGTAAATCATCAGAAGGAATTTTAAATTCTGGAGTTCCGCAAGGGTCGGTTTTGGGTCCGTTGCTTTTTTCTGTATATACACTTAATTTGCATACTTGTTTGGATCACTGTAAAGTACACTGTTATGCTGATGATACTCAGCTATATATGTCATTCAAACCCTCCGATTTTGTAAACGCTAATGTAAATATAAACTCAGACATTGCCAAGCTAATGAAAAATTCTGAAAATCACTCTTTACAAATCAATCCATCAGAATCTGCCACAATGTTACTAGGTAAACCTCATCATAGGAATTCTTATCAAGCTGATTTAGATATAATTATTAAAGATATACATTTAGATACAGTCCATGAAGCTAAAAATCTTGGTGTCTATATTGATAATGATTTGCGATTTAAAAAACACATAAATACTTGTATAAAAAGAGCATTCGGCAACCTAAGAAAACCACATAACAGCAAAAATTTACTGAATAAAGCAACCCTGAAATTGTTATGTAACGATATTGTCTTATCACAATTTAATTATTGTGCTTCTTTATATGGACCATGTTTGGATGCCTTAACAGCTAAACGAATACAGAGAGTTCAGAACGCATGCGTAAGGTTAATTTGTTGTATTCGCAGAAGGGAACATATCTCTCATAGAATAAAAGACATTGGGTGGTTAAACATGGCCAATAGACGTCTTCTTGGTGCTTCTGTCTTCTATCACAAAATTTTGCAAAATAAATATCCAGCTTACTTATATAATAAAATACGTTTCAGAACGGACAGTCACAACGTTAATATTAGAAGAAAATCGTTAATTACACCCATAAAACGACATTTTTTTGAAAGGTCATTCTCTTTTAATATTCATAAAGTTTATAATGTAATACCTGCAGATTTAAGAAAAATTAAAAACGTAAAAATCTTTAAATTTAAATTGCGGAAGTTTATTTTAGAATCTCAATAACAGAATTGCTAGTATATTGTTGTGTACATTATTATTTATTATATATACTATTGTTATTTTATTAAGTCAATACTCATATTTAATTATCTAGTCTATCTATCTTTGTTGGTTAAGTGGAAGAACAGCCTCTACACTAGTTGTGGATACGCTGAACTTCACCATTTGATAAATCATTTTTGTTATTTTTTTCTCTCCTTGTGCACTTGTAAATTCTATATATTTATCAATAAAGTCCTTTATTATTAATATTATCTGCTCATTTCCGCTTAATATACAAGGATTCAATTTTTGTATTTTTCACTTTGTCAGCCATAACTTTTCATATGACTGTTAATTGTTTTTCGTTTTCGAATTCGGATTCTTCAGAAAAAAATATACGTGTAGTTTTGAATTTTCTCCTTAGTGGGAACACAGGCAGTAAAACCGATTAAGGCATTTAAAATGATCACCCTGTACATGCTTTAGAATAACTTCAAAAACATAAAAAAAGTACATAAATAATTTGAGATTTGACATTATTATTTTTAGAAGAACATATGGAACACAAACACAGAAAACAGTATTTAGTAGACACATCTTTTTGAAATATTAAAGGTTGTTGTAATTAGTTTAAAATATGCGTAAACATTCTATAAGAACTATGACACTGTGATAAATAAATACAAATTGTTTAATGATTGTTTTGTACGAACGAGATAAAACTGTATTTTACTGCCTCAAAACAGGGAGCAAAACAAGCGTTTATTTCCTGAGAGATTTAAAGTCGCCATGGAAATCAATGAACAATACTAATATAACGCAACGTCAACATTTTTATTATGTAAAACTTTTAATGGTAGAAAGAAAAAAAATTAAGAACCAAACGTAAAAACCATAAAATGTAACTTAATATTGAAATTAATATTAACAAAAGTAATTTTCACAGTTCGTGATATTTGGTAATTAATAATATTAAATGATATTTAGTAATCTAAACGTCAAACAGACAATTAAATACAAGGATACCTAGATAAATTCGGAATAAAACACAAAAGCTTCATGGTTAATTATTGTTCGTTAGTTTTTACATTTAATTTTTACTTTCTTATACCTAATATAAGGAAGTATAGTAATCGTGATTTTTTTTCGACCTCGAGATTTTGATTGATTTATACGTTTAGAACCCTCCTGAATCCATTCTATTTTCCGAATGATGTCTGTCGGTCCGTGCGTGCGTGCGTGCGTATGTTTTCCGCGCGCGTGTGTGTGTGTGTCCGCGATAACTCAAAAAATACTAATGAGAGACTTCCCAAATTTGGGAAGATTGTCAACAACATTGTAGGTGACACATTAAATTTGGTGACTGTGATACCACCAGAAGAGACACAATGAATGAAAGAAGAAAAAAGGTACAATTTCGGGAAAAAAAATTAAAAATTTTTATTGCATTCTGGACGAATGTCAACGAATTATAATGAAAAAACATAACTTTATGGAAAAAATCTGTCTGCATGTCTGTATTACAAAAATAGCAACCGCGGTTTCTGAGGTAAAGCTTTCAAATTTGGTACACATGTTCTAAAGGCCAAAGGTAATGATAAATTCGATGAGCAAAATTGGCCAGCTGAAAATAGGTCCACTGGACCCAAACTTTTTTGTATTCGCCTTTACAAAAAGCTATTTTCTTTAATTGAAGTAAGTGAAGAATTAAATAGAATGATTTGTTTACATCAGGATGATACTGGTATAAGAAAGTTATGTGCTGGCTACATCAGATATTGTTATAATAAAAATTGTGCCCGTTCGTACAATAAATGTTTTATGCACCTCGAAAGTAAGTGTGTTTTAGTCTCTTGCATGAGAGTTTCCCTCTCTGCGTTCGGGAAACACTATTCATGCCGGGACCGACACACTCAGTTTACTCCCATGGTGCATAAATAACTATTTTCTGCCTGTTTAGTCATTTTAAATAAGTTTAATATTAAATTTTTTTGTTAAGAAAACATTTAATTTTAAACTAATGAAAGGAATATTACCCAGTCCAATGTAGGTAAAAATCTACCTCAATAGGAAAAAATTAGAAATTAGGTATTTTATTACATTAGTGGGTGAATGTTGATGTGAAATTGAAGTATTTCATTTTTCTGAAACGAATTCAGAAGGGAACATAAGAAAATGCTGAAATGGGTAAATTCTTTCAGTTTCTGCACTGTATCTTTGAAACCATTAAGAATTTGGCAAAATACGTAGAACAGACTTTTTTCTATTTTTTCTAACGCTGTCTGCAATAAATAGGACAGGAGATATAGCGGTTCAAAGTGGGAGCAAAAAAGTGCAAAAATCACGTAAAAATTACTATTTTTTTTTTGTTTTGTTCGTTAGTTTTGCAAAATTATCAATAGTTTCGAAGATATAAAGCAAAAATTGAAAAATTGTACCCATTTCTTAATTTTTGATGTTTCTCTCTAAATTCGTTTCTGCAAAATAAAACATTCACATCAAAAAAATTAGATTCGACTGGCCTATACGAATTGTGGGAAATTTAGTGTTGTACTTAGGTCATTTTTAACGATTCTGCATAAATATATCTAAAATTAACTTAAGCAAATACAAACTTAAAGAGATGTTTAAAAATAAGAGAAAGCGATAATGAAAGAATAGCGAATTAATGACAAAAAAATTAAGGAGTTGATGGCAGAGGAGTTGTGTTGGAATTTTCGCAATAAATTCGCCTTGTTTCATTTAAGGACAGGCAAGTCCAGAAAATGTATTGTCCACATTACTATATAAATTATTTGCATTTCCCAGCTTATTTTATAACAGCTGACAATGTTAACAAAATTCTGCTTGCTCAATTTTACGTAAATACCACGTGAGAAAAATTACTGTTTAATTTGTAACAATAGGTTAATTCATATAATATTTATTATATTATATTTCGAAAGGGATATTAAACTTATGTACAGTTGTGTGAAAATCCGAATGTGACCAAAACTCTAAATTTGGCATGAACAGTTTTAAAATATTTCAGAAATTGCAGAAAAACTAACAGGAATCGTAGTTTTTAGGAATTGTTATTTTAGGAAGTGATTGATGGGTAATTTTCCTAACCCGAAAAAAGTAGCCTAAATAATTCAGGAAAAACCATAACAACAAATTTTATCAAAAGCACAATTTTTATGAGAGTCCATATATTTGGTGAACATATTCTTAAAATGCCTCGATTAGATCAATTAAAATAATAAATGTTATACAGAGAGTAATATCTCAAAAAGAAGTGCGTAATAAAGTGATTTTTTCTGACGATTCTATTTCATTTTAGTAAGCGTTCCGTTACTTTGGTACACCCAGTATAATGATAGTAATGTTACGTGTTTGCTATCCACACAAACACCTCTACTCGTAGATTCGTTGATTGAAAGTCCAGGTAACACTTACTCACTACTTTATTTACTAATTAACAAATAATAACAATAGATTAACTATAATCACACTAGAACACTTATAAGTCCCTTTCTTATTGCTTCTTCACTCGTTCACGTTCAACTTAAGATTAAGTCTCGGCCCACCGTGCGTCTTATTTATACATCCATTCACCCGGTCTAGAGCACTCCAGAATATTCCCGGCCGTTCCCATACAATTCCAGTCTCATCTAACCAGTCTACACAGTCCAGTGGCGTAACAGTAATATTAATTGTTGTCAAGAAGCATCCGACTGCTGGTGTGTGGTCACCCGTTACACTCTGTATAAACAACCGGCCGCGCGGCAAACTGACCGCGTGTGCACCGCTCGTATTCTCGTTGGCTATTGCGACTCACTGGTCGTCGCTTCCAGTGCGCGGTGGGACATACTTCCATATAAACCGTTGGCTGTCGTGATCTGGCCGCTTAATGTGCGGGGGGATCTAAATATACAGCTGCTCTTCAACCGATCAACATCGAGCAGGCAAAAAGAGCGACAATTAGTGATGGGCATAATCGAATGATCATTCAAATGTTTCTAGGGTGATAGCCGAAAACCGAGAACGATGCGCAATGGTGGGGGTCTCGATTCTATAGAATTCGAAAGATTTACTTTTTATTTTACTTTACATAGTCACCTGACTCGATCACATTAATGCATAAACCTTTTCATTTGTTGCCAATAATTTATTATTATTACTAAAAGGTTTTTTAGAATTCTCCTTTATTTCTATATTTTTATTAATTTTATTTATATATTCATAATATAGTCTATTTTTACTTTGCGAGTCTTAGTTATGTTTTTCATTCCTGCATCCTGACCTGTTCCTATCCTAATTCTATGAAATGAATCTAGCTAGCGCACTGGGCTCCGGCCCCGTGGTTGGTTCAACCAACAACCCGGAAACAGTTTACAGGGCGACAGAAAATATTGCCACGGAGGAAACTATACTACCTACGTGGAATTCCTTACCCAAGGAATGCAAAATAACAGAGGATATTTCTTCCCGCAGTAACATCTTCCATCCTTTATTAGTTTACATTCTTTGGACAGAGAACTCCACGCAGGTAGCTATAATTGCATCCGTGGTAATATTGTCTATCGCCTTGTAAACACGAGGTCTATCAATTGCAGCCACAAATGAGCGAGTGGCTGTCTGTCAGTGGTTTCCTTTGTGTTGTTGTTCTAAGTTGTGCCTATCTTTTCAACTTAGCAGCATCATACAAATGAGGACCATAAGTCCGAAACACATGTGTCCACGGTTTGCATCCTTTGTGCGGGTCTCACCTCATAATACATTCTGCTTCTTAATTACAAAGTGGAATTTTCGCCTTTTTACACTTTGCACAAAATTTTAAATTTTCGATGTGAAGTCATGGGACTAGCTGAATAAAATCTGTTGGTTGATTGCCAGTAAAGTGGAAACATTTTTAAGATGGTTACTAAAATTTTTTCTATATTTTTATTTTTAGCTAGAGTCTACGTTTATTTAATGACATTTTAAGAAGGCTATTTCTTTTGTACAAATACTTTCGGTTTCAATAAAAAAATTGTTTCTCAGGATGATAGATCCACTATCGGACTACGTTCATAAAAGAAATTATGATGCTAATACTAATAGTTAAGCCAGAATGACGAAATTTGTGAGCAAAACCGGAGTTTAGCTAAAAATACACGAAAACCTAAGTAACTCCTAAACTAACAAATTTCGCATAAAACAAATGGGGGTCAAATCGATGCGTATTGAGGTCCTCTATCACCCTGCGCCGGTTGGTCCATTCTCAATGAAACACCCTGTATTAAGAATAATAAAGGTACTAAGACTGAGCCTTATGAAACACCTGATACAACTATTTTTGAACTTCATACACCTTTCGATATTCTTACTTTTTGAACACGATGGGTTAAATATGTCTTAAAAAAGTTTAATGCAGTTTCACTAAGACCATAATATTTTAACTTAGCTGATATATGATATATGATGATGTACCAAATCAAAAGCATTTGATGATTAAATCAACGCCATTTTTATTATCTAGCTTACGAATAATATCACATAAATTCAAAAGTGATGTTGTCGTACTGTGGCCACTTCGAAAACCAGATTGGTGAATGGGGAATACATTGTTTATTGCTAAAAATTCAAATCACTGAATATGTACAACTTTTTCCAAAATTTTACTTAAGGTGCATAATAAACTGATGGACCTAAGATTGTCATATTGAACAGTACTTTTAGTTTCGTTATTGGAAATGTAATGACCTCTTTCCACTTAGTTGGAAATATTCCACGTTCTACAATCTGGCAAAGTTTTTGAAATCAGTCACATAACAAAGATTTATTTAGGAAATTTAAATATAAATAAATGATCTCATAAAAGATGTTCAATGTGTCCACCATTATTGTCAATGCATAATTGATAACGTCCTCTTATATTTATAATTGCACCTGAAATGGCTTCATTATTTACATTCAGATTGTTTATCTCGAGTCGATTCCTGTCTTTAATGAGTTCAATACTATTATTATTATTATTATTATTATTGACAATGTCTATTAGAAATTTCCAAAAAAATGAATCCATAGGTGGCCATTTAATAGGTCCATTATTCCCTATCCATATTGGGAATACATTAATCAAATGATCTCGAACGGGTAGGACACTATGCGGAATTGCCCCATCCTGCATCCAAATCATATCATCAAGTTCGGCTTCCGAAAAATTCTGCAAAAGAATATTTTCTGCTTCTGGGATAATTATTTCCAGATAGGTAACTCCAGTTAAAATATAATCATAAAATATAGGCCCAACAATTTTATTTTTGAAAATTCCACACCAAATGCTAACAATTTTTCTTCCTGATTTTTTTATTTATTTTACCAATCTCTTTCTGTTGTGTCTGTTTCCTCACGACCTTCAATTTTTCCTATTAAAAACTCCTGCCGTAGAAAAGGATGATTCATCAGTCCATAATATTATAGTAAAAAAAAATCGGGATCTTCATCCAACTTTTGAATCATCTGGTGGCAAAAGTCCAGCTTTTTCCTTTTATGAGCCTCTGTTACAACTTGTACGGGTAAAATTTTTGTATGGTCTGTAGCTGTTTTCTTTACTGTTAGTTGGATTTTGGAATAACTTTTACCTAATTGATCGGCTGCATTATTTACACTACATTCAGAATTTTCTAAAAAATAATACAATGTTTCAAACAACTCTATTCGCAAATAAATATGGATGGGCTTACTACCTTAGAAATGAAGCAGTATATCTTGCTGTTCTTCCTGGTTTGCTTGAACTACACGCTTTTTTCTACTAAAACTGGAGGTATTAGTCACTTTTCGGTAAATATTTTTAAACGTATTTTCTGATGCTGTTGAACGATTTGGATACAACACCCTATATGCTCTTTTTGCTGCACGTTTATTTTTATTATTTTGTATATTACAAGTAAATATTTGGACTTTTTCTTCCTCACTATAAACCATTTTGAGTATTTCATTAAAGAAATGTCACTTATCAAACATAATAGTTGTTATTTTCATAGCTCACTTTAATAATGTTAACTTTTCCATATTTACAGTAACTAGTTTAACTAAGATATTCGACGTTTAATAACTCAAAAACGGTATATGGTAGTGATAACATATGGTATATTTTTGAAATCAGGAACAAAAGATCATTCCAACGATTTAATAATATACAATAATAATAAATACAATTTAAGAAAAATAAAATTTTTTGTAAACTCCTGAAATCTGCACGCTACTGTACTTTTGATAGCATTTTAACAAAACTCAGTTATAACCACACAACTTTTATTTAAAACTTTTTTTTCTATAACCAATAATAACGATGATAAGGGATAGGTAATTTATAATTAATAAGCCTGCACATGTTTTTGGTGCATATGTTTCAAATTTGTTGAATCCGTACAAAATTTATTAAAATGTATTTATTATTCAGTGCCAAGGTGTTGATTAAATGGAACTAGTTATACTTGGATAAGTAAATTTATTTGGAACTGCAAGCCACTGCATTAATTTTATATAACTAATGTAAATATTTATAATTGTATAGCTAATTGTGCGGAACGCGGAACGCTGCATTTATTCTTGATATTTGTAAATACCGACCCGAAATAAATTTGTCGCATCTTTTTGTAGAAACCATGTGTTTTATTTATAGTCAGATTTAAAGTCCACTCGGCTCTGGCACACCATCTCCACTAGAGTTACCAAATTGCGCTGCTGATCATGAGCGTCTGCTAAATGAATGTAAGTATATGTAAATGAGACATACCTATTATTACTGTTGACAAGTTAAACAATGTAGATGGGCTCGACTATATCTTTACGATATTTACAAGGACTCTGCAGTCTCTTTCTTGAGGTGTGTAGATTGCAGTGAATAAAGTTTATGTATAAAGAAAACGATCGTTGTGCGTCTACAATGTTATATTAACAAAAGAAAAGATATTGTTAAAATTCATTTAAAGGATCATTTGGTACACACTTATTATAAATATTCCGTAACCTGGCTTAGTCAGAGTTTTTGCTTAACACATTTTTAATACTGTAAGTAAATTGTAATGTAAAATAACCATAGCTATGTTTTTAAATTATTATATTAATTGTAGGTCTCTGATGATGGTGTAATAAACCGAAACGTTCGAAAAAAAATAAAATTAGTTATACCTGTCCGAAATCCCCACAAAAAAAAAACTATCAGATATTAATTAACACATTTATAAGATTTTCATTGGCGCGAACACCACAAATATGTTAATGTGCTTCCACATTATTTAGTAACTGAAGAAATTTTGCCAATGTGAAATAATTATTTTGTAATTCGTTTATGGTGTTGTCCACGTTGCATATCTCTTACAGATTTGCCTCAACTTGGGCGTTTTCAAGCAATTATAGGCACTATCAAATGGCTGCTGATTCTATAGCATTAAATTTTAAGACAACATACTTCACTTGGTCGAAATACTTTGCATAAGTGCTACGTATAACCAAGCTCTCAGCGTGAAAAAATAGGCTGTGATGGTTTAGGAATGCTACAACAGTTTTTATGAAATTCTCTTGTACGTTTGGGTGACTGGAAGATTGCTTTTGTAATTACACTTGCCTAACTTCTTCGAATTGTGTCTACAATATGATGCCCAGTATGCGGAATATAAAAGTGATATGTATATATACAGTGTCATTCCGAAATATATCGAGAAAAAGAACTAAAATCTGAGAGGTTTATATAAACAGATTTTTCACATTTTTGATAAATTTCAGGCAAGTAAAGAAAGTAACAAAAGTATCCCTAAAACCCCTCAGTCAACAATGCACCTAATAACCACATTATTTGTCCCATAAGTAAGCGATCGTAAGTTACATAACCCATACCAACAGAGCAACAAAACATTATCGCATATTTCTGAATAATGTTAAAGTTTTTAAACTGGCGACCGATTTAATTTAGGTGTTTTATGAAAGCTGGAACTCTACAAATTGCTATTTCTATATTACCTGAAATGCCAACCAAGCCTGACTGGCCGGCAACAGTTAGTTTCGTATAGGCAAATTTTTGAAATTGCAAGAAATCTTAATGAAGAAAAGATGCAGTTTAAAAGTTGAAATTTTAATATGTTAAATTTGATACCTTTTTAAATAGATATAAAATATTGTCAGGCGTCTTGGCTGGTTTTGAATTATAGACAGGGGTTACTAATAGGGACATTTCAGATGTAAAATTATAATAACACTAATCTTTATTAACCACTTAGGATACATAATTTGTATATGTGGTACGACATAAATAACAAATATTTAAAATATGCATATTATAATACATATTAGTATATGGACACTTCAATACGATTTGTAGATATGACATGTCAAAATTTAAATCATAAAAAAACAAAAATATATAAAATATGATATACAATACTTGTGAGAAGACTACATAATACATAAAATATAAAAATATACATAATAAGAACATAATAAGTCTAAATTATTAAAAAAATTTACGAATTCCCCGAGGTTGTAAAAACATCAAACGGCAAGAGATCTTTTAAGCTTCTTTTGAACACATCAACTGTACCTGCACTTTGTATATACAAAGGTAACTTGTTATAAAGAGCTATACCGGCATAATATGGCGATTTTTTAAAATATTCACGATCGTGTTTGAATTTGCGCATTCTGTTCCGATCTTTCGTATTGTAGGTGTGAAAATCGCTATGGATTGGAATTTTGCTTTTATTAATATGGATAAAGGTGAAGAGTTTCGTAAGAAAGATTGATGTGACCGTAAATATCTTTGATTTCTAATGACTCCCTACATGATTTACGGTAAAGCAAGTCAAATATTGGTAGCATAAAACTCTAGCTATGTCACTTGATTCCCCATACATTAATGCTATAGGCTATAGAGTAGTAAATTAAGGCATAATATACATTTAATAATACATCTCTATTAAGCACATTTTTCAGTAAATTAATGACATAATAACCTTTATTTAGCTTGCTACATACGACTTCAATTTGATCATAAAAATTAAAATTATTATCAAGAGTAATTCCAAAAAATCTCACGGGCTCACTAGGAGCAAGTGCGAAACCATTCAAATTAATGTTAAAATTGGTCCGATTTTTTGTCTGCAGCCAAACTCTAGTAGAACTGTTTTATCATGATTAACTATTAGGCAATTATTGTAACACCATTTATTAAATGCCTGTAAAAGAGTAGATACTTTACAATTCCAGAAACTACTATTGATGTATCATCGGCATATGTGAAGATTTTGCCATGAGGTATATGAGAAGGTCATTCACATATACTATAAATATAAGGGGCCCTAGCATACTACCCTGTGGAGTTCCAATACAACTATTTTTCTTAGTGGATTTTGTGGTGCCGATTTTTACCACGATATTTCCATCTGATAAGTAAGAAACGATCCAGCTATTAAAAGGATCGACTATTCCCAGGTCACTTAGTTTTTGAGCAAAAAAAACCTCTATCTACCGCGTCGAAAGCTTTAGAAAGACAAAAAAAATACACCATAGACATGTTCACCTGAATCCCTTTTGTCATATACAAATTGACTAAGATCTGCTATACTCGCCTCTGTTGATAATCAAGCTCCGAATTCATACTGACAGCTACTTAAAATGAAGTTTTGATTTGGGAACCCATTGATTTTATTTGTTACTAGCTGACCCGGCAAACGTTGTTTTGCCATGTATATTATTTCTAGGAAACATTTTTTTTAGTTGGGGTTGTATGTATTTTTATATGCTGTATCATAAAAAAATAAAAACAAAAAATTTTGTCTAAAAAATAAAAAAAATTTAGGGGGTGGACCACCCTTAACATTTAGGGGGATGAAAAATAGATGTTGTCCGATTCGCAGACCTAACCGATATGCACACAAAATTTCACGAAAATCGGTCGAGCCATTTCGGAGGAGTTTAATTACAAACACCGTGACACGAGAATTTTATATATTAGATTACTTCTTGTATTATTTTGGAAAAACTATTATTTATACAGCATGATTTTCATAATTTTAAAATAACGTATAGCCAGGCGAATTTGATGGTTTTAATTCTGCGCCGGGCGATAAAACATATATTACGTGGGTACGAGTGAGACGAGGTTATACAGACGCGAACATGCGAGAGAATGCATATATGGTGAGCTACTTGACGCGTCGTATAACTGAACACGTATTTTTCAGAAATTTTGTAAAACGTATTTATTTATTATTAAAAAAAATATATATTAATATTTTTTAACAACTTTGTTACTTGGTCCAGGAGTGGGTTGGAACCTTTGATGTGAAGATAACACTAACGTAGTTTTCCACGAGACACCAAAACACTATATACTGCACTCGCCGCGTTTCACCAACCAAGTTGGCATCATCTGGAGATAAATAAAACTGACTTTTTTACTATTTTATCAATTCTTTGATCGTGAAAATTAATATTTCCACAACATTTTTAAGCGTTAAATTACAAATATATATTTTTTTAAGGTCTTTAACTTCTGATAATTATTTTGTCCTTCAGCAACTGACATTTTGATGGTCACAGTCTCTCTAAACGCCGTTCACAGAAATGACGTAACATACACTGGTAATATGCGGTTTGAATTAAATTCTAAAAATGAAACAAAATTGAAATTAATCATTTTATAAAGAAGAATCTACTTTAACGAACGGAAGAGCAGATTTGTTTACTTAATACGTGGATAGCATAGAACATCAGCTGGCCTCAAGGTCGATTCACTTCTGTTTCGTGAATGGATCGAAGTCTAAGTCTTAAATTATTAATTGCTATCTCATCTACAATAGAATTATTTTTTGCCCAATTTAGTAAAATGTTAGTAAAATCAAAAATAAATTCTGATGAGAAAAACCTACACTCCTTTGTATATAAATAAATTTAACCATAAAAAATTCTAGTACTTAAACAAATAAAAAATTGGCATTTCTGCACATACCTAATTGAAAAAAATCTCTGCTACATCTAAATAAACCACATA
Source organism: Rhamnusium bicolor (assembly GCA_029963845.1). NCBI lineage: Eukaryota > Metazoa > Arthropoda > Insecta > Coleoptera > Cerambycidae > Rhamnusium > Rhamnusium bicolor. The sequence continues at coordinate 506,278 of JANEYF010001749.1, forward strand.
CCCTGCTACACAGCAAAAATAAATCACTAATAATAATCAAAAATTAAAAACACACTAATAACGATTAATTAAATAATATTAGTTTCCGAGAATTGCACTAATCACTAATAAAAATATCACACTTACAATGTCTTCCAACGGACGAAATATTCATTGCTATCACTGCACTACACTAGTTAAGCACTTAAACTACAATTTAAAATTAATAAACAATAACTTATAACTATCGACGAATTGGCACTATCACTCCATGCACAAACATAGCAAAGCAACTGTTGACTGTGATACGCCAAAATCATGGGCCAGCCTTCTTTTACTTATACCAGGATTTTCTTCAACCGCCTCCAGAAGTTCTGGTTCGACATCTAGAATCCTATTTGTTACGAGTCGTCCACGATTGTTGAACAATTGCTACGAATGTATTTTCAGGTGGGGTTTTTGTCAAGATAGCGTTCCACGTAAGGCCCTTTTCCTTGTTTAGCATTTTCATCGGCTTGAAAATATGTCTTTAACATATTCACCCACTCTGCATTAGAATAATCATTCGCCATTGTTATCACTACTTTTCATCAAACGAACAAATTATAAATAATAAATAACGGTAACACAATAACTTTGAAAAACTTTGATTCATCAAATTTCAAATATGTGAATCGAGCGATGAGACTGCATTTGAACACATGTTAAAATTGTTAAGTTTAGTTGTTTGCCGTCAGCGGCATTTTTGTCGTGCTGATTTGTGGAATGTAGGAGTTGTATTGTCTTGAATGCAGAACTGGATTGAGTAAATTATACCATCTTTTGATACAAAATTCTACTAGAAATTAGAAAATTGTACTAGAATGCTTTTTTGGGAGCGTTCTTTAATGAAATAATACTAAAAAAAAACAGTATGAACCGAGACCCACTCTTGCGAAACTAACTTGGAAGAAAATGTGTTGGTTTCCTGTAAAAAATTTTTAACAGTTGAAATTAATTATTCTGGTGACAAGCAGAATACAATTATGTTACAGAAGGGAAAAGGCTCGCAGAAAATCCAAAAACAGACACAGCAGAAAGAAATGTTTTAAGAGTAGTCTTATCTTTTTCTAAAATAATTTTGTAATCAAAACGAGTATTTCTACACCACGAACGCCTTGAAACTTGTTTACTAAAAATTAATGCTGATTGCTGATTGGTTGAATACAAATTTCCTGTTCTGCCGTGATTGGTTAAATTAAACTGTTTGCTTTCATTTAGAGTGAATAAGACTTACAGGAAACAACTACTCAGCGGACAAAAGCCCCGACCTGCATTTAATTAAACCTGCAAGTCTTGTTTGGTAGCTAAAATCATTTGTCAATTCCTCACCAGACATAGACCGGTTTCGAACTTGTTATGTTCTCGTCATTATGCCATAAGTAATGGAAAAGACAAATAATAATAGTAAACCAGGCTAGCCTAAAGCAGACTAAGCAAGACAGACATAGTGAGTGATAAGTGTATCCCTTTGGTGGTCAGTGCTACTACCTGTCAGACATCATTGATGTCTTAGTGACTGATAGCGACCTGCAAAGCAGGTACCAAGAGCTGTGACCTCTAACCTTGGTGGGCTAAACTATATACTGAATAAGACTTACAGGAAACAACTACTCAGCGGACAAAAGTCCCAACCTGCATTGAATTAAACCTGCAAGTCTTGTTTGGTAGCTAAAATCATTTGTCAATTACTCACTAGACATAGGCAAAAAATATTAACGACATCTAGCTGAAAATTGAAAAATGTTTAGCGGAAGTTTCTCTTTCGCGTCTGAATTCATATAAATGTTCAACCGAAAGTCCCTAAAAACTGATTACCGCCATGGCCATAGGTCAAAATGGCAGCTTTCAATATTAGCCAAAATTATTTAATCTGCGTATGTGGTAAGCATTCTCCAAGTGCGTCGTTCCCTTTGTGCTTTTATTTCAGTTTTGCGATATTTTAACAGTGCGTAAAAGTACCTTTTGTTATTAAAATATTTTTTGTCAAAGCTTGGATATTGTTTACAAATAAAGTTGGGTAATTGTTTTTATTTAGTGAATGAACCGTGTTACTGATTTGAACTCGTTTTTTATCTTACTAATTCATACGAATATGCTTGATGATGTGTGTGATGTGATAAGAATCGCCTGCCATCTGTGAAATGTGTGGAATGTGAATCGTTAATTGGTAGTTAATGTAATGTATGTAAAAGATAGGTCAGTATAACTCCCCCATTGACCTATCAGGTCAATGAACCGGCCAAACATATGACTATTACAAAACAATTTATTTATTAATAAATTACAGGATTACTTCAAATTTTTATAATCGGTAAGTAACTACTTCTTAAAAAAATAATAATTCTTTTATAAACTTTGAAAAAAACGAAATTAAAATTGTCGGTGGCATTTTATAAGTTTATTATTCACCGGAAAATTTTGTTTTAGTTGTATGTTCCATACGAAACACTTGAAAGAAACTGGTGCAAGCAAAAGGCAAACTTGTACATTTCTTACATTAAAAGGCATTTTTAAATGTTTAAAAAATCATTTCAAATGGAGCCATTAATCGCTTAAGTAGATAATGATTTCATACAAAATTATTAAAAATTCGGGAACGAACTTACTGCTAGGTGATAAATTGCATAAGAATTGCGGCAACGCTGCTTCAAGCCAATACACCATTTCAGATAAAATGAAGAATGTTTTTAGTAATCAACTGTTCCAAAACCATTTCATCTTATTTTTTTTGAAAATCGATAACTCAATTTTACGTGGGAATTAAGAGAAAAAAATTTATCAGTGGGTTTCTACAGATGTCAAGAATCGGTGGTTTAACTATAACTACACACTTAAGACTCACTCTGTACAGTCGCACTTGCCATCTCCTCCGAGCTAGATAAGTTTTATTATTACATATTTCCTGAACGTTATTTATGGCATTCCTTGGACTGAGGAAGAAAACGAAAAAGTTTTATTATTATTTCATAAAAAAATATAATTTTTTGAGGGAGTATCTTAGGGCCACATTTTTTTACAATTAAGTAAAGTGCTATTTTAGAATAAGATGTTATTTAATAAGCATTCGCTGTTAGCAACATACAACTGCAACTTTTTCCCATTTTTTAAAAAATAAACTGAGCGTAAATTGAAACATAAGGGAGAAATTATACTTCTATTTTAAAACCTCGTAAAGAGTAATTTATTGACTATTGCACGGACATTCTCATATTACCTTCTCATGCACAGGAGCAATACAGGGTGAAAAAGAAAAACGTGTATTTTTTGTCAAATTCCATTCTAATGCAATATGCAGCAAAGTAATTACTAACACTTTTGATGATTGGCATTTTAAAAAGGATATCTTTCTCGGGAAGTTTTGGGATTTTTTTCAATACCTTAACAGGGTTGAGAAAAAATATTTTTTTTTCTTGAAAAACACTCCTTTTTAAAAATTTAAACTCAATATCAGCATTAAACCAAATGTTTGCTTAATATTTCACGCTAAAATGTTTCAGTAGACCAATAGCTATCCATTTTTTATAAGGGTTAATGATTAAGTGACTTGTATACACTCTGCCAGGTAATAAGTACGCACCACATGGAAAACTTTTTTATTATTGCTATCTCAGCAAGTAGTATTGTTGATAAAAATTGCTGCACGTTACTACACTCATTAGTAGTAACATTAAATTTCGTGTATAATATACAGAGAGCCTGAGAGTATGAAAATGTGAGAAAACTAAAATTATGAAAATTTGATTCTTTGAAAAGTGAGGTTAAAATTTTTAAGAATTATTATTTTTCAAGAAAAAAATTATTTTTTCTCAAACCAACTTTCTCGGAAATTGTATTAGAATGAAATTTACCAAAAAAATGTATTTTTTTGTAACCTGTACTATTTCTTTTGTGCATGGAAAGTTACTACGAAAATTTCCGTGTGATAAATAGTCCATGAATTATCCTTTCCAATTCTTTCTCCGTTTTAAAAGTCTATTAAGCATTTTTAAAGTTACGAGCTTTTAAATTTGAAATAAAATCTCCCCCTTAAATGTTTCAATTGACGCATAAGTTTAATTGTAATAGTAAGCAAGATTCACTTAATTAATCTTCTCTAATTGATAAACCTGTATAGTGATAGTGGTGTAGTTAAATACTTTATTTGGATCATTGGCCTCAGTATATGTGACTTGAAAAATTTTAATAAAATTATTCAGAAATAGCTAGATTTATAATGATCGTTACTGATTTATATATCCATCAACGCCAACTAATAATGAGCTATTTAGCTTTTTGTTTGTGTTGGAACATTCATGCTTAGAGATAAAGACGCCGCCGTCCACCGCCGCGCCGCTTTGTTATTTTTAATCAAAATCTGGGGGCCTCACGGTCAACATTTATTTTGTAAAAATAAGAACCAACAATAGCATTGCTGATTCTTATTTGTTGCTAAATTACTAATAGTCCACAGTGGATGTGAGTTCTTTTATTGGTATCTCCGTGTATTTAACAATGAAATATGTTATTTTGATTAAAATATTTTTGTTATATTAATGAATATAAGAAATTACCTAGTCTTTTATATGTATACTTATATTCTTTTATGAACGAATGAAATTAATCAACCCTTGAAAACGCAGATTATTGTAGAATCTACTAAGACGACTACTTCATCCTAGCAAATACGAGAAGAAATTGGATTAGACAGAATTAATAGTGTTTTCATGCAAAAAAAAACAATAATATTTTCCCTTACCAGAGAACTCAATTTTTTAAAAAATTAATTTTTCACTCCGATTACAAATCACGACAGTTTGTACAAGCCCTTTCTCTCTTTTTGGAAATCTTTAGGAAGGACGTACAAAAATTGCATGATGACCACATTATATTATTACTTTGACGTTTGAAAAACTAATACATATTCATAAACCCTATTAGATGATATAAATTTTAAGTTCTGATAATCTATTATTTTTTGTTTTTATGTATAGTTAAAGAAATACTATTTAGCAAAAAACTTCCATACTTTTAATATTCAGTGTAAGAAATTACCTAGTTATTTATATGTATATTAATGTTAATACCTTGATTATTCTTAAAGTAAAATTACAAAGGGTAAAGTCGATATACAGGGTAATTAAAAAAACATGCAGCAACGATCAGCTGGAAATTCACAATAAAGAATAACAGAAAATTGATAATAAGTGTATTCATGCACATTTTTGATACCTCATATTATTTTATGATGCGATAAAAATAACAAGTATGCTGAAAGCATACTTAGCATACTTGTTATTCTTTCTATTTTGGATGAAAAAAGCTTCAGGATAACAAAACGTTGTACAATATTTGACCGTTATAACGTTTAACATGTTCACATGGATAACTGAGCGAGCGATAGCGATGTTAAACGATATATAACAGTCTTATAATATAATACACTTATTGCATGCTGTGTGCGTAAGTAAAAACATACTTCATAGTATATTCTCTTGATTTTCTACTAAATATATAACGAAAGTAATATACTATGCATGTAATATACTGAATATATATCTTGCGTAGATGTTAAGTATGTGCTTGGCATACTTGTATCTTCTTGATATACTTTTTATACACTCGTTAGTATATACTAAGTGTAATAATTCAAGTAAATAAAAAGAACCAATCGTACCTAATATACGCGTAGTATAAAATATCAAAGTATAATGCGCAAATTGTAAATTTGTAAATAGTATAATGTACTACGTATAATGTGCGCTATGCATAAACATGGTCTGTGGTGCTATGTGGGTTACCATATTTCAATATTAATCACTATTCATCATACAAAACGTATTCCTGAGTATCGGAATGTAAAGTGTAGATAATAAATGAAATCAAGTCATTTGTATTAGTCATTATATTAATAACAGAAATAAATATATTACTGCTTATTGAATTGGTAACTGCATTGTTTCTGATACCCAAAAAATTAGTAGTGCATTCAATTAAAGACTAGCCATCCTGAATATCTCTTGAACTAAAGCAAGTATTATTTGTAGTAAAAACATGTAGATTAAGTTATCGATGGGGAAATTGAAATGTGCTGTTAAAAACATGTTCCATCTCCTCTCCTTCAGCTACAGCAACTTATAAATTCCAAATATCACCCCTACCTTATATTACATCATTTTGAAGGGTGTGAAAATAGCAACCTATTGACACTGGAAAAATTTAAATTGGTTCTTCCGCTCGCGAGATGTAGCCAAAAAATATTGGATTAGATTCACCTAGAAAATTTCGCGATCTAAAGCCAAATATTCTGAATAAAAATACTTATTCATCGAGGGGAAAGTTGAAATACTTCACCGTTAGCAAAATATTGTGTTCCATCCCTTCTCCCCCAGATGCTCCAATTTGAAAATGCAGTAGAGATTTAAATATTCCCGTTGAAAAGTGTGTTTTGTATACTAATTAGAATTTACAAATGAATTAATGAATATCTATAAAGAACTAAATTAAAAGTTTCAAGACGAATATTATTTCTCTTACATGTTTTTTGCTTAAAGTTATGTAAAATCCAAGTTATTAATATACATTCATTGGGGTTATTGGTATGAAATTATTATAATTTTTTAAATGCTACAAGCTTGAAGTGGGTTGGAACCGTTCATTTGACGTCAACACTGACATGGATTTCAACAATACACCATAACACCATACTACATTTAACGCGCGTTTCGCCAATCAAGTTGACAGCATTTGGAGATGATTAAAACTAACCTTATGCTTACAATGTATCCTATATATACTTGTTACGGTCTGGTAAACCGTGACTCACTAACCAATACAGCGGATTATATAATTGTTTCTATTATTACATTCTGTTAATGACAAAAAAAATCATTTCCAAATTTATCTCAAAATATACCTACTTTAATATTTACAAAACGTATTTCTGTTATTAAGTACTATTTAATCTTGTTAATAATTTATTATACTGCATGTAAATATTCTACTGGGGTATTTTGAGATGTAATTAATGTCAGTTTAACCCAATCTATCTATAAATGATAGAATATCCCCAAAGAGCTAACTACGTATTAAATTTCACAAATAAAAACTTTTATGTTGTATCTTCTGTGATTTAAGATGTTTCTCAACAATAAAAGCAAGGTTGTAAAAATTATTAAAACCAGTGGCATTTACATTTAAATTATAAAATTATTAATACAAAATTACCAATTAGTGTAATATTATCTCTAATGTTTTATTTTGTTTGTTGTTACTATTATATTTATTAATTACTTCTCATGAATTAAAAAAATAATATAATGTTTTTACAATTAGTTTAACAAAATTTGTATGGACAATCAAAAAGTATCAGTCACCTGAAATATTTTTGCACTGTACCAAAAAAAGAGAATTAAAAAATGTAAAATAAAACTAAGGGCTACTTATGAAATGCCAGAACTGGTTATGTGATAGTTCAAAGGACTAAGGGCGTACGTGGTAAAAGGAAAGTTTACCACTGCCCTTGAAAATTTTAACAGATTTTTTTTTTTGAATAATGATTTACAGGCCGACACACATGTTGGTGCCTATGATTTGTTAAGTGTTTCTGGATAATTTTGGGATGCAGAATCCAAAAATATCGTCAGATTTGCTTCATTAGATCTATATTCTGAGATGCGGTATATCTGCCCTATTTTTTGAATCGATAAATAGATAATAAAATCATCTCATCTTTTAACCTATGTACATTTCAGGTTATTATTATTTGCTACAACTGCTTGCTAAGAAAAGTCAGAAAATACGTAGCAAGGTATTTATTTCATAAAATAGACATATACATTCATCAATCATGACTTAAAAACTTTATTTTATAAGACCTCCTTGTATGAGGTTTACCAGAACGTTTTCGCTGAAGATTGCAGCAGTAGTCGGCCATCATGTGGATATCTCATCATTCTCGATATCTTTCTTTCATAGTTTTTATATCCTGGTTGAATCTTTCCCCCTGTTTTTAACTAAAATCATCTAGGTTTTCTGGAAAACGATCTATGCTGCTGTGGAGGTAGTGAACCTTAATGCTCATGTTACAACTGAGCATATTCAAGTTGGAAAGCATCTCTTCCACAAATTCAACGTAATTCTCTGCCTTATGCTTTCCAAGAAAATTTTTAACTACTTAAACAAACGAACATCAGGCATTAGACTCAACCTCGTTCATTGATTCTGTGAAATGTGGATCTTTTATAAGCTGCCTTATCTAAGGACCATAAAAAATTCCAGTCTTCAGTTTTTCCGTGCTAATCCTAAGAAATTTATGTGACAAATAGCCAAAACAAGTTCCACTTCGATTCAATGCTTTCACCATTTACCTCATAAGCCCCAGTTTGATATGCGATAGTGGAAGGATGATTTTGTCTCTCTCAACCAATGGTTCTTGATAACGTTGTATGTTCCTTCAACCATAACTTTCCTTGCAGGCCATATTCTCTTAATCTAGGGCTCACTCTTAGCTCTGCTGTCCCAAAGACATAAAAAACAGAGATATTTCATATAACCACCTTGCTGTCCAAGAAGGAAGTTTACCATCTTTAGATCAACACAAATCACCCACTGATGTGACACAGTTCTTGTTCTAAATCACTACAAACAGGTGTATAAATATATTTATGGATAAATAAATCAGCTTTAAATATATACACGATATTCATAAATAGCTAATCCGACTATTTGAGTAGTATCAAATTTTGGTTTTAAGTTGGTCTGTCAATTCAAAACAAAACATTGTTAAGACATGAATGGTTGAATAATTTTTAATAAAAAGTTTGTAATTGGAGAAATTGTAATTTGAATAATTCCCATTGGATTAAATAGTAAATCTGCGTGTGGGTTAATCAACGCGTTACGTTTCAAAACCAGATTTAGGCGTAAGCAGAGATCTGGGCGTAAGTCTAATTCTGCTTTGTGAATCCGGCATTAAATGATCAGTATTTCACTGCCATCTCTCGTGCGGTGGTACAGGTATTAGCAAAATAAACAGAAAAATTATATGATTTTAAACGACTACAACGTCCTTGACGAAGATGATAGTACTACGTATAACCAACTGAGCTCTTAAAGATGTAAAGTCTAACTTTCAAATGTCAAATGGGTATCATAGTTGGCTTTGACTTCAAAATATCAGGATAAAGTTCAAACTTTCCAAAAATATATATGTTGGGGTATATTATCATCAGCAAAGATATAAAAATATTTCTATTTAAAATAAATATTTAATAACGTTTAAGATAGTTGGATATAGAAAATAAAACCTTTCGGCATTAATCAAAAATTGATATTTTTCTCAAGTCACATCAGCCAGATACTAAATCACAGTTACAAATGGAGAAGGGTTTGCTTCAATTCTGTAGAAAAAATGCTGCACTTAGGCACTGTAATATCATTGGTGGTTCTTTTTGTGTTACAGATTGATAAGATGCTTTAATCAGCCAATTGATTTATATCAATGGTGAAATACTCCTAAAAATAGCAATGTATTTACAATTGCCAAATCTCTCTTATGTCGGTCACATTTACCGTCGATCCTCAGCAACGTTATTGGTTGATGCTGGAGCCGATAGTGCAACCCTTAAGATGCATGGGCGCTGGAGATCTGCAGAGGTTGCAGAAAGCTACATTGAGATTGAAAATAAAATGAAAATTGGAAATAAATGCCTGGATAAAAATGGTACAGGGTATTCATTATAAATTACCAACGCCTTATCATCGTTATTATTGCCTAGAGAAAAAAAGTTGTCATTTTCATAGCTCACTTTAATAATGTTAACTTTTCCATATTTACAGTAGGTAACTAGTTTAACTAAGATATTCGACGTTTAATAACTCAAAAACGGTATACGGTAGGGGTAACATATGGCATCTTTTTGAAATCAGGAACAAAGGATCATTTCAAAAATTTAATAATATACAGGGTATCCCATTTAAAAAAAAATATTTTTCTGTATCCCCTGAAATCTGCACGCTACTGTACTTTTCATAGCATTTTTTCTATAGGCAATAATAACGATGATAAGGGGTGGGTATTTATAATGAATAATCCTGTACATCTGAATATCATGATATAGTATTTTGGATGTTACTGACAAAGACAACTTTGTCATAGATATTACATTACCATCGTTGTCGAAAGTGAATCTGTATTCACAAAATATAATATACAGAGTGCTATTGGAACCAGAATTGTAATAATTGAAATACCATTATAAATTTTCGTTAGTTTTTCATAATCAACTTAAGTAAAGTTGTTTAAAAATGATTCATGCCTTTCAATTGTGACTCTAAATTACTTTTCGTGTGCAGCAAAGTACTTAGGCGCGCACTTGTCTTGACAACGAGAATTAAGTCATAAATAATTCGGAAAAAGGCTACTTTCTGCATTGAAATGATTAGATCCTTCCCATGACAGGATTAGAAAAATATATTGCCAGTTTAAAATTTCGAGTGCTGGGAAAATTAACAAACTATTTTGATCTTTAGACTTAGTTGTAAATGAAAGAACAATGAAATATTTTTTTAATATGAAAAATAATTGTTAAGAATTTTTTATACACTGATAATATACAATCTCTTGCTGACAGAAGTTCACCTTTGGAATCATTTATTGTCAGGTTTGGAAATGAGGGTACAAAAATCACGATCACTAAAGATCACATAAACCATCATACCAATATAGTTTGTAATATTCGAAATGTAGATATTGTAAATGTTTTAACAACGACAATTGACTTTAATTCACATATAATTAATTAATGTCCAGATAAATTATGTCATGATCTTAGAGATTCATAAAATGTAAATATTTACTATCAAAAGATAAACATTTACGTTATCACTTTTATTTACTGAATGAACGACATGGAAATACATCATACAAGATTAAAGTTCAGTTCAAATGTATTTGCAACATAAAAACGTCGGCGACTTTGATCCCTTTATCGCCGTCAAAGGTGTCGACGTTTTTCATGTTGTAAATAAGACTTTGTAATACAATTTAAATACCAGATTAATCAAATACACTCTGTATGTTAACTATCACTTTATTATACATACGCATACAAATTAATACTAATTCAATATATTTTCTAAGCATCACATCGGTCTCCCCGACCACCGTGTCCACGTAGAACAAATATTCGTTCAATCAGGCGCCTATATTGTTGACTCACCAAAATATGACTTACATTCGGCCATCCTGCATCAATTTGGTGTTCTCGCCTAAGCTTCATCCCTCGAAAACATCTCGGCCCAATTGGCCCCATGACCACATCTTGATCCTCAATGCTATGGCCCAGTCGGCCTGACCCTCTTTTGGGTCCTCCACTCCATGACCCAGTCGGCGTGACCCCCTTTTATGTCCTCAACACCACTGCCCAGTCCGCTTCACCTCTTTTTATGTCCTTAACACCACGGCCCAGTCGGCCTGACACCCAATTATGGCGTCAACTAAGTGTTCTTCCGGTATATTCAACTACAAGGCTCATAGTTTCTCCTTTTTCATGAAACAATACTCTGCTAAATCCTGTCCAGCCGTTGCTTCATATAATGCAGCCTCCTTTAGGAGTTTCGCAAATGGCTTTGGCACTGCCAGCGGTAATGTTCCGTCAGTTCTTCTACGTGCAAGACCCATTACTCTACCGACTGTTTATCTTGCTGAGGGTCAAATATCGGAATCACCTTTTCATCCACACCATGAAAATACATGGGCCTATCTTCTTTGTGTATGAGGCGCCTTCGGTGTTGTTTTCTTTTCTTTCTGGGCTCTTTTTCCCGTGTTTCTCACGCTTGCAGAGCTACATGAGGAACCTGAAGACGTTGAGTTTGATGAACTGCTGCTCGAATCTCTTATTCGTTTCATGGTTTTCTTAGATGACGTAGTCGGACGACTCCCTGACGTGGATGGCTCACCTTCCGGGGTGTACCGCATGTTGGCGATGTCACTCATAACCGAATCACTAATTTTTCTTGTCGCTATTATTTTATTGTGGTGGTATGGTGGGCTCTATTGGGTAATATCCCACTTGCTGAATTGTAAGACAATTTAAATACCAGATTAATCATATACACTCTGTATATTAACTATCACTTTATTATACATACGCATACAAATTAATATATTTTCTAAGCATCGCATCGGTTTCCCCGACCATCACCGTCTCCACGTAGACCAAACACTCGTTCATTCAGACGCCTATATTGTTGACTCACAAAAATATTACATATAATTTGATTTCTCCACGAATGTGCCCATGTGAGAAGTCATGATATATGACAAGGGTTGATATAAAAAGTCTTGTTTTTTCCTCATACAATTATAATTTTACAACAACTAGTTTCAAGGTAAAATTTTCATTATAGTAACCTGAAGAAGAGTTCAGATGAAAGTAGTTGATGTAAAAATATAATTATTGTGTGAGAAAAAAAGAAAACTTTTTATAACACCTCCTGTCATATAAATAAATTTGAAATAAACTTTATATCACAATTGTGGTAGCACTACTAATAATTATAAATTAAAATTAGTTAAATTTGCGTATTATCATTACTGAGCAACTTTGTCTATTTTAAAATACTAAAATATTTTACTCTCACGCTATTTATTGCAATGAGCAAATATAATAGAAAATTAAATACTTGCATATTATCTATAGGCCAGGCGACAGGTCGAAAAAAAGCCTCAATAAGGAAATAATTAGTGGAAAGCTGGAAATTGCTTTAATCGCTTTATTTGGACCCAGATATTACTCTCCCAAGTTTTCCCCCTCGAGCGAAGTCGGCGTTGGCCCTTCTGGCCCTAAGAAGGTACCATTATTCGGTTTCTTGCAAATATCTCCCAAACCATCAACTTTATCAACAAAATACCTATTATAGAAAATAATCTAGAGTAAATTTGCTACAAAAATATTCTTTACCGTTTGTCTCTAAAGTGAGCCATTACGATGCTACGACCATTCAAAGTGGAACCCTTTTTGATTATTGCTGAAAAGTTATCGAAATCATATGCCATATCAAAGTTTCTACATGTTATAAATATTTGTCAGCATTCCAGGTGCACAAGCTGTTAACTTGTAACAAGTTAACAAACTTGTTACAAGTATAACAGCTTTTCAATGTAAACAGCTGTGGCAAAGTACCTACGACTAGTATTATTATTGACTAGTATTGACGTAAAATCACTCTTTTCCACACCACCTGGCGGTAGAGTAAGCCTGGCTTCATCATGCGAAGCACAATATCCTAGGCTCGAAAGGATATTGAGAAGTGCTTTAGAACCATACTTTCGTGACAGAACAGCCGCAAGACCTATTTGCACGGAAGACAGAAATGATCTCGGCCTGACTGCCGCTACAACAGCGTGTGCAATTGATGTGCACTTCTTCTTCCATGTGTTTTCCACTGCGCGTTCCTTTTTTAGAATGACTTCTCCCAGGAAATAATTTAAAGATTGGGGAATATCACTTGCAGCATTGTCAAAAAATTAATCGGATGGAGGATAGGTTTCTGTATCATAGATCGTGGATCTTATATCTTCCCTTATTATGTCTGCCGCGGCTTTTACAATTCTTAGACGCTCCCCCTGATCATCGATCTTTCGACAATGGTACCAATTTTCCGTGAGTATTTTGTAGCCTTTGTCGCGAAAACAAATCACCGATTCATTGTTTTTTCTTGCTGTGACAATTGATATCAGCACCATATTTACCAGGCAACCTGTTTTCAACGTTTTCTCATTAGGAATATAGCCCTCAAAATCTTCGAATATCTCTGAATGTGAATTGACATTCTTCGGATGCATTTTTGCCGCACAAAATACAATTAACCTTGAAGTCGAACTGTTCACACGATCGCGAGCTTCGGTCCGTTGTTGCCCTTTCCCAAGATTTTATTGCCGCGGCAATATTTTTGTCTTTGGTATACGATTTTTGGCACTTAACATGAACCGTAACATTCTGCAATCCTTGTAATTGCACATGTCTATTATCACGTCTTTTCACATTACTTTCACGTAAGGTTCTTAATCCTCTCTCCTTCACTATAATAGTGTCTCCATCTTCTAAACCTTTTTCACAAATAAAACAAACGGTTGGATTACCAGCCGCGGCCATTGCCGCACTTTCTCAATCTTGATTTTGTTTATTTTGTCCGTAAACACGTATACACTCAACCAGATCGTTCATGATACTGCTGTGGTATGGGAGCATCGTTGCCAGCTGTATGGGAGGCCGAGCGTGGCAAGCCAGCTGCATCTGCAGGTGTTACTATCCCACGTACACAGTGTTGCCAGCGCCCTCGGTGAGAAAGTAATGAAGTCTTATTGTAAAATGTACTGAATCTGAACTGAATGTACTTATAACATGTAGAAACTTTGATATGGCATATGATTTCGATAACTTTTCCGCAAGAATCAAAAAGGGTTTCACTTTGAATGGTCGTAGCATCATAACGGTTCACTTTAGAGACAAACGGTAAAGAACATTTTTGTAGAAAATTTACCCTAGATTATTTTTTATAATAAGTATTTTGTTGGTAAAGTTGATGGTTTGGAAGATATTTGCAAGAAACCGAAAAATGGTACCTTCTTAGGGCCAGAAGGGCCAACGCCGACCTCGCTCGAGGGGGAAAACTTGGGAGAGTAATATCTGGGTCCAAATAAAGCAATTAAAGCAATTTCCAGCTTTCCACTAATTATTTCCTTATTGAACTACCTGTCGCCTGGCCTACTATTTATTATAAATTTTTTTGGACGCCTGACCTCAGGGAGGCGTGCCAACAAATTAAATTATGTATTTACCTATACACTGTATGTATCCGAAAATTAGAAAAACAAGAATGCGATGAAAAAGAGACATAACTATTTTTAATCTGGACATCTAAAACCATGCAGAAGTATACACACGAAACCACTCTTAACGATATAGTGAAGTGATTCAAAATAATTAATTCCTCACTGCCATTATTTTATGGACTTCCTAAAATAAAGAAAATATACCCATTAGACCAGTCGTATTCTACGTAAACGCCTCATCATTTAAACTTTGCAAGGAATTAAATATCTTATTGCCTTCCCTCATAAACTTCGAATCTAAGTATTCTATTAAAAATTCTTTTCAATTTATAGAAAAATTAAAAAATCTCACAGTTCAATGTAACGCAAAATTAGTTTCGTTCGACATAAAAAGTCTTTTTACGTCAATCAATCCCGTTGCAGACATTATTTAAAATAATAAAGAAACTTATAAATAACTCCAATATTGTCAGTGATATTAAAAACCAACTAAATTTAATGATAAAAAATTGTACTAAGGCAGATTATTTTAAATTTAACGGGGGAAATTTATAAATTATTAGACGGATTATCAATGGGTTCGCCCATATCTCCTTTACTAGCTGAAATTTTTATGTCCGATTTTAAAAATGTACTCTTTAATACAAAAAAAATGTTTTAGCTGAAAGCATATTTTTCTGGACCCGTTATGTAGATGATGTGTTTTGCATTTTGGAGGGTACGGAAAGGCAGTTAAATAAATTTTTAGGTCTTCTAAACGCACTCAATCAAAAAATTCAATTCACATTAGAAATGGAAAATGACGAGGGTTTAAACTTTTTAGACATTAATATAAAAAATATCAACAATAGCTTAAAGTTCGACACTTATCGTAAACCCACTTGCACAGATACAGTAATTAATAGTAAATCTAAACAATCATTGCAAATAAAAATTGCACCATTCTACAGCTACATACATCGTCTATTTATTAACATTTCCATTAAGCGAAGATGATTTAAAAAAAAATGTTAATGTAATTAAAGAAATTGCTAAAAACAATAGCTATAAAGAATGCTTAATAGATAATCTAATAAAAAACAAACAAAAGAAAAATTTACGTAGAGTTTTATGCCGGTTCTTCTCAGGAATGCAATAAGAGATATAAATGTATTAATTATAGGCCTAAGATCAGCAATAGAATTAGTAATAAACTGAATAAACTGGGATGTAGAACAAGTAAATAATAATAATTTAGGTAAAATGTTAATTAATAATAAAGACAAAACTGAAAAGCTACAAAAAACAGGAGTATATGAGTTAAGAAATAGTGACTGTGATGCTATACATTGGACCAACTAGACGAAATGTAAAAAAAGCGATTCGAGGAACACAAGAAATCTATTGTAAACAATATATAGGGTGTCTCAACAGTAAATGCATCGATCGATATAGGGAAAAGTACGCACCAGAAAATTTTGAAAATTTAGGGAGCTACTAACAGCAGTGGGACCAATTCAACTAAAATAATTACAAGCATCTGGCACTTCCGGTTATACCGAAAGTCGATACCAACTTGCTTATTTTAAAAAGAATATCCTATATATTTTAGGGTTTTTGAAAAGAGCATAAAAACATGCCTAAACCCAGCCGTTTCAGAGATATTTGACATTTTAAAAAAATTTTGACAGGTGTAATGGTTTACAATAATCTTTATAACTTTCTTCGTGTAAAAGATACTCTACAGTTTAAAGAAATTCAATAACAGTATACGAAGTGTTCCATTTTTGACGTTACATTTTATAAACTTCAAACCACGAAAACTTGCTTAAGTCAAATGGAACACCCTGTATTTTTACATCATGTTATGTATAATTAAATTCCTTTTTTTTCTGATATAAGCATTGTGGGGGTTTAAGTTACAACTTTTTGAAATATTTGCGATTTTCTTAGAAATGCAAGAATTTTTTTGTAAAAAATTTTATCAAATTAGCCATGACTAGAAACAATCAGTAATGTCAGTCATTCTCTTATGTCAATAAATGCCACCTCGTTTAAATTACACCCACGAAGACTTTCTGAATTTGTTTATTATTTATGGAGAATATGATAAAGTAATATCAAGAACTTGTAGTACATTTGCTACTCGATATCTACTAAAACGGAAATCGTCACCAAACACTGTAAAACGCATACTGGATAATTTTAAAAACTATGGCTCTGTCAAGGCAAGAATTCAAAGCGGAAGCATATTGTTGAAGACAAGTTGCACTGGAATAGGGACTATGCAAGGATTCAGTTCACAAAATCTTAATTAAACATAAATTTCACCCGTTTTCGTTCCAAATAATTCAACGATTAAAAGAAACATATTTCCTAAGATAAAATGTTTGTGAATTTATTCTAATAAGGTCCGTAGGCGACGATTCTTATTTGGGAAATATTATATGGTCAGATGACGCTAAATTTACCAAAAATGGACTTTTTAATCGACAAAATTCGCATTATTGGAGTGACTCAAATTCTCATGTGTTTAGGTAGCGAAATTTTCAAGAAAGTTGGCAGTTTAATGTTTACTATGCCATAAGAATCGATAGAGTAGCGGAATTAGAATTTTATCAGGAAAATTTAAACAGTAGGTTATACAGATTTCTTCTACTAATATGTTTAGTTGATTTTTTTCTTTTTGTTTTTTTTTTTAGGTGAAAGATATCTAAATATTTTACAAAATTTAAATAACAACTATTTAGAAAATTTACCTCTCGCTGAACATAGAAACATTTTTTATCAGCACGACGGTGCTCCCCCACATAACGCGTATTTGATAAATAATTTTTTGCAAGTTAACTTTTTTACGACCAATGGAATGCCAATAATGGACCTTTCCTAAGGCCTCCTCGCTCGCCCGATTTATCAATTTTAGATTCTTTTATCGGGGGAACTATTAAAAATAAAGTTTATGAGAGCCCATTAATAACTATTGAAGATTATATGTAGAGAGTAAGTAATGCATTTCAAAACTTATCACAGGATTCAATTAGAAGAGTTACACATGAAGAACTAATCCGAAAGTGCGAAAAATGTTTGGAGGTTCGAGGGCGGATTTTGAACAATTATTAAATTAAAATGGAATTATATTTTTAGTTGATTTTATCTTAGCCATTTTAGTTTATGCAAAGTGTCTTCAATCCAATTATAGGCATGTTACAGTGTTTAGTGTTATTTTCCGTTTTTATGGATATCTAGTAACAGATGTACTACAAGTTCTTGATATTGCTTTAACACGTTCTCCATAAATAATAAACAAATTCAAAAAGTCTTCGTGAGTGTAATTTAAACGCTGTGATTTTTTGACATAAGAGAATGACTGAAATTACTGATTGTTTCTAATCATGGCTAATTTAATCAAATTTTTACTAAAAATTATTGAATTTCTAAGAAAATCGCAAATATTTCAAAAAGTTGTAACTTAAATCCCCACAATGCTTATATCAGAAAAAAAAAAGAATTTAATTATACATAACTTGATGTAAAAAAATATAGCAAGTTTTCACGGTTTGAAGTTTTCAAAATGTAACGTCAAAAATGGAAACTGTAGAGCATAGCTCACCTTATGGTCTTTCTATATCTAAAAAGCAAATGAGTATCTTTTACACGAAGAAAGTTATAAAGATTATTGTAAACCATTACACCTGCCAACATTTTTTAAAATGTCAAATATCTCTGAAACGGCTGTGTTTAGGCATAGGATAATGTTTTTGATTCAGAATTTTATGCTCTTTTCGAAAACCTTAAATATATAGGGTGTTCTATTTAAAATAAGCAAGTTGGTATCGACTTCCGGTATAATCGGAAGTGCCAGATGCTTGTAATTATTTTAGTTGGATTGGCCACACTGCCGTTAGTAGCTCCCTAAATTTTCAACATTTTCTGGTGCATACTTTTCCCTATATCGATCGATGCAGTTCCTGGTGAGACACCCTGTATACATTGTTTACAACGGGCATGTCAATACATTACATAGAAAACAGTCATTTTATAGATTTATATAATGTCAAATTACTCCACTCGAAAAAGAAAGTAAAGAAACTTGATTTATTATAACAATTAGAAATATGTAAGGCTGTTAAAAATAATAAAAATTACGAATGAACAAAAAATGTTTACCGGTCACCATATTTTAAATAAAATAATTTAGATTTAAAAAAATAAAGTAATGTCCAACTTATAAAAGCATATTTTACAATAGTTTTGTACCATATACCATATGTGGTTATATAAGCAATGAACACAAATTTTACTGTTCAGTATTCCCTGTACTCTTGACAAATGCCTAAAAAGTCGAAACAAGTGTAGAGTTTCTAATCAAATATTTTTGAAATATTAACAAGCAAATTTCCTTCATATATTTAAAACAATCTTAACTTTATGTACACAGTGTAATTGTGACCTATGTTTTCTCCTTTCATTTATTTTAATAAGTAACGAATTGCCATGAAAATGTTTATCTTGTTTTCTTGGAAATTAGAAATTTGCAACTAACTTGTGTATAATATAAGCAAATAATTTACTGGATAACTCTCAGCAATTAATTAGTTAAAACAATATTGAAAGAACTTAAATAAACGTCGTGATACGGTGACGATCTATCTGGAGAACGAAAAGACGTACTCGCATATTTCTAAAAACTTGGATAAAAAACAATGTGTAAAATTCGTGAAAACTATTTAGAATTTGCACTATTAACCTCGGTATATGTGAAATGTTCATTTGCCTTTTACAAACAATTGTACAGACCAAATCGCACAATTTTAACAGTCACCAATGAGAAATGAATATTAGTTGTGACGTGGCCATGTATGCTAATACGATGGCAGACTTCAGAGATACTGAATAATATATTATATCAAACGGTATGTATTTCATTATTCATTTTATACCTTTGCTGTATATCCTTCTATACCATATGAGGCAGTACTTGCTACCGGTCCTGGACTCCAGACTAGTCTCCTGACCCTAGTTAATTTGGTACTTTTTTTCTTTTTCATTTATTTACGGCAACTTTACAGGCAAAGCGTAACTACAAAGTTGCAATCTTACCAGTACAAATAAGGAAAAAATAATCTGACAAGTTACCACACTAAAATAGTGAAATACAAACATAAAAACGTAAAAATACAAGTAACGTAATAAAATATAAAAATACCTTAAAAATAAAACAAAAATATCACTAAAAATATTGACAAGGTATGAGTAATTAATTCCTATAAAACCTACGCACCTTGAATTTCATTTAGGGAGATAGCTTTAACATTTTTAACGAATTCGAAAAAGTTCGGAGTAAATAAGTCAAGTATCGAGTGTGCAAGATTCCCTAATATACATAGTCTCACCAAAGGGCTAGCCAAGTACAAATTATCTCTAAATAGCGGAACATAAAGCATAGTTTCTACGTATTCGGTTAGGTATCTTAATTGGTAATTTAAATAAAAACGAGGAGTTTTCTGAAAGATAATAAAAGAGTACGCCGAAAATCAAGTGCTTCATATTCATACTTAAGAAACACTACATTATAAAGGGCTAGTAAACATACATAAGTGTTTCCTTGAATAAGTGGTATTTGAGGAATATTTTTTGCATATTTTGTATAAGGTTGATAAAGTTACGATAGAGAGGTGACCAAATGATTTGACAATAATCAAGGTTAGGTTAGGTTATATACATTTTCTGTTCTGCGATGTAACTTGCAGTAATCTGCGAAGAAAAGGCAAGTAGAGTTATTGAGTACGTCAGGCAGGTCATTAATAAATATGGGAAAAAGCAGTGGACCCTAATTGCTTCCCTGTGGCACGCGAGAACTAGCTTCAAACCAGGATGATTGATAACCATTTAATTTGATATAAACTTGCTTCCTATAAACTTGGAAGCATAATAAATTAATAATGTCAGGGTTTATTTAATTTTGTAATCAAAATCTGATGGTCTAGTCTGTCAAATGCTTTGGTTATATTCGTCTAAGTCGTATCCAACTGTATATTATCTTTTATGGCGTTTTTAGCATCTTGAACAATATTCAATAGATTAGTATTAGTAGATTTAGCAAGTAAGAAATCATGTTGAGAAATGGAGAGTGAAGGTTTAACTGAACTGAACCGAACTTCACAATCAAATTGTCGCAATAAACCACTTTGTTAAAAACTAAGACGATTTAAATGTATACGAAGTTTTTAAATAGGTTTAATTAAGAATTATATCGTAGGTATAATGGAAGTAGAAGTCTTATAAGGTAATTTGTCTATCAAAGTAAGGAATTTCCAAAATCATCACGCCCTCAAGGAGAAAACGTATTCTAACCATGCTGTTCCAGAAGGATAAGGAGATGGTTAGTACAATTGATTTTGAACAACCATAAACACACCACATAAATTAGACAACCCCCAAACCAAAGCCGAAGCTGCTTGAACAGGGGTTATACAATTGAAAAAAACGCAAACACACATAACCAAGCCCTTCGACTTTGACAGAATCGAAACTGGGATTTGAACCCGGGAGTCGATAGGCAGTAAACCAGCTACGTTTGTCACTTAATGCTCTGGCCCACTGCGCTACCGAGCTCGGTACCATGAAACCATACTCCAAAGCATAAACTTAAAGGATGTTAATTTAACTAAACTGAAATAATTTTTTTAATAGGATAAAGCTTTGTCCTAGGTAAATACAGTGACTGCGGTGATTGCGATGCAATTCGCGTAATGCGATATCGTTATAAAACAATCATTCAAGATAAAATAGGCATTTTCAAATTAAACGACGAATATCACCATACCTTACTAATAAAGACATCAAATATGCTGTGTTCGGTGATCAGTAGGTACTGTTATAATTTTTGTTAACAATAAAATAAAGAAGGTTTAGTGCCATATCCCCAAAAAAACAATTACGCAGCTACGGACACGTGTTTCGGAGTTATTGCCCCTCATCAGCGTAGCTGCATAATTGTTTTTTTGGGGATATGGCACTAAACCTTCTTTATTTTATTTTGACCCCAATAAATCTATATTATTTTGTTTGTATTTGCCAGGTGGAAACGAGCAGTAGACATAGAGCTCTGTGTGTTGACTGTGCTCATCGAGGCCCCAATTGCGGCACAGGGGAACATGAAGGCACTAATTGAGTACTGTGTACTGTACTTTCCAGCTTTAATTTAGTTCTTGTTCCTGATCTATCCCATCTTAGATCCAATTCTTTAGCTACGCTACGCTGATGAGGGGCAATAACTCCGAAACATGTGTCCGTAGCTGCATAATTGTTTTTTTGGGGATATGGCACTAAACCTTCTTTATTTTATTTTGACCCCAATAAATCTATATTATTTTGTTAACAATGTTTCAAAAAGTTGAATTAACCAGTAGCGTATCAAATTGTGTAAAAAGAATGGTAATCTAACGATTCTCTTGAAATTTCTTAAATAGGAAAGTACACATTGTACTGCAGATTCGTAAACACTGTATTTTTTCTACAGATGCATCGTAAGAATTCATCGACCTGTATCAGAATTGACTGCTCTGAGAAATTGATTCAATGAGGGCTACCGTTTTTAGGCTCACCAGTTGGCGCCACTGGCGAGTAAGGTCCTGTCAAAAGTTATTATTAGAAGCGGAACAAGTTTATAGGGTTTTATTATAATTATTTCGTACACCAGTAAATAAGAAACTTGTTAGTTATTCCTCAGTGTTTTACAGTTCCATTTTGTTCGGAAACAAAATGCGGACATATGCTTCCCAGAGACAAAACTCGCCTAAAATAGTGGTTGGTAGCGACTCGCATGGATAACTTTACTCCTTCGAAACATTTGTGTGTTTGTAAGGAACATTTTAATCCTGACGATAATGCGTTACCAAAGGAGTCTACTACAGAAAATCGTAAATAATAATCATGCACATTCGTTGTTTTCATCATGCTCATGCTTGATATAACCTAAGTTTAATGACATAAGACACCTCCGATAGGTACAATAATTTCCCTACTGAGCTAGTAAGTTACTACTTTCCTTATCTGCCATCACTGTGTTAAATGTTTTTCAGCTAATTTTTATAAAAATTACTAAAAACTAGCGTTAAAAAGTCATAGTAAACAATAACGTTCAGTGATATTGACCTTACCCTACACTAGCGCCTCTCGTGGTGAATTCAAGCGCAGCAGACCTCATTGTATTTCAATTCTTCCATAAGAAACCCATGTTAATACATCTCATACATCATACTTATCTAAGATATGGATTTCCTATGGTAACTATTAGAATGCAAACCAAGGGATCGTGGTCCAAGACAAACAATTCTTACACTGCATAATCTGCATTAAAATTTAAAAAGGTAATTAAATTACCTTTAGCTGTTAGGGCATATGTTTTACCTTTAAGAAATTTTTTTACTGACTAAAGTGTCCCACAAAGAAAATAATACCTCAGTCCGTGACATTTCATAGAAAAACATACCGCTTTTATCTGAACGAATTAACAAGATTAAACCTTTAACTTAATTGTAGATATTTGAATAAGTTAGGGGATGGCGTCACTGATAACAACATTCCAACAATTAAGAGTTTAAACTTAATCAAAAATTCTGGGGAAAAAGCGGGAACTCTTTTAAAACAATACTACCGAATAAAATGATAAATGAAGAGGTAGCCGTTATGTGCCTTTATTTAAGTTATTCAATTAATAATGATTTTATATTTACAATACACAGTGTGAACCATTGGTCTGTGATTCTTTCATACTGACCTTATTTATTATATAAAAAAGTTTCTTTATAAATGTTGTATAGAAAGTTATTGTGTTTTCTGACAAATTATTGCTACATATGCAGAGTACAATCAAAATATTAATGTAACTTTTTTCAATAGAGCTGCTTCCAACCCTATGTAATGTAAGAATGGATTATACCAAGTGGTACTATACTAAATTTGGAATCAATTATCCACTAAGTGGCTCCCAAAGATACTGATACTGAAGAAACCCCACATAAAAGGTCCAAAATTCATAACAGATATTTGAAAAATTGACCATATAAAGTGAAAGGTTATAAAAAACAATACTCTTCTGAATACTGTTATAAAATAATATGAAGAGAACAAATGATTTGTGTATAAAATGGTTACATCGAAAAGTTACTAAAACATTTAGAAATTACAAACGAAAATAATGGTAATGACAGTGACATCTTTAATTTTTAAGAGAAATTTTTTTAACTACATTGGGTATTATTTGACCAGTTGTATTATTATGTACAAATTTGATTGTGATAATTTTGTGAATATGTAAAATTTTACCAGCCCGCGTACTGTGACAAAAACGACGTGGGTGTTGACGGGTTAAATGGTCTGGGAATTTAAGCCTTCAGGTCACCCTCTGGTGGCAAAAAAATCTCACTTGATAAAACGAGTAAAGCTCTTTGTTTGCATTCGTTTGACCTCATTTGTATAGTTTGTGGAGTTTTGCTACAGATTTTTTCATTTTATTCAACGTTTATTCTACAATAGGCCGAAGAAAATGGTGCACAATAGGATTTATGGTTGTGTATAGTTGTCATTAATGGCAATATATAGACAGGATTATACACTTTCATTATTTTCCCAAGAAAGACGGGTGGTTTGTTTACGTCACCAACAGCTATGGTTTCGTGTAGAAAATTAATAAAAGAAAAGCATGGAAGAACGCTTTATTAATGAAAAAGGCGGTACCTTCAGCAATGTGTGTATGTTCAGTTCAGTATTTTAAGCCAGAGGACTATAATCTAATACTAAGAACTTTTTAAGTTAGGTACTCCCACAAATTAGCAAGAATTGTGCAAATTAGCTTAAACTCATTAGACTTACTAATCAATAGTAACGGTAGTGGTGGGGAAAGCTGACGCCTATCTGTGTAGCACACCAGTCCGGAGATATGTCAATTCTCTCTTTACTTAGTAAAGAAAAGTATATTTCCTTTGAGAGTATATTTCCTTTCCAACCTTAGCTGGTTTTCGCATCTCTCGCCTTTAGGGCAGATATGAGGACTTCCCTTTCCGCCAGTCCAGCAATTGCTGCATGACCTCACCTTTACCTGAACATCGCTAGCTCCCAGAATCCCTCATTCTCAGATAGGCCGTCATAGCTTCCCTCTTTATCCACGTGGGAATCGTTGGCAGTTCTAGCAAAACTTTCAACTTTCGATTAATGTAATAATACATCTTTTTCTATCTAAGACTTTGGAAAGAACCCATAAAAGCACCTCAAACTAATGTAAGCAAACTAATAACCAGCCGATAGTTAATCGTCTGATGGCAGCGCAGCCATATGCATCGTGGTGATTTTAGTTTCCAATTCAAATTGAATCTTATTTCAAGACGATTAAAATTTTTACTTTTGACAATTGAATATTGCCTATTTTGGTCTGCAGAAAGTATTCTCGATCGGTTATTTCATATTTTTAATTATCGATATATGATAGTATAGAAACATAGTCAGATATCCTACGAAAAATAAAAAAAGAAATATACTATTATATCAATGATGGAAACAACTGGTGTAACAACTTACACCTGTAAACATTTCTTTTTGGAGTAGGAAAGTTATAATAGCCTCCTTCCTCCTTTACCAATAGAATAACAGGTGCGGTTAACAAAGCGGAATTTCCATTATCTTTTTGCCAAAGGTTGTCCAATTTTTGTAGTGATGTGTGACGACAAGAGTTTGAAGTTGGCTTGAGTCATCAATGGTTGACTGAAGTTTTTCCAAGATATTTAATGGCAGAGTTAAATTAAAACATTGTCGTTTAAGGGCGTGGACTTGTGAAATTGAATTTTTAAGGTAGGTTACTTATATTATATTATGAGACTATTTATTTTATCAACTAGAATGGAACGATAGTAGTTTTTTCCACTTCATTTTATTAATTTGCCTTGTCCTAGTTATTTTAGTGATTGCACTTATTTATGTCAAATGTTAAATATTTGGTAATATTTTACACTTTACCTGTAGTACATAGAGTAACAGAGAAATTACTTAATATATTTCGATATAATAAAAAATCTTCTATATGTGTATAATTCGATTTAATTAAATTATTTATTTATAATTTCAATATACACAAATTTTACAATTGTTATATATTTTTATACACCTAGACCAAAGGAATGACCTGTGTATGTACACAATTTACAGTTGATAACAAGTATGTGTAGCATACAAATTATTTAAAAGATTATAATATAATGGCATTGATGCATTAACCTACATATTATTACACCTATATTTAAGCTATAGCTGTTATAAAGAGTTTATTATTATATGCATATTGACATGTCATAATTCATTATAAAAGTCTCTCAATGGGAAATTTTTTAATTTTTATGTATTGAGAATTTTTTTTTTCAAACTAATACTGTTCATTTTTTTACATTTCAATGGCAGGTGATTAAAAAATTTTGGCCTATAATAAGCAATAAACCTTTATGTAGTATAATGTGAAAATAATGAGGAATATCAATTACTAAATTTGTTTCGTTTCTCATACATTATTTTATGTCCTGTATTCAAAGTTAATATACCTCTATGTTTAAGTGTGGATACAAACATAGATTTGTATAAAGTAAACATATATTTAAGACAACAAAACCAGTAAATAATTGTTCAGTTGAATACCTTTTATTTTTTGTAGGATTACTTTTATTAGAAATTTTTGTGATATTGTTAACTGTTCCACATTTAACGGGTGTGCACCACCTCATATCATGATTCCACATTAAAGTATGGACTCAGCCAAAGCGTAATAAAGTATTTTGATTGTGTTAATAGATCTAAGGTGATAGAATCTACAAAAAAAGTTTTCGTACCATGATGTTGTGTTTCTAAATGTTCTGATGTTTATAAATTCTTTTCCATGATAATGGCTAGATATTTAGTGTGTTTTGAAGATTTTAATTTCGATGAATACTTACAGTTGCTTATTGTGTAATAAGTAAAGCTGGCCGAAGTCACCTGGCCGACAGAGCCGTCATATGATTCATATATTTACATCATATCATAATACTTGAATAAGTACAATAGAAATAAATTATAACAATAATGTTACATTTTATAGAAATTTGTATAAAACTCACCCTTTTAAGCAGATTTATGAAGTAGTTTGGTTGTGGTAATCACAAAGTGGGGAAGATCTATAGTATAATAGCATCAGGTATGTTTCTACAGCTGTCTCCGTCAGCGATGTTCGCTTTGGTGAAAAAAATATGTTTGTATTTTGAAAATGACCGTTCGACATCTACGGATGTAATACAGGCATAAGTAAAACAATCTGTGAACTCACTTAACGAAGTTGTAGATGCACCATCACAAATTTGTCTTAATTTGCTAAAATCAGGATCTTTCTGTAATACACTCTCGAATTTTTCACTAACGCGATTATTTTCTGCGTCATTTATAGCCTGTAGCTGTGTATTTACGTCGTCCACTATTTGCAGCGATTCCACTAACGACAACGAACTATTTTGCAATTTTTCTATTGCGTCGTGTAGTCCTCTATAATTGTTATTAATAGTTTTTAAATCTGTTTCAAGGGAAACATCTTTAAAGCTTGTCTGGCTTTCCCTAATAGCTGCAGCCTCGTTAGGGTTGAACTGTAGTCTCACAGCTTTTATTTGTTGACAATATTCAGCATAATAAAAAGCCGCTTTCAACCACGTTCCCCAACGTGTAAGAATCGGCTCTGGTGGTTCAGGGATACCAGAACACTGTCTGTGAAATGCTCGAAGCCGTTTAGGAGATTTGAGACATACTTTTTTTGTATTTGCTATTAATGCATCTACCTCTGGAAAACATTTTCGAATCGTTTCTGCCACAAGATGTTATGCATGCACTTTACACGTAGCATGTAAAAACCTACAATTGTCTCTTTGACGAGAACGGCCTACCACGCGCATTGTCGCGGCACCATCAGTCACAAACATCAATGCTTGACTTGTTGAAAGTTAAAATTTTTCGAATGTCTCCAACACCACACGCGTAATTATTTCGCCAGTACACGCAGTTTGTCTTTTACTAGCTAGTAAAAGTGGAAATGTAGGTTTAAGAGGGTCCAGTACACGTACTATAATATTTAAAATAGAATTTTTTTTACAATCTGTCGTCTCGTCAATACATAACCAGAGCCGTGTATTTTTTAATCCACATTTAATCCTATTTACAATATCTTCACGAACAGCTGGAATATATCTACGTAACGATGTACGACTTGGTAAGTTCACCTGGGGATTGTATTTATTCCAAAACTTCCGAAATGGTTGTTTATCCAGTATGTGTAGCGGAATATTACAGGCTATTAACATTAACAATAAATCAAACATAAACTGAGTTGTCAAAGGCATGCCATTTTTTTTTTATTTTGATGTTGCACGGTATTGATATGACGACGACAATCTGTTTTGTGCCAGCACATTAAGTCTTGATTGCAAACTTTACAAATTATTTTGCATCCGTCATAGAATAAATCCGGAAATTCACCGATTAATTTATTCACTGTGTCCGCGTACGGTCGTTTTTTACCTTTTGGCGCGTTTGACATTATGTATAATTTATAGGTACAACCCCACGCATTAACCTTTCAAATAAGACTGCAGCTTAAATCAGTTCTAAATCGGCACGTGTGACGCCAGCGCAAGACCGTGGCTGTACTCCAGCGACCTCGGCCAGCTTTAGTAATAAGCATTCATATTGATACAACATAAATGTCTCAATATTTAGGACATATCTATCATAAAAGTTGAAATGAGTTAATTTTGCTTCTCAGTATCAATTGTAAGGATATTTTCAGACAGCTATTTTTGATTTTTTTTGAAAATTATGTGTTTTCCAGGACATTTTCCAAGCAGTCACCCTCAGTCAATATAATGGTATCATCAGCATATTATGCAATCATTATACCTTCAATATTTATAAGATTTCATTAATATACGTATTAAACAATGGGGGTCTAAGGACTATTCCTTGTGGCATATCATATATTTATATTTTTCAAATATTTCATTTTCAGGTTAACATTTTTTTCCGATTGAAATTTTTCCAAAAGTCAACTTCTCATAAATTCTTTTGGCGTATAGGTTTATTTGACACTTTTTAAAATGATTTATAGGACAGTGGCTACACAAAGGAAGAGCGAGAAAACATTATAAGATATCACAAATAAATAATTTGCCCGAGGCTCCTCTCGCTGCATTCGATTGTCATTGTTCGCAAACATAGTATTTCCCATTTTCATAATTAGTATACGTATTTGTCAATTTTCAGTTAACTATTAATTCAAATACAGAATATGATACTAGCGAAATAAGTTATTCATAAAATTGTTACTGATAGTAAAATGGTTGTAAATATGTTTGTTAAATTGTTATTGGTGAATAAAAATAACAGCTGTTGCAAGTCTACCGTATAAAAATATTTGAGCAACTTGCTCATACGGAGAAACAGTAAAACTAGTTTCGCTTAAGAAGAACAATATTGCGCAAAAATATCTTGAATGTTGACTTATTACAACCTGGTGAGATAACTATTTTTAGTGCATTGATGTATGTTTCTTTTGACAATACGAATAATCGATCTTCCCCTTCCATTATCTTGACATATGTATTTTTGATCTCGATTTATAACATTAAAATTTTATGGCAATAAATCTTGCTTATATTTTATTCTTGCAATTATCGCTGTTTCAATTCATAATTATTTATGTTCATTTTCTTAGTAAATAGACTAAATATAATTTGATTTCGAAAGATTTACAAATAGCCGAGCAAATGGCTTTACAAACGGAATAAAATTTCGATACAAGTAAATATAGTGTTTTCCCTCGTGTTTTCCTTTTATTTTAAAATTCAAGGTAGGCACTTCCTTTTTGTTTTGAAAAGATAATTACAAAAAATATATGATAAAATTGCCAGTATATTACCGACATTCATAATTAACGAAGTATTTAAAATGACTACATAACAATATTTGTCTAATTATGAATTGACATCATTAATACTCATACCATTTTCTTTGCATAAGTGAAAACAAAGTAAAATAGTAGCTGTTAGTAAGTATAAAAGAATATTAATTAGTATAGAATAATGTAGAGATTGACATCCTGCGAAGTTCTTCGTGAACCAAATAAAAAATATCTTCCACCGTAATGATCTTAATAATTATAATTAAAAGACACAAGCAAGTGTAAATTATCAGATATTTAGGAAATAAATAAAATCACTATATGAATAAAATATAATTTAATTAGGTACCCAATTTAATAACATTGAAACGACTGGGGAAAATATATGCATTTTATGAAATTTATACGTAACGTATAAATACTAACATTGCAGACATTCAGTTTAGATATTCTTGGTTAGGTATACAGATACTCAATATTAAAAATTTAATAATAAAGAAATCCCTTATATACATATATAAGTATATATATATATATATATATATATATATATATATATATATATATATATATATATATATATATATGTATATATATATATATATATATATATATATATATATATATATATATATGTATATGTATATATATATATATATATATATATATATATATATATATATATATATATATATATATATATATATATATATATATATATATATATATATATATATATATATATATATATATATATATATATATATATATATATATATATATATATATATATATATATATATATATATATATATATATATAGCCAAAGCGCAAACACATCTAAGCTGTAGGAGAGATATATTTGCCCGTCATATGCGTAATAATGAATTTTGCAGTACTTGAGTACATCTGGAATATCAGATATATATATATATATATATATATATATATATATATATATATATATATATATATATATATATATATATATATATATATATATAGCCAAAGCGCAAACACATCTAAGCTGTAGGAGAGATATATTTGCCCGTCATATGCGTAATAATGAATTTTGCAGTACTTGAGTACATCTGGAATATCAGAGATATATAAAACAAGTACCGGGCTCAATATTGAGTCCTGAGGAACACCAAATTTAACGACACGAGTATTAGAAATTACTGTACCGGTATGATTGGTGATTTCAACTTTTTATATTCAGTCAGACAAATAACTTTTAAATCACTTTATTGAATTTAGAATGTAGACCTAAAACGTACAATTTACTCAATTTTATGATTCATCAAAGTATTAAGTCTTCAGTGACGATTAAAAGAGTTGCGGTTGTGCTGTGACAACGAAAACCAGGTAATTTATTGGTAATAGATTATATTGAAGAATATGATTGCTTCTTAGGCAATGGAATTATTAAAACCTGTTTCCAAAGAATCGTACTACACTATTTATTAGAGAAACATTTATTACATGTTTCAGTGCTCCAATGCAAAAAGATAAACATATTTTTAATGTATTTAAAGGCAAATTGTCATCACTGGGTGCAAGTGATTTTATCATTTCGAACGCATTATTTATTTCACTCTTTGATGGGTTGAAATTTTAACTCAATGTCATCAATTTTGTCCCATTTTCCGTGAAGCCACCCTAGTTTCACTAAAACTCAAAGTTAAGTCCATAAACCTTAAAATCATTCAAATATACGCCCTAACAGCCTACCAAACTGACCAGAATGTTAAAGCTTACTACGATAAGATAAAAATATTTAAACATATGAAAAATTACGGAGTTAAATCACAGGCGAATCAAACATCAAACTTAGAAATGGTAGATTTGACGATCTGGTAAGTCCTTTTCGTCTAACGGACAAAATGAAAGAGATAATCGCTACTTCCAATTCTGCCAAAAAAGTTTTTAAATGGGGTGGGATTTATTCTTTGAAAAATGAGGATGATATTAATGGTGGTGCATTGCGTGTTTTGAATTTAATTTAAAGGGAAGCTTTTTTGATATCAATGAAGCATGGAATGAATTAAATTTTTTTTTTGGTGAAACTTGGTGCTCCGGATTTAGCTTTGCCAAATTGACTCCAGAGCACCCTGGCTCAGTATTTTCCTTAACTTCTAAACTTTCTTCTTTTATTTCTCTTATTCTTTAACCACGAATATCACGATCTTCTTTCCTTCCTACTTTTTCATTCATTGCTCTCCTTACGCCAAACTGTGAAATATGTTGCAAGTTTCGCTAACCTTTTCACGAGCAGCTGTTAAATTTTGAGTAACTCTCTCGCTTAAAGTAGGGTGTCTTTTCAAGTAAGCATTATACCATATTTGCTGGACGAATATCCATAAAGAGATTTGGTCGTTTACTTTCATGAATGATAAGCTGGACACTGTCTAATAGTTGCTCTTTTTTCTAACTCGATGATGGACTTCAAGTAACAGTATCCATTGTTCTAGTAAAATTTTATCATCACTGGTAAGTATTGTGCTTGGACCCATTCGACCATCTTTGGGTGTTTTCCCTGACGATTTATACAGCAAGATCGTTTCAAGAACGGAAAATGTTTTTGCACTGTAACTACTGATATTCCTCTTACCACAGTTATAACAGCTGCATTTTATCTGGTAGTACGTACTCATTTCTTGGCGCCGTTACTGTAAGAGAAAATGTTTCAATAATTGACACCTAGCGTTCCAGTTATCGACACCCCTGTCGATGACTGAACCTAAACTTTTAGTTAAGCTTCAATTTTTAAGAAATATGACAGCTTTAACATTACAGCGTTATCAGTTAAAAATATACCAGTTATCAATATACATATCAATAATTGTAACATACATCACTTACACGACCCAGGCTTTCACACTTTGTGAAAATGAAGTTTGTTAACCTTCCTGTATAAATTATTGATGAAGAACGTTATAATTGTCTACAACATAGACACATATATTTTTAAAAAATGAATAAAAAACTGCAACAACAATAACAAAAAAAAATAATGGATAGGTTTACTTAAATAATTACTCTTAGAAATGGGAGCAACATAACACACGCAGAACTTTCGCCATTTTTTAACAGAATATTAAGTCAGTTAAGACTTGTCCTACCTATTACACCGTTGCCGAACATACTAAACTTTCTAAATTTTAGAGAAAATCTTTAATATTCAGCCAATTTGTTAAAACAAAGTTAGCAAGTGTCCATCACTGGAACATTTAACGACTGGGGCGTTCATCTTATTATAGTTAGAACAAGAAGACGACATGAAAGTCCTGAATACCTGGTTCCGATTTCCACTTCGCCGACTGTACATATATCAAAAAATTTAGAGAATATCCATCAAAACTAGATTTTCAAAAAACAAAAAACAAATCCCACAGCGTAAAATAGCTTATGAAAATCTCAAACAAGAAGACCTGAGAACTGCATTGAATGAGGAAATCAACAATAAAACAGGAATAATAACACCAAATGTAGAGGAAGAAGGAAACCTAACTTGTTTAAAACGTCATGATAAACACAGCTCAAAATAAAATAGGATATAAAAAGAAAGCTTGAAAACGGAACTGAATAATTGATCATTTTGTATTAACGTATTAACGTCGAACATATAAGAGCCAACCAGATCGAAGCAGTTATAGGAATGTTCAGAAACTGATAAAAACGAAGATCAGAATAGCGAAAAACGAATGGCTAAAACGTGAGCATGCAGAAACAGAAAAAGCTGAGAACTTTAGCCTACATAAGAAGCTTAAAGAAATGGCTAGAATATCCAGAAAAGAAAATTTCTTCATAGCAGTCAATGAAGACAATGAAATTGCTTTGATGGTCAGAGGAAGAAAAATGGTTTGGGAATATTATATCAGAAATCTCATCTCGGACAAAAGACCAGTTAATAAGAATGAGATGAATGATGAGTGATGAAAACTGTACCTCCAATTAAAACAAAGGAATCAAAAGAGCTATTCATATTTCAAAAAAAAATCAATAAAACATTTGTCTCAGATGAAATAGCAGCATAACTCACCAAACTTCTCAAATGTTATTAAGAAAATGCAAAAGAACCATCAATAATCAGTTCAGACAAGGTTTGAGTACAATGGCAGCAATAGTTGCAATAAAAGTTCAAGTGCAAAACTGTTACGATTAGAGATAAAACATAGGCTTATGTTTCGTAAGACTGCAAAAAAGGCTTTTTCAGGGTGCAGTATAAACTCATAGAAATTTTTAGAGAAATGGACATAGAATCGAAAAATATTCGCTGTAAACAAAATATATACAGTCCAGATTAAGGTAGATAGTGAGACCACTAAAACAGTAAACATTTGCAAAGGAGTTCGGCAAGGATGCGTTCTGTTGACACAGTATTGATTGCTGATAATATAAAGATCTCCAACAACTTCTCAGCATAGTAGGGGAGCACAGTAAAAATATGAACCTGAATATTAATACTAGGAAAACTAAATTCATGATTGTTATTCGGGAACCAGATAAGTTTACAAATGCCAAAAAAAAGTCAAAAAAGAGAACGCCTGTATTCCATGAAATACAGAAATAGTACAGTACTATTACATATATCGACTTCAGTCTTAAAGTACGATTTATTAAATGCTATGTCTCGTTAGTTCTTTCGTGCTGTGAAGAGTTGGATATTGAAAATGAGTACAATGATTAAGATGATGTGGATTTAGCGTAGGGTACTTAAAATACCACTCCAAAAAATATATAATGAAGAAGTCCCCTTGATCGAGAACTCTTATTCACAATCAAAAGAAGAAAACTGCATACTTGAGGAATATATTGCGTCATTTAAAACAAAGTACCTACTGCTGCAGTTGATTATTGAAGGGAGATCGAGGAAAAAGAGGAAATAGGGAGAAAGATGACATATACAATATAACACAGCGGATCGGATCACATATTGTTGAGAGTCTGACACATACAGCAATTAATTACTCAACAAGAAACGGAAAATGTGGCTGCAAACATCTATTAATGATATGCATAAGAAGAAGACACATGACAACTGACAAGTCAATCTAGTCTTTTTAAGTTTGCAGACTGAGTGCAAGTAGGCATTTACTTTTGGCTTTGGCGTCTTCTCAATATTTAAAGAACCAAACATAGTCAAATTATTTAAAATGGTTTTAGCACTTTGCTAATTGTTCTAACTATAATAAGATAAACGACCCAGTTATTAAGTGTTCCAGTGATTGACACTTACTAACTTTGTTTTAACAATTTGGCTGAATATTAAAGATTTTCATTAAAACTTTGAAAGTTCAGTATGTTTGGCAATGGTGTAATAGGTAGGACAAATCTCAACTGACTTAATATTCTGTTACAAAATGGTGAAAGTTCTGCGTGTGTTATGTTGCTACCGTTTCTAAGTGAAATTGTTTAAATAAACCTATCCAATATTTTTTTTATTGTTGTTGCAGTTTTTTATTTATTTTTTAAAATATGAGTCTATGTTGCAGAAAATTATAACGTTTTTCATCAATAATTTGTACAGAAATATTATCAAACCTCATTTTTACAAAGTGTGAAAGCCTGGGTCATGTAAACGATGTATGTTACAATTATTGATATTCATGTTGATAACTGGTATATGAGAAAAATTTTAACTGGCAACGCTGTAATGTTAAAGCAGTCATGTTTCTTCAAATTTAAGCTTAACTAAATGTTTGGGTTCAGTCTTTGACAGGGGTGTCGATAACTAGAACGCTAAGTGTCAATTACTGGAAAATTTTTTCTTACAGTAACGGCGCCAAGAAATTTATTTATTTACTACCAGATGAATGCAGCTGTTAAAGCTATGGCAAGAGGAATATCAGTAGCTACAACTGCAAAAACAGTTTCCATTCTTAAAACGACCTTGCTGTATAAATCGACAGGGAAAACACACTAAGATGGTCGAATGGGTCCAAGCACAATAATTACCAGTGATGACAACATTTTACTAGAGCAATGGATGCTGCTACTTGAAGTCCATTATCCAGTTAGAAAAGAGCAACTATCAGATAGTGTCCAGCTTATCATTCATGTAAGTAAACGACCAAACCTCTTTACGGATAATCGTCCAGGCAGAAAATGGTATAATGCTTTCTTGAAAAGACACCATACTTAAGCGAGAGAGTTGCTCAAAATTTAACAGCTGCTCATGAAAAGGTTAGCAAACGATAATTTGCAACATATTTCACAGTTTGGCGTAAGAAGAGCAATGAATGAAAAAGTAGGAAGGAAAGAAGATCGTGATATTCGTGATTAATGAATAAGAGAAATAAATGAAATAAATTAGAAGTTAAGGAAAAGCCAAATCCGGAGAACCAAATTTTATCAAAGAAAATTATAATTCATTCCATCCTTCATTGAAATCAAAAAGCTCCCCTTTAAATTGAATTCAACACAATGTACCACATCATTAAAATCATCTTCTCTTTTAAAGAACTCCCGACCCCATTTAAAAAAGCTTTATTTTGACCAGAAGAATCCAACCAGAAAAATAAAACGGAAAAGGGAGAAATCGTCTTCTAGTATAACCTCAGAAAATGGCAACAAATCATACAAATAGAGAAAATGAGGAAAAGAAAAAACAGGAAGAAAACGAAAATAAAGCAAATGCAGGGATACTAAAAAGACAGCAAACAGCGATCGAAAGCCAAAAGAAGACAAAAAAAAAGAAAAAACGAATCAGATTCTGAAAGTTCAAATAATTACGAAGAGTGGTTTGAAAGTGGCGACACTTTGGACGGCTTCAGGAGAAGAAATAGAACAAGAAGGCGAAGAAATTATAGGTACCTACTTTCAGTTCTTTAAAGTATGATGAAATTCACATGGGAGACTTCATGTTAGCAAAATATTTGGGAGGAAATAGGCTTTCTGTTACAGATATATCTGTGTGACAAAAAATCTCCAAAGAGGATATTGTAGATGTGTCCCTCAAATCGATAAATAACGAGAAAATTACTTATAAGCTGATAGAAACCGACGTGTCAACCATAAAGTTAGAGGACATTCTAGAAAAGCTACAGTACTTTCAACTGCTGGAGATAGAATAAAATATGTCTTTTCAAAAGAAATTAACATATTTGTATCTCAACATGAATAACATGTTTGTACTCTTGCTTGTAAAATGCGCCTAAATAAATAAATTACATTTATTTTTTGTTAATTATTGGTGTGTCAATCACTGTCATATAGTAAAAAATTGGCTGTTAATAACTGATAATTTTTAGATACATTTTTATTTATTTTATTTTTTTTTTGTAATAAACTTGATCATTTTGATAAAAGCTGGCAGGAATTAGAACAGAGCAGAGTCCAAACTATAAGAAACTCATTATGAAGTACTATTAAAAAGCAATCAAACTCTGAGGCAATGTTTTTAATGCAAATTCTTATCTAATAGTGTCTTGAAGTGAGTTGGAACCTTTGATGTACATATCGACGTAGTTTTCCACGAAACCCCAAAACATAATATACTGCACTCGACGCACGTTTCATTAACTAAGTTGGCATTATCTGGAGATGATTAAAACGTAAAGTATTAAATGTAAAGTTTTAATCATCTCCAGATGATGGCAACTTGGTTGTAGAAATCCGCGTCGAGTGTAACACATTGTGATTTGGTGTTTCGTGAAAAACTATGTCAGTGTTTTCTAATAATTTTAGTTACTAGTTACTTTACTTAATACATTTTTAGTGACCTGAAATTCTCATATGAAACTATCTACTTATTTTACTGTTAGATAATAAGTTCTAATTATAACAAAGTAACCCCTAAAATTTTATATAAATATCGAGATTAATTACGTCAGAATAATAGCAAATTTCTAAAACCAATTTAAATATAATACCATATTCCGTTTTTTAAATATTTAAAATAATCCAAAAAATTCTTATTTCTCCCAACCTTAACACGATCGTAGAACATAAAAGTAGGTTCAAGTTCCATCAATTTTCCCTCAAGATTCTTCCTAGGGAGTACAAGTCTCCTTACAATACAATGAATACCAATATTATAAATTCGTATAACTTACTTTTGGTAAACAATAATATCTCAAGTAGGTAATTTAAATAAGAAAAAATACTTTGTATACACGTTATATTACTATAAATAATTTTTAATGTAACCAGTTGGCAAAATCAATTAAGTAATTGCTTATACCAAAATTAATAATAAATTAATGCGAGAAATAACATGAGCTTTATTACTGACATCAATTACAAATATTAAATATCGAATTAATATCATTGAAGTCAAAAGAGCGTGATTTTTTAAAAGCATAAACATTTTCCTTTGATAGGTTGCGACAAAAATATGTATTTTTTATATTTTGGTGCATGGCAATAAGAATAAAAATATTGTGTTTTGTATGTGGCATTCTTTTAAATTTTCTTTTTCTTTCTTGGAACTTACTACCACAAATAATTGTTCTAAGATTAATTATCTAAAAAAATACAGTTACCTAGTATAATACTGGAAGAATAAGCCTCTGTTCCTGTGACATTACGTCAAAAGATCAGTAAGAGGGTGTTTTTTGATAATTAAAAAAAAAAAACAAAAAAATAGCGGAAACGAAATATGTTTTTCGAAGGTTTTTGCTTTTATAAAAATATGTACATTTTATCTCGTACTTATTTGCAACACGTCGGCTTCTTTGATCCCTTTACCGCCGTCCAGGAGGCCGACGTTTTTTATGTTGCAAATAAGTTTGAATATATAATAGCGTGAAACTTAACACATTGAAAATGGAAACAGATTTCGTTTCCGAAACGTTAGGGGAGTTGTATTATTATTTTTGTTTTATTTTAATTGTCAAAAACCACCCTCTTACTGATATCTGCGCTGTGACGTAAAGTCACAGGCGCAGAGGCTCGTGCTTCCAATATCATATTGGAAAAAAAAAAAAAATACTAGAAGTATGAATATTTCTATTGGAAATATTCAGTATTTTTAGCAATAAATTCCAGTTAATTTTCAAAAAGGCTTTCAATGCAAATGTTCTCATTAAAATTGATAATATTTACTGTCTGTGTCTTGGTGTACTGATAAAATATATTGCGAAGTTATTTTTTTCGCAGGTATCTTACGACGTCAATATCAAAAAAATTTGATTGAACTGTCGAATATTTAAATTATTTTTTTCTAGTTTTTGATCTTTAAATTGATCTTTACTAGACATATTCTTCTTTCAATTAACTGAAATGCCGAGTGTCTAGGACAGGGAAAGTTAAATGACACATTTCTTTTTAACAATGGCCCTTTATAGGCAAAATATATTTTGTCATCTATTATTTGTAGCAGGTAATTCTTCTTACGAAAAATTTGTTGCATTTTACAATAATTCTTAAGATTGACTGGCGATATTTCCTATTATAAAACTCATAAATTTTATGAAGCTTTAAAGTAATTTCTGATATCAGTGGGGTTAAATTACCAAATCCTGAAATAAAATCAGGCAGTAATTCTACCTTTGCATACATATAAGTACGTGGTACAGAGCTCGTTCTTTAAAAAGTGTTCAGATATCTAAGGATGTGAACTCACAGTTTGGTAACAGAGTAGGGCAAATCTTGGGGCACGTGGGTGAATCCGGCGGTCCTGCAGTAAAAATCATGTAAGTCAGAGGAGCATTTGCAGGCTCCCTGTCCAAATACAGGACAGGGGGATAGTGAATCCTGTACACTGGTGGCTCTTGCAGAGGTCAACACTACCAGCAGCACCAACACAAGCCGCATGCTGGCAGTAGCAGGAGAATTCGCGCACTGAACTCCTTCACTCGCGCTCTGTTGATACTCACTTCACGTAGGCCAAGGGACTACTGAACTCGCCAACTTGATACAACGACAGCCATACGACCGGTTTCCAAAGCCACTGCGACACCACGCGCACTATCGCTGTCATCGCTGCTGGTGCTGGTCGGCTGGACCCACCAGGTCTGGACGAAACTTCCTTAAATGATAAGAATAGGCAAGTGGACTGATGTAGAAGATAAGAGTAATAATTGTAACGGAAATATGACAGTCATTTAAATATTTACATGTATAATAATAATAATAATAATAATAAATGTTATAATATAATAATACTGTCGCAGTAGAAACTTGAAGTGAATCACTTAAAATTATAGTGAGCTTTGAACCGTAATAATCCGTAGACGGTTTTATCGATTTGAGCAATTGTTTCAAAATTTTGATTGTAAACCATTGCCCTGTAATTTTCAGGAACGCTTCTTGTTACACACTTTCCTAAGAACATTATACAGAGTGAAACATAACAACGTGCTTTTTAGTTAAGCTTAATGGTGACCTAGGATGAAGGGTAATCGATTAAACCTTTGCAACATTGTAATTAGAAAGCCCAGTTCTTACCCTAAAAACCATCCTTTGAAAATCAACACTCTCTGCTTTAGTTTGAAAATTATGACAATTTTTATAAAACTATGCATTTTTGCTTTTTTTATATAAGAAAATCAAATATTGACAAAAAATTGTTAAATTAAAGGAAAATATACAAACAAGTAAAACAATAATAATCATTAATATCTGGTAGGACCCCATGTGCTACTATTACAGCCTCATATCATCGAGGCATATTGGAAATTATATTGTCTGTCCTTGTAGAATTAGCCGCCATACTTTAGGAATTGCAATAACAAGTTCTTTAATATTTTGGGGTGGTACAGGACAATCAGAAAGACAAAGTCTCAACATATCCCATATTATGCATCAATAGAATTGCAGAGGAACAAGCTGGCCATATCATCCTATTAAGGTGAAAATTTTTTGACAGTTCTAACAGCCATTTAAATTTTGTTATTTTTTTGTCATGTGACACAAATCACCCGATTATTTCATCATTTAACTGATAACAACATTCAGGGATGTTTTCAATCTTTATGACACCAAGACTTTGACAGCTTCATATTCCAAATAAATTTCAAAATGTCACGTTTTGGCAATTACGTTAAATTTTAATAACTGTACCTTTACAGCTGTACTTTTAATAAATAAATAATTGTTTTGTTATGTTGCGAGTTATTTGATTTTTTTATCAAAAAAATTTTCTGACCGAATATCCCTCTGACATTGACATGCCTCATAATTTTATGTCAAATTTCTCAAGCAACGTGCTTTCGATTGTCATTAAATTATCTCGTGCATTATCAATGTCCTAGGGATATTACAGCTGAAAATTTTATTCGCTTGTCAATATGAATGTTTGATCAATCATGTACCTCTATTTTGAATTTACCGACCAATCAAAGTCGAATTACAGCGATAATTTTGCACTAGTGAAAATTATTTTAGGTGTATAAAATAACAGAATTTAAAATATTCAAAAACTTTAACATTTATTTAAGCATTATTAAAATTGTTACCCAATTATTATAAACTGTCATCATGACATTTCTTAAATATGTTTTGTGAGATGAGATTTTCTGATAAAATACAATTCGTGCATTGAAAATTATAGATAACACAGGTCTAGAAATAAAAATTTTTATAGAGACCTGACCCTACTAGTCTTTGGTAAAAATTTTCCACTGAAGCCGAAAATGAAAAAAAAAAATATCGTGTGGGTTCCCCCTCACACACCCCAATTCCCCCTAAAATGCAAGCTGGGCA
This sequence comes from Rhamnusium bicolor, assembly GCA_029963845.1. Classification (NCBI taxonomy): domain Eukaryota; kingdom Metazoa; phylum Arthropoda; class Insecta; order Coleoptera; family Cerambycidae; genus Rhamnusium; species Rhamnusium bicolor. The sequence continues at coordinate 547,704 of JANEYF010001749.1, forward strand.
ACCTACCTATCCTTAATAAAATTTTCCGCTGAAGCCGAAAATGAAAAAAAAATTTATCGTATGGGTTTCCCCCACACCCCAATTCCCCTCAAAAATTAAAAAAAATGCAAACTGGGCGTAAAAACCTATCTATCTTTGGTAAAATTTTCCGCTGAAGCCGAAAATGAGAATTTTTTTTTTTATTGTTCTGCAATTATTGTGACGGCTTGTTTCATTAGCTGCATCGAAAGTCAAGTTACCCAACTCTAATGCATTACGGTTGCAGGATGAGGACCGGTTGAAGGCCGCTTGCACACTTCTAGACCTACCCCTTTTGGGTTTCCGAGGCCCTGTCACGTAAGATATTTCTCCTTTAGCACTCCTCATGATGTTTTTTTTTTCTGGGTACCAGCCCATAGGTGAAACTTCGTCCCTCCAAGAGATTATAAATTGAAAATTTGGAACGACCAAAAAGACTATTAATATTCAATTGAAGCTCAAGCTCCGAGGCCACAACAAGGTGTTCACCACCTCGGGGATAACCTATGTTAGGTCTTTGAAAAAGATACTTTCATGGAACAGATTGAAATGTGAATAGCAGTAAAGGTAAAACTGGACACATTGCATGAGATGAGAAGAATAGTTTCGTCTGTAATAGATTCAGTTTGAATTTGCCATTCCGGGGATGAAATTGAGTTTCACGTCCGATGTTTTAAAGCCCAATTTGGATTTCTTTTAATTTTGGAAGGGGGAATTAGGGTGTGTTGGGGAAACCACATGGTAAAAATTCAAACACAATTTTTTTTTATGTTCGGCTTCAGCGGAAAATTTTACTAAAGATTGGTAGATTTTTTTCGCCCAGTTTGAATTTTTAATTTTTGGGGGAATTGGGGGTGTGGGGGAACCCACATGATAAAAATTTTTTTTCAATTTCGGCTTCAGCGGAAAATTTTACTAAAGAATAGTAGGGTCAGGTGTCTATAACAGAAAATTTTTTCTTTTTTGTAGACCTGTGCAATTTTTGGGAAACCTGCACTCTTGTTTTTCACATTAACTTGCATTCATATTCCCAAATTATCAGTAATTTTCAATACACTTGTTATGGAATGAAATGCAATATAATAACACTAAAAGCTTTTTTTGCTAATTATTATTTTCTAACTTTTACAAAACATACATCTTTTTAACAATTATTTTCCCGCTATTTTCCAAAACGCTGAAACTTGGATTATAAAAAAGATAATATACATATAATACTTATTATATTACTACTGATTATTTTCAAAAAAACTAATTTAAAATAACCCACATTATCATCCACGTATATAAATCCATTACCAATTTTATTTGCAAAACTGAGGAATATTTTCTTGCAAAACCGCAAAATACCGTGAAGCGCTTACTGACTGACTGACGAGCATTGAAAGTTCCTTTCGACCATCAAAGTAAATTCCACCCTATATTGCCACGAGGCTTCTTCCATAAGAAATTGGTGAACACTAGTGAAAAATTTTCTTCATGTCTTCCTCCTCTTCGCCAAACACGTGCTCGGTTATTATCGGCATGCAAAGCGACTTCAGACTCATCAGTAAATAAGAAATGTGACGACCACTCTTGCAAACCCCAATTCAAGTGTTCTTGAGGGAAAGCCAGATGATATCTGCGATCTCCTGTTAATTTGGTGTACCTATTAGGCCGCCGAACATTGAAATGAGCTTCATATAATCGATTTCGAATGGTTTTGGAAGAAATATTTAAATTACGAGTTTCTAGTACGCTATTTTTTCAGTTTTGTTAAATTAATGGTCCATTCATTAAGAGCCTCACGTATAATATACTTATCCATTTTGGCTGTTATTATTCTTCTCCATGGATATATTGCGCTGATCCAGAGTTTTGAAAACATCGCCATGCCCTCGAAATAACACTTTGATTTATCTATAGCCTTTGAGCTATATTTCTATATGATAAGCAGGATTCCAGCATACCAATTATTCTATAAAGTATAGATTAATTAAATAATTACAAAACACTGTTTTTTCCTTATCTAATTTTAACTTTACGACTAGTTTCATCCTATTCGGATATCTTCAAGTAACTAAGAATACAGACTTATTCTTTAGATATAAAATGAACAGCAAACAAGTTTATGGTTGGTTTTTCTGTGTACAGATGTTGTATTAAAGGCATAGAGGGTGAGGTAGTAAATTTATATTTTGTGTTGAATTTTTATCTTAACAGCAATAAGTCTACTGAACTAAATTTAATAACGGGGAATTATTTATATCTATCTGATCGTTTAATATGTTATAATTTTTATTTTTGTTTAACTTATTACTAAAGGCAATGGAAATAAATAAGTTAAACAAAAATAAAAATTATAACAAATTAAACAATCAAATTGATATAAATAATTCCCTGTTATTAAATTTAGTTCAGTAAACTTATTGCTGTTAAAATAAAAATTCAACCCAAAATATAAATTTACTACCTCACCCTCTATGCTTTTAAGACAACATCTGATTCTGTACACAGAAAAACCAACCATAAACTTATTTGCTGTTCATTTTATACTTAAAGAATCAGTGGCGGCTGGTGGATTTTGGCTAAACCATATCTCAATATTGGAGCATGGAATCCAAACAATATTTTAAGGCGCCTGTATTGAATCAAGAAATTTTGCGAAAAAATTTTTTTTTCAAAAAATTGAGAAAAAAAAGTTACAAAAATGCGATGCCGACCCAGATTACTTCTAGACCATTAGTAAAATATTTGCAAACTATTTTTTTCCTAAAAATTAGTTGAACTATAAGTAACCATACTTTTTCTATATTTATATCCTCTCCATCAACGATAACGTATCTACACATTGAAGTAAATATTGTTTACACAGTGAAATCGCTATCAGTGCTTGGCTAATAGAAGCAGGGATAACATACTAATAATAAGTTAATCCTTTGATTACTACGAAAGCGGCATGACAGAAGAAACTGTAACATTAAAACTTCTCGAAAAACTTAATAGACTTAGTGTCTAGTAGATAAGTCGCACATATCTTTAGAAGAAATTAAAACAGAACTACAACTATTAAAAAATCGAATAGTTATGCTTGAAAATAAAACAAAAATAAAAGTTTTTTTTCCTTACCCACACAACACAAAACTTTCGATGGATGTGTGAATGTATAGTAGTAAAGATAATTTAGTATTTGGGCTTGCTCATGGAAGTCCCAATACTCCAGTATATAAGCTTCAGACTTACATATCAATGTCACAATTTGGTATCATAAACATATTATATGGATGTCCTGAAGTACATACGAGGACTTATGGAAGAACTGTGGCATCATCCTAGATATGTTGGGACATTATGAATAATAACAGTTGACATCCTGTGATGTGCGCCCAAATGTTCTCAGAAATCTATACTATGTTCCTGGAATGGGTTGGAACCTTTGATGTGAAGATAACCCTGACGTAGTTTTCCACGAAATACTAAAACACTATATACTGCACTCTGCCTGCGTTTCGCCAACCAAGTTTGCATCATCTGAAGATGATTAAAGTAGTTTTAGTCATCTCGAGTGCAGTATATAGTGTTTTGGTGTTTCGTGGAAAACTATGTCAGTGTTTTCCATACTATATACCTATTAGATCATCCCGATTTAAAAATGTTCTAAAATTTACAAGAAAACAATTTAAAACATATTTCTATTTGAAATAGATATGCAAATGCACAAGACCTCATTATTTGCGTAATTATTTTAACATGAAATGCATTCTAAATTATTGTTTCATTGTAAAGCATTTTACACAAGGGTCCCGAAATTGATTAGCGGAATATATTTGGGCAGGACTTTGTACTTATGGAAGGTCTTATTTTGAATATATTTTTATTTTTCTACTTACTTTCTGATTAAGTCAAATAAAAAAATCCCTAATGAATTTTTAGTCAGAACGTTTAAAGACACAAAATTTGTTAAAGAACGTAATAATATAATGTATCATTATTTAATTCAACCTCGGCTCAAGCTATTTATATACAATTAACACATAACTTAACGTAGTTAATTATTTTAAACAGAAAATGGAACATTTACATATCTTAAAAACGATTATGTACGTATTCACAAAGAACTGTTTTGAACGTTGTGAGGTTGTTACCAATTTCTAGATGTGTTGGCATATGATGAAATACTTTTAAACTTTTAGAGAAAAGAGAGTTGTTATTAGTTTTGCTTCTATTAAATGTAAATTTGTCGTAAATCTCACCAGTGATACAAGAAAAATAAATGTGCAGTGTCAATTATGTATCACGTTCGGAAATTCATAAGAAGATTTCCTGATTTAACATACGATGAAACGGTGATACGTTGCCTTGTTTGCAAGTCAAGTTTGATGGGTTGGAATTCAAGTAATTGTAAGAGACATATTGAAACTAAGAAAAATCTCCAATTACTTTTGTAATTTACACATTTTATTAAATAATTAACTCTTGGTGATAACGATTTAATGCTTTTTGATACTACACACACAGATTTTACAAAACTTCCATACGACCTATCTTTTTATATTTTTTCATAACAACTGTATATAAAACTAAAAGTTACTAGATTGAATCTATGGCGGGAAGTTCAAACTTCAACGCTCCCCTTCAATTTCAACATTACAAAAAAAAAATTGAAATTGGTAAATAAACATTGGACTTATATAGCTTATAAATAGCAAAAAAAGAGGTTACGTAGAAAGAAACCTAAGTAATTTTTAGATTATCCCTATGACTAATAAATCTTTGTTTACATAGAGGTTTAGTAAATATATCGGATACATTTTTGTCAGTTGATATATAGTTTACTTTTAGCAGTCCCTTTCCCACTACATCTTTTATAAAATGTGTTTTGACCGTTTTGTGTTTTTTAATTCTGTATCATTGCCAATGCACTTTGATTGTCTACAAGTGAAGTTGCTTCAACAGCATTTAGGGAAAAATCTTCGGCCAAATTTTTGAGATACACAATTTCTGCTACGCAAGAAGCTACCTCAAGATATTCTGCTTCAGCAGTTGATAAGGCCACCGTCTGTTCTTTCTTGGAACTCCATGAAACTAAATTTTCATTATGAAAAATTGCCATTCCACTTACACTTTTCCTGTCAATCTTATCAGATACCCAATCTGCATCGGTATAAGCAACGACAGCCGTTTCTTGACTACTTTTATTAAAAGTTAGTCTTAAATGTTGAGTGTTTTTAACGTACCGTAAGATTCGTTTAGCTGCTTTCCAGACTGAAGCTGTCGGCTTGTGTAAAAATCTTCCTAAATAAGCAGTAGTATAACAGATATCAGATCTTGTTATCATTGCTAGATAATTCAAACTTCCTATAACTTCACGGTAAGGAACATTTGCAGGATTTGTGTACTCAACTTGATAACCTAATTCCATAGGCTAGACACTCATATTGTATTTTTCTAATATTTTTGTAATGAGTCTTAGCTGGCACAATTTTATTGAATATCACGAATAATGTTTGTTCCTTAAACCACAGAGGGCCTTGTTAAGTTTCAAAACATGTCCTGGTTTGGCTGTTACACCTTCTGGTACCTTTATGTAGATATCTAAATTTTCTAAAGAACCATTTAAAAAAGCGGTAGGTTTATCTAGTTGACGAATACTCCAATCTTTTTGTAAAACATGCAATAAAAACATTCTAATTGTAGCCATTTTTGCCACAGGAGAGTAAACATTTGAGTTACAGTCCTCTTGATAGCCCTTACTAATCGAGCCTTTTTAACACCATCTTGTTTTGTACGAAACACCCACTTTGTTTCAATTGCCATCTTATTGGGTGGTAAAATGTCAGATGTCTATGTTTTATATTTATCATGAGCTTCAAGTTCATTTTTAATTGCATTTTTCCACTCAAGACCAGATTCTAATGCCTCTTTATAGGTTAGGGGATCGTTTTCACTGGTTAGTAAACAATAGGCAGTATATAGTTAATATTCATTAAACTTCTTGGGTAATGGCACTTGTCGTTTATCGGGGGAACGTTTGGGAACTTGGAGTGATACATCTTCGCTATCACTTTCTTGCTCAATGTTTGATGTTTTTGAAGAATCCAACATTTATTGAGAATTTTCACTTTCTGGTTCTGCCTCAATTGTGCTGTCTACCATTATGTTTGGAGTTGTATTGACATTGTTTGGGGAAAACTTATAATCTGTTTCGTCGAATACCACATCACGTGAAGTTACAATTTTATCTGTTTCAGGATACCACAATCGGTAATCCGGACCTCTAACCAACCATTTTCTTTACTTTTGCTCTAGGTTCCAACTTGTCACCTTTAGGTAATTAATATACCCATGCTTTAGATCCAAAAAAATTTAAATTATTATAGTCAGTTTTCCCTAAGTATATCTGCCGGAATTGTTCCAAACAGAGTACGACTTGGACATCTATTTAACTGATAAATTGCACACTTGCCTCGCCCCATAGGTACTTTGGTAGGTTTGTATCAACAAACATAGCTCGAGCCTTATCTAAAATTGTCCTATTAAGATGTTCAGCAACACCGCATTGTTGTGGCGTATATGCTGCAATATATTCTTGCTTGATTTCACGTTCTTCACAGTACTTCTTAAATCAATGGGAAGTAAATTTACCACCATTATCTGTTCAAATTTTGGATACCTTTATATTATTTGAAGCTTGCCTTTCAATATAATTCATAAGTTTGTTTTCAGCATCGGATTTACTTTTTAGTAGATGAACTTCACTAAAATGTGAAAAACATCGGTAATTGTGACATAACATCTTTCATCATTTTTGTTAGGAGTACTTGCAGGGCCTCACACGTCATTATATATAAGTTCTCTAATTCTTGTGGTACGTGGTAGTTCTCTAATTTTAAATGGTAATCGTCTTTACCAATGTGACATGAGTCACACTTCTTACTAGAAGATGGCAGTCCAACCAATTGTAAACCACGCCTGTTTAAGTAACCTAAACGCAAATGCCACAAATTTTTCTTTGTAGTCGCTGTCGTACATACTTGCGTTGAGTTTTCAATTATTTTAAAATTTGCTACAAACAGATTATTCATTGCTTTACACTGAATCTCGCTATTTCTTGTTTTTATTTTTGCTATGCCTCCTGCGAATAATACCTCAAAACCTGCGTTATTAATTTTCTTGACAGACAATAAGTTAAATGTTAAATTTTTGACGATAAAGACTTCAATAGTTATATTACCTCCTTCACTGCAGAAAACTTTGAGTGTACCACTTCTTTTAGCACATATTGTCTCACCGTTAGCAATTTTAATATATACTGGTGTTATATTTTGAATGTTTGTCATATGTTCTTCAAACTTCGTACTTAATAAATGACTTGTTGCTCAAGAATCCAGGATAAAATCCACACATTTCTCATCACTATTATTAATATATGTTCTTAACGCTACGAATATTACTTCTTCTTCTTCTGTTTTCTCTGCTATGTTTGCACTCGAACCATTTTTATCAATATCGAATCTTCTCTGTCCGCCTCTAAATCTTTCTCTTGTTTTACCTCTATAGTTTCCTCTACTTCCTTTCCTTTTGTGACATGAATTGGCTAAGTGGTTTTCGGAATTACAGATATAACATTTTCTTTTCAAACTTGTATTAAATGAATATTCTTCAGATTTCTTTTCCTTCTTTTCATCTTTCTAATTTGTCATTTTCAATTCCATGTCTAAAAGTCTGCTTTTCACAAGCTCTAGGGTCAATGCTGCTGTTGTAGTTTCTAATACTGTAATTACAACATTGTATCATTCTGGCATGTTAATAACAAATGGCATACTTTGTCGTCTTCATCCAAGACATTTCCGGTTCCTTCTAAATATCTTATTAAACCATCAAAAATAAGAAAGCGGTCTTGCAAATCAGTGTCTTCTTTACATTTTAAAGTGAGCAACTTTCGTCGATAACATAATTTCGATAGAGTACTTTTTATTTGAAAAACGCTGGATAAACAGTTCAGCATTTCGTAAGCAGATTTTGCATCTTTAACATATTCGATGTATTGATCCGATAGGCATTGTACAATTAGCGATTTAGCTTTCGCATCTTTTCTTTGAAAATCATTTAGCGGTTTTCCAGTTAATGCTGTCACGTTCGTCTCTTTTATTGCAACGTCCTCTACCCCTTTTTCATCTAATAGGCATTCTAGTCTAAAGTGCCCGTTTGAGAAATTGCTGGATTTGGTGGCCAACTAGGGAAGTTGTACACTGTTACTAGCAGCCATGCTTTAACAATTTTAATTTTGACTGGGATAATTATTCTTCACTTAAATTTTGTCTTCACTTATTACTGTTACACGAGAGCACTCCTGGGCCCATAACGTTTTGTAATTTACACCTTTTATTAAATAATCAACTCTTGGTGATAACGATTTAATGCTTTTTGATACTACACACACAGATATTACAAAACTTCCATACGATTTATCTTTTTTTATTTTTTTCATAACAACTATGTATAAAACTAAAACTTACTGATATGGCGAGAAGTTCAAACTTCAACAATTACAACACTGTTTTCTTATGACTTTATTTTTATATTAACTGTTTGTAATATTCCAGAAAATATAGTTGACCGAGAACATTTCTGTCTGTTCTGGAATGAGTACTAAATGACCATTAGAACTAGAGGGCAACTACTACGTCACGTCAAATTGTGGATAACTGTTGATGAAACTACGGACGCAAGAAATAACAAGATGTGAAATGTTTTAATACGAATTTCAAAACCAAATCAGCCAACAACGTCATATTTAATAGCAAGTAGAAGATTAGAAAATGCCAATTCTGAAGCAGTACAGCAGCTGGAAACAAAAATTCTTGAAAAATTTCGCGTACATAAAACATAATATTTTAATGTTAATGACCGATAGAGCTGCTTATATGCATAAAGCAGGTTTATCATTAAAAAAGTTCTGCCCTAATTTGTTGTATATAACCTGTACTTCATGCCTTTCACCTTGTGACAAAAAAAATTGGCAGTAACTACCCGGATGTCGACAAATTAATATTAAATACAAAGATGATCTTTGTAAAATCTCCAAAACGTATTAAAGAATTTGACAAAGCCTGCCCAAGAATAATTAGTGAATCTCCACATCTGGTATTAACACGATGGGGGATATAGATGCAGGCAGCCTATTATTATAATAAACATTTCCTGGAAGTTAAATATGTCGTTTCCAAATTCGACCCCAAATGGTCCAAATCTGAGGGAAAGCAACAGTTTGAAAATCCACAAATTTACAAGATAACGATTTATCCTTAACTGAATCATTTGTTATAGTGGATAAAGTAAATACAACTTTAAAAAATTTAACGGATGGCCCTGTTATTCTAGCTGCCGCGAAAATACTAAAACTAAAAATAACAATGCAACGGTGCACTATGGGCCGATGGTGGAGGCGCCGTCTCAAAAATACCAAAAACCAAAAACTGAGTAAGGAACACAAATTTCAATTTTCTTATAACTAATATATCAAACTTTTATAATTCGGTTCGGTAAGTTATTTAAATGTTTACTGGGTTTAGTTAGTAGACTTCAAAAGTAGGAATATGGAGAGATTTAGATGAGTGTTGTTTTGATGCTTATTTTAAATAAACAATTTCGTGCTTAAAAATTAAATAAAGTGCAATGTGTTATACACCGTTTCAAAGAGCAATTCTTCTAGTATTAAAAACATAAAAAATATTTGTATATTACTTATCCCTTACTACAATAAAAAAATGATAAAAAGTCTCATGTTACTGGAATGACTTTCTCAACTTCAAGAAAAATTTAACTGTTAGCAGGGTTCGCCCGGGTAAGTTTTTTTTTCACCATCTGGCAACTAAAATGATCCTGTATAAGATTCAAAAATAAATCTTGTGGACTTTTTGCGCTTCTCTTGTAAATTAACAAAATATACAAAGAAGCGCGCGCGACGAACACTATATTTAAAAATCTGCAATACTCGTTCCGTAAGAATTATGAATTTGCAAAATACGGCGTTATAAAGAATACATATACATTATGGAATTTCAACAAATCAGAGCATAGCATTTCACTGAATGCCGGGATTTTAGAAATCATATATCGAGACGGTCCCATCTGATTTTTTTTAGCAGCACCACCATATTCCACGTTTGACAAAATATGTTTACGAGTGACTTGCGGTTAGATAAAATCAAATAAATATTTATAGTTGTTAAACTTATTAAACAAAGTGGTATATCGATAAAAACGGTTTACGATATAATTTGAAAAAAATATTTTTTGGCCATGAAAAATAAACCAAAGAGAAAATATTTTATTTCTTCACCTATACACGGGATGCGTATTCTGCGGTTACCATTGTAATTAGGAAAGTATATAAACTTGGGTTTGTTAAAATTTTAGGTTATTATTAATGTATACAAGCAGCATTAATTAATAGTAATCAATAATTTGCCGCTGTCAGCTGTACCTACGACAGTAAACAATGAATAATTTCAAAATTACCAAACGTAACATATGTGACGCTTTTATAAAGCACGGAAAACATATATCAACAACAGAACGGTATGTTAAGGAGCATTTCGATCTTTCTGAAGAGCAGTTGCAATGTGTTATCATCAAGATTCAGAAACACTTATTGCCCGAATTTAAGATACGCTGGAATAAAGCCGGAAGAAAAAGGGATGTGTTCTTACGCAGCAACGAGAAGTGGTTGGATGGCGAATTTTTTGTACCATTCCAAGAAGATGAAGAACCATCGACGTCCTTATCTGAAAACCCACGAGGGAGACCATGTAAGTCATTTAACGAATCCGCAGAGAAGACACCGAAACGAAAAGCAATAAAACTATTTCGAGACTCTGGACTTGATCAGATTTATCAATCATATACTCAGGGATTACGTTCAATTGGTGAGACATGGGAATCAGAAATTATACAGGAACTACGTTCTGCATCACAAGAAAGGAAGGCTTTTATCCACACATTATTAAGACGTAATACTTCTGTTGAGCCTTTCACAAATCAAGAGGCCTTGGCTCTGTTCATTGATTTAGAATTAACGAAAAACCAATATACATACCTTAGAACCTGTTTACAAGACAAAGACTGTACTCTACTCCCATCATATACCAAACTTACAGAAGCAAGGCGAGAATGTTATCCAGAGCACATGCAAGTAACTGAAATTGATGCTAAAGTAAGTTTGCAGTCTCTTCTAAATCACACATGTAAGAGAATAATCAGAATTGATTCTATTAATGTGATCAACTTTTCACAATTAATATCATACAGTAAATGGGGCTGTGATTGATCTTCGGGACAAAGTGAGTACAAGCAAAAAGTGACGTAATATCCGATACTAACTTGTTTGTAACATCCTTGGTTCCACTACAAATTGTAGATGAAGTCACAAAAAACGTCGTTTGAAAAAAATCCAACCCCGTCCTCTGTTAGATACTGTAGGCCCATTTTAATAGAATTCTCAAAAAAAAACTCCAGAGAAAACAAGATCTGTTGTCAATGAAGTGGAAACTCAAATAAGCACTCTTTTGCCTTCTTTTGTAGTGAAGAATGAACAGCAGATGTCTATTAAACATGAGCTGTTCTTTACAACGATAGATGGTAAGGTTACACAAGTAGTAACAAATACTCCAATAAGTGCCACATGCCATATATGTCTTGCAAAACCAACAGAAATGAACGATTTGGAACGTGTTAAACAGAGACCTAAGAATGAAGAGCGAGAGAGATTTGGACTCTCATCTTTACATGCATGGATTCAATTTATGGAGTTAGTACTTCATGTTTCATATAATTTATCATTTAAAGAATGGTCAGTAATCTCAGAGGACATAAAAAAGCAAAAGCAATCTAAAAAAGCTTATGTACAGGAGCAGTTTCGGGAAAAATTAGGATTACTAATTGATAAACCTCGACAAATCAGCGGAACTAGTAATGACGGAAATACCGCTCGAAGGTTCTTTGCCAATTCTGCTTGCACTGCACAAATTACTGGAGTTGATAAAGAATTAATTATGAGATTTCGCATACTACTTCAGACAATGTCAAGTGGTATGGCAATCAATGCCAAAAAGTTTGGTGAATATGCTTTTAGAACAGCCGAATTAATTATATATGAGCAAATATCCATGGTACTATATGCCCTCCTCTGTACATAAAGTACTCATTCATGGAGAAAACATAATTCGATATAATGCACTTTTACCACTTGGCCAGTTGTCTGAAGATGCACAGGAATCCAGAAATAAGGATTTTAAAGGTTTAGGTTATATCATTCTCGCAAATGTTCCCGAAAAGTTACTAACGAAGATGTCTTTCATACTTTATTGTATATATCAGACCTTTATATAATGAGCTTAAGACAATCTGTGTCACGCAAGATTGTGGAACTTGAAGAAGAAGCTTTGCAACTATTACAATAAATATTTATTTACATATAATTATGTACATAAATTACACGCTGCGCGCTGTATGTTATTATACAATTATAAAATGAAATGTATAAAAACAAAATAAAAATTATTTACCGTCACTACTGAAAGTCAGACTTTTCTTTATATCTGTATACCGAATTTCTTGTGTCTATAGTAACAAATAAAAAAGTTACAGATTTTTGAAACGGCGCCTCCACCATCGGTCCATAGTGCGTGCGGCGTGCCGGTTTAAAGACTCAAGTAATTTGCTCAAATCGGCTTGTGCAACGTCACTTCTACAAGTAAATTGTTACATCTAAATGAAACTTATCGGCATGCGCAAGTTGAAAGGTTGGGCTTGTACAAAATCTGTCCTTGCTTGAAAAATAACTGAGGTTGGTACAAGTAACTGAATCTGTAAACGATGTTCAAGCTAAGCGTTTGCATATTACGAGTTTTTAAAAACATCTGGTAGTTCTGTTTGTGTTTTTGTTACATAACGTGTGAAATTCTAGTACGGGCTTTATTTTTATTGCGTTTGACTTACAATGTCAATAAGAGAATTTTAGTTGAATGTAGAAATGAGAACATTACAAAACAATTTCATGTATTTGGAAAGTGAAGTACAAAGAGTACAGCGATTGTAATGCAAAATCTCAAGCATATGAAATTCTGGAGAAAAAAATGAAGGAGATTGATACTGATGCTAATTTACTTGTAGGTGTAGATGTGACGTTGCACATACCAATTTGCGCAAATTACTTGACTATCTAACCCACTTTTTTAGTCAAGTATTTTGCACAAGTTTACTTGTGTAAATTGCTCGAGTGTCTAAACCAGCCTTAAGACTAATGTCTTACAATTTTAAGCATATGGACAAAAAATATCAAGATCTAAAGTGTAATGGCACATCGACCTCTTGTCGTGTATGTTATATAACGCTAGTGTCAACAGATCCTTCTAACTGGAAAAGACATATAAAATCTGCAACACACTTACGAAATAAAGAAAAAACGAGGTTTTGTATGCAACATTTTTATGCGACTTTGTATTTGTGTTGTACATGTAATATTCCAGTACATATATCAAAAAAAGAACAGTTTAGAGCATTTATAGCAAAAATATGTACCGAACTGGGATATACCATCAAGTAAACCATATAAAAAGCAAACTTAAAAGAGCATTAAAAATGAGACCACAGACTCAAAAGGAAATCCTTACATATAATTTTTAACGTACAAAATAAATTACAAACTCTAAAAGATGTCCTTGGTACGCGAATGAGTATAAGCGGTATAATGACATTTGTCATAAAGCTGTGGAATATGAGACGTTATGTAATATTAATCGGTATCTTAATGAGGAACATCCTACAAGTGATTTAGAAAGTTTTAAATTTGCAAATATTACGTCGGTAAATGTCTAAAGATCTTTTTCAGTTTACACACATGTTTACTCCACAAAAAGAGATCTTTTAAGCAGAAAATGTAGAAATTGTCCTACTCATGTGAACGTTTGTTGATGCGCAATCTTAGCAATTATCATCGATCGTTAACACATAAAATGTAAAAAATGTTACATAGAGAAAAATGGTCCAAATAAACTTTTTATTTGACACTTTTTATTAGTAGGAAATGTTTTTTTTTAAGTAATAATAAAGTCCACCAATAATGCCAAATAAAAACTTTCATTGAACACAAGTTTTCTAGTACAAATAACAGTGATATTATGATTAAAAAATATGTATTAATGGTCAAGATATGATTATTAATGACAAATATACATTTCTATTTATTCCATTTTATTAATTACTAATAACGGAGGTTGAGGGATGCCGGCTGACCTAAAATTGTGTCTCATATGCCACGTGATGTTACGGCACTTCAGTGCGATCCTGAATTGATTGTTATGGTCTTATATATTGTTATTAGTTATTATTAAAAATACATATTAATATTGTCAAGTATAGGGTAATCTATGAAAAGCCCACCCCTATATTTTGTTTATTTTTCGAGTTGGAAAAGAATATTTCACATAAAAGTTATAGTGAATCAAATGTGCTCAATTAAAATCCCTGTAGAGAATATAGGTTGTCTCATAAAAGCGGGACCAGCTAAACTTGCATTTTTTTAAATGAAATACCCTATATTTTTTTACATTTTTGAAATCTGTACTTTTTTTGTAATTTCTGTATCTTATCATTTACTATTTTGTATTACAAATTTTATACCACTAGTATCTGCATGCTTATCAAGTTAGCTCTGCATGCTTATCAAGTTAGCTAATGAAAAACAATTAATTTGACACGAATGCCTTACAGAATGCTCAGTAGGGAAATTATTGTACATATCGGAGGTGTCTTATGTCATTAAAGTTAGGTTATCTCAAGCATGAGCATGATGAAAACAACGAATGTGCATGATTATTACTTACGATTTTCTGTAGTAGACTCCTTTGGTAACGCATAATCGTTAGGATTAAAATGTTCCTTACAAACACACGAATGTTTCGAAGGAGTAAAGTTATCCATGGAGTCGCTACCAACCACTGATTTAGGCGAGTTTTGTCTCTCAGAAGCATATGTCCGCCTTTTGTTTCCGAACAAAATGGAACTACACAACACTGAGGCATAATTAACAAGTTTTTTTATTTACTGGTGTACGAAATAATTATAATAAAACCCTATAAACTTGTTCCGCGACTAACAACAACTTTTGATAAGACCTTACTCGCCAATGGCGCCAACTGGTGAGACTAAAAACGGTAGCCCTCATTGAATCAATTTGCCAGAGCAGTCAATTCTGATACAGGTTGAAAATTCTTACGATGCATTTGTAGAAAAAAATACAGTGTTTAAGATTCTGCAGTAAAATGTGTACTATCCTATTTAAGAAATCTGAAGAGAATCGTTAGATTACCATTCTTTTTACACAATTTGATAAGCTACTGGTTAATTCAACTTTTTGAAACATTGTTAACAAAAATTATAAGAGTACCTACAGATCAGCGAAAACAGCATATTAGATGTCTTTATTAGTAAGGTATGGTGATATTCGTCGTTTAATTTGAACATGCCCATTTTATCTTGAATGATTGTTTTATAAAGATGTTGCATCACGCGAACTGCATCGCAATCACTGCAGTCACTGTATTTACCTAGGACAAAGCTTTATCCGCTTGAAAAAATTATTTCAATTTTGTTAAATTAACATCCTTTAAGTTTATGCTTTGTAGTATGGTTTCATGGTAGCGAGCTCAGTAGCGCAGTGGGCCAGAGCTTTAAGTGACAAACGTAGCTGGTTTACTGCCTATCGACTCCCGGGTTCAAATCCCAGTTTCGATTCGGTTAAATTCGAAGAGTTTGGTTGTGTGTGTTTGCGTTTTTTTCAATTGTGTAACTCCTGTTCGAGCAGCTTCGGCTTTGGTTTGGGGGCTGTCTAATTTATGTGGTGTGTTTTTATGGTTGTTTAAAATCAATTGTCCTAACCATCTCCCTATCCTTCTGGGATAGCATGGTTAGAATACGTTTTCTTGTTGAGAGCATGACGATTTTGGAAATTCCTTACTTTGATAGACAAACTACCTTATAGGACTTCTACTCGTATTATACCTACGATATAATTCTTAATTAAACCTATTTAAAAACTTCGTACATATTTAAATCATCTTAGTTGCGTTGATTATTAAGTTCGGTTCAGTTCAGTTAAACCTGCACTCTTCATTTCTCAACATAATTTCTTACTTACGAAATCTACTAATACTAATCTATTGAATATTGTTCAAGATGCCTATAGCAGATAATATGCAGTTGGATACGATTTAGACGAATATAACTAAAGAATTTCACAGATTGGACCATCAGATTTTGATTACTAAATTAAATAAATATGAAATAAACCCTGACATTATTAATTTATTACGCTTCTATCTTTATAGGAGACAAGTTTATATCAAATTAAATGGTTATCAGTCATCATCGTTTGAAGCTAGTTCTGGCGTGCCACAGGTAAGCAATTAGGGTCCACTGCGTTCTACCATATTTATAAATGATCTGCCTGGCGTACTCAATA
Source organism: Rhamnusium bicolor (assembly GCA_029963845.1). NCBI lineage: Eukaryota > Metazoa > Arthropoda > Insecta > Coleoptera > Cerambycidae > Rhamnusium > Rhamnusium bicolor. Next base: position 564,226 of record JANEYF010001749.1, read on the forward strand.
ACTCTACTTACCTTCTCTTCGCAGATGACTTCAAGTTACATCGCAGAACAGAAAATGTAAGTGATTGTATTCTGTTGCAGGAAGACATTTAAAATGTTTCTGTGTGGTGCAATGACTTCAAGGTGGAACTAAATATTAAAAACTGTGTAGCCATGACATTCTCAAAAAAAAATCAAACAATAAAAATTCCTCATACTGTTAATAATACTGTGCATTGCCATGTTAAAGAATACAAACATCTTTAATTTAATAATGTCAAAAAGTAAACTACTTAATAATTGTTAACAGTAGTTAACAATTATTAAGTAAGTATAATAGTAATTATACTTACTATACCGATTAAAATTTTACACGTTGAAGTGTTCTTGTTATTTTTTATAAATTGTGACAACATATTATATCGCTTTGACAAAGTAAACATTTTCACAAATATGACACATAAAACCACACAGTTTGCTTTTTTATATTTATTAAATAATTATTCTGTAAGACAAGTGTCAAATTGTTTTTCATCCATGGCTAATTTGATAAGCATGCAGATGCTGGTAGTAAAAAATTTGCAATAAATAAAAAACAGTAAATGATAAGATGCAACATATACATATTTTTGAAATCATAAAAAAAACAGATTTCAAAAATACTCCATTTAAAAAAAATGCAAGTTTGGTTTATTCCGCTTTTATGAAACAAGCTGTATATTTTTTGTAGGGGTTTCCAAAGAGATGATATGATTCACTATAACTTTATTTGAAAAATTTTTTTCTAACTTGAAAAATAAACAAAATATAGGGGTGGGCCTTTTCGTTGGAATACCCTGTACACAGAATCGCACTGATGTGTCAAGATTATAGGTTATAGTGGTGTATGAATTTATAGTTTTAAAGAGAATTTTTAAGTTGTGATGTTTTTCTATGTACTTACCTAGAGTATTTTTTGATTTTGAATTTATTTTGTATTTCTAATGTATAGAATGATTTTAATATTTAAAAATAAATATTTTTTTCTTAAATGCTGTTTTTATTTGCTACAAATATATCCTGTTTTACTAAAAAAACATATTAAGAGAAATAATATTTTTCTTCTAAATAAACAATGTGTTTATAATAAATAATAAATCTACTTGTCACAACTAACAAATACAAAAAATAGTACCCATTAAAAAATAGTACAAATATTTCTATATAATTGCTGCTAATAAATGGAGCATTAGTGGCTGCTATCCAATAACATTAGTTGCGAAAACACAGTATTTTTAGTGTTATTGGTTTACTTATTTAGCAGAAATAAAAAATGTAGTAATCCCAAGTATATATAATTGTATCACTAATAACTTGAATATTAGAGACAAATGTTTAGTTCATTATTTTGATCACGCTTTGTATATTTGTCCCAAATATACATTATCATAAACCTATTTTTATTAACCGCTAATAGATTTGGTTCTTGTCTCTAAATTTTTTATTAAGGAGCCTTAAATATATATTTACTAGCAATAAACATCTTTCTCTGTGTACCTATTTCATCATCTGCCATAATTATCTGGAACGTAGGTATCACATGAGACGCTACTGGGAGCCGTCTGATCTGCCATGCTCTATTAATGATGCAGATGTTTGCTCGGAATTATATTGAACCACTGATTTGGACGAAATAAAAAGTAAGTGCAGTTAATTATTTCTAACTTCTCTACTTATTTTACGTCCTTAAGATAACGACACTGGAATTAATATCATTAGTCATTGAGCCTTTCGTCAACTCGAAAACATAGTATACTCGTACATAGCTGAAGTACAAATGTCATTAAAACTTCAAAAAATACTTTTTTGTAATTACGAATTCCTATCATAGCAGACAGTATACGCCATTGATGTATAAAATCTTGAGATCTTAGTGTTCCATAAAATTTATTCTGGAAGCGTGTCATACCTACCAAATTTTATACAAATATCTCTTTGTTTCGGATATAAAACATGAAAATTTAAAAAACGGAATAATTTCAAACGCCCCGTGCCGCATCGATCAGGCAGATAATATTTGTCCAGGAAAAAGCTATTTTACTAAAATAACCATTTAACTATGGTTATTGGTTTCGATCTATTTGAGATCAGTAAATGAATATGCTAAATAATCACAATTTTGTTCCCATAATCCTAAACTCTTAGATACTTTACTTCTTTATTCTTCTTATTAGTTATGAAATACATTATTTAAATGCAGTTAGATTCAGTATTCATTTCACTTATTCCATGTAATATTTCTTTTCTTAGTCAGTAACACAGACAACTGCTTCTTCAAATGTTATGCAACCAGTAATACAATTATCACACGTAAGTATTAGTGGAGACCTCTCGTGCTGGGTAGCGGCTTCAGTCAAACAATTTTGCGTCCGTTATAGAAAAGTATTTTGCAGGGAATTGATTTAAAATTTTATTTGTATTTTAATTGGTTAAGAATAATTATAAAATGCATTGAAAAAGAATGTCTACAAATAAAACAGGACATAATTTAGTTACACCAGACTGACTTAATAATAGTTAAATTAAATAAAATTATAGAAAAAATACGTTCTTGCATACTTGTATACCTATATAAAAAATCGTGATTGGATTAAATACTACTATCCAAAGCTGGGCAAAGCATTCTGAAAAAGTAATTGGAGTACAAAGCACAACATATTTTCTCAAGTGCTTTAAAGCAACAAAAAGTACTTAAATAAAAATGCTTTCAATTACAAAGCTCATGGAAAAGTGGCTTGGTTCAAATACAACAATACACTTTCATTGCTTGAATTACCTAAAAATTGCTTGATTCAAAAAAACAACTACTTACACGTACAGCAATTGTTACCAATTAACGGTTTTATGATATTTCAGCTGAAAATCATTCTCAAATGTTTATGTATATTGTTGAAGTTTAAAGATGAAATCATAATACACAAATCATATAAAGAACCGGAATTTTTGGAATTTATTGATGGCTTTACATCTTTTTAATTTTTCAACCCTTTTTAATGATAGACAAAGCGATAAGATTTTTGATCATGCATAATAACAAAGATAAATCTTTGATAATAACAAACTGCCTCTTTTGTTACTTTCCAGATGGTGAACGATGCTGAAATATTCATTCAGGTAGCCAATTTCTTAGATTTAAGTAGAGAATAAAACAAAATCCAAGAAGGCGGTCATGCATAATTTTTATTACTTTTCATATCTCATTTTGTGGTCATATTTGAAATAATTTATACCAACAAATTTTGAGGTTAAAATTAAAAATGTAAAAATTGTGAATATAGAGTCTAGAAACATTAATATGTAAAAAAAAAATATGATAATGTGTGGACGTTAAAATATATATATGTTGTAAAGGCGGCGACGATTTTAATGTTGTTAATATTGACATAATTTGTGAATGTAGTATAAAATATTATAAATAAATGTTTAAACTAAAGGAATGTACTTCCTAAAGTGTACAACATGGTGTCAGGTTGAATAGTGACAAAAGAAAACTGAGTTTGTAAGAGCAAACCAAAAAATTAAATCAAAATGAATGAAGAACTACGTAACAAAGTGCAAAAAGTACGTAGAATAGTAGCACAACAGCAAATTCACAACAACATATGGAAACAAATATAGTAACGATTTAGAATGTCGTTCTGGTTCCTGAGAAGTTTTCTTTTATAAAAGATGAACGCCCGACATGGAAAAACCACCATAAAAGGTACTGAAAAGCAACTACAAAATAAGTTGCTGCAGAGCTTTTAGATCAATTATCTACTACTCCATATTGGCCTAGTCATATATAGACTACTTACAACACTTCAGCAGACCCAAGAAAGTTTTCAAGCATAATAAAATGAAGCGGAAGATCTCTTGACAAATTACTTTCATAAGCGAACAAATATTATATACACTCGAACCAAATTTAAATTGAGAAACCAGTATAAAAGTAAGTTTTCTGAAAAGTATATCGAAAATGTAATGGCACTGGCGAGGCCCTGTAAACTTGGACAATCAAATGATGAATTTATTCGAGATAGATTGGTTGTAGGCATCAGACACAAAATATCAGAAAAACTGCAATTACAAGAAAATCTAAATTTCGAAACAGCTATATAAAAAATTGTGCAACCAGAAACTATTAAAAATCAAAATGATGCTCTTAGACAGCAAAGTTCGTCAAACGTATCGATAGACAAAGATGTGAAAAAAACAAAAACAATTATAAATTTTATAAATCGATTCATATATTGGATGAGTACGTTAAACCTTAATAAGATGTGGAAACAAAAGTCACGCAATCAAAGAGTGCCCGGCTCATAATATTAAATGCCAAAAATGCAAATTAAAAGGACATTTTGGCAGACACTGTAAAACACGAATAGACATTTTTGAAATTGTCGAAACCGAAAATGTATATACTGTTTCAGAAAATAGTTCTTCCGATGAATTAGACTTCAATGAAATTATAAATTAGTGAGGTTAATATAAAAATACTGGCTTGGACTATATAATTAAAAACGGGGGGCCAAGAAGTTCCGGTCAAAATAGATACAGGAGCTGATGAAACAGTTTTGTCCTTGAAATTTTACAATGACCTGAAAGAAGATTATTCTCCAAAGACTACTGAAATCTTCCTTATGGATCTTGGAGGTAAGCAGCTAGATACTGTTGGTCGTGAGTGTTTCAATATATTCGGAAAATAATTTTTTTTATCCTAGCCACTAAACATAATTTATTGGGTCGATCTGCATTGTCCCAGCTAAATATCATGAAGTAGATTGGTAAAAACCTGACAGTAAAAAAGCACATAAACAGTTCTGTGAGGAGTGCAGTCCTGCTGTTTTTTTAAACGAACTTAATAGCAACAGCGTGTTATTGTCGTCTGATAAAAATACACTGAAAGAAATTTATACTAACCATAAATAAAAATTGACTAGCCCCAAGAAAATATATCCATTAATTAGGGTCCAAATAGACTGCTTTGTAATCGCAACAAAAATGATTTTGCTAAGATGCACTTATTTACCGTTAAAAAAAGGTTTTCTAAATATTTATTTATTGCTGTAGGTTGATAACTTTGCTATCAGGAGTTAGAGCCCTATTTTAACCTTAACTGGTTCTTTGTACAGTTAATAAGCTCATATTTTTTACAGCATTACTATCTTTCAACCAGAAAAAAGCTTTTCCTGCCGCTAATAAATGACTTTGTAACCACTATACAGCTTACACTATATAAATAATAAATACCTAGTAATGACAGCAAATACTCCTTTTTGTTCTGGTAATCTCACTTTGTAAACATTGTATAAATATATACTGGATCTAGCAAAATGTTATTCCTGCCAAAAGAAAAAAAATTGCTACAATAGAAAGAATTTTTGCAAGTCGTAGAGTATTCTGCGAACACATATATGAGGTTGATTGGTAGGTGGATGTATTCCTTTGAAGGCGTGTTAGTAACGAGCTTATTTGCAATTGATTTAACCATAATATCCATTATGCAAAACTCGATAATTTTTGAGATATTTCTAACACGCCCTCAAAGGAATACGTCGATCTTCCTGTCATCCTGTATATACATGGTGATTCAGTTTTATTACTAATAACTTAAACAACTGTTAGATGTCAAAGAAATAAAGTTATTTTGTATATAGTATGAGTATAAATTTTCCATTGGGATTTTTTGTTTTCGAGATAAAAGATGTCGAAAATTATTTCTCTTTTTTTCTGAAACAAAAAATTATTAGTTATTATTTATACTTGCTATTAATTACGTATGTTATACTATATTCGACTAACTCGTTTTTTCTACAAGGTAACTAAAATATCTTGGAGTAAATTATCATATTTTCAAAAACCTAAAAAAATTACTTTTTTTGATACCCATTATTTTGAAAACGAAGGCCTCTACGGAAAAAATATACCACAAAATAATTACATTTGTACTGTTAAATCTAGAACACATTATTATAATAAAATCTTCATTTTGTCATAATTACACATTTATTTATTATTTAAAATATGTTCTGTTTGAAATAGCGAATTTCTAAATTAGATATTTTCATTTAATATATTTTTTTGAAAAAGTCAGTGAAACTCAATATGTACAACTTAATATTAACACTTTTTTTTATTATTAGCTTCACTTGTATGTTTGTTTGTTTGTTTGTAACCGACTCCTTGGACTCGATTTTGACCCACTTTAAACTGACAGATTTAATTGAAACTTTGTACACTTACGAAGAACTGGTAACAATACAATAATTTGATAAGTTTATATCATTATCCTGATTAGGATCACCAGAATTAAATAATTTCCTTTCCTCACGTATCCTCTGCGTGAGAGCAAGTGGTTTATTACTGTTAGTATGTTCCGTGATTCTCAGTTCGTTCGATGTCCGAGCGGGCTAAGGCACAAGTCTCAGTCGACGCAAAACGACGGACTCCTCGGGCGTGAGTTCAAATCTCGTCTATGGCTGAAAAAAAAATATATTTTTTTTTCAGAAGTATCTGTTGGATCGTAATATGTTATGATATCAGCAATATAAATATAGTTTAAAAAAACTAAAAAACACGCTTTCATAGCACATCAAACTAAAAAAGTGAAAAATAATTATTAATATAAACTGAAAACAATAATGAACGAAAAATACTAGTATTATTGTGAAAAAAAGCGTGGGGCGCTTTGTGCCATATTTTTCGTATATCGAGCAACCCACGCTTTTTTTCACAATAATACTAGTATTTTTCGTTCATTATTGTTTTCAGTTTATATTAATAATTATTTAATTTTAAAACACGTTCTCTAACAATGTTTTGTCTTGACCCTAAGAAATTTTAATAAAGTATATGCTTTTAAATGCATTTCCTAATATTGTGATGAGCCACCATTTTGAGATTTGACAAATATGCATTTTTTAGAAAAACTGTTTTCCTTACTCTTGAAGGCCTATGCAAGAGAGTATTTATCATAAAACTGTAATTCAATTTTTGCAATATTAAGAAACCCTACAGGAAACTTTTTTTGTAAATCACAGTACTCTAAATCAGAAATTAGTTTTCATTAAAAAAATAAATAAAAAATCAAAGAAAAATGTATAACGTTACATTCAGAATTCACCATAGATTCCAAAAATGTAAAAATATACAGGGTGTTCCATTAAAAATAAGAAAGTTGGGGTAATTTCCAGCGATACCGGAAGTGCAACAATTAAAAATGCTGTCTTCTAAAGCAATTTTATGTGTAACGTATTAAAATTTCATCAATTTATTTCTATAAACAATGAAAATGAGGGGGTGAGCCAGGTTTAATTTACACTCGGTATATATGATGTAAAGGCGGCGACGATTTTAAAAGTTGTTAATAAGTAATTTGACATTATTTATGCACGTATAAAATATTATTAATAAACGTTTAAACAAGACGATTGGATTTACTAAAATACACAACTGCAGGACCTTATGGCCCATCCGGTATATCATTTTTTTTTACATTAAATTGTATATGTAATCGAGAAATATTTTAATATATCTCAAAGATGGGCTATTATAAAAATATTCAGTCAAAATATTTAAAAAATGAAACGTTTCAATTTAATCAAAAAAATATCGTAAGAGGTTTTTTGCAATAATTTTAATTTGTGAAAAATAAAACATTAGTGTCTGGCATATACCGTATATAACGAACCTCATTAGCACATTTAATATATAAAAGAATTGTATCTGCTGTTCGATTTAAAAACGATTTAAATAATTGATCGTTTAAAGCATTTTAAAAGTATTTCAAATACTTTTAGATTGTTTTAAAGAATTTAAGATGAATTAACAAATACAAAGCAAAAACTAGTGCTTGAATGTTCGAATATAAGTTACTTAAGATATAAAATGCTTCAAGTAAAAAAGAAATCAGCATATATATTGCTTCTAATACTTTTGAAGGCATCTTATTAGAAAGCCGTATACTGTGAAAATGAATTAATGGTAACAAGTATTTTTGATGAATTATATTTTAGGTGTTACTATTAAATTATGATATGGATACAAAATCTGAACTTTTTGTAAATGATCCAATGAGGTTGGTTGGAAAATAATATTGATTAAGTGAGAAAAAGTCTTTGTTGTACCGAAAAAGTCTCATAGTAATAAACGTGTTTGCAAGAATGAGGAGTTTATTGCATAGACTAATACAAATGTAAATTGAGAAGTCTATAACTACAAAGTTTTAAAGAAATACTGTTTTATTTCACATGTTGTAAATAACTAGAAAAAAACACTTGTGATTACTAAATTGTAGTTAAATTTTAGTAAATGTGTACTGAATCTAAAAGTTAACTGAATAAATTAAGAAGTTTGTAGAGATATTCATAAATTTTCAGAATATAGACTTTTCCTTCTCTTTTCATCTTAAATGCAAGGTGAATAATGTGTTTAGCATGTACTGTATTTAAAATAATAGGACGACCCCGAAGAATTCGAAAAATAAGATCTGGACAATACAACCGGCACTAAATGGTCCAAAGTAGGTGTGCGATATACGGTAGTCAATAAAAAGAAATGACTTTTCTAACATATGTTACCGCCGGGGCCTGAACGCAATACCATGGATATGTAATGACCAAACAGCTCGCTTTTCCACTTTCAACGTTTTCCTTTGTAATATAAAAGTTCCTACCGCAATTCTCATTAAAATTTACTGCCATTCTTTATTCTCTGCAAATTTCTAAATGTACTTGAAGATGAATTAAACATTAAACTGGAGTAAAAGCTCTTTACTTGTAAATATTATCTTACATGAGTTACGGCTGATTTGATTAAAATTACAAGTAAGTCTAAGTCAAATTCTTAAATCACTGACGTAGTTTTCCACGAAACACAAAAACACTATATATTGCACTCGACGCGCGTTTCGCCAACCAAGTTGGCATCATCTGGTAATGATTAAAACTACAGTCGCGCGTTCAGTGCAGTATACAGTGTTTAAATTTCCATGCATTATGTACTAAGTAGTATATTTCTCCATTAAAGTTAAGATACTAAATTCTCAAAAACAGAAATAACTAAAGGATATTTCTTACTTAAAAAAGAGGATTTTTCGATTCAACCTGAATCTACCGTAATTTTTACTTACATTAACTGAATACTGTATTATATCCTCAAAAATATGATGTGTAAATAATACAATCATTGAAGAATAATAATAAAATAGAAACAACAACGTTTACGTTTATAGGTTAGAAATTTCCCTAAACTTCAACTAAATCTTACAACGCTTCATAAACGTACCTTTTATTCGTTTATGTCTACGTTGAAGTATTACATACTACCATCACTTCAAAATTAATAAATAATAAAATATCTGTTCTTATAAATATTGACCACCATGAGAACAAGACATTGTATTTTTGGTTACCTGGTATCATTTATTTAATAAAACTGGAACTAATTATTATTGCGAAGGTTTTCATGGCCTAGACTATTACACAGCCGACGTTAAGAGTCGGCTGTGACCATTGTGACCAACATTGTCAATAGAAGCCACTAAAGTGCTAATTGTTTGGGTTCTCCTTATTTGGTCTCTACTTTAGCACATTCAGATAAGAATGACAGTATAAAATATAAGAAACTCTAGATATTTATTATTATTATCATGTTAGGTTTGAAATAATGCTTTTGTAATACTCAATAATTATTTTATTATTTTTTCTAGAAAAGTACGCATATACATGAAATATTGATGGCATGTATTACAGGTCGTGCAACCAGGATCTCTGCGGGAAGTCTGGATTTATCGTATATAATTTACAGGCAACGTGTTCCCCCGTTCCACAGTTGGAGCTGCTTTACGACCGCGTAGAAGTAACTTTCACGGAAAGTAAGTAAGTTAAAACTACAATAATATATAGTACATAATCATTAACCATTTGAATAATCCAGGAAAAAACACAAACATTTTCTTACTCAAAACTAGGAGATGATTAAAACTGAAGTTTTAATCATCTCCAGATGATGCCAGCTTCGTTGGCGAAAAGCGCGAGTGTAGTATATAGTATTTTTGTGTCGTGGAAACAACGTCGGTGTTATCTTCACATCAAAAGTTCCAACCCACTCCAGGACAAGTTCTTAAAGAAAATTCTGTAATGCAATAACTGTGTCAGTACTAAATGAGATTACTACGGGTATAAATTAATACTTACTATTTAATTATTGAGGTAGGTTATTACTTTCTTCTATAAGGCCAGTTATAACCTGGTTTTGAATAAGAAAATGTTTGTGTTTTTTCCTGGGTTATTCAAATGGTTAATGGTTATGTACTATATATTATTGTAGTTTTAAATTAATAAATTAAAACTGAAATTGAAAGTTTATATATCAATTGTGCATATTTGTATACACATACACGCATGCCCTTGCACACGCACACAAACACGCACATGGACACGCACACGTAAAAAAAAATAATAAGCAGGGAGAGGAAACTGGACCAGAGACCAGGACCGGTAGCTATTACTATCTCATAAATTTGACAGAAGGATATGCGTAGACAAATAAAGGTAAAAATATAAAGTGAAAAATGAAAAACATACCGCCTTATACAATGTATTATTCAGAATGACTGAAATCTGCCATCGTATTACATGGTCGCATTATTTCATTGCGCATTCGTGGCTATTAAATTTGAGCGATTTGGCCTGTACATATGTGTTCCCTAGATGCAGAACTCGGTTTTCGCAAAAGTTTATAAAACTCAGATTTTGTGTTATTCAAATATAAGAATGTATTGTTTACAAAACTATTTAGCCAATAAGGTGCATAAGTTCGTATTTTTTTTAAGACGCTTTTATTAGCTTCACTTGTATGTTTGTTTGTAACCGACTCTTTGGACTCGATTTTGACCCACTTCAAACGGACAGATTTAATTGAAACTTTGTACACTTACGAAGAACCGGTAACAATACAATAATTTGATAAGTTCATATCATTATCCTGATCAGGATCGCCAGAATTAAATAATTTTCTTTCCTCACGTACCTCTGCGTGAGAGCAAGTAGTTTATTACTGTTAGTATATTCCGTCATTTTCAGTTCGTTCGATGGCCGAGCGGGCTAAGGCACAAGTCTCAGTCGACGCGAAACGACGGACTCCTCGGGCGTGAGTTCAAATCTCGCCTAGGCTGAAAAAAAAATTTTTTTTTCAGAAGTATCTGTTGGATCGTAATATGTTATAATATCAGCATCAATAAGCAATATAAATATAGTTTAAAAAAAACTAAAAAACACGCTTTCATAGCACATCAAACTAAAAAAGTGAAAAATAAATATAGTTTAAAAAAACTACAAAACACGCTTTTAAAGCACATCAAACTAAAAAAGTGAAAAATAATTATTAATATAAACTGAAAACAATAATGAATGAAAAATACTAGTATTATTGTGAAAAAAAGCGTGGGGCGCTTTGTGCCATATTTTTCGTATATCGAGCAACCCACGCTCTTTTTCACAATAATACTAGTATTTTTCGTTCATTATTGTTTTCAGTTTATATTAATAATTATTTTTCACTTTTTAGTTTGATGTGCTTTAAAAGCGTGTTTCTTAGTTTTTTAAAACTTTTATTCAGGGTAAAGTAGGTGTTAAAATCTAACTCAAATGCAAAACTCGGTATTTGTTTACTGAATTTATAATCAACAAGGTCTTGATAAATTTGATTTGAAAGAATTTGAAGTATTAAATAATAAATGTAGCTATTTTCGAAGTGCATTACAACGTATCAAAAGTATGCTACAACATATTGGAACACACTTTTGGTCAGCTTGTTGTACCTTTTTTTAATAATCAAATATCTAATTATAGTTGTTTTACTGTTTTATCGATATTTACACATTTTTTTGCAAAACTTGGCCTTTGCGTAATATAGATGCAGAACTTAATTTTTGAATTCTTTATCTGTAATAATTTCTTAATGTTATATGATTTTTAGAAAAAATTCAGTATTCTAATCGTAACTCTCTACAGTGTTACTTTTAACACAATGTAAGTGGTAGTATATTAACTTAATTATTTGAAATAGTATTATACGCAAGTTATCATAGGCATACGTGCCGATAAGCATAATAATAATGCTTGACTGTGCCGTCTTCAACGGCGATAAGAATAGTTTATAAATATAAGCAGAATGCATTTAGCATCCTTTGTTTTATTTTGTTTTAAATAAAATTGTGTTTTTTTAAAAAAACTTGGTTTCTATGAGCCGAAATATAACTGGCGCAGTCGGAACGGATCTCGCGAAGGTTTTTAAGAACGTTAAGTTGAAATTCAGTGAAAGCTTAAGGGCCAGAGCACATTTACCGTGCAATGGGGAACGTGCCAATATTCTAATAATGGTGGAAATAGAAAATAGACAATAAAAAAATGATGATGTATTTCTTGTTTTTTCTTAAAGATTGTTTATTTTTTTTTAATTAAATAAAACATTATTAGAGTGGGGTCGTGGTGGGAGGCATGACGTACTTACGATAAGTTCTACCTTTGTCTATTAGATGGCGCAGCAGTCTCTTACCTGGTTGTTCTTCCAAGCATTTTCGGGTGCACAAACGGTAGTAACCAGTAGCATTGGTAATCACCAGATAAATTCTGATTTGTTAAATCAACATTAAAATCACTTTCAGCCAATGATATTCCAGAGATTATTACTCCTGGTTAGATTATATGTGCACGAAATACCCTACTATGTATTATCATTATTTTGTTATGGATGGGAAGTCGATTTTATGGTTATGTTATCAGAGAGATTGTATTTTGTAATTTTATTGTGTTGTCTGTGAAGAACTATAATAGTTATTTTTGTAATTGATCTATTGATCATTCATATTTAAATATATAATAAAGACACTGTCTTGTTATTTTTAAGTGGATATATCCTTTTCTGTGGTAGAAATAAGGAGAGGTTAGTAGCTATTTATTATACAAAATATATTTATATAAATGAAACAAATAACAAAATTGCTTTTTGGTGCTGCTCAGTTTAGATTTTTGCCAGTAAGACTGTACTTCTGTTACAGCTGGTTCTTCGGGCCTTTTATGAAGCCAGTATAAAAAAGCAACAGCATTCTTACAACCTCCTAAAATTATTATAATTTAAGTATACAAAATATGATACATTTATGATATTGTACTACCTTCACTTGCAACGCAGTCATGACATTTACAAGTTTCAATTTCACTGTTGCTTTCATTAATCACAATAACATAGTTGTACGCTTTGTTGCTTATCTTATGTTCAGGCGTAACCTTACATTTTAGAACACATTTCTCTTTGTCATGTTTTAATTGAACATACCCTATGGCTCTGTCACCGTACGTTTCTCTGGTAGACCTAAAAAATGTTTCTTTCATTGCTTGTTGATTTATTTACGTGTAAAACTATCTTACCTAACTACTTTTGCTCCTTTCATTTCCGGTGAGAAATAGTCCAAATTTGACACATAAAATTCATGAATCATATCCATAGACACTATGGGTAAATTGGTAGAATTCGCCTTTTCAAATCCAGACTCCATTATTATAAATAAAATCAAAATAATCTCTAACTAATAACAGCCTGTTTGACCTAACCTGTACGTTTGCACGCTACCGGCGCTAATAAACAAATTGACGCGTCATTTCACCTGATCGGTAAAGTAGAACCTCTGCAAATAATGTTATGCACTTTGCAATGTTTGAAAAACGTACTGACGTCACTACAAATGTTTAATTGTTGATTAATAAATTATTTAAAGCAAATTTTGAAAAAGTGAGATTGGTGTCTGTTTATATATGTTAATTATTATCTAAAGAAATCGAAAAATGGAACAAAAAAAATTAAATGCACGCTCCCCATTCCTGGACTTAACCGAACTTTACCTTGTGTTTTTACACTTCATCGCGAAACGAACAATAGTGTTGTGTAGTGTTCTGGAAACCAAGCAGCAGTGTTTGAACCTACATTTACACCACAGGTGAATTGAGTAACCTGAAAACAATATTTTGGCGGATTGAGTAGCCAAAGAAAGAAGAAGACCAAGTCTGTACTCCAAGACCTGGAGCAGGAGAAGATCGTCGCTCATTGACTAGACCAGATTTACCCTGGAATCTTACTCCTGAGGACCGAAGGAACGTCGGACGCTGGAATAGGAACTCCCCTACAGCCTAGAGGTCAGAGGCAAGAAATCGAACAAAAGCAACAAAACAAATGATTGGAATTTGGATATTTTTAATGTAAGTGAATTCAAACAAGCAGACAGTAATTTTATAAAACATATATGATCAACCACTCTTAAACTTAACCAGTTAATTTTTTTTTTTTACTCTTAACTATCCTTGATTTTTTTTCTCTCATATAAAATTTACACTTTAAATATACGAGGTAAAAAAGCAAGGAAAGTTACCAAGTAGTATTTAATGTTAAGTCTATTAGTTTATTGTAAAAACTGGAGGAACTTTTAAACCAACTTTCCAATTTGAGCGTTTCTGAACAATCAGAAAACGAATTCTCAGATAGTAAATTTGACCCTAATTTAATTCAAGACCCTGACAAAATGGCAGAAATAAATTTCGGATTATTGAGATATCAGGCAGATAACATTCCAAATTTTGACGGCAACCCTAAATTACTTCAGAGATTCATAATAGCAAGTGAAAATTTAATAAAAGCATTTCAAAATGTAAGTAATCCAAGCGCACCCATCAATATTTGCTTACTAGACACCATATTTTCTAAACTAAAAGGCAGGGCGGCAGATCTGATTTGCCCCAGATCAGAGCTCAACTCTTGGGTTTCAATTAAGGAAGTACTGATAGCTAGTTTTTCAGATCAGAGAAGCCTAGATTGTCCATTTCAGGACATGATAGGGCTCAAAATAAATAGAAATGAATCATTATTAGAGTTTGGTAACAGGCTCCAAAATATCAGAAGCTTATTAATTTGTAAATTAAATAACGGCGAAGAAGACAGACAGACTAAAATAGTAAAACTAAATCATTATGACGAACTTGCAGTAAAAACCTATATTGCTAATTTACCTTATCAAATACAACTAGCCATCATACTCAAAACCCCTAATAGTTTAGAACAAGCGTTGAGTTTCACTGTAGAGGAACTAAATTTTATTGAATTTAAAAACAAAAATAACCCAAATTTAAATAAAGATACACCACAACCACAAAGGCAAAACACAAATCAAATTAGACCCACATATGGAAATCCATACCCAACAAATATACAAAATCATCAAACGAATGAAAGATATAACAATCAAAACTTTTATCGTCCACCAGCCAACCAAAACTTTTATCATCCACCAGCCAATCAAACCTTTTATCATCCACCATCCAATCAAAACTTTTATCGTCCACCACTCAATCAACATCCAAATCAAAATAGGATGCCAATTCCATTTCAACATAACAACACCTATAACCCCAATTATAGCAGACCGCAAATGACAAACGTATTCAAACCACAGTCCGGAGTAACCAAGTTTATGCCCAAACCAACGCCTATGGATACGACAACCCAATTGAATTGACACTAACAAATCTGTTAGAAACAGAACCCTTCGACTGTAATGAGACTAATCTTTTTGAAAATATTGAACAACCTGAAAACACCACTGAACTAGACGAATTACTCAAAAACAACTTAAAAAATCTTAGACTGAATCACTGTAACCAAGAGGAATACAACGCCATTAAACAATTATGTTTCGAATATCGAGATATCTTCCATTCAGAACACATTCCACTAACTTTTACTAATGCTATCAAACACAAAATTAGACTGACCGATGAATCTCCGATTTTCACCAAAACTTATCGCTATCCGTACGTCCATAAAGCCGAGGTTAACTCGCAAATATCCAAAATGCTTGATTCCAATATCATCCAACACTCGGATTCCCCATGGTCATCCCCAATATGGGTAGTCCCAAAAAAATTAGACGCCTCTGGCAAAGCCAAATGGAGAATGGTAATTGACTACCGAAAACTAAACGAAAAAACTGTTGACGACAAATACCCTTTACCCAACATAACCGACATATTAGACAAATTAGGGAAATGCAACTATTTCACGACATTAGACCTCGCGAATGGGTTTCACCAAATTGAAATGGAACAAGACGATGTACAAAAAACTGCCTAACCTAACTGAGACTGGACACTACGAATTCAAACGCATGCCATTCGGGCTTAAAAACGCCCCATCTACCTTCCAACGAGTAATGAACAACATCCTTAGAGGTTGCCAAAACGAGATTTGTTCAGTTTATCTAGACGACATCATATTTTCCACTTCCTTACAAGAACACCTCGACCGAATCAAAAAAATATTTCAACGTCTACGTGAATCAAATTTCAAAGTACAACTCGATAAGTCTGAATTCCTTAAACAAAACGTACACTACCTAGGACACGTAATCACCCCTAAAGGTATAGAACCGGACAAAATAAAAGCAGTCAAAGAATTTCCCATTCCGAACTCACCTAAAGAAATAAAATCATTTTTAGGACTAGCAGGATATTATAGGAAATTCATTAAAGACTTCGCCAAGATCTCCAAACCCCTTACGACTTGTCTAAATAAAAATTCCAAGACAACTCATTCCCCAGAATTTTTAAATTCATTCAACCACCTTAAATCACTTTTAATTAATGCCCCAGTCCTATAATTTCCAGATTTCACGAAACCATTCGTGTTAACTAGTGATGCGTCAAATTTCGCCCTCGGTTCGGTATTATCCCAAGGAACCCCACCAAATGACAAGCCCGTCTCCTATATTTCACGAACTCTCAACACACATGAGTGTAACTACTCTACCATAGAGAAATACCTTCTTGGAATCGTTTGGGCCTGTAAAATGTTCCGCCCATATCTCTTTGGACGGAAATTTTATATATACACCGATCACAGACCCCTTGTTTGGCTTTTTAACCTTAAAGAACCCAATTCGAAATTAGTTAGATGGCGCTTAAAAATTAGAAGAATTCAACTACGAAATTATCTACAAAAAAGGGAAGCA
Organism: Rhamnusium bicolor; assembly: GCA_029963845.1. Classification (NCBI taxonomy): domain Eukaryota; kingdom Metazoa; phylum Arthropoda; class Insecta; order Coleoptera; family Cerambycidae; genus Rhamnusium; species Rhamnusium bicolor. The sequence continues at coordinate 581,281 of JANEYF010001749.1, forward strand.
AAATGTAAATGCCGACGCACTTTCCCGCATCAAATTAAACGCACTAGAAACCGAATCTGTAATAAATCAACCCGGTGACATAGATAACGACATCACGAGATATCTACAAGAACTAGCAGAAAACCCAATTTCCCATCCACAGCTCAAAAACACTACCGAGATTAACAACGAAAACCCTGTAATACCTAATGAAGCTCTTAAAATAAATATATTACAGGACATCCAGTTGGGACCCGAATATCCAGTAATACACATACCCGAAGACCACAACTTCCCATTACCAGAGATAAGGGAACTTTAAGACGATCCTGACATAACGATACATACATCCAATGAACCAGACGGTCATGGTATCCCCATCTTAGACGAAATAATTAACCATTCCAAATTATAGTGGAACGAAACCCACACCATAAACTAAAAATCACTAATCAAACCTACGACGGACAAACAATAAAAAATGATAAAATCCCCTTTGCATTCCCCAGATCTTGTAACGGAATTACTTAGAGATCACACAGACCCCTCAAGAATAAATTACATATATTTTCATGATAGGAACTTGATCCCCATCTTCACAACTACACGTAATTCCAAATTCGACAAACTAAAACTTGCCATTTGCACCTTGCTCATTAACACAATAAAAGACAAAGCCGAGCGCCTACTCCTTATCAGGAATCATCACGAAGGAAAATCTAACCATAGGGGAATCGACGAAACTTACCAAAAATTAAAAACCAACTACTATTGGAAAAATCAAAAAACAGATATCACTACATACATAAATGACTGTGACATCTGCCAGAAAGCAAAATACGCTAGACAAAAACCCTATGTTCCGCTAGTGATGACAGAAACCCCAAGTAAACCATTCCAAGTACTTCACATCGATACGTTTATATTTCAAAACCAGACATTCTTAACCATCCTCGACAAATTCTCAAAATTAGGCCAAGCTCTCCCAACTACCAAAGATTCAATTTCAATACACAATAGCCTCATCCATTATTTTTCATTTTATGGTACACCAGAAACTATCGTTTCGGATAACGGAACCGAATTCAAAAATCGGAATATCCAAGAACTACTGAAAAGCCACAACATCAAAATCCATTTTGGGACACCTCGACATCATGAAAGTAATAGTCCCGTCGAACGATTCCACTCTACCCTCATCGAGCATTTGCGAATATTAAAAGAAAAAGAACCTAACACTATAATAACCAACTTAATGCCTTATGCTGTAATAGCTTACAATACATCGATACAATCAAACTTAAAACTTTCCCCATTCGAAATAACTTTCGGACACACGAATTCTCAAAACCCTATTGATCTTATCGAAACGACATTCTACACAGACTATGTTACTACTCACAGAAACCGTACAAAAAATGTATACGAAAAACTTCATGATAAAGAAATTATTCAGAAACAAAAGATAATCGGAAAACATAACGCCAAGGGCGATACACAATCTGAGTTCAAAATTAACCAAAAAGTATACAAAAAATTGGAAGAAAGGTCCAAAGCAAAAAAATAAATTTGCCGGACCCTATTTAATCACCCAATTGTTAGATTTTAATAAAGCTGAAATTAAAAATTTAAAAACTAATTCCACAGAAGTAATTCACCTAAAAGAACTACGTAAACCTGTTGCAGATGCTGCACGACCCCCAATACCTCCCTAAAAACGGAAATCATCAAAATAACAAACAACCCAGGACTACTACCTCTACAACTAGGACAAACCTCCATTACCAGTGACTATTGGGAATACATACAAATTTTTGATTTAACACCAATAATAAACGAATTTGAACTGATACAACAACAATATACAATTCTAAAATCCAAACTCCATAAGGAAGCAGCATATCAAAAAGAATACTCTAACTCCTTCCCTTTGCTGGACAGCCTTGAACGAAAGATTGTCGATCAAATATACCAACTAAACCCAACTTCTAACTTCCTTACTAGACCCAAAAGAGGAATAATAAACGGACTAGGTTCAATTATTATTAAAATAATAACCGGTAACTTAGACCAAGATGACGCAGAGAAATATGACAAACAAATTACGACTCTCTTCCAAAACCAAGAAAAAATTAAAACAATTTTAACGGATCGAATAACTATTCTAAATTCCACTATTAACAATTTTAACGAAATAACCCAAAACCTATCGCACAATCAAATTATCTTAGAATCACGAATTCAAAGAATCGAGGCAACTATAGATAATATTCTAGACCATCAAACAAACAACTATCAGTACTTCTTAACGTATTCATTACTAACCCAAATAACATTCCTATTTCAGAACATATATGACATATTGGAAAAAAATAGAAGTTGCCATAACTTTTGCCAAACTTAACACCTTGCATAACTCAATAGCAAACCCACTAGATCTTCTGACAGAAATAAAAGAAACCGATAAATACCTAACAGATGTTAAATTACCATTTGAACCTGATATTAACAATATTCTGAAATACGAAAAAATTATTAATATTAAGGGATATTCTAAAGGTTTTGCAATAAAATTTATATTAGAAATTCCTCTAATCGAAAAAGAAAAATTTCAATATTTTGAATTATATACCTTACCTGTAGAAACAAATCAGACGTACCAACTATTATTACCAAAAACCAAATTTGTAGCCTTAGGAACTAACCACTATGTATTCACCAATGAAAATTGTCTATTCATCGATACTAATGAATATTTATGTAAAGATGTCAACCCTGTCCTAATACACAAAAAATCACCATGCGAAATAGCATTGATATCGTATAACCCTGATCTGAGTGACTGTCACCCAATCAGTATCGAAATAACCGAATTACAAATTCAAAAACTAAAACCTAATAAGTGGATCACAATTATTCCACAAGAGACCGTAATCACCAAAACCTGTGACAAAATAACCACTAAGTTGCCACTAAAGGGAACATTCATAATTAACCTAAGTAAGGAATGTAAAATTCTAATTAAAGATCAACTACTACAAACCCATGTAGCTAGCCCTCAGAACATTAAGTTCGAACTTCCCAAACTTAATATTACGTACAATAAAAAAGCAAAAATTACTTATCATCCAAGACCTTTACAAATTGAAACAATCAACAACCATAAACTTTTAGAAGCGCAAAATTCCTTAATGGAACAAACAAAAAAAATTCAAGAATTGGATAAGGGATCATTTAGTTATGGTACCAATATTTGGACTATCCTTTTATATACTATATTAATCATTTTATTGCTTTATACTATGTATATTAGAATTATAAGGAAATATTTAATTAAGTACAGGAACAATCACTGTAAAACTCCTTCTACCGAAAGACAAGTAAACTCAAGTATAATAATTTAAACATTAACTAACCCCCAAAATTAACCCTCTTGGGGTAATTTCAGTCTAAGGCCGGAGGAGTTATCATAGGCATACGTGCCGATAAGCATAATAATAATGCTGACTGTGCCGTCTTCAACGGCGATAAGAATAGTTTATAAATATAAGCAGAATGTATTTAGCGACAGTTCTATTCTGTAATTCAATTGTTGAAGTCGTTCGTGCATCCTTTGTTTTATTTTGTTTTAAATAAAATTGTGTTTTTTAAAAAAAACTGGTTTCTCTGAGCTGAAATATAACTCGCATAATTTAAGTGTCAAGTTACAAATATAATAAAATTACGTATAGTATAAGTGGAAAAAGAAGTAGGGTCTCTTGAGTCAGCCCTAAATCAACATTGCATGTTATTTCTTCTACACTATCATAAATTTCTTATAACTCTAATAAATTCGATAACATGTTAATATGTAATATTTATTGTATCAAATTAGCTTTCCTTATGTAGTAATATTACAAAAACAAACATAATACTGAACGCTGTGGACTATATACACACTGGTGAGTATTAAAATGTTTTAATATTTTTTTACTGTGTACCGAGGTATGTGCTAAAAACCTTTCCGCGAAAGTAACTTCTACGCGGTCATAAGGCAACGTCAACTGTGGAACAGGGGAACACGTGCTTAGTTGCCTGTAAGTTATATACGATAATTCCAGACTTCCCGCGGAGATCCTGGTAACACGACCTGTAATACATGCAACCAATATTTCAGGTATATGCGTACTTTTCTAGAAAAAAAAATAAAATAATTATTGGGTATTATAAAAGCATTATTTCAAACCTAACATGATAATAATAATAAATACCTATAGTTTCTTATATTTTATACTGTCATTCTTATCTGAATGTGCTAAAGTAGAGACCAAATAAGAAGAACCCAAACAATTGGCACTCTAGTAGCTTTTATTGACAATGTTGGTCACAATGGTCACAGCCGACTCGTAACAACGGTTGTGCAATAGTCTAGGCACTGAAAACCTCCACAATAATAATTAGTTCCAGTTTTATTAAATAAATGATAGCAGGTAATCAAAAATACAGTGTCTTGTTTTCATGGTGGTCAATATTTATAAGAACAGATATTTTATTATTTATTAGTTTTGAAGTGATGGTAGTACGTAGTACTTCAGCGTAGACATAAACGAATAAAAGGTACGTTTACGAAGCATTGTAAGATTGAGTTGAAGTTCAGTTAAATTTCTAACCTATAAACGTAAACGTATTTATTTCTATTTTATTATTATTCTCCAATGTTTATATTATTTACACATCATATTTTTGAGGATATATACAGTATTAAGGTAATGTAAGTAAAAATTACGATAGATTAAGGTTGATTCGAAAAATCCTTTTTTTAAGTAAGAAATATCCTTTAATTATTTATATTTTTGAGAATTTAGTATTTTAACTTTGATGGAGAAATATACTATTTAGTACATAATGCCTGGAAATATAAACATTTTTTAAATAAACTAATCTTATTGAAAGAACATAGATTATTATGGCTTAAGGAAACTAAACAATTATTCTTTAAATTGGAAAACTCTTTTAATATGTATTTATACTTTACATATTTTAGCATACCAGCAGTTTTTATTTTGAATGAAAAACTCAAGTAAATTATTACCGCTTGCGACGAGAGGAATTTTTTTTTTTTATAAAAAAACAATTTTTACTTATAATTTATTTTTTTGAACATAAACATTTACAGTTCTATTTTTATTAGTAATAGTGCTTTGAGATGTTTATCTTCTGAAAGTCTAATATCGTTTTGCCCAGGGAAATATTCATAAATAAGTCAATGTATTATATATCAAATTTTTTGCAGCAATCTCAGAATATAGCACATTTCTCTCCCTCAACCAAGCTCACGTGATATCGTTTTACTAGATTTTGTAGGCAACTTATCAAGTTGCCTACTGAGGTACCTTGGGTTATCCATTATATTTAAAGATGATTCTTCCAAAGCAGGAGACAAGTTTTTTAATCATTATTAAAAAAATGTTAGTTCATTTCTTCATGGCAGTCGCCATTGTTTTGACCCGATCTAAAGATGAGACTTGCTCCTTCAGCGAATTATTTTTTAGTCCCAGCATGTGGAATAATATACCTGCAAAAAAGTAATAATAATCAATAATTGAGGGTATTTTACATTAAGAGCGTAAACCACAAATTGTTAAACTTGGTAAAGTACAATGTGTTTTGACGAAGTTGCACAAATGTTTTTATATAATTGTATAGACATGAAGACATTAAAACAAAGTAATTATACTATAATCTTCTATATAGTCCGCTATAAAAAAAATGTTTTTTATGATCATCTTTATAACGTTTTATATTGATACATTGTACCTAACGTACTTTAAAACATCTGCCGACACGTGTTTCTGCTTTTAGCTTCGTCTGGACAGCTCATTTAAAGAATGCAAAGTAACTAAATACTAGTATATCCCAATGTAATAAACATTGATGGTTTCAGAGAACAGGTTAATTGAAATTATATAGAGGAAATTCCCGTAGGGTAGAATAATTTAAAAAATAAAAATAAATTAGGTTTCCTCTTCTTGATAAAAGTTTAAAATATAGAGTGAAATGAAAAAATAATAACGCTGAAAAATGTTTTTTGCTAATTATGTCGGCAGATGTTTTAAAGTTTTTAAAGTGATTGTTCAACTGGTGAGTACCTTTCGTTTAATTTATTTTTGGTTTTACTGAACACAATAGTTGGATTTAAAAATAACATTATTGAGTCAGTCATACTGAACATAATGTGTATATTATTTTCTTTGTAATCCAAGTTTCAGCGTTTTGGCAAATAGCCGCGAAAATAATTGTTTAAAAAGATATATGTTGTACTTATCTACGATAAATTTTGTAAAAGTAGTAAATAATAGCAAAAAAACATTTTTCAGCGTTATTATTTTTTTCATTCTACTCCATATTTTAAAATTTTACCAAGAAGAGGAAACCTAACTTATTTTTATTTTTAAATGATTCTATCCTCAGAGGAATTTCGACTATATAATTTCAATTATCCTGTTCTCAGAAACCATCAATGTTTATTACATTGGGGTTTACTAGTATTTAGTAACTTTGCATTCTTTAAATAAGCTGTCCAGACGCAGCTAAAAGCAGAAACACTTGTCGGCAGATGTTTTCAATTCTTTAAAGTGATTGTTCAACTGGTGAGTACCTTTTGTTTTATTTATTTTTGGTTTTACTGAGCAGAATAGTTGGAATTAAAATAACATTATTGAGTCAGTCACACTGATCATAATGTGCATATTATTTTTTGTAATCCAAGTTTCAGTGTTTTGGCAAATAGCTGGAAAAATAATTGTTTAAAAAGATATATGTTGTACTTATCTATGATAAGTTTTGTAAAAGTAGTTAATAATAATTAGCAAAAAATATTTTTCAGCGTTATTATTTTTTTCATTCTCTATACTTTAAACTTTTACCAAGAATAGGAAACCCAATTTATTTTTATTTATAAACCATAATATAAACCAATATTTATTTAAACCAGTATATCTATCCATATAATGTCATTGCCTTTATTTTAACACAGAACATTACTGAAAATTATCGAAAGTGATTATTGGTTATTAATTAAAATATAAAATATTCTAATACCGGTTTTGTTAAAGAGAAATGTAGGTGCCAAGGATCAGACGTTAGACGTTAGAATTAGTCTAGAAGAATATCTGGAAGATGGTGTTTATTTATTAATAGAAAGATATACTGTCACCATTAAATCAGCCGTATTATTATTATTGCGTATATCGTTATGGATAGCATATAATACATCAGCCAGTGAATTATAGATTAGGCTTACTTTAACATCGCCCAAGCAATTTGTAGATAGGTTTTAAAATTTAAGGCAGTAAAGCGAAATGGCACAGAAAAGGCAAAGGCGAAAAGAACTGTCACTTCGGTTAACGCGAATTTGAAGGCGCGACGAGGATGCTTTTTGGCGTGGGAGATCCCCTTGAGGGGTGAGATGGACTCACGGCCGTCGCAGAGTGCCCTAACACTAAGAAATGCAATATTAATCAGCTGAGAGAGGGACTAGAACTGTGCATTAAGGTAATGGACAGTGGGTCTCTCTTCCTCAAGGCTCGATGTGAAGTATATTCGTGTGTGATATCTCCTATACCGAAAGACGGTCATCTAATTCCCGTAAATATTAAATGATTGTTTAATTTTAGATCACCCTGCTTTCTCCGAAAAATTTTCAAACGATTTGAATATGATATACAGGGTTATTCATTATAAATTACCCACCCTTTGTCATCGTTATTATTGCCTATAGAAGGAAAAGTTTTAAAAAAAGTTGTATGGTTATGACAGAATTTTGTTAAAAAGCTATCAAAAGTACAATAACGTGTAGATTTCAGGGGATACAAAAAAATTATATATTTTTAAATGGGATACCCTATATACATATTATTAAATTTTTGGAATCGTCCTTTAATCCTGATTTCAAAAATATACCATATGTTATCCCTACTATCCCTACGTTGAATATTTTAGTTAAACTAGTTGTTCTAAATATGGAACATTATTAAAGTGAGCTATGGACATGACAACTACCTATTACGTTTGATAAGTGACATTTCTTTAATGAAATAATCAAAATGGTTTACAGTGAGGTAGAAAAAACCAAATATTTATACAAAATAGATAACAAAGATTTATTTAGGAAATTTAAATATAAATAAATGATAACTCATAAAAGATGTTCGATCTGTCCACCATTATTGTCAATGCATAATTGATAACGTCTTCTTATATTTATAATTGCACTGGAAATGGTTTTATTATTTACATTCAGATTGTTTATTTCAAGTCGAATCATGTCTTTAATGATTTGAATACTATTATTATTACTATTATTATTTACAATGTCTTTTAGAAATCCTCGAAACAATGAATCCATAGGGGTCAATTTCGGACTGTTAGGTGGCCATTTAATAGATCCATTATTCTCTATCCATATTGGGGATACATTATTCAAATGATTTCGAATGGGTAGGACACTATGCGGAGTTGCTTCATCCTCTATCCAAATCAAATCATCAAGTTCGGCTTCCGGAAAATTCAGCAAAAGAATATTTTCTGCTTCTGGGATAATTATTTCCAGATAGGTATCTCCAGTTAAAGTATAATCATAAAATATAGGCCCAACAATTTTGTTTCTGAAAATTCCACATCAAACGCTAACAGTTTTTCTTCCTGATTTTTTTTATTTGTTTTACCAATCTTCTTCTGTTGTGCTTGTTTTCCCACGAGCTTATATTTTTCCTATTAAAAACTCCTGTCGTAGAAAAGGATGATTCATCAGTCTATAATATTTTAGTTAAAAAAATCGGAATCTTCATCCAACTTTTGAATCATCTGGCGGCAAAAGTCCGGCCTTTTCCTTTTACGAGCCTCTGTTAAAACTTGTACGAGTAATATTTTATATGGTCTGTAGCTGTTATTTTTTAACGTACGTTGGATTTTGAAATAACTTTTACCTAATTGATCGACTGCATTATTTATATTACATTCAGAATTTTCTAAAAAATAATACAATGTTTCAAAAAAGTCTATTCGCGAATAAATATGGATGGGCTTACCTTCGAAATGAAGCAGTATATCTAGCTGTTCTTCCTGGTTTGCTTGAATTACATGCTTTTTTCCTTTTTGCTGCACGTTTATTTTTGTTATTTTGTATATAACAAGTAAATATTTGGACTTTTTCTTCCTCACTGTAAACCATTTTGATTATTTCATTAAAGAAATGTCACTTATCAAACATAATAGTTGTAATTTTCATAACTCACTTTAATAATGTTAATTTTTCCATATTTACAATAACTAGTTTAACTAAGATATTCGACGTTTAATAACTCGGTATATGGTAGGGGTAACATATGGTATATTTTTGAAATCAGGAACAAAGGATTAATCCAAAAATTTAATAATATACAGGGTATCCCATTTAAAAAAATATATTATTTTTTTTGTATCTCCTGAAATCTGCACGCTCTGTATTCTTGACAACATTATAACAAAATTCAGTCATAACCACACAACTTTTATTTAAAACTTTTTTTCCATGAGCAATAATAACGATGACAAGCGGTAATTTATAATGAATAACCCTGTAAAATATGGGTAAAAGTGAACAGTTTATATGTTGATATTTTGTCGGAATTTGATAAAAAATTAATAAAACTTCAATTTCTCATTAAGTCTTAATGAGAAATTGAGGTTTTCTTACATTTTTATCCAACTTCAACATATTGAGTAGTGCTGGATACAAAACTCATATTAGATAAATAGTTTATACTCAATAGAAGAGTATATAAACAATAAAACAAAGAAGGTTTAGTGCCATATGCAAAAAAAAACATTTATGCAGCTACGGACACGTGTTTTGGAGAATAAACTATGCCTAAACCCAGCCGCGTCAGAGATGCTTGACATTTTAAAAAAAATTTGACAAGTGTAATGGTTTACAATAACCTTTATAACTTTCTTCGTGTAAAAGATACTCATTTGCTTTTTGGCGTGCAAAAAGACCATTAGGAATTTAACTTTACATAACTTGATGTAAAAAATACTACAGGGTGTTCCATTTGACTTAAGCAAGTTTTCGCGGTTTGAAATTTACAAAGTGGAACACTATTATTGAATTTCTTTAAACTGTAGAGCGTAGCTCATCTTATGATCTTTCTGCGTGCCAAAAAGAAAATGAGTATCTTTTACACGAAGAGAGTTATATAGGTTACTGTAAACCATTACACCTGTCAAAATTTTTTTAAAATATCAAATATCTCTGAAACGGCTGGGTTCAGTATCTTACATGTTTTTGACTTAGAATTTTATGATCTTTTCGAAAACCCTAAAATATATAGGGTGTTCCATTTATAATAAGCAAGTTGGTGTCGACTTTCGATATAACTGGTATATACCTGTATTTATTTCAGTTGGATTGACCACACTGCCTTAGTAGCTCCCTAAATTTTAAAAATTGTCTGGTGAGTACTTTTCCCTATATCGATCGATGCAGTTCCTGGTGAGACACCCTGTATATACTCCAAGATATTTAACTTTTTGTGCTTTATATATTATTAATGTGTTGTATCTATCTGTGATGGTCAATGAATCAAAATCTTATTTTTGTACGAGGCAAAATGTAAGAAGAACATTTTCAAAATTTAACGAAAGTATCTTATTATATCAAACCATTTTATTAAAGTTAAAATATCATTCTCTACTTTTGCTTTAGATTCTGCCATGTTTGGTTTACATAGAAGATCACCGTGTCGTCAGTAAATAAATCATATGATTAAAAGGAATGGCACTAATACGGTTCCTTATGGAACAACATATTTTACGGTTTGAAAATTGCTGTTTGCTTAATTTATTTCAACACATTGCTTTCTGTCATATTGCTTTCAAGCAATTTTAATGAATTGCCTCTAATTCCTATATTCTCCAGTGCCTTTAACAAAAATGGAAAACTGACAGTATCAAAGGCTTTTGCAAGGTCCAAGAATACTGCCAGTGATGGTAAACTTTTATCAAGTGTGCGATGTATGTTATCTGTTAGGTAAGTAATTGCATTTTGTATTGAAATACCTTTTTGAAATCCGTATTGTTTATTTGATATTATTTGATAGTTTTTTATACAATTGTCCAGACGAGATTTAAGTATTTTTTCGAAGATTTTTGCAAAGTTTGTAATTATGAATATTGGTCTATAGTTTTTGGAGAGTAATATTATCTAGTTTTTTTATAGATTGGCTTAATTATTGAGATTTAAAGATAGCAGGAACAGTGTTTGTATCTATTATTAAATTTATGACGAATGTTAAGGATTCCAGTATAAATTTGGCTGTCTCCTTAATAGTTCACATTAATATCATCAATACCCGTGGTTTTTTATTTTTTAATGATTTTATTATATCATAGACCTCATTTTAATGTGTTACCTACACATGAAAACTACCTAAAATGAATTCATTACTATTTTATTATTAGGGATGTATTTTTCATCCGGAGTATTATTTTTATCTAATTCCTCCCCCATTTCATACGACTTATTAAATTCATTGTCTATTTCATAATTTGATTTTAGTATTTTGCTTTCTTTGTTTTTTAACGAGTTTATTTTGTTTGCGTTGTCATAATTTTTTGTCACTTACCGTATTCCATATATATTGACTTTTGTGTTTGTTTTTTTTTATAAGATGTTTGTAGTAATTAATTTTTGTTTTGTAAATAAGTTTTTATAATTGTTTTTTATAGTTATCATATTCTATTTTTAATTCATTGTTTTGTGGGTTCTTTTTTGTTTTTGAATAAAGTTCATTTTTACGATTTATTGATTTTACTAGTCCGTTAGTTATCCAGTTTTTTCTTTTTACATGATAGTGTCTAACTTTTTTATATACTGTGCATAAACTTATGGTTGACTTAAGGGTTTGGACAAATAAATCAGTAGCTAGTTCTACGTTATAAGCATCATATAGCTCCTTCCAGTCTGTAGACTGCAGTATATTATTTAATTTGTTATAGTTTATGCACTTTGTCTATTTGGTTTCTGGCTTATTGTATTTATAATTTTTGGTATGAGTAATTATTTGTAATGTTGTGATATAATTATTATAAAAAAATAGTTAAAAAAAATAAGATAGTTCTCTCAATTTATGAAAATCTATTTAGCAAATAACGAATGAGGAAAATGTAAATGAAGAAATATGTAAAATCAAAATTAATGCAAATGATAATATTACTGACAATAAACACATTATTGCCAATACCTTCTGTGGATATTTTACTGGAATAGGAAAAAAGTTAGCCGATAGAATAATAACAAAAGGTAATCAGTCAAATAGCCAGGAAATGCCAAACTCAATATTTCTTTGTGAAACAAATGAACAGGAAATCTTTGAAACTATAAAAAATTTGAAAAATAAAATAGCTCCAGGAATCGATACAATAAAGTCCGAAACACTTGTTGGTGAGTACCTTTCGTTTTATTTTTTTCTGGTTTTACTGAACACAATAGTTGGAATTAAATATAACATTATTGAGTCAAGTCACACTGAACATAATGTGCATATTATCTTTTTTGTAATCCAAGATTCAGCGTTTTGGCAAATAGTCGGGAAAATAATTGTTTAAAAAGATATATGTTGTACTTATCTATGATAAGTTTTGTAAAAGTAGTAAATAATAATTAGCTAAAAAAATTTTTCAGCGTTGTTATTTTTTCCTTCCACTCTATATTTATTTATTTGATCGGTATACTTTGTCATGCAAAATTGAAGAATTCTTAGCAATATCTTGTCGTCTTGGGTTGTTTGTTGTTTTTTCGATTTTTTGTTGCATTCTAAACACCCATAAATATATATTATTATTATATTATTATTTTTTATCAATACAAATGTACCTCTGAGATACTTTGTGCCTTATCGGGGAAAGTAAAGAAAAGTGAAAAATTCAAATTATGTTCTAGGTGCAAAAATATAGATGTGTACACACAAAAATCCTTATGGATATCTTAACTTAAAAAATGTTAAATAAGCAATGCATTGTATCTGAAATTAATAATTTACATTTAAAAAATTGTAGGAAGAAGATAATGCTGTTTTAATATCGTGACAAAAATATTCCATATGAAAGGATAACAAAACCTATAATGTTCATTTCATTAACATTATTGACATAAAAAGATTTCAAAAGTGAAAGGTTCATTTTTGAGGAATAAGAGCAGTAGTTGGTCGCCGCCTTTCAGAGGCTAAGGTTTTAACACTTAACACTTACTGGGCTTTTAGAGTTTTAGATGTACTGCAGAGGCGGCGTGAGTGACAGAAGGGGGTAAAATCGCACTTATCCGGGAAATGAGAATCCATTAAGGCCCCGATTCTACCTCTTACTGAATTCTCTACACATCGCATTACATCATACCACTATCCAGCCTCGGCTTATATTTAATCTAAAAACGTTGTTTCTTAATGTTCCTTTATTAAGTCGATAAAATTCGTAAAGTGTATTGTTTTTTGTTATTGTTTGTGAGGAACAAATATGAAATACGAAAATTCTTCACGAGCTGGCTAAAAATTACGCATTAGCTTTAATTAAGTGACAGGACAAAAGCTTTAGACTTTCTATATTCTGGCGAATGCGCCAAGAGTAAGATAAAATTTACCATAACGAATTGTTTAGGAAGAACAAATTTTTTTCTTGTAACGTAACTGAATAGCATATCCCACTGACATAAAGCATTCTGATTACAGAAATGACAAGCAAAAAGTCGTAACATGTAACGTTTTCTAGTTACATTAATAAAATATTATGGACAGGAATTACATTATCGTTAATTTCACTAATATATTTATTGTCATATATCAATGATGTATATGACATATACTAGGCATATATAGATATATCAACAAAGATAGAGAATATTTTTTGAAAAACATATGCCCAGTTCATTTTTTCTTTTTTGAGGGGTCAAATCGTCTCGGTTTAAAAACCAACAGTAATCACCCATCATGACTGGATTCCTTTGTCCTTGATAACGAATTTCCATTGTCTTAATATCTTGATGAAATCTTTCTCCTTGCTTGTCGCTTACTACACCCTAATTTTCAGGAAAAAAAAATTAAATGAGAATGCAGAAAGTGAATTTTTAAAGACATACGGCAACTAAGCGTTTAACACGAATCTAAAAGTTCGCTTAATAGTTACTTGTAGTTCTTATCCTTTTTGTTCCTTAAAAATCCCCTGACTATGCACACAAATGAGTTCCAAGCTTTGAGTTTCTGTCTATTGAGTGTTAATTTATAAACTTATTTATGTGTCCGTTTATTTATTTATTTACTTGATCGTTATGCTTTTTCAGGCAACATTGAAAAATTTGTAGCAATAACTTGTCGTCTTGGGTTATTTCTTTTTTTTTTCGATTTTTTGTTACCCAATAAATATGTATTATTATTAATATTTTTTTATTAAGTAAGGCACTTTGTGCCTTATCGCGGAAAATAGAGAAAAGTGGAAAGTTCAAATTATGTTCTAGAAGCAAAAATATGGATGTGTGCACAACAAATTTAAATGAGAATACAGAAAGTGAATTTTTAAAGACATACGGCAACCAACAGTTTGATACGAATCTAAAAGTTCGCTTACCAGTTGCTTGTAGTTCTCATCCTCCTTGTTTCCTAAAAATCCCCTGACTATGCTTACAAAAATGAGTTCCAAGCTCTGGGTTCTTGCCTGTTGAGTTTTCCTTTAAAATCTGCATCGTCAAGCAATTTTCTAATTTGAGTACCAATAAAAATGCCTTCTTTAATTTTGGCGTCACTTAATTGGGGAAAATTCTTTAGTATTTAAATCCTCTCTATTCAGAGCGTTTACAAATTTTTTCATTAGCCCAAGTTTAATATGAAGAGGTGGCAAAAGAAAATTTTTATGGTTTACAAGGAGCACATATTTAACATTACTGGTTCCTGGTTCAAATTCTTTCCTTTCCGACCAAATTCTTTTCACATAATGTTCTTTTATGGCACAAATAAAGAAAATAGCAATATTTTGTAAAGGCTCCTTGAAGCCCTACTAAAATGGCTAGTACTTTTAAATTCCCACATATTTGCCATTTGTATTTGTTGTAATTAATTTTATTTAAAATGGTGCTCATGTTGTCATAAACTCCTTTCATTGTTACTGAACGGGCAATTGGCATAGATGGTTTTAAATTTCCATTCTGTAATAATACAGCATTTAAACTGTATTTGGAGGAATCTATGAATAAGCGTCACTTAGAAGAGGAATGCTCGATATTAAGTTCCTGCATTAAACTATCAATATTCATACACGTGCATAGTGAATTTTCCATATTATAAAATGTGGAAAATGTTGCATTTCTTTTTCTAAAACTCGTAATCTTTGTTTCTTTAGAAAGTAAGTTTTGCTCTTTAAGTCGGGAACCAAGAAGTTCTGCTTGTTGTTTTGACAGCCCCAAGTCACGTACTAAATCATTCAATTCATTTTGAGCAATTAAATGAGGGTCACCAAAACTTTCTGGAATCTGCAAGGGGCCGACACACTAGTCTGGACTGTGTCATGAGGCGTTACTATTTTCATTACCTCCCAAAACCATATTTTGCTAATCTAAAGGCTCAGTTGGCACTAGCAAGTCTGATGCATTATGAGAAACAGGTCTGATGGCAAATACGGATATTTGATTTTTTGTTTTTCTTTTTGGATTATCCCTCAGTTCGTGTTACACAAGAATTGCAATCTTCAAAATAATTGATGAGTTCTCGTCACACAATCGGAACCGCAAAAGGCATGCTTTTTATTTTCCCTTTCATCCACTGCACTAATGACATGCTACAACTGACAACAAAAATGGGGAACCCATTGCTTGTCTTGATCTCTGACTAAAACTCCAAAATATAGAAAATACGCTTTTTTCACATTTTCAGACAATGGCCTCGCTTGTGACTTCACCAGGATTTCTCCACATATGTACCAAAACTTGTCATGTGAGATATTGCAACTTTGGCGCATTTGACTAGACATTTTGGTCGGAAAAGAGTTATTTAGACAAACGAAAACCCTTTCTAACAGACACAATTGGATACTTGATAAGTCAAAACAATACTGATACTGAAAATGTCGTACCTTACTTTAACTTGTTCTTCTAAAATTGCCGACCTATGGTAAAATTTATTACATGGCAATATTATAGGATCTACTGTGTTCACACAAAAATGGTATGTATTAGGACTATTATTTCAGTTAACAGGGAGATATTAACAATATAAAAACAGTAGTGTGGACTATGCTACAAAAATTGTATCGGTCAGTGTAATTTAATACATTTTCAATACAAAATTTTATATATCTACTCTATACATCTGTGTTGTTATACAGGGTGTCTCACCAGGAAATTCATCGATCGATATAGGGAAAAATCCGCAAAGAGCGTCGGTCGAAAAACATGTGGGTATCTGGTTAAGTTATTTATTAATAATACCAGTATTGGCAAACAATTGTTTTTTATTTGTTTGTTGTTCATGAAAAATTTATTTGTATTTTGTATTTATTTATTAGAGAATTTAAATGAAAACTGTTCACACTTTTTATATTTAACCTTTTCATTGCTACTGACGACTAAACTTGCACACATAAATAAGTGCTCGAGCGTTTTTAAATTGTATTTTCTCCAATCTGCTTAACGCGATTATACTAGGACTCGGTAGGCATATTATAATGGATAAAATCTCGAAACGGTATTGGCCAAATTCGTTGAGATCATTGGTGACGTCATCAGATACTCATTAAGAACAGTTTGGCGCATTTGATTTGTTGCTGTGTAGCAGGTGTCCCCGTGCTCGATTAATAAGTCAGTTTTGTGTAGTATTCATAGTTTTAAACCGTTTTTCTTTAGTTTAGTGTCGTTGAGTGTGAAACAAAATGTCAAAAGGTAAGACAAAATATATTTTAAAAAACGTTTGCTGTTTTTACAACCTTTTATTTAAATTTACTGTTAGTCTGTTCGTTTCCTTTATTGCAACTCAATTTTGATCCACTTCTATTATCTGATCGAAAATTTTGCATGCGTACATGGTCTCGGTGACAGTACACTATAATCCCTTTGTACAATCATATTTCAAGGAGACGGCTCTAAGATAAACTTTTTTTGTGTAAAGGTGAAGTTAATATAAAAAAATATGTTGCCTTAGTTCAACTTTGTTTAGTGCAAATTAGTTTAGTGCATTTTAATAAAAGCTGGTTTTAAAATTTTTTACTTATAATTTTTTATTGTGAACCTTTCAGGTTTGATGGAAAAAGAGTTGGAAAAATTATTGTTAGAAAGCGGTGATGAGGCATCTTTTTCCGAAGATGAACTGGACGATGAATCTCAGGATGAACACGATCTCCAAAATTTGCATAATCAGCCTTCAACTTCTAAAGCCACCCTTCCTACATTGCCTGTCAGGACAAGTAAGTTTGCAAAACCTGTCGCTGCTTCTTCCGAATCAGCTAGTGAGTCAAATTATAGAAAATGTTGTCTTGAATGATTTTATTTGGAGTTGTGACCCAACTTTTACTCCAAAAAACATGAGTTTTCCAGTCCGAACTACGGAATAACTGATCTAGATTTAAAAAATGGCAACATCTTAAATTTTTTTGAGAAGTTTTTTGATACAAACCTTATAACTATAATAGTTCAAGAAACTAATCGTTATGCGGAACAGCTAAGGGCCAGTGAAACAATCAAAATGTCATCTAGGCTGCACAAATATCGTGATGTAGAGATAAAAAATATCTACTGCTTTTTAGCAGTTTCTCTTTTGATGGTGAGAACAAAGAAGCGGACTTTTTCTGAATATTGTTCGACGGATCCGTTTTTGAAAACACCAATATATTCCCAAATAATATCTAGAGATAGATACCTTATAATACTTCGTGCTTTATATTTTAACAACAATCAACAATCTACCAATGACCACCCACTTTTTAAAATACGTCCGGTTTTTGATTCTATAAAATCATCTTTCAAAGCGTGCTTCACACTATTTCAGAACATATGCATTGACGAAAGCTTGTTGCTTTTCAAGGGCCGCTTGAGGTTCAAACAATTTATTCCTGGTAAACAGCATAGATTCCGATTCAAATGATTTGTTCTGGCTGATTGTCGAACCGGATACATTTTAGATTTTATGATATATACCGGCTCAACTACCAACATTGAATCAAATGATCCAAACATAGGAATTTCGGAGAACATAGTTATGACTCTCATGAAAGATTATTTAGGTAAAGGCCATATTTTATATACTGACAACTGGTATAACAACCCCGCACTTTATTCGCTTCTACATGCTCACAAAACAAATGCTTGTGGCACTGTAAAAAATTCAGGAAAAATATGCCAAAATTTACAGAAAAATTATAAGGTGGTGAAATGACTTCAGTCTTCTAAGGAATGTTTATGCTTAAAATGGTACGACAAAAGGGAGATACACATGCTCACAACTAACCATACTTATGGTATGACGGCGGCTGGAAAACAAAATAGAAAAACGAAACAAGCTATTTTAAAATCTGACAGCGTCCTAGACTATAATAAAAACATAGGCGCTGTGGATCGGTCTGACATGTTACTAAGCAGCATTTAATCTGTAAGAAAAACCAAAAAATGGTATAGAAAAGTATTACCTTTGTGTGCTAAATGGACACGCCCTTTACAAACTGGAATCCGGCAAAAAAGTTTCCTTAGCTAAATATCAATTGGAACTTATACGCTGTATTCTTGAAATGTACCATGACGCAGAATAGCTGCCAAATATTCCTCTGGCGGTAAGTTATCGATTTAGTAGATACCACAAAATAGTTGGTTTTTCTATTGGCAGGTACGCGAAGTCACTTATTAAATCCTATCAGACTTTCTGCAAGACATTTTCTCAGTGTTATCCCAAAAACTACTCATACAGTGCGTCCAACGAAGAAATGCGTGGTTTGCAATGAAAACAAAAAAAAAAGAAAAGGAAGTCGATATATGTGCACAGAATGTTACGTTCCACTTTGTATTGTTCCATGTTTTGGTATCTATCATACCAAAAAACATGTTTAATGTAGTCTCCATTTTGTTAAAATAGAAAATTGTAGTCCAACTACGTTGTACTACAATTGTTTTCATTTATTTTTTTTTTTGTATTTTGAAGATATTAAACTTGTTCTTAGCAAATATTTGACATTTTTTTATTAGTGAGTTAACCCGTCAAAAGCACTGACACAAATTCACTATCTGAAAATAAAAATTCTAACCTGCTCAACGCGACTTACCTCGCGATCGACTGAATCGCCATCTTTGGCGCTACTGGCTTTTTAAGCATATGCCGCAATGAAAAGGTTAATGTGAAATTACCTAGGTTTTTGTATATTGTTGCTTCAATTCGAGCACGCTAACTTTCTAGTGGGTACAACAACCTAAAACAACACTTTAAAAAATTCACATTGCTGAAGAATCAATCAAAACAACTACTTTCTAGCTAATACTAAAAAGTGTTGAATTACATGACAGAATTCATGGCATTTTAAAGCAGAAACAAATAAATTAAATATTTCTAGAAAAAAAAATATTGGGTATTGCACAAGCATCCTTTCAAACGTAATATGATAACTATAATAAGTACCTATAATTTCCTACATTTTATAATGTCATCCTAACTAAATACTTATTAGGCAATAGGGTGAATGAACTTCTATAACATTCATTAATAAAAATGACTTTTGTTATGAGCGGCGACATTATATTTTCATTCCTCAATTTCATATCTGGTAAATTTTACGGTAAACAATAAAACTGCATTACTTAAAACATTTATGTTAATAAGAAATAATAGCAAGAAGTAGGAGCCTCACTTAGAAACCTTCTTAATGGTTTATAAAATTAGGTTCTCAGCAATAAAACACAGTTTTTCACTTTTAATTAATCTTATACCACTTTATTCGAGCGGTCTAAACAATGTCGCACAGTGAATCTTAATTTTGCGAGTCGTGCTAAATTTACGATGGTTAATTAAATTTTAATTTCAGTTTGTTGGCGGACTTTCTGAAAAGCTATTACAGAAGCGGTTTATTATTAGCGTAGTATGGTGTGACTGGACCATCTTAGATATAACTAAAATGAATGCAGGTACATTACACCATTACCTTAATCGTAATTACATTTAGAGCTTAGTTGTTTTAGATAACATTGTGTTATCTTGGTTGGCGAAACGCCGTCGAGTGCAATATTTAGCGTTTTAGAGCTTGTCGAAACTATTTCAGTGCTTATTTATTTTTTATTATTTATTTTAAACACAAAATACATCATAAATAAGAAAACCCCCGATTCCAAAGCCGAGGCTAGAAGAGACATGGGCGGGGACAACACTGTTACAAAAGTAGACATTAACTGACTTTTCCGGCATCGAACCCGGGATTTGAACCCGGGAGTCGGCGGACAGTAAAACCAGGTACGTTTGCACTCTAACTTACTGCGCTACCTAGCTCGTTTATTTACATACAAAATATTCAATAAGTCACAGATACAGAACACTTCAAATAAGCGATCCAAAATATTAAGGCAGAAACATTCTGGATGATTATGTTGCAACAAAATAATAATTCAAAAAATTTAAAAAATGGAACGATACATTTAAAAGTATTACAGAAAGCTCTAATACAAATTATTCAAAGCAATTAGAAGCATTTGTAAAATAACATAGTAGTTGTATGTACAGGGTGATCATTTTAATTGCCTCATTCGATTTCATTGCTTGACATTTCACCTACAGAGAAAATTCCAGGACTATGCTTATGAATTTTTTTCCGAGTAGTTCAAAGTCGGAAAGAATTAAACAGTTGAACGTTAAATAAAAAAGGTTAAGGCCGATTAATTCAAAAGTACAAAAACTGACGCTTTGTATATTAATGTGGAAATATGTATTAAAAAATAAATTATTTACGTTTTTTTTCTGTTTTCATAGATAACTTTGTTTTAAAATATATATTTCTGTTATTTTAAATGTAAACTTCAATATCTTATTAAGTATGAAAAATAATAATAATACATTAAATATGGCCGAAATTAGACGGACACTTTCTGTGAAGTAATATCCGGTTAAACCCGAAGTGAAAAATATTAATGTATTTCCAACAAGATGGCGCCCCTCTCATAATTCAAGGATAGTAATTGATTACCTTCAACAGAGATTCGGAGAAAACATAATCTCGACTAATGGTTCTGTGAGGTGGCCTTCAAGGTCACCTGATTTAACACCCCTTGATTTCCTTGTTTGGGGTCATTTAACAAATATTGCCTACGCAACCGCCGTTACAACCCGTGAAGACCTGGAGCTACGAGTAAGACGCGCAATTAATAGCATAACGGCCCAGCAATTGACGATCGTTCTTCGAGAAACAGCTAGGCGAGTTCAAACGTGCATTGACGTTAATGGACATCATTTTGAACAACTGTGGTAATGTTTTGTGTTCATTTTCAAAATTATATTTTCTTATATTCTTTTAGCTGTAATTTTGCTTGTATCTATCGCACATTTTAATACAACATATGAATAAAGTCCTTATTAATAGTACTAATAAATCGTACCACAGTACCAATATGATTCCATTTGAAAAAAATTAGTTTTTCCCCAAAAACCATTTTGATGAACTTTATTTGCTCATAAATCACGTAGTTTAGTATTTTTGTCGGGATTTCAATTTTTCTAGAATTACACGGGTCATTTAGAATAAATCGGAACCGTCATGGCACCCTTAAATGGAAAACCAAAAATTATATAAAAAATATTGACGTTTGAAATGTCACTTATTTGGTATCGTTGGATTCAGAAAATTATGCGGAATTCAAAAGTGCAATAATGTACAGGGTGTTCTATTTAAAAATCGAAAGTTAGTGTCACTTCCGGCGAAACCGGAAGTGAAAAAAAATCACTTGTACGTCAAAAAGTGTCGCCTATTATGTATATAGGATATCCCAAATTTTAATCAATCATCTTCAAAACTAAAGGAGAAAAGGGAGGTGTTCCATGATCCTGTTACACCCGGTATAAATTTTTGCATTTTTCAGTTTTTCGTTCATAACTTTTTATTTGACGTTCAACTGTTTTTTCTTTTCGAATTTGGATTCCTAGGAAAAAAGTACATACATGTAGTTTTGGACATTTTTTCCAGGTGAAAAATTAAGCAATGATATCGAATGAGACACTTAAAATAATCACCCTATACAGTATACATGCTGCTTGAAAAGATAAAAGCCTTTCAAGTTATTTTTAAAAAGTACAAGAAGGAGTGGGGTGCGCTTGATTTCACAATTGCCCTGTATATGTATTTCGTATTAAAGTCCAAACAATTTATCTCAACTACTTATCTACTGTCTTCTTTGCCTCGCTTCTTTCTTTTGTCCTTAATGGTATGCTTTTAGCAACTTCTCTGCTTCATTCTCAGTTAAACTATATCCATTTACTGATGCAGCTAAATATAAATGTATTATTGTTTAAATCAGAATACAAAAGGAAAATGCTAGGCTTACTGTCTAGCGTATACATAATTATGAAAACTGGGAAACGTAAAGTAATATAAACATAGGTTAAGCTGCCATAGAGGTAAATTTATCATAACCAATTGATAATAATAATAAGAAATCCATTCTTTATACAATATTGAAGCAGATATTTATACGTACATACCATTTTTTTACCAAGTACCAGCATTTTTTATGAAAAGATATTTAGATGATCTGTTAACAAATATTACAATAGATTTGTAATAATTACTAAAACAGCGATTATAATAAAAATACACAATACGTGATAACATCTTTTGTTTTTCACAGATATAAAATAATCATTATTTAATGAATTCAGAGCCAAAATATATCCGGAGTAAAAATAACCAATTCTTAGTAATTTTGTCATGCCAAACAACAAAATGATAAGCAAAAGTTCAAGTTGGCTCTAGATTTCTTGATACAGATGATAAAGTGTAACGCAGCAGATATGTATACCCTAATTACGGGCGGTCCTATCATGAACTCCGGTATATTTACGATTTTAAGAATAATTGTTGTTTTAATACCTGTTTGTTAGTATGTAAAATATTACTAGTTCTTAATTAGTCATGTTTGTATCTTTGTGTGATTTAGAAGTGTTCATTTTTTAAACCAAATAGTGCTATTTAGACAATATGCCACGAGATTGTGCAAATAAACCCAATAATTTTTATCATATTTGTGGTGAAGTAACTTTTGTGAGTCAAGAACGTAGTATTACCTCCATAATTAAGAAGGCGTACCAGTTGTATTTCAGTTGTAAAATTGGGAACCAAGAGAAAAGATGGGCACCTCATATATGTAGAAGCAATTGTGCGAACAATCTTCACGACTGGCTAATTAAAAGAAGGCGTTCAATGGCATTTGCTGTATCTATGATCTGATGAGAACCTGAAAATCATAATACGGATTGCTATTTTTGCAAGATACCTCTTATTAGGTAGAGTATTACCGAGAGGATAGTAGTACAATATCCTAATTTACCATCTGCCATTCGCGCGATTCCCCCATGGTAATGAACTGCATATTCCTAATCCACCACAAGAATACACCTTCTATTCTGACGAAGAGTTAGATAAAAATATCGATTCATCCCAGCGATCAACCTCAAAAAGATTCCGATTTCTTTTCTGAAGTGCCTCGTGTAGAATCACACAAAATTAATCAAAGCAAATTAAGTAATCACATAAGAGATCAGTAGCGGAATTCCAAATCGATGCCAGATTGCGAAATCGAGTCGCTTTTGTTACTCAGTATTAATTTTGATATCGAAAAATTAGTTATTCGATACCGTCGTAAATTTCGACTAGCTCGCGGAATTTGACGAGTAACATTTAACATTTATTTACTTAACTTTACATAAGACAAAATTGCCAAATTCCAATAAGCATCCAATAGTATGCAGTTAATTATCTCCTAAGATTTCAACGGAGAGAAGAAAATAAAGGCATAATCTGACATAGGCGTATACTAGGAGACCATAACTCCTTTGCCAGCTTCCTGATGAATATATGATCGAACTGTATCGACTAAATAGAGAAGCCGCTAGACATCTGATTAACACGCTAAATCGCAGTATTTGATGGAAGGTGTATGTATTAACTACATTTCAAATTTTATAAATATTTTTGCAGCATTGCAATTTTGTTACCAGCTCTTATCAAAAGCACAATATAAAGCCCATTGTCAATATAATAAAATATTAAAACTCAAACTTTAAAATGATCAACGATTTTAAACCCATTTTTCATGAAACACAATAGCGGTTTATGTAATAAGTGTGAAAAAGACATCATTTCCTTACGTTTGTGGATATTCTAGAACGAGGATAAATTTTAAAAAAACCTTATGAAATAGTAAAATCAAAATGGAATCTAACCACAAATCAACATTACAAAATATGCGCATGACAAAAGCTTTGAAAGCATGTGAATCGGTATCCTTAGCGATGGCGTCTAACACGATATCGTTTTAATTGATGCTACATCGCTTTAGAGCGAATGGGAATCGCTAAATTTGGTGAAATCGACAAATTCGTTATCGAATTCTCAACTGGAATCCCGCTGCAGGATCTGTCCAAGGAAAAAGCGGATATCTTGACATCTCGGTGCAATTTACTCCAACGAAATGTTAAAGTTTCCATGTATCGAAGTCGTCAGAAAGACCTGACACGATTTTTTTTAAATGAAATTTCAAGGTTTGCCTTTTGAGTTGATGAGTCAGTGAGGACACTTAACTTTATATAGGTATTTAGATTATTTATTTTATTGCTTCCACATCACTCGAGATATGCATACATTCATATCTAAATAATGCATTATTTAAAAAATTACGTCCCCAGAGAATAAACATTTTCATTGATTAAATTTTCCAATTGAATGAAACGGATAAACAGCATTAAATTAATATATTTAACATAAAACGGCTCGCCAAATTAAAATTAAACACACTAGCGATCACCCTCTAAGCTAATTAAATTGTGTATCAGCTACCTGTATCGCTTTAAAATTACGACGCTGTCGTTTCAGCGTCTCGACCCTGGTTCATGCGCGAAGATATCCATTCAAAGTTCTTCATTGGCTTGTGAATAGCGCACTGAATGCCAAACTGTTGTGAAGTCAGTTAGTTGTGAGTGTTTTGGCGAGGAGTTCGTGTCTAACTTTGGTGTGAATTACGCATACAACGTGTTCATTTTACGTGTGTGTGTATGAAACTTGTTTTCTTAATTTGGGTACAGGATTATTGTTGTGGATGATTGGTATATAAAACTATATATTCTGATAAATACTAAGTTTGGAATTGGAGCGCTCTCAGAGATCTTCAACTGCCAAGGATTTTTTTACAGGTGTGTTTATTTGTTTACATGATTAATTGTATTGTTTGTATACAGTGTGTTTCTTAAGCATGTATCAATAATTAAGTAAGTTTTTCATCGAGACATGAAAAATGCTCATATGAATGAGTCCAAAAATACACCAATATCCAGACACAGGGCTGAAGGTATCTGCATGAAACAAATTTTTTTGGAATATTGACTCTCACATGGAGATATTGAGATGAAATTCGGTACACTTGTTGAGTTTGGGATTGAAATTATTTGATTATTAAAAATAGCATTACCATGATGTGGATACGGGAGATAAGCTACAAATTTATATCGAAATTTTGATCAAGATGATTTTGATGATGATTTGAGTCTCTTTTATGTAAAACAATTCTATTCTAACATAAGGGGGTCCTCTTGTATCTTGAGAAATACAAGAAAAAAGGATTAAAGTATGGAGGTTTGCAAATGGTTTATTTTTGAATTTCATCAATTTTAAGAAGAAATTTAAAAAATGTGAACTTACAATATTCACAAAAACTACTGAAAATGATAAAATATGTAATCTTATCTTGGAATATCTAATTTGTTCTAATAGTTTCTCGAGTGTTTTTACTTCAGTTAATTTCAAGTTTGTCTAAATCTGGAGACTAAAGAATCATGCTTGATTGTTAAGTGAATCAAGTTCAAGTAAAACTAACTTTTTTGGGTACGTGATTTAACAACCACTTCTGAAATCGACAAACTAATGATTTTGTTAACTTGCAGATATAGCAGAAAAATATGAAAATTATCAAAGTAGGTGGAACTTTCAGATTTTGCACAGTATAACTTTTTAATTTGAATAACTTTTCTTGCTGATATTGTACTGTATCTTTTATAGAAAAGGTACTTTAACTAACCAGAAAGTAATTTTTGCTTACGTGCCATGACCTACGTGATTTAAAAACAAACAAAATTCCGTCAAAATTACTTTTCAAATAAGCAGGGATACACTGATACAAATGTAAACAAAAAAATCTAAAATTTGTGGTTCATTTCACCTATTGCGGGCTCAATCAGGGGAGGGTGCACACTATGTATATATATATATATATATATATATATATATATATATATATATATATATATATATATATATATATATATATATATATATATATATATATATATATATATATATATATATATATATATATATATATATATATATATATATATATATATATATATATATATATACATATATATATAAAACCTACAGTAGGCCATTCTTGTCAATTATTGGGCTAAAATAAAAAGCTTTTCTTAATTACCGTAAAACTAACAAACTTCCAGCTGTAAATTGTCTTGTTAGCACGACTTCAACAAGCACACAGGCTAAGAAACAGACGAACAGCGAGCAAACACAGCAACTAGATAGTGCCCAGTAGCTTATAGGGTTGGGCCTGCTTGTTAATACTAATGAAATGGCATGCGGTTTCGTCTGTCTGTGCTAACGAGCAAATAGCCCTGTTACACACTAATGAGAAAAGCTTGGATGTATAAAGCTCATTACCTTCAAAGTGTTGTGGACAGTCGATCATTGCGACTCACCCTCTAATGGTTGATGGTGTATTGTTCAGTTCATGCAGGCCACATCAAAGTACCTTACACAAGTGCTGCAGGCAGAGACATTTTCAATTAAGCGTTCGTGCAATTGTCAACTAACCGATTTGATTAATAATTAAGCAAACTATGGAGAGTTCTCGATAGAGAAGGGCTTAACGTATCACAAGTATTCCTTAATTATAATATTCTAATTTTGATGAAATACTGGAGACTTAATTGATTTTAAGAGCAGGCCCGGAGTGAGAATCATTTGGCTACCAGGCAACTTCTTTGACCCTCCTTAGTTTCCACTCCAAATTTTTTAAATAATATTGAGTACAAAAATATCCATTCCATATGAAATCGTCTAAATAAATTTTTTTTTTGATGCTCCACTATTTAGGGTTCCAAGGAGGGAAATCTACCGTCATTTAATTTTCGCATGCGTCAGTTCCCGCCTGCCCGAATTAAAGCATTTAAAAAACGTAATTTTTATGCTTTAATATTTTTAGCTGTAAACATTTTTCTATTAAAGATATCTACACGTTCAAGATAGCATTTCAAAGCTGAAAGATAGTAGTTTTTGTGCAAAGAATATAAATTCACACAATCAATACCCCCGAAAAATAACACGGTGCTGAAAATACGTGTATTTTACTGATTTTTCGTGATTTTTAACTAACTCCAGTGTCTTGACTGTTGAATGCAACCAGCTAATATTTCTAAGAGATCAAGTGCACTTATCGTGGAAGAAATAAAACCTGCAATTGACTCGTTTGGCCTACTCTTTATAAAAAAATCTCTGCTTGAAATTTTGAAATTTTAAAAAATCGCATTATTCAGGCTATAATATGAATGTGTTGGCTACAAGATAAAAATATGAAACTTACAGGATATTTAGTTCTTACCTTGAACTTCAAAAGCATGTAATGCTCATTTTGTTATTTTCATCCTTTGTGAGTGTACAGGTGGATTAAAAGAAGCAAAAATATCAGTCATTTGTTTATATTTAAAATAAACTTAAACTATGTACTTTTTGACAAGGAACGCTGTTAATAAATATTACTACTAGCAGTAAAGCGCCCATACCCTACGATTTTTGTAACAGTGACAATGTTACAGATGCTATAATTTACAATGAATGAACAATTTTTTGTTTAAAGTGCAAGTGGTTAGAAATGCATAATTTCACTAGGAGGGTAAGTTCGAGACGCCCAAGAAAAACGAATCAAGAAAATGATAAATAACTGGTGGAATATATTAGGCAACATCATTTTAATCAAAACAGTAGATTAGACTATCTTTGTTACATCAGTTAGAATGGCAAGAAAAAAATTAAGAAAGCAGGGTCTTTTTAAATGCGTGGTCGCTAAAAAACATAGACTAACCGCTGCGATTAGAGAAGATAGAGGTTCAGTTTTCGAATAAATTTATGAATGCAGATCTGAATTTTCTGAAATGAGTCGGTTTATCAGACGAAGTAGTTCAATCGTCATACAATGCACAACTTAGTGGTAAATAATTAGAAAAAGAATACTTGGATAAAATAGATAACAGCGCAAGGATCTCTGTGTATGTTTGAACACTAATATCTGCCGAAATGCCTGGTGAAATGCATATAAAATAGTACACCTGAACAATTTCTAATTAGAGATGCGAAATCTAACAGAAAATCTAAATAAACACTATTTAAAGGTATCCTGCACAGTATAAAAGTTGCAGTTAAACTTTTATTAACTGTCAGCGTTAAATTATTATTACAAAGTGTTCTGTGTTTATCATCAATAGTTCTACACTATCATTGCAAATTGAACAGGCAAATAGTTTTTAAAATAATCAAGAAAATTTTTTTTTTACTTACACTCACGCACGAGGATGATCGTTTCAAAATAAAACTACAAACTGCGAATATAAATTTAAGGATAGAGGACGTAATGATACACGCGTTGCTGTAGGTTGTTGACGTCTTAAAAGAAAATAAGTTTTGGTAAAGCTATTAATTATTTTTAAGGAAAATGTCTAATATGGTCTTACTATATGATATCAAAAAGAATCATTAAAACATGTAAACGTCTGGTAGCAGTTTTTAATCATCTCCAAATGGTGACAACTTGGTTGATGACACACGGGTCGAGTGCATGGTTTTTTGGTGTATTGTGGAAACCCATGTCAGTGTTAGCTTAACATCAAAGGTTCCAACCCACTTCAGAATCTTATAGCAGTAATTGAGGCAAGTGATCGGGCTGTAATTCCTCGGGTCGGATAGATTTTTTTGGGGATAGTCACAGTATATCTCTCGACAAACTGATTCATTGTGAGTTGAAATTCGCACCTCACGACGGTGAATGTAACGAAATTCCTTCCTGGGGTAGCGAAGTTCTTAATGCGAACAAAAGTTTGATGTTTGGACTTCTTCTGTACTAATTACAGGATACACTTTCTGCTGCTCTTCGAAAAGAGGCTCGAGGTATGCACTTGTTGGAGTGTCGCCGTTGATTGGACGAGTCGTTTCGTAGATTATTTACAGAGGACCTCGACATCACGGCGGATTATTGACAACATGCTGTGGATTTGGAGAAAGAATTGGGAACGATTCTTACGCAACAATGTGTTTTGCACCTTACCCCACTCACCCACCTTTTCAGTGTTTTCTTACCAACCGCAGCCGTAAACGATTCCCATTTAGAGAGTGTTACTTGATGATGTAAATTATGGCCGTACACAATGCAAAATATAATATATGTTACAAATTTAGATTACAGAATTTTTAAAAATCTGGTATATTATTGCTTATTTATGCATTTCTAGAAAAAAATTAAAAAATAATTATTGAGTATTACATAAACATTCTTTCAGGCGTTTTCGTATTTGTATTGTAACTAGAAGAAATCATTTCTTAAGTGTAAAAATTCTCCTTTTTGGTGAATCAATATTTTCTTAATATCAATATTTTTTTGCTTCTAATACTTTAATTCAATGCAATCCCTGCTCCTAGATTGAGGAGTTGTTTTAAGTTTCAATGATAAAATGTATTAGAAGAAATATTTTTGATTTATTATATATTTAAAACTTTTATACTAGCGCATTCAGATAAAAATGAGAGTGTAAAATATAAAAAAAACTATAGGTATTTATAATCATTATCATGTTAGGTTTGAGAGAATGCTTATGCAATACCCAATAATTATTTTATTATTTTTTCTAGAAATGCATAGATTATAGAATATAAAAGTAGAAATTTCAAAATCCAATGTTCTATTTAAAATACAAGATGGCGAGCTATATTTTCACCTATTTTTATTAATTATTTTGAATAATTTTTGAATGAAAAAAGCTATCGATGTGTGGTTTTCGCAGATTAATTTAAATTGACAGCGTTTATTTTACTGTAGTTTAATTTTTTTTTCTTCATCTATAAGAAGCATTCATCTGCAGGAATTCATAATCAATATCGATGGATACCTCCTGGTTTTTCCCAATAAACACGTGCAATCCAAATTACGTCCGGTTCAGAAACAGCGTTACATCTACTTCCGTATTTTTTCAGATCTACTGTGACAGTAGTTGAGATCTAATGCCATTCATGCTTAGTTACTAATTAGCTACTAATATACTATATTTTTCTCAGTATTTGATAACTAGATCTAATATCGTTGACGCATCAGTTATTTTCCACTTTGTTTGCAAGTAATTCTTTTCATATCTGTGTTTATGTATCGATGAATACTGTTTGTCCAAAAGGTGTTATTGTATCACTAGGAATAAGAACAAAGAATTAGAGCATGGATCTGTAAACGGTTTATTTTTAACATTAAGAGATGTGATAAAATATATAATGTTACCTTAGAATCTCTAATTTGTTACTAAGTTTCTCGAGTTTTTTTACTTAAATTCAAGTTTGTGTATCTAGAGACTGAAATATCCTCTTAATTTGTTAAATTAATCAGTTTCAAGCGAAGGTTCAAATGATTATCACAATTGGAAATCTTATACCTAATTTTTTTTAGGGGATATGTAATGGATTAAACACTTTCGAAATCGACATACTAATGATTTTTTTTAAACTTAAAGTGTAGATCTGGAAAAAGATGAAAATTTTCAAAATAGGCGGATCTTTTTGAAATTTTGCACGTTTTGCATAGAAGTTTTAATCTAAGAACTTTCCTTACTGCCTCTTTTATCTATATCTTTTATAGAAAAGGTAATTTAACTTAGGGGAAAGTAGTTTTTGCCTACCTTCCATAGCCTACGTGATTTAAAAAAAAAGTGTACCCAAAATTAGTTTTTCTCTTGCTGTTCGAAAAGTCTGCGGCAAAGAGACTCGAAGTATGCACTTGCTGGAATGTCACCATTGGTTGGACTCGTCATTTCATATGTTTTTTTTCAGAGGTCGTTGACATCTATAGACGGCGGATTATTGACAACATGCTGTGGGTTTTGAAAGAACCGAGAAAGATTCGTACGGAACAATGTGTTGCGCTTCAAACCCCTCACCCACCTTTTCAGTGTTTTCTTAACAGCCATAAGCAAATCCCATCTAGATAGTGTTACTTGATGGTATGCATTAAGGCCGCAATGCAAAAATATAAAATATTACTTAGAAATAAAGATTGTAGAATATAAGAGATATAAATCTCAAAATTCAATTCTCTAGTACAGGGCTGCCAGCTATATTTTGACCCATTTTAATCTTAAATAATTTTGGAAAGAAAAAAGCTATTGAGGTGCGGTTTTCGCAGATTAATTTTGATTGACAGAAAGTTTTTTTATTGTATTTTTATTTGGTTGTCATCACCTACAAGCAGTATTCAGCAATAATGATGTCATCTAAATCACTTCCGATCAAGAAATGGCTTTATATATCTACTTCAGTACCTGATATTTTCAGATCTAATGCGACTAATACCGTTTGGGTGTCAATAATTTTCGGTTTATATCAGGGTGGTCTGCACGTTTGTTTTTGGCTTGCGAGAAATTATTTACACATCTATGAATTTCTACTAATGTACAATATTTTTTTTAATAGTTGATAATTTCATATCTATGCCGTTCAGGCATTAGTAATTTTTGACTTGCATGAAGGTAGTTTGTATCCTTGTGCTTGACATGTAAGTAATTCTTTTCATATCTGTGTTTATGTATTGATAAATACTATTTGTCTCGGTAGTTCATAAGTTCAGATTTAATACCATGATCTATGGATGATAACAAATTTTCTTAATTGTCAAATCTTATGGAATTTAGGAATCATTAATTCTCTTTTATACAAAGGCAGTTTGCACCGTTGTATTTGATTCGCGTAAAATTGTTTTCACATGCGTGTATAGATTTCGATGAAAAAACTATTTTTCTTAATCGTTTCTTAGCAGTTTCTTAGTAGTTCCTTCAGATCTAATGTTGTTTAGCGGTCGGTCGGTTTGTTATCTGAGGGTGGTTCCTTACACTTGGCTTATGAAAAATTCTTTTCCCTTCATTGTATTGTTAAATACTACTTTTTCCAGTATTTAGTGTCTGAAATTTAGCTCATTTTAGGAAATTTTATTTTGTTGGTGGTTAACAAAGCTTTTCATATTGATTTTAAATAATATGAATTAATGAAAACCCACGATTTCTTAATGGACCAATATTTTCCAAATATAAGTTTTAAGTTTGTTTTCATTTGTATTATGTACATTCCTGGTATCGTTCGTGAATGATCTTGTCTTTGGCTGCTGATTTCACACTGGTGTTTTCTTAGATGTATCTTTTATCCGTTGAATTTTAAATGTTTTCATTTTTCTTATAACAAACTCATCTTATTTTATGAAATATTACTTGGGTTGTCACCTGGGATGCATTTCTCTGTTTTATTTCATCGTTCTAAATATTACAATCATATTTACACGTTATTCAGTGTCAAGGCAATAAAATATTTACTTGGTTTAAAATTAATTGAGGAGAATATAAGAGTAAAATATGTATTCCTCATTTTGCCAAATAAATTTCTAATCACTATACACTGAAATTTTGAAAACACACTATTTCAAAATCATTTTCCAAAGTCGATTAGCATAAAACTCGTAAATACAAGATTCAACTCAAATTAGCTTTTCGTAGAATCTTCCTAACGAATCCCGATCGAAAGAAAAGTTTGCCAATGCATACACACGCACTACCAACTTGATTGTTGAATAACAAGAGCCACAATGCCGTCTGAAAAGCTTCGTTATCCTAGTGAATGACATTTTTAGTGGCGGCACGGTGACAATGGTTGGTTCGTTAATGTTAACAAGCGCTTGATTAACTCTTAACTATTCTACACAGGGACCTAACTATCACAATGGCATCTGAGTTGGTAGACACTAATTAATACCGTAACTCGCCGTCTATTAGGCCACACCTAATAAGGAAGCTATTCGAAAAAAAGCTTTACTAATACCATATTTGCCACAAGAAAGTTTTGTAACATGTAGGAGAAACTGGGGTAAAAATAGTATTTATTTATTTCTCTATTTAAACCCAAAAATAAACAGTAATAACTCCAAAACAAAATGATATTCCAGAACACTGTCCTCTATCTATTATGTCAGAATTGGTATGGTAAGCCTGTCCTTTGAGAAGTAAGTCACATTTTTCTTTTGATGATTTTTTTCATTTGTAAATGTTTAAAAAAATTAGGTAGAACGCTCAAGCAGTGAGTTTTTCCCTAGTAGAGTGTGCAACATTTCAAACCATGCCAGTGACAAGAAACAGAGTTATAGGTATTAGAGAAAAAAATATTTACATTAATTTATATGAGCCTATATATAATACTGGAACTCGACCCTTATGCTTATGAACATAAAGCTGACATTTTCAAGGATTAGAACACAGCACAGAATTTTATTTTTTTTTCTTCCCTGGAAGAAATATTTAAAAATTTTCAGATATCAGCCACCATGCACAGTATACAGTGTGTAAACTGAAAAATGTAACCAAATGTTAAGAAAGACCGATTAAACAAGCGAGATGGACGTAATCATGGGGTCACGATATCAGAGTGTATATTAGATGGAGTACAAGCTGCAACGGTGAGTTCCTTAAACTCTACTCGCCCCGCTCATTTCAAAAAATGTATGGTACATAAAGGAAAGTGTTCTTTATAAAAATTTCATATATTCCCGAAAAAAATGGTTTATACGCCGAATAAAAATATCAAATTATGATATAGCATCACAATGGCATATCAGAACGTCGATTACAAAATTTATTTGTAAATATATTTCCAAATAGATCAACACCAACTAGACGTACAATTCAAAATGCATAATATTGTCATGCATGCTTGTCACTCTCCGACTAAATAAAAGGGAACAATAGCCAAGACCAATAAATTGTCTACCAATGACGTCACAGTGACGTTATTGGAAAATCAATCCTTTTAGATATGTTTCAAGTCTAAGTTGCGACTGCGCGTTGTTTTGTTCATTTATTGGACGAATTTTAACATTTAACAGTTCCTCACGGGAGATAGCTAGTAGTTTTGTCGTTGTGCCTTGGACAGAGTGGACACCATTTTTGTTTAAGGTACGTCAACTGTCCTCCTTTTTAAATCCATATTTTAACACTAAATGAGAAAATAATTAAACTTTATATAAAAGCTAAAACAAAATAAATTGAATAGAGAACTATTTTTGCAGAAACAGATTAAAATTTTATGTAACATCATAATGTTGTAGCCGTGTTTACTAACTGGTTCTGACAAATATGCGAAATCCAGTGAATCAACAGAGTTTTTTGAGGTTAACTTAAAATCAAGCAAAAATCAGCCTTAAGTTAGTCTGCATATAAAGTTATCTCTTAATAATACCATTTTTAGTTACAAATCAAAGCGAACCAGTAAATGAACACCTTCTTTGTTAAACTGCAATCCAGTTCAATCACTGGGCAGCTCATGTTCATTCACTGGGAATATTTGCTTTTACCTCTTTTACAATAATGAATGTTATTGTTATTAATTTAAGTTTATTCATTTGTTAAGATGAATCAACAGAAAGAAAACTTCCAAAAAGTACTGCCGATTCCGATACACGGAGAATTCTCTTGCTAACGCGCTTCAGAACATAAAGGATATCACTGAAACATTAAATGGGGCTTCAAAAAAATATGATATCCCTAAGTTGACTCTTCACAATAAAATTAATGAAAAAACGCCTAACGTTAGAAAAATAGGCCCGCAGCCAGTGTTAAACGAAGTTGTGGAAAATGGACTAGAACACTGTATCGTTGCTAAAGCGAAATTAGGATTCCCGATGCATCCATCAGAAGTAAAAGATGCTGTACAAAATATTTGACGGAAACTAGTCGTCCAAATCCGTTCAAAGATAACAGACTGGCTAGAAATGGCTCACATTATTTTTACAAAGACACCCGAATATTGTAAAACGTAATACCACAGAATCTGTGGTAATACTGAAATTATTTCCAAGTCGCGTGCAGTAACTGAAACCGCAATTAAAGAATGGTTCTTTGAATGGAAGAATATTTGAGAGATAACAACTTGTTAGATATGATGAAAGATCCTTCTCGAATTTACAATGCCGACGAAACTGGGGTGAGGACTTGCGTAAAATCAGGGCTGCTCTTGGGGCCTATTTCTTAAAATTACAAAAACTTATATGAGGTTTCATCTGGTAACGAGAAAGAATCAATGACTCTGTTGTGTAACTACAGCGCATCGGTCATTGCAGTCCCACTTATGGTAATATTTCCGTATAAAAGGATTCCAAAAGAGTTAGCTTTGTCAGTTCCAGGTGATTGGGGAACTGAACAGTCAGATTCTGGCTGGATGACTGGAGCAACTTTTTTTGAATACGTTGCTATGTATTTTACAACTGGCTTGTCAAAAAAGAAAGCACATTCCCGTTCATCTTATTCATTGACGGACACAAAAACCACTACAATATCGAATTGTTTGACTCTTGTGTAGAAAAATAAATTATGTTATACTGCCTTTATCCCAATTCTCCGCACATTCTGCAACCATGCGATGTCACTATATTTGGACCATTAAAAGTAGAATGGAAGAAAGCTTGCCAGGCTCATAAACAAAGCGCTTCTATAACGCGCCACAACTTTTGTCCTCTATTTAAGGAAGCATTTGATAAAGCATCGCAGGCCAGTACTATAATAAATGGCAAAGATAGTACTTATACGCTGTGGAAGTTCTATGAAGATCAAATTATTGAAACTAAAATAATTGTTACTTCTGCAGAAATCGATTTGGAATATATTGAAAATGCAAAGCCAGATTTTCCCGTTACTAGCACAGAAACATTCATTAATAACTTGCCGCTGGAAATAGATGGAGTTTTATATTCGGTAGTTAGCTACGATGATAACTCTCTTAAAATTGGCAACGACAATGCTATGTCTTTTCAAATTGAAACAATAATGTTAAATCTTTTGAAATAATGTAAATAAAGTTATTAGTGAATTAATAGATGTACAGTTAGCTTCAGAAGAAATAATATTTATATGTGGAGCAATACTTGAAGCTATTTTAGACTGCGTGTTTAAGACTGTTGAAAATAGAAAAATGGTAACCTCAACTGTGATTTATATGACTGATAACAAAGAGAATGTGACTGATTGTACTAAAAGTAATAAAAAGATACAAATCCATTCAAATATTATAATAAGAGAGAATACAAACACAAATGATGAAGTTTGGGCAAAACGTTTACATTGGCCACATCAAGATGAAAAGATTCAGAAACACAAAACTGTTAAAAAAATGCCTTTTGCAGCAACATCGTCGAAATGACTAGAATATAATGAGCAACAAGAGAAGGAGAAAAAAGAAAAGGAAGAAGCAGTAAGGGTGAGAAAGCTGATAAGCGAACAGAAGGCGAGTAATTCTCAAGCGGTAAAAAAAGAGGGGGATGAAGAGAAAACTAGAAAGAGAAGACGTGTAAATCTAACAGCTCTGAAAATGACCTGATAAAATCTGGAGAGAAATGAAAAAAAAGTGCTAAAAATAGATCTGAAAACGAGCTCTTGATTAGTGAGGCAATAGAAACTTCACAAGAGGTTCTGAAAGTGGGAGATTATGTGATAGTAGTATATGATAGTAAGCAGTATCCAGGTTAATTAAAGTAATTGCTGGACAATAGTATGAAGTAAGCGTAATGGAACAAACCGCCGAGAGAAAATGGAGGTGGCCGAAATCCCCCCGACTAAATATGGTACACAAGAGACCAGGTAGTCAAAAAAATGGCTAAACCTCGACCCTTTAATTCTCGGGGACATTACAACATCCAAATATAGTCTTGTATATGTTTTGAAATGTTTTGTATTCTTTTACCACCTACCTACCTTGAATAAATTACAAATTGTTTATATACTGGTTCTTTCTTGTTCACTTACCAGATTTTATTGTTCATTCACTAGATTTTGGGACATTTTTGAATAAGTATATAAAAAATAATGCATAAACCACATTTTTATTGTGCTTGTCCAATTTTTATATAATAAAGGTTACTAGTAAAATTGTTTATACTGCAATAGATCTCATAGTCAAAGCATATTCGCTTCACGAAGTGAAATTATTCCTTAATTGTTCATTCACTGGGCGATCTACCCTAATTTACTTTTGAAAACACAGTTTAAATATTTAGAAAAAACTTTTTCACCTTCAAAATATTTAAGAAACATTTGTTTATAATAATTAACGAAGGGAATTTGTTTAAAAGCATTGCGTCCAGTTTCGCTTAAAGTAACTAAAGCACACATCAGCCAGGCCCTATCAAGAGACGATCTGATCAATTTCGGGACATTTTATGCAAAATACGAATTAATAAAATAAAAACTATGCTATAGTTTTACGTCCTTTGGGAACATTCGGTTGTCATTATTTAATGCTTAATATACTATACGCTGATGAGATTTAAGCCTTCTTGTTCAAGAATTGAATCCGATGCCTACGTCATAGTAGACCGGTACGAGTGAAGTCCTAGTCTTCGTGTACATGATGAGAATCTGATGAAGAGACAAAGTCCATGTACAAATATAGCGCAATCGCGATTAGAGAGTCTCATCAACAACCTGTCGCTGGATTGATATCCTGCCGTAGTGTCGCTTTTATGTACTGTAACTACTTAAACCTGGATATTGTTGCACCGACTGCCTGCCGTAGTACTGCCTTCAGCATTAGTCATTATAGAATCATATCCGCTTGGCATAAATACCAGTCACCTAATTTGTAATATCACAGTCTTCTATAAATACATGTACTAAACGTTTCAATCTTACCTCTTTGTAAAAGTCCAGTAATATCAGTAATAGTTTTTGTAACTTTGTCATATTTAGTTAATTTACTTGAGCACACACTCTTGCTTGGTACATCGGCTTGTTTTTTTTGTTACATGTATTAATATTTACGTTACAGAATAAAATATTTTCTATTTCTTTCTCCTATGGGAAATGTCTTAACCCTTTCAGTCCCAGTGTTTCCGTGAAAAGACCGCCAATAGTTATATGATATCTTAAAAGATTATCATATCTTTAAGATAATTTTTTGTTGTGATCCTCAAAGGTTAAAGTTTTAAAGCATTTGTATCAGTAACAAATCTGATTGTAAGCCGAGGATCATTTTCGGCTGT
The DNA here is from genome assembly GCA_029963845.1 of Rhamnusium bicolor. NCBI lineage: Eukaryota > Metazoa > Arthropoda > Insecta > Coleoptera > Cerambycidae > Rhamnusium > Rhamnusium bicolor. Next base: position 619,868 of record JANEYF010001749.1, read on the forward strand.
GTTGTCCATTTTTTCGAAATAAGCAACCATAAAAATAAACCTTTGGACGTACCGTTTCTTCACTGCAGTGTCCCTGCTTTTATCATACCGCTGATAGAATAAAGTGGTGTTCCTACACTTTAATAGAGGAGCTGGAGCTCGAGACTGTACTCCAAAAGTAGACCAGAAAGAAAAAATCACAACACTCTACAGGACAAATAAAAGAAAAAAGGTAAAAATATTGAACTATAAAAACATATCAGGATGAACTCAAAAAATATTAACGTCTATCTATATAAAGATTGACAAGATTATTTCAGAAGGAAAAGTACCATGTTGCAAGAAATAAATCGATCAAACTCGAACGTAAATTTAAATGTCGATATTCTGAATCAAGCTTAAAATAGGTACAACAAGGAACATCCATATCGATGGTATAGCATACACATGTGGACATTTTTGGGCAAGACTGAGTTAAATACACTAAACAAAAAATGCAAGTGTTGCACTTGTTTAATGTACTGATTTCATTTTATTTAGTTGCTCAACAATATGAAAAATAAACAAATCTTAACGAAATATGTAATAACATACTTCTCGTTGTTTAATTAGTATCAGACTGTTTTTTAATATAAATAAATGTAATGTAAATCTAAATTTTGATAATAACGAAAGAAATAATGAATACAAAGGACACAGGTGACGAATAGAGTTAAAGAATATACTTTTTTTAGTCTCATAATATAAGAAGTATCTCAAAGAAAATAGACGAAATGAATATTTTACTGGAAAAATTTTATTATAGTTTCGAGTGCATAAATATTTACTGAAACATTATTACAGAAGATTCGCAATAATTCAACATTAGTGGCTATAACTTAATAATATAATAGTAATATTATGACAGACGGAAGTAATAGGGTGATATATCTAAGAGCTACTCATGACTATGACATAAAAATTTTAAATGATAATATAATAGACTGTGATAATATTAAAATTATTAAAGCGAATGTTCATCTTGGTAAAATAATAGTGGTAAGTGTAATATACAGATAATTTTGTCCGTATGAATTGAATAACCATTTTGCACAATATTTTGAATAATATATGGTTGAACGAAAATTTTTATATTGTAGTTAGTTATCTCAGTATAGATGTAAAATCAAATAAAATGTTTTGTCAAAGTTACCTACTTAAATCTGTTGAGAGAAAGAAGTTTTCCCATCCAGATAGAAAGTAGCTTCATCAGAGAAGACAATTTTAGTGCCGAAATCTTCATTAATATTACAAATTTCCATCATTAACTCATTGAGCAAATGAACTCGGTAAGGATAGAATTTTTAGTTTTTTAGATTTAGATTTAGATTTTGGGCACACTTCGGAATCAAGGACAAATTGTTTAGCCTAGACTTTAGGATTTTCCTAATCTGATAATACAATAATCAGAGCTTTGTCGTCTGCTGTCGCTGATTTTGGTCTACCAGATTTCTGCTTAATGCTGCCTGTGTTTTTAAATTTTCTTGAAGTTTTATTTACATTTACATTTATTTAGTGGTCTGTTAGTGTAAATTCGTACAGGCTACTGGTTGAGATCGCCTTTTATCCCTATACCCAAATATTGTTCAAATTTTAATACTCTGCTTGTCAGTTATCTTTCCATAATAAACATTGAAACAAACAAAATGAAAATTTGCACCAAAATTGAATACCAAAACTCAATAACTTTCAATAATAACGTATTATCTTCATAATTTTTTTTCTTAATAATTGTAATGTTATAAATTATTACTGATTAAAAATTTGAACTTTCTAAAAAACCGTGATTCATGTTTAGAATATAAATTTCAATATTTATGTTTAATCCAATTTCTTCAAAAAATATCTTATGTAACCTTATCAAAAATACATTGTACCATATAGAGAAAAATGTGCTCTTTTCAGACATACCACTAAATTGAGGTTACCATTTAAAGAAAACTTTGTTGTAACAGCAACGCAACGGCTTACAAACAAAATTTTTTGAGGGCAATCAAGTATGTGTTGAACTTCAAACAACTTTTATTTGTAATTTTTTTTGGAAACCACTACCTAAAAAGTTATACGGAATATACCAAACTTTCTACACACCCTATATATATTATGCATACGTATTATTGTTGTTATCTATGTTACGGTTAAAGTGTTTACTTGTATAGTTTGTAAACTAGCTGGATAGTATACAAACTATCTAAACGCCTAGCTATTTTGATGGAAAATCACATTTTTACTAAAATAGCTATGAATATTGGTTGGTTTGTATACTATCCAGCTAGTTTACGAACTATACAAGATTTGTCGCCAAAGTACAAACCACAAGAAAAGTACACAAATTAACCGGTGTTTTTTGGCTAGTTTACAAACTATCCGCAGTAGTTGGATAAAATGTGAACTTAATATTGCTAGTAATACATAATAACCAACTCGTTGGTTAGTATGTAAACTAACCAATTACCTTTGGTTAATTTATTAGAAAATTGAGGTTATGTTTATGGCAAGTGTTGTGTGTCGTTATTGTTTACTGTCGTGTCTTGTGAAATCTGTTTAAGAATAGGTATCTGGTTATTAAAAATGAATCAACAGCAACAATTTGAAAGCCTATTTTTTGGAAGTTTACGAGCAAAAGTCGCAAAATTTAAAATTAATTAATGGCAGTGATTATAGTGAACTTTTGCAACATATAAAGAGAATACGCGAAACTGGACCTAACACTAGTAACAAGAATCATTCTTGCGGTAAAACTTATGATTTGCAGAGAATCGAATCATCTTTTGTAATCTTACATAAAAGAACTGGAAAGATTATTTTAAGTTTGAGTGAATGTTATGATGCCATAAAAGCTGCCCACCAGGGAACTGGGCATGGAGGTCGTCAAGCAACGACAAAATTATTAAATGAAAAGTATTACAACTTAACACAGGAAATGGTGAAATTATTCATTGAAACTTGCGAAAACTGCCAGCTCAAACGAAACAAAACTAAAAAAGGTATTGTTGTTAAACCAATTGTTTCAAATCATTTAAACTCTCGGTGCCAAATCGATCTCATCGACTTACAAACTAGACTAGTTTTATTCGAAGATAACAATGAAACCTCAGTTTTAGTTAAAGAACAAGCAATGGCAACGATCCCAGGTACTGTAAGCACGGAAAATGTTCTCAATGAATCATTATCATCGCAGAAATGCATATTATGTTCTGAAGAAAACGTATGTAATCATTGTCAAAATAAAAACAATATTAAAGCGATAAGAGATGCATGCCTCGAAAGTCTAAAAATGCAAGCAGAAAAAATGCTACAAACTTCTAGGAAGAAATTTAAACCAGGAAGTGTCAGCATGACCGTGAGAGTGCCCATTCCAGACGTAGACCGAAGTCGATCAGACCATAGAAACATATTGGGAGTAATAATGAGAATAGAAGATGAATTTTACTGAATTGGAACTGTTCACGGTGTCCTTAAATAGCTGTATTCCCGCAACGACTTTGAAATATGCAAGCAACAATTTGTAAAGTTAGAAAATGTCAAGACAGACACCGAAATAACATTACGAAGCGCTGCAGGAAAATTTTCAGTAACCGGCTCAATAAAGGTTATGTGCGCTGTCAATACAAGAAGAGTTGCACAAATAAAAAGTGTAAATGTCTTGCGTCCGGATATACGTGTAACAGCAAGTGTCACAACAGTGCAACTTGTTCCAATAAATAATAATTTTCTTTGTTTTGTGGTTTCAATGTTTTGAGGTGTATTATTATTTTTTTCAAACAAATAGTATTTTTATATCATTTTTGTTTTTTTTTAGTTATTTTTAAGTAGTTATGTTATGTTGTACCTATAAATAAACTTTATTTTTGACGAATTATTTTACTATCCTAAACTAAATTAACCAAAGAGGATTGGTTATTTTACATACTCACCAACGAATTGGTTATTATGTATTACCAGCAATATTCAGTTCACACTTTATCTAACTGCTGGGGATAGTTTGTAAACTAGCCAAGAAATCTGGTTAATTTGTATAATTTTCTTGTGGTTTGTACTTTGGCGACAAATCTTGTATAGTTCGTAAACTAGCAGGATAGTATACAAACCAACCAATATTCATAGCTATTTTAGTAGAAATATGATTTTCCATCAAAATATCTAGGCGTTTAGATAGTTTGTATACTATCCAGCTAGTCTATAAACTAGTCAAGTAAACACTTTAACCGTAACATCTGTTAGTTTGTAAAATATCCATATGAGGAAATATAGTAATTCTGTGTACATATTTATCAATTGTGGCAGTGGTGTATTTCCAATTTTTCTACAGGACACGATTTTTTTTTGCATAAGACCTTCCATTAGCCAATCGCTAGAGTTTTATTCTTTTTTCCTAAATTAACCTACACCAACCTATATAATCAAACAGAAGACACAAAGTGAATATTAACTAGGGGCACTCTTTTCTTACGCGGGGACTATTGGGGAACTTTTACATAACAACACGACAATGGGGTTATATAACAAAGAAAACGGCCCATATGGATCACAAAGCTAGACTAATAAGTAATGTACATTATTTTTATTATAGAAGTAGTTTTATTCTATTTAAAAATTGAACCAATTCGTAGTAAATACTAATATTTTTAAGAGACAGTAAATTAGTTAAATTAATGTGAAGAGCGACATTAGTATTAAACAATTTTCTTAAGAGGTCTTCTGTATCTCTTGGATGGTTCCAACAACTAAATAAAATTAACCCAAGCAAAATGAACAAGAAACCAATCTTTACGCAATTTACAGAGTAAAAGGTTTATATGGAGTACAGTACAGTATAGTTATTAGTTAAGCATGATAATATACCCAAAGAATTACAAACATTACTGGTTCCCTCACATGATTACCTCCAATGTATTGTAAGGCTTTAAACATAGCTATGGCTTCTCCAACAAATACAGATATATTTTTTACCAGCTTTATTTTAAGTTCAAGTTTAATAGATGGAATATATTTAAATATCATATCATACTTACTACGAATTAAATATGAGGTATTTCGTTGTTAAATTTTAGAAACGATTGGTAAGTGCTTGTATTCGGCTTGTAGAATGTATTTTTCACTAAGTCGACGATACGTAAAAGTGGTTTCAGGATTTCTGCGTACAAGGATAGTAGGAATCGTAGATTTCAGAACTACTACGCAAATATGTAAGGTTTTATTTTATAGTATCTAATTTTTAAAAATTAAATTACTGTATAACATGGACCCATAATCAATTATCGAACGTATGATTGATATAATATCAAAAACGTACTAGGCTCCCCACCAAGTTTTAACAATCATTTTTAATAAGTTTATAACTTTTTTATATTTAAATACTATACTGTAGACATGGCTTCCCCTGTTAAGTTTCTTATGAAAAATAATTTCTAAGTTAGTAATATAGTTTTTATATGGGTCGGTATGTTTACCCAATCTTAACAGACATTTAGACATACATTTGGTTTGTTACATCTTGTAAATAATATGATTGATTTTTCTACTGAAATTTCAAAACCGTGGTCAAAGAAACACTGCCTAGCAGCAAAGCTGAAATTATGAATAGAGTATATATTACAAGAATTTTGCATATGGGAGTGAACACTTATTTTCTTATTATCCAAGCCTCTTAAGTAAGTACACCTATTACTGTATAAGTTTGTCATGACAAGGAGGATATTATTTTAATTGTTTTTTGGTGAGTGAGTAGTTGTGTTAGATTTTGTTCAAATTTTGCGTGTCTGTTCTATCATTTATTGTTTTTGGGTCGTTTTCTTAATCGTCCACCAAGTCATCGAAGTAACACCTTAGAAATCTAGGTTTCTGTATATTATGTAAAGAGAGATGAGATCCTGAAGTTTATTTTGGAGTCTGATCTCAATCTAGGGTAAGTTGAGCACAACTGAAAGATACATCTCACATTAGTGGAAAACAAATATCAAACAAATTTTTAATTTACACTCCGCCGTCGGTTCGAGCAAGCGGTATTCGGTACCAAGTAAGTAAGAATAAACACTCTAGCCCACTTGGCTACAGTGTATTACATATTTCTGAACATGAATGCAATCTGAATGCTTCAAACGAATAACTAAAACATTAACCTTTCCAATGGTGTGCCCGTTTTCTTTCTCTTTTGCATAGTTTGTGATAGTCCATTACCTAACTACAAACTGTTCACTTTTTGAGCCAGATATAGCGCCCTTAGATTCATCTGAAACTAGGCATACGATTCAAATAATTCTTATAATTAACTTGCTTAACAAGGATCAGCTACAGCATTTACTGGCCCGGAACCAGTACTTGCAGTGCCAAATAGCAGATTGGATCAAAAAGAACTCAGTAGATACCAGCGAAACATACCCGCACAAAGACATGGCAAAATGTTCATAACAGAACACAAATGCACAAAAAAAGCTCAGTAACTGCTTACGCTAAGCAGAAACCAGCTGAGAATTGTAACAGGATTACTCACAGGTCATGTACCAGTGATAGAACACTTACAAAATATGGGGCTGTATGAAAGTGTCCTGGAAGGTAGGCTTTGTGGAGAGGCGCCGGAAGATATACTTTGTCAATGCGAGGCGTTGGATCGCAAAAGACAAAACATTTTTTGGGGAAACAAAAATGGATCCGAGAATACTTGCCCACAGACCGGTCATAAAACTGTATCGGCTAATCAGCAAGAAAGGAATCACCAAAAGGGTATAGATAACCTGGGAGAGACACAATAAGCTACTTTGACTGCAGTGTTACCGCGACCCTATCAGGCACGCGGACCTGGAAGGATTAAATAATAATAATAATTAACTTAGATGGTTATATGATCGATATACAGGTTTAAAATTTCCAGTCGATATCCTAATTTTAGTGACACGTTAGGCTTGAAACCAAGGGTTCGAATCTTCGTTAAGGCAGTGGCATTTTAAGATATCGAGACGGTAGTATGGTTAGCTAGAGCGTTAATATGTGGCAAAACACGGCTATAGTCATTGTCTATCTCCACTAAGAGCCAAACCACACGAGCGTTAATTCAACGCACGTTCGACGCGCGTTGAAATTTCACGTTGTAGAAATGCATTGAAATATATTGTGCCATCCACACGAACAACGCGCGTCATATTTAACGCGCGTTAAAAAATGACAACGCTTGGTATCTCCACAACGCGCGTTCGATGTGGCAACGCGCGTTGTACAAATACGTTGTATTATATGTGAGCATACACACGATATTAATTTAACGCGCGTTTCAGTTCGTATGAAGACACGTTGCTAGTTAAGTTATAACCGATTTAAAGTACGAATTATTCCGTCTTTAATTTTGGTAAAAAGTTCATCAAATGTTGCAATTGACATACGAAAATAATTAAAAAATTTTATGGGATCTTCTCGAAGTCTAGAAAAAAGACAGTAGAATGGGCCCTCGCTATATCGTATTTCATTAATAGGGTGTACCCATCATTTTCGGTTTCTAACTCTTTTTTTCTTACTATTTTTGCACTTAAATAAACAAACAAAGCGAGCTCTACATCATCCATGGCTGAATTAACAATGATAGCGCGCGCTTAATGCCTATTCACCTATCTCGTGTGGATGGGCAAGCAACGCGTGTTACTTTAGCGCGCGTTCCACGCGCGTTGAATTAACGCCCGTGTGTTTTCGCTCTAAGTTCGAGTCTCAGCTGTGACGACATTGTCACAGGGAGGGAATGGTTGTTGTGTGTGTGTGTGTGTTCTGGTTGACAGGTGGAATAACAATGTGCTAAACTCCGTTAGGACGTTATTATAAATAAGACGTTAAACAAATGCGAAGAAGCATTCCTCAATTTTTTATTCTTAGTTGCAAAACAATCAATATACATAATATATAACTATACTAGGTACCGAATATCGATGGTTCGATTCCATCTCGGAGCAAGTTGGAAATTTTATGTGTAATTTGTTTCGGATTAAGATGGGAGAGAACTGTCGATGCCCTAGATGTGGTTCGTAATCCACAATAAACTGTAGGGCCTCGCCTCTCTTTACTCAACACAAAATCCTTGGATTTTTTTTTGAGTTACTTCGGTGATTTGAGAGGCGGTTAAGAAAATATTTTAAGAAAACATTTATTTTTAAATGTATTATATAGGTTAGATGAATAAGTTATGAGATTTTTTTCTTTCTTTTTTCTGTTATAGACTTTTTAGTAAATTTCAGGATTTCCTAGCTTGGATGAAATGGAAATAAAGTGGAATTAAGGAACTAAGTTATCAATTTTTTATAGTAAACGTGCTACTATAAACGATTCTCTATTTTTTCAACAAATTAAAAATAAAATAAGCTCTATAAGAATATCGAAATCTGCATTAAACTTTTGTTCTGAATATCTTGATTACTATGATTGTAAGCTCACTTATAGTTCTCTGAGTGACACAAACCCCCGTGCGTCCCACTGGGTCATGTTTTAATCAATCTCAGACCCTGCTGCTGATTGCCTTTGCTTTTACCTTTCCTCATCTTCCCACAACACAACACGCCACTGAAGTAAATTAATGAACAACTTGGCTCCGGCTTGGCGCGCTTTAAAGCAATTCCAAATGTCGATCGAACGCATCGCACTTGATTGAATGCAACTACCAATCTAAAATTCAATCTTATATCTGGCCCTAAAGCTGGCGAAAAATAAATCTACAGGTCCGGCAAAATGCAGTGAATTAATCTATATGATAGAAATAATTATTTACATCGACAGGAGGGAAAATGTTTTACTCGAACCAATTTCAGTTAAACTAATTTAAAATTCTTAATGTACTTGGCAATAGGGAGCGCAAAAGAAAATAAATCAAACTAAAAATATCTGATGTGGCCAGCACATAATTTTCTTATATCAGTATACCTATATCATCAAATTAACTTTTAAAAACGTACCTTGAAATTTCATAAATTTTTTTTAATAATTACCTAATTATCAGCGTCCCTCAATACTGTCAATAATAATTCATGTCATATATTTTTTCGCATTTTGACTGATAATGTGCTATTTTACTAAATTCAAAATCGTTTATTAAAGTGACACTTTATCACATAGAAATGTCACTTTATTATATTGTAATGTCACTGTTAATAAAACACAGTTTGACAGAAAATTGTTTATTTAAATATTGGAAATATTGTTATATATATTAAAAGTACAATTATTCAAATTTGAAAACTTGACAACGCCAAATTTATTCAATTCTATTTGTTCTTCCTGAAAACTATTATGATTCTCCATCTGCATCCCCGAATGATCTTGAGGTGCCACTGATTCTTGCTGATGAAATATACTTTTTTGAAATTTTCAACTTATTGGCGATGCTTTCCTCAGCCACATTAGTTGACTGCCATCCTCCATGCCTTTTAAGCGTTTGAATGTCAGCTCCACTGTCAGCGAGGGAAGGTGCAGACGTCCTCCTCTAGCAATGGCCAACGTAACTGGATGCATCTGAGAGTTTTAGGTATTCTGCAACTTTTTGGTGAATTTTTTCAAAACTGTTGATGCCAATTGGTTGTATTGTGCACTTACCGTGATTTTAGTAAATGAAACATCTATTGTGTTTTACTACCTTTTCAAAAAAATACGCTAGCATTACACTTTCACCAGTCTTAGTGCGCTTTTTGTCATCCTCCAATAACAAAATATTTCATATACCTTGTCGTATTTTTTCCTTGGATTTTAAAGAAAGTAAGCTCGAAAACGCTTCTCGAGCGGCATTTTAAATGTCTTCAGAACAATTTTTTAAATTGATTTCAGTAGCAAGATTCATTTTTATAATTAATATGTAACTTAAACTCAATTCGACTCACAAAAATGAAACTTGTTAACTGTTGTTATGTAAATAAACAAAGCCGTGCCAGGTTACTAGGTTACGGAAATCCTACCCACTATGAAATTTTTTAAATTTCTAACTGTAATGCTTTTATATCTATGATTATTTGCTTATAATTACTAATACGAAATGCAAAAAATAGTATAAACAAACCTTGTATGAAAAGCAGTTTTGCTAAACTCATATAGCTTTTAAGTTACTCGCTCGCTGTGCTCGCTCGTACTCAAAAGCTATATGTTAAGTAAAACTTTGCCTTTCTAAACTTGTTATTTAATATACTATTAATAATTTCTTCTTATTGACATTGACATTTTTGTAACTAAATTAGATATTTTAAATGTCAAACTGCCAGATTTATCCTTACCCCATTTTATGAGGTCTAATGCGTACAAAATTTCAGTTTTCATCAGCTTTACTTAAGAACTTGGAAAATATGTTTTATTCGCTTGATATAGTAGATATGATTTATAATTAAGGGAGTTTCGTATCCACAATCTCTTAATGTAGTTTTATTAGTCGGTTTGGATAAAAATTAGTAAAGAAAACCTCAAATTCTCATTTAGTCGACGTTTCGACAAAATTTATTGTCTTCCTCAGGACTACAACATATAACATAAACTACGTATAAATTCAAATAAATAAATAAAGATATAGAACATTTAAACACACAGTATGACTCTTTTTTTAATTTTATAGATAACAATATTTTAAAAAATTGAAAAAATTTAAATTAAAAAAGTTACATAAAAACACAAAGTTTGTTACTTATAACTTTGTGTTTTTATGTAACTTTTTAATTTAAATTTTTTTAATTTTTTAAAATATTGTTATCTATAAAATTAAAAAAGAGTCATACTGTGTGTTTAAATGTTCTATATCTTTATTTATTTATTTGAATTTATACGTAATTTATGTTATATGTTGTAGTCCTGAGGAAGACAATAAATTTTGTCGAAACGTCGACTAAATGAGAATTTGAGGTTTTCTTTGCTAATTTTTATCCAAACCGACTAATAAAACTACATGATTTATAATCTTTCATCACGTATAAATTTTTTTGTAAAGTGATATACAAAAATGTTTGGGTCTAGTGGACCCCCTTTCAGCTGGCCAATTTTGCTCAAAACCGAATTTTTCATTGTCTTTGGTCTTTAGAACAAGTGTACCAAATTGGAGACTGCACATGTAATTTGAAATAGCACTATATTCTGGAGAATTGCTGGAAATATACCCAAATTTTATGCACTTAACCTGCATTCTACATGCACTTCGTTTGGTAGCCGATGAAATTCGGGAAGTTATCCCGGAGTTCATAGATTAATTGCACATACAAAACAAATAATCATGAAAGCCACTTAATATGTTAAAAGTTTATATTTGGTTTGTTCTGATATCGCACCTCACCCCAAACTATTTTAACACGTTGGGAATATAGCTAGCGGCAATTGGATACTATCATCAGTGATTACAAAAAATATGGACTTTTAATCTGCACTTAAATCCGAGTGAACCAAAAGCTGTATCCGATACTCAAAAACATTCCAACAATCCTGAGGTAGAAGTGGCTATACATGTTGTCGCCTTAAAGCAACAGTAGGACATATAAAAAAACATCAATTGTGGGGAAAAATGGTATTAAAGATTAGGCAGGAATTCAGTTTCTACTAACTTTTTTTATTTTTTATTCAAAGTAAATGGAATTTTGGTTATTTTCATAACTTTTCATGCTTTATCAAAATATGCTAATTAACAAAACAAAATTTGATAAACAAGAAGAAAAAAAGTAAATTGACATACTGTTGCTCTAACAAATCATTCAACTATTTCTTTTAGATATTCTAGTATATCCCTAAACACTGTGTGCATTTAATATGTTTTTGTCAATTTTCACTGTCAAACTAAATCGAATTTTACTTATCTAAATGAAGAAACTAACAAACTATTTATAATTTTTTGTAAGTAGTAAGTACCTACCTACTATAAATAAGCAACTTGCTTAAAAGTTTTAACTGTGTTTTCTGTTAAAACATCACAATTATTAGTGGTTGTAGGTGATGAAATAAAAAAATTGTGGTGTTTGTTTGGTATTAGTTTATCGTTGCACACACTAAGTCGTCTTTTTTTGTTAATTGGTGGTATTGTATCGTATACAGAACTTAAAGTCAGATTTACTCATTGAGTCCTTGTTTATGTTCTACTGTTTATAATGTTGAATTCATGAACTGTTTGATTCTCTAACCACTGAGCTATACTTTGATTCTTTTAAAGGACTTCATTATGTAAACCTGATGGACTCCCCCCGAATTTAATTTAATTTTTTTGAAGATAGGTATCATGCTTATGCAAACTTGATGTAGATGCTTCAGCCTCAATTTCTAAAACTAAAAATAAAACAATTAATAAGTGTATTTAAAGAAAAATAGAAATTTGATGCTAAAACTAAGTATTTTTATGTATTTTTTTAACATGGCAATACCGCAGTGTCAAATTTATTGTCTAGAAAAGTTACTACTAGGTTTGTTCCAACTAGCGAAAACCATACAGCAGGCGATCATGAGCTTGCACATGTGAAAGGAAAGGATCAGTTATCTATTATAGCGCAAGCGCGTGACCATCTCCCGCATGGTCCCTCGCTAGTTGGAACAAACCAATTATCATTAAAACCAAAATGTTACCATTTTCATAAAGGCAAAAAATGAAGCATTGTCGAAAAATTAAAAATTTTACACTAAGCATAACTTAAAATTCATCTAATTTTATTTCTGAGTTAAGTAAAATAACTAATTATTAATGTAGAACTTACTTTACCAAACAAATCCGCGGGTGAAACCGCTGCATGTAAAAACAATAATATTTTATAATAAGGTTTAGCGCCATATCCCCAAAAAAAAAATCTGATCTATCCCATCCTAGATCCAATTCTTTAGCTACGCTACGCTGATGAGGGGCAATAACTCCGAAACACGTGTCCGTAGCTGCATAGTTGTTTCCTTTTTTTGGGATATGGCACTAAACCTTATTTTATTTTGACTCCAATAAATCAATAATATTTTACTTACCGTTCTCTTTTTCTTGCCCCTTTTTCTCCATTTTTATTGGATTTCTTCGTTAAATAAACCTATATTGACTTCTACTAGATACGTTACATTATCGTTCATTTAGAATTTGCGATTTTTGCATTTTTAGACAAGAATACATATATTCAAAACAACAATAATTGTAGGTTAATTGAACACCGTGACAAGAAGAACACTCAAGACATCATTCGTTTCTGCGCAATAATTTTAATGAAACACCGGGATTGTAAATTGTAACTTAATGTTACATTATTAGTGATAAGTTTAGCAGAAAAAAATTTGTGGAACACCAGGATATATGTGTTATCCTAGTGTTACATGACATAAGGTTTGCTTAGAGGAATTAGGCTGCACAAAGATAAGCAATTTTCTAATACACTTAATTTTTGACATATCTTACTGTTTCACTGAACAAAGATGTCCTTTCCAAATCATTTGATACAGATATCTCAAAACTGTTTTTTTTAGATATCCTACTGTTGCTCTGAGAAGACGAATGATTCATAACACGACAATTAGAACTTTCTTCATTGTCATTTGAAAAATCTTTAAATATCATTCGTAATGTACAAAATTAGTTAAAAACTCTAAAAGATACCGCCGGTATGCGAGTGAGTAAACTGTATAAAGGAATTTTTAAAAACAACCTTGTCTCAGTGACATCCTGCAAGTGACTTGGAAAATTTCAAGTTATCGGTAAATGTTGAAAGATAATTTTCTCATTTTGCAAGTGTGTTTCTCCCACGAAGGCGATGTTTTTCATTAGAAAATATAGAAACTGTGTTACGTAACTCTACTGACAACTTGTTCAAAGTTGCGAAAGTTTGCTTGTCTATCTTCACATAAGGAGAGATGACAGATCAAGGTCTGTCTCAGCCTTATAAAATTGGAACTTGTGAGTTGCAGATATAAGGAAGAAGTTACCTAGTGAATAGGACCTTTGAATTAAAACGCCGAGGAAACTTTAGATTCTCACCACCTAGTACATTTCACGCTATTAATGTGTTGAACAGTTGTTAAGTTCCATTACCCTACACACACATTTAAAATTTCAGTTCCTAACAATATCTAAATTTCAACAAACAGGTTTTATTTGATGAATTTTTATGCAACATGAAAACTCCACAGAATATTAAACTGTCAGTACAAAAATGGTAGTTTTGTTTTTAATTAAATTAATACAAACGAATTGATTTGTTTATATTGTATAGATATGTACAAACCTCCAGTAATTAAAAAGTTAATTAATCTCGCGTATTCCAATCGATTTAGCACCATGACGTTTGCTCTCGCCGTATCCTCGGTGGCGGAGATTAGGTGTTAATATTAAAATGACTTTATTTCACGTCCACATCACTAGAATTTTGCTATTAAATAAATGTTTTTAAAATGAATTAAATCTACGTATTCAATGGTCAGGCAAGTCATTTACAATGATGTAGTCGATCTACATTGTTGTGGATGGCTTTTACTTGAAACATATTTAAAATTTAGATTATCACATCGACAATACAAGAAACAAATATCAATTGCAAATTTCGCAATACAGATGGGTAAGATACAACAAGGAATAGACTACTGGGTGCAATAAATTTACTAAGTAAAAAAGAAAAATACAAAACACATTTTTTCACGTGCATAAAAAGTTTCTTTAAAGTGGTTACCAGTTGTATTTTTTTCTTCAAATAATAAGTTTTTTAAACCTTATTTATGCTATAAAAATGAATGATTAACGAATTAAATGGAGATGTCCCATTACATTGATAACTGATTTTTTTAATGCATATGATTCTGCATTATCACAGTTAATAAATCGAACACGGTTATAGACAGTCATAGGGATGTATATAGTCCAGGGTTCAATCTCTCCAATATCAAGATGACCAGGTCCGACATGACGTACAAATTTTGATATAATAAATCGAGAAAACATCATCTAAGGCACTAGAAATCACTTGTTGGATTACTTTTAGCTCATGCACAACTTCAGAATGACAAAAGAGTTAATTCGGATTAAGAATTTCTAAAATTATGTTTTAAAATGGTTATTCTGTGTTAAATAAAAAACTATAAAACCTACCGATCTAACTTTTTGTATGTACACTCAAAAGATATGCCCGAATCTAACTTATTTTGGTATTTTTGAAAACTTAAAATTTTTGAGAAAACAATATTAAAGTCCAAATACTGATATACCTGTATGTACTAAATATTTTGATATGCGGGCAACTATTGTTTGTTCTAATTGTTCTGAAGACCATTGTTACGGTTGAATTCATCATTGTGAGAAATATTCATGTATTTTAAGAAGAAGAATCAACTAGTAATATATATTTTTTTCATTAACTTTATTTATAGATTACATTTTAAACATCATATTCTCAAACTTTACTTCACGGAAATTATTATCTGTAATATTTTATCGATATGCATTAAAAGGTCACGTCTCAAGGTTATACTGTAGACGTCATGGTTTCTGTTTAACATTATATCTCTGATCTCTGATAGAGGTATGGGATGACATATAAGCTAGAGGACAAGCGAGCATTAGTTTCTTATTGATAAATTAATAAGTTATATCATACCTATGACTTTCCTAATGTTGCATGGTCATCGTTGTTTACTTGTTTTATTGAACTGGTTGTCTTGTGAGATAACAGACTGCCTCAAATAAACTCAAACAATGTAACTTTGTAATGTTAAGTTGAAATTGTATTATTTACCATAGGTTATGTGGATTATCTTTTGTTCGTTATGTGTTCTTTCTGGAAAATATAATTTCTAATTGGGGGTAAATTTACTTAAATTGTGCCATCAGTTCTAAATGTCATTTATTCGTATGTTATTGGCAATGTTCAATTGTTGTCGGGGTTGCACACCGAGTTGATCTGTGGTCACGTGAGCGCGTCTGTTCTTATAGACTTGATCCGTTATAACGATCATTACCTTGTGTGTGAAACAAGTAATTATGGAATGATTTGGACAATAGATAGGTTGTTTCGAAGTAATTCCAGACTAATACTACTAAGACCGTTTAATCTAAGTATGTTAGTACATTAATTACATTAATGGAACGCACTTCAGCTGTTAGCACTAGGGTCGAAAACCTTATGGATTTTGCAAATAACCGAATCTCGGGCCATGGTATTTTATGATTCACCTTGCATAAATATTGTTTTATATAATTTTCTTATCATTCCAACTTTTCTAATTAACGTTTTACATTTTATATTTGTTTTGATAAGTATTGATACGTGTTTACATAATTTCACATTCATTCGACAGATGACCTTGATATTTTCTGGCTAGTGACTTTTCTGCGTATTCTGCCCATCTATCACGTTATAGCTCCATCGGTTTAATTTCTCCCTTTCCTTAGTTGGTTGTCTTGGTGTACGGATGTGCATGTTGTAAAATTGTAGCAGGTGAGATTTTGAAAGTTGAAATCCGAATTTATCATAGTGGATGTTAATCATTGTTGACCCGGGATTATCTCTTTCACCCGTTTAAAGGCTGCTATTTCGTATCTTGTCAGCTAAATGCTGGATTAATTCTACAATTAACATGTGTATGGACTTTGACGTCCTATAGAAAAGGGTAAGTTAATTAAAGTAGAACAATAATAATTAACAAGTACTTGTTTCTTATTAAATTTTAGCAGACTATCACTGGACCTTTAGTAAACTATCGCTGGGCTATTATGATTTTTCCCCACTGGGAAAACTTAATGGGTTATATTTGGTAATAAAAAGCATTTCCTTTATTTTTCATGGGGTTAAGAAGTTCCTCTAGGTTATGATGCCTAGGAAATTCGTTTATTTTGCCAATATGGTCTTATATATAATTTTGGTTGTATGGTAATGGAGTGGAATTTTATCAAGTCTTGCTAAGGTACCGAGTAGAGCTGGATTAGAGGGTCGATTTGTGTTTTCGACAATTGTTGGAAACCAATTAATTTCATCGTTGAGTTTTGTAATGCTGCAGTTTGGTTAATGGAACAATATTAGTCTGGTATTGAAGAAACCAAAATTGAACACACTTTTCAACTCTCGGGGGTTAAAGTTAAGTTTTAATATTCTTTTTTTATGTACTTATTAAAATTTCGTACTTGATGTATATAATTAACCATTTATTTTGTGCATGTTTTTTTTCAATTTTACTTATTCAAATTTAAATTAGTACTGGTACTCATGTTGCAAATATAGTCCAGTCAAAATTAGATCTGTGATAGATCGTTGAACTTTGATTACGAAAAATGTAATAATAGTAATATCTAGATATAAATATTTTTCTTATGTCGTTTTTTTTTGTAAACTACATGCAATTGCATTTGGTATAAATCAATCTACTGGTATTACTTTTGTTTCGGGGATAGTTTATGAATTTAAAAATTTCACATACCTATTTGTAAATATTTCTTTTATATTTAAAACCTGGCTGCTAACTGGACTTGATATAATTAAACATTTTATTAAAGTTATGTTGTTTAATTTCCCAGAATAGGTTGCATTAAAAATAGAAAGTGTGGTAAGGTATACCAAATTCTCTAGTGAAATATTAATTGTTTAGTTCTTGAATTTATAGTACCTACTGAGAAGCTGAAGGCACCAGTTTCGTCTGTATGACACTGGTAACCCAACCTGGGATATAACGAGCTAGCCGAGGATTGGTAAGGTGTTGAATTTTATTTTGGTATAACGTATTACTTGGCATCCCAACGTGAATTAACGTAGCATTGTGACGCATAGCGTTACATTTTTACACCCAACGGGTAGAGTGTTACACCATGCATCAGAAAATTGCAAATCTGATGACAAAAAATGTGTGAATTTTATAAATTATAATAAGCGTTTTAAGTACAATATGGCTATTGATCATTCAGCAAAAGACACTTGTTGTCGTGTATATCAAAATTTCGTTGATAAATTAAAAATAAGAATTAATTATGTTTAAAAGTACAAATAAAAAAATGCTTAAATTTGGTCAAGTAAACATTAGATCGATCATATCTAGTTTTGCTGATTTTTCATTACTTGTTATTAATGAATGTTTTGATGTTTTGGCAGTAACGGAAACATGGCTATCAGCTGATATTTCCACAAATATTGTAGACATCCCTAGATACAAGTTTTATCGTAAAGACAGATATGGTCGTGGGGGTAGAGTAGGTATTTACGTAAATGCCGGACTCCACTGTGAAATATTTGTCGAGTACCAATGTCACGATGATAATAATTTATTAGCACTCGTAACGCCGCGGCGTTAAGAAATCATTGTAGCAAAGATCCGTTACTAGCGTTCTACTATTCAAATATACACTCCCATCTTTGGTATGGGATTATGCTGTGGAGCTTGAGTACTACTTATGCTCGCCGTGTGTTTGTCTTACAAAAGCGTGTTATTACGATTATGGAGAGTTTACACCCACGAGATTCGTGTAGAAACTTATTTAAATCTTTGAGAGTGTTAACTTTGACATTTCAAAATAAAGCGTTTCTTAATTGAAAAAATCTTTTATGACATCAGTGAATTCTATTTAGCATGAACTTTTATTTGTTTGTTTACTTGTTTGTTTGTTGTACACGCAGTGATTTGTTGTTTCTTAGATTATTATTTTATTAGTACTATATGAGTATGTGTTGTTCTATAACTTTATGTAATCACTATTTATTCATATCTTATATTATGTATAGTATGTTGTACATTGCCTTGACGCACTCCTAGTTACTTGTATAATTTATTTGTACCGTGATTTGGAAATAAAGAATTGAATTGAATTGAAATAGTCTGACACAAGTCTGCATTTATTTAGGGGAAACCCATAGCCCAAATCTATAGGAACTCAATATTTAGGCAGATATTCTAGGAGGCTATATCATTAGTTGTTTTTTTACAAACGTGTAAGAGATTTGTTGGAGGATGGCAATAATCTGTTTAAAAATGAATTAGTTTACGATAATATTTGAACAATCAATTTCCTAGTCGATGTGAAATTCAATGTCTATGCAACACAGCCGCTAAACATTGGAGACCTCAGGCAGAGCATAACTGAGGAGTGCCATCATTTGACACCACAAATTGGTTCTCACTCTCAAAGTTGTTTGTATTGTTACGCCACTGGACTGTGTAGACTGGTTAGTTGAGACTGGAATTGTACACGAACGGCCGGGAATATTCTGCAATGCCTAGACCCTGTGAACGGATGTATAAATAAGACACACGGTTGGCCGAGCCTCAATCTTAAGTTGAACGTGAACGAGTAAAGAAGAAATAAGAAAGAGACTTATAAGTGTTCAAGTGCGATTATAGTTAAGACAGTAATTAATCTATGGTTGTTAATTGTTAATTGGTAAATAAAGTAGTGAATAAGTGTTACCTGCACTTTCAATCAACGAATCTACGAGTAGAGGTGTTTGTGTAGATAGCAAACACGTAACAATTTGGTGTCAGAAGTGGGATTGGAAGAGAAATTTCTAGAATATTCGAAAAGGTTCTACAGTGTTCTTCTCAGAAATTAGTGGTAACACGAAGAATTAAACTACTGGATAGTGTTTGAGGACTATTGCTGGACTGAGTTGTGACTTTAAAGTGGATTTTCGAGAAGTTTCTAGAACATTCGATTTAGAAATAGCTGCAAATACGCGAGTGCCGTTAGTAATAACGTGTTGTAGACTGAGAAAAAGGACTACTAGTGCAAATTCGGGAAAATTCTAGAACATTCTATTTGAAAACAACAGGAGATACGTGACTTGTGTCGACGGGAACGTGTTGTAGACTTGAAAACAAGACTATAAGTGATTTTTAGTGACAATTCTAGAACATTCGATTTGGAAACCACAGAAGATACGTAAACTGTGTTAACGGGAACGTGTTATAAACTCAAAAAAAGACTTATTAGTGATATTTCGTGAAAATTATCGAACATTTCATTGCACAATTAGTGGAGAGAAGTGAATTTTATCAACACAAAAGAAGTATAGACTCTAAATAAGATTTTCTAGTGCTGTTTCGAGATTTTTTTCTGGAACATTCCGTTATTAAAATAGACGTGATAACAACATTTTACGGACTTTATAGTGGAATAAACTTTACTCTGAAATTGATTTACGTGTCGTGAGTTAATGCCAACAACAAGAAGTATGGCGGAGAAGGAAACAAAGGACATGCTTGCAGCATTGTTACAACGGATGGACGAACAAGAGAGAAGACGACAGGAAGAAAAAGCAGAATAAGAGAGAATACGGCAAGAAGAGAAAGACGAACAAAAGAAAATTATGGAAGATCAAGAAAGAAAGCGACAAGAAGAGAGAAAGACAAACAAAGGAAAATTACGGAAGATCAAGAAAGAAAAAGGCAGGAAGAAGAAGAATAAACAAGAGAGAATACGACAAGAAGAGAAAGACGAACAAAGGAAAATTATGGAAGATCAAGAAAGAAAATGACAAGAAGAAAAGATGACTGAAGAAAAATGATGGAAAGCCTGGAAATAAGACGCCCGGAAGAATTGAGACAAATTATGGAGGGACAGCATCAAGTCATGCTCTCGGTAACTGAACAATTGAAAGAAGATGTACTAGCTGAAGTCATGGAAGTTAAAGGAGAAGTCAGTGAAGTTAGAGGAAAGTTTGAGGGAGAAATAACTGAAGTTAAGGGAAAAGTCAGTGAAGTTGAAGGGGAGATAGCCCGGTTGAAACAACAATTAAGAGAGAAGGGAGGCCAATTGGTACTGTCGTCTGGTACTAGATTACAACCACCTTCCTTCGACGGTCAAAGTTCATGGTCAACTCATAAGAGACAGTTCGAGGCAGCTGCACGTTCAAATAACTGGAACGATGAAGAAAAAGCAACAGCATTGGTATTAGCATTAAGGGGCCAAGCATTAGACCTGCTCCAAACAATTCCTGCCGCACAGCAACAAAACTTTAGCATTTTGGAGGCAGCGTTAGAACTAAGATATGGCGACCAACATCTCGCCCAAGTATATCAGGCTCAGCTCAAATCACGCAGACAATGAGGTGGAGAAAGCCTCCAGGAGTTCGAGGCTGCAGTAGAAAGATTAGCCCATCTAGCCTATCCTGATGCACCAATGGAATTTCAACAACAGTAAACAGTTGGTACATTTATTGATGGAGTAAGGGACCAGGAAGTTAGGCGAATTCTTAAGTTGGCCAGGCATAAGTTTAGTAGTGAGGCTTTAGTACATGCACTAGAGATTGAGGCTGCCTATAAGGATACCACACAATCAAATCAGAGAGTACGAGCTGTGAGTGTGGAGGAACACAAACCAGACAACACAACACAAAACCTGATATCTGATTTACACAAGATAATGACCCAACTACTGACAAAAACGAACTCCCAGCATACACAAGACCAACAACAAAGTAATGGGAGGCTGAATGCAGGCATCCGTTGTTATAAGTGTGACAAATTGGGCCATATTAAGAGGAACTGCCATGAGCTCAACATTCAAGATCTGAGACAAAACCAACAGCAAAGTAGTGGGAGACAGAGTAAAGGAGGCATGCGCTGTTATAAGTGTGGCAAAGTGGGCCATATTCAGAGTAACTGTCGTCAGCGCAGCCATGCGAGGGTCGCAGTAATGGAGAAGCCGCAGGAAAACTGGCGAGCAGGTACTTCCCGGAATATAGCAGATGGCATTTCCAAAAGACCGGGTCAGAAAGACTGCAAGCCTTGCCACCGTAAGGAAGAACAACAAAATGTACAAATAATGAAGACCGTTAAGATTGATGTTCCGGATTATTGGACAAAAGAGTCGTTAAGGGAAGCGCAGTTAAACGATAAAGAAACTGGTCCTATTCTGAAATGGAAAGAAAGAGGAACCCGGCCCGATTGGAAGGACATTTCAAATAAATCAGTGGGGCTGAAGGCTCTCTGGGCACAATGGGACTCCCTTATAGTAGAGGATGGACTGCTGAAGAGAGCGTGGGAAAGTTCACATGGGAGGAAAGTTACTTTGAAATTGTTAATCCCGAGGTGTCACGTAGCAAATGTACTTCAGCAAGTGCATAATGGAACGTCTGGCGGACATTTTAGCATCAACAAAATCTTGACTAAAGTAAGAGAAAGTTTCTACTGGGTAAACAATCGTCAAGATGTGGAGGCTTGGTGCCGCCAATGTGAAGTTTGCGCGGCAAGAATGGTGCCACAAATAATAAATAAGCAATATAACACCAGGGCTCCTTTTGAGCGAATTGCCATAGAAAGCGACCGTATGAAGGCTCGTTATGATCTTAAAGCTAATTCAGGAGGACACCATGTGGGAGAGTTGGTTTGGCTATATAACCCACAACGAAAGAAAGGCAGGTCCCCGAAACTTCACCACCCTTGGAAAGGACCTTACACTGTCGTCACCAGATTAAACGACGTTGTATATAGATTTCAGCAAAATCCAAAATCTAAGATGAAGGTGGTGCATATAGAGAGACTAGCCATGTATGCAGGGAATAATGAATTGCCTGATCGGGATGTTCAGGCTTAAGGAGAGGGCAGTGTTACGCCACTGGACTGTGTAGACTGGTTAGTTGAGACTGGAATTGTACACGAACGGCCGGGAATATTCTGGAATGCCCTAGACCCTGTGAACGGATGTATAAATAAGACACACGGTGGGCCGAGCCTCAATCTTAAGTTGAACGTGAACGAGTAAAGAAGAAATAAGAAAGAGACTTATAATTGTTCAAGTGTGATTATAGTTAAGACAGTAATTAATCTAGTGTTGTTAATAATTGTTAATTAGTAAATAAAGTAGTGAATAAGTGTTACCTGGACTTTCAATCAACGAATCTACGAGTAGAGGTGTTTGTGTAGATAGCAAACAGTATTTTTATTATATGGAAATCAACATTTTAAACAGTTATTTTAATGACACATATTTTGTGATAGTAAAAATGATTGATTTATATTTTCAAAATTTCATAAAAGGTTTTTTAAGGTTACAGAATTTCTACTTGAAATGGTCAACATTCAACTGCAGCAATTTGACCGGTGTCAAATTATTTGAGCGTTAAATTTTAATGTGCCTTCGGACGCTTGTATATTATTGTTCTCTACAAGTTTACAAATATAGGAAAACTTAAACCTAAGTATAACAAATTAATATTTCTAGTATCATCGAAGATCATTTTGAAAGCATTTTTTTATCTCATCATGAGAGAATATTTGACGAAATGAAAGTAGCTATAAAAAAAGATTAAAATTGCTTTTTTTTGGTTGACTAAAATTGTATTGAAATTCTTCTTTGAGAAGCTACAGTTTTCAATTTAAGGATGTAAATTAGTACAAATTAAATCGAAAATATGGATTCTTTTCATTCTGTGAGCGATCTAATTTAGATAAGACATTCTGTAATAGGCTGGCGCGTCGAATATCGCTAGCCTACGACGTTATTGGCCTGATGCTGATGATATACAGGGAAAATCTGATATTTATTCGCATTATTTTTGTTTGACTAGATGAAGCAGATTTTAATGAAAAATTCAAAATTTCACTGTTGTAAAAATTATGTTATTTCCTTGGAAATATAATCAATTTTATGTTTTCAATTCAAGTTTTCATTAAAGTAATAGGAAATTAATCGAGCGTTTCAGTTGAATCTGCCAGTTTAGGACAGGTTTCCCTCGCTTCTATTTTACGTGTTATTTTCCAATGAACTTTTATTATATTTCACAATTTTTTTGGATCAAATTCATACACATTAGACGTGTAGGATTCATAAACACAGATCTTTTTAAAATTTTAGGACAAATTTACCGTCCCTCGATAGTTACTGAGAGATGCGGGACAGTCCCCAATTTGGGAGACAGTTGCTAACCCTATTTTTCACCTCTGGAGGAAATTTAGAGAAGAATATTTACTGAAAAAGGAGAATATTTACTATAATGATAGTCCTAAATAAAATATTTTTAGATTTAAAATTGATGAAACTAAATAGTTATTAGTTAAAATATATTTAGTATGATATAATATGTTTCATGGAAAATGTAAAATTTCGGGTTTATTTTACCATTAATTGATATATTTCTTTCTACTTTGTAATTGTGCTTATAAGCAGGGGGGCACAAATCGGTCATTTGATCCACCTGGAATTTAAAATGGTTATTTTTATTTTGTGATCTTAACATTCGACTGTGCTGATCTCAACAAGTTACTTTTCAAACTCTCGGAATATGGAGTATTTGGAGCCGCATTAAATTGGACCAGTTCATTTCTAAAAGGACGTCGCCAATATGTAGTATTAGTACTATTATAAAAAATAATAAAAAGAATAATCTGAAGATGAAGACGTTAATATGTGTGTCCCACAAGGATCATTATTGAGTCCCGTGTTGTTTTTACTTTATATAAATGAAATAGATACACTAACATCTGACGCACATTTTACTATTTGTGCCGATGATACGTCACCAAATGTTTCAAATAAATTAGATGGAACTTTAAAAATCATGTGTAATAAGGTATTAGAAAAAATGAACATTCGGTTTTTTGAAAATTTTCTGTGGGTCGATTTAGAAAAAAAAAGTGCATTATATTCTATAATTGGCAAAAAAAATTCTCTGATCTTAGATTATTCGTCAATAGTACTATAAATAGCTAATGCAGGCAATTAAGTAAAATTTTTTGGGGATTGTATGTACAATGCCTACTGTAAATTGGAAAACTCACTGTGAACGTTTCCTTTTTAAGTTTAATAATTCTATAGCTTATGTATTTAAGAATTTACGAACAGTTTATATTATGGAATAGTTACTAATCGTATATTACTCACAAGTAGAATCTCGACTCAGATATGGAGTCTGTTTTTGGGGATGGTCCACCTTATCATGCAGCATATTCGTAGTACAAAAACAAATTTTAAGGTATATAATGGCAATATCTAGTACTCATAGTTGTAAAAACATTGTTAAGGATTTTAAAATTTTGACACTCCCGTCTCTACATATTTTTGAGTTATGTGTTTATGTTCTTAATAACAACGATGAATTTAACTTGAATAAAGATATTTATGATATAAATACCCAGATGTAGAAACGATTTTCATATAAGTACCACGGTGTAAATCGCCAAGTACTTTGGGTTTAAGAGCTTTTATGTACGACCAGTCTTAATTGGTCACTTTATGTATTTGGTTTGAGAGCTTAAATTACCACTTTACGAAAATATAAATAAAGAATAGCAAATTATTATTGAGGGTTGTGAATCACTATCAACAATAACGAGCGAAAATCAGGACATTGATATTAACACAACAACATTAAACTGTTCATCAAAATCTTCTATTGCCATTAGTTTTAATAATCTATAATATTTTTCTACTCCCTACATAGAAAATACTATTTTGCTCCCTCATTTCAGGGAGCAAAGTAGTACTTTTCCTCCCTCGGGAGGAAAATACTTTGCTTCCCTAGGGAGGAAAATACTTTAGCTCCCTCTGGAAGCAAACAAGTAAAAACTTCAAGTAGCCGTAATAGTAGTGTATAGACTTCTTTTATTGATACACAAACTTCATGAAAATGAATGCTTTTCTTTGAAACAGATTTTTTTTTTTAATTTGGAGTGTAGATCGCAACATGCTGTAATTGCTCATAATGTTGAAGGCTTCAAATCGGCGCATTTTTTGGAAAAGTAAAATAGGACCACTTCTTCACATATTTTTCTTATTTGCCTAGTCTCCATCCAACAATTAAATAGCTGGTACTCTTTTTCATATTTTTCACGTGACTTTAACGGTAATAGATTTAACGAAACCTAATTTGCTTCTTCCAGAATATCTTGAGGAACTTCATCTTCACATTCGGAATACATTATTATAAACTTTTTGGAAGTTTGTTTATTTTGAAAACAAGAAGCAACCTTAGCAACGTTCCATGTACTTTGATTTTTAACAATATTTACTTATCTAAATACCTATTATGACATTTTGACATATTCGGTTTTTTGATTGTCATGCATAAGAAAATATAATAAAATATATGCAAAACCAATGTAAAACACTGTAAATGGTCGTAGAAAAAATCATATGTATTACACAGGAGCAAAGTGCCATTTCATCCGCTTCGCGTCGGGCCTCAAACTATCCGCGGGAGGAAATTATGCACTTTTCTCCCTTGTCATACAAATAGCTATTTATTTGGTTTCATGTTAATATTGGCTCCCGTCTCTAATAGCAACGGGAGTAAATGTATATTGTCTCCCGTTGCTATTGGAAACCGACTGAAGGGAGACAAACGTCTATTTTCGCTAGTAGAAAATACACTAACAAACAACAGAAAATGTCACTTTCGGAAGCAGGTGTCAAAAATATACTTTACAGCCCGCCTAGGGCTTTTGCTTTATTTTTCATACAACATTTTCGACTTCTGAGGCAACATGTCCAACGGCGCAGCCCCTGCTGCTTCGGTATTTTCTGACGGGGTAGAGGAAAATTAATGTTTATCCTCTTCCATTTCCAGCTCAATGGAAAAACACAAAACAGTCCGACAAAAACGATTCTTCCTATAAAATTACAATATGACCATCTTTATTTACGTTGTTTCTTGGCTACTTGCTTTTATTTTTAATACAAATTCAAAACAAAATTCCTACCTACCAGTGTAAGAATACGATTGTCATTTTTATGGAATGTCAAAATTTAACAGATTGCAAGATAACCGACATATATATTACATCTGAATTAAGATTGGTCGTACATAAAATTTTGTATGCATCTCGGGCATAACCATTTATGGCTTTTGCTCTATTTTCCATACAACATTTCCGACTACTTAGGTAACAAGTCCAACGTTACAGCCTCTGCCGCTTGGGTAATTTCTGGTGGAGTACAGAAAAAAATAATTTTCTTTCTTCTCCATTTCCAGTTCAATTGAAAAACACTTCGACAAAACGATTTTAAAATGCTGAGACGATTATTGCCACAGAATTACAATATGGCCACTTTTATTTACGTTGTTGCTTGGTTATTTGCATTTATTTTTAATTCAAATTCAATATCAAATGCATACCTCTCAATTTGACAATATGATGTTTATTTTTATGAAATGTTAAAATTTAACATATTGACAATTTTTATGGAATATTTGCAAGTCAGCTGACATATATTTATCGTATAATGTATTAATTAAGACTGGTCGTACACAAAATTTTATGTACACCTCGGTCACAACCAGCGTTTAGGGCCCTTATCGTGTTTAATTTTAATTCCGCGGGCCATTAACGTCTGTTTATGCCCTTGGTGCATAAATAACTATTATTCGTTTACCTACCAATATTAAGATATCTTAAGAAATTTTTACTAAATTAGTGTTTTTATAGTGTTAGTGACTATCTGTGAAAAATGTAGTAATTTGTTGTATACCTATACATATATGTATATATGACACCTCTTCATGCAAAATCTCTGTTTAATGTAGCAGACAGTGATGGAATAATAGAAAACTGGTAGACGTCATAGATAGGTGTTCTGTGCTACTACCACACAGCTGAATTCGGCGTTCGCTTGTGTATTGTATCGCGTCGGCGGGCACCTTTATTGGCGACGAGGCAGTACATAGTCAACCCTCTTTCGCATATTTAAATTCTAATTTTCTTACTTTTTTGTCTCATTAAACGCAGATTTCCTATGAAAAGGAGATCAGCGGTGTATATTACGTAAATACTGTAATGTGTCTACTTTTAGGTTAAGTTTTTAATTGTATATTTGACTATTCCTACATAATTGCATTATTAATTATCTTAAGAGAAAATAAAGCTTTATTTAAAGTTGTTCGTTTTGTTGGTTATATTAAACCTGCTATTTATATTATAAATTTAAACAATATTTTTCTCATGTCGAAATTTTTGCAATGCTCTATAAGTTGACCCACCCCTAATTACAAGTCTGCATAACTCCATACATGCGCTAACTATATCTTGACCCAAACCCTCACAATTACTACGTTCGCTGTTGACCCAAGGATATTAACGACATGTATAGTGCATTAATTATTCGTACACTTAGAATACTTGGCGCGATTAAACATAATGTTGGGTAATGTAAGCCTGAATTCAGTAATGAATAACGTTACTTAGGTGGCTGTGGTATCTATAGCGTCAACATCCTCGAGCTCTAATTATAATTACACTTATATAACGATATTAAAGCACATCTCCATGGATCTCACACATTTACATCAACATTAATATCGCAAACAAAACGTAATTCAACCCAATTACAAACAGCCATTATATAAACTGTAGTTGCTTGCATGTTTGAAAATTTACACTGATACATAAAGCACATTCCGGTTATTACTAAATATTAATTAGTTTACTTATAATATTTAAATAGGGACAAAATATATCGTAGTAGTTATTGCTCCAGTTTCAAGACATAATTTTTTTATTTTGCTCTGTGGGCAAAAACTTGAGGCTTAATTTGTTTCATCGAGACCGTTTTGGAATCTTGTCATGCACTGCATTAGTTGTGGAGATGTATTACACAAGTTGTTTTTTTTGAGCTAAAAATTATGCAGATGTTTCTGTATTGGACATTTTAAATAGATGTATCACACATTTTTTTACGAGTACAGGGTAATCTCTGAAATCGAATGAATTCATCAAACTGGAGGAAATGAAAGTGAAAATTTCAGTGCTCTCCCTTAAGATGGAAGAAATATTTGAATCAAAATAACAAAATGAGATCAACATCTTGTAAGACCAACTCTTGCTCGCGCACACACACACACTTTCAACCAATCCGTTGATAAAATTCTGAGGACTATGAGGAATATAGTATGAGAAATATGAGGAATAATAAGGAATCCAATTGATCTAAAATTACATCCCATAGGTCTGTTCCTCCCCTCTCTGCGACATAAGAGCAGTTTCATTCTACTCCATATGTATTCAAGGGGATTAATCTCTGGAGATCTAACAGGCCATTCCATTCCTTCAATATTTTGTCTCACATATCACCACCAATTCATACCGATTATTTATTATTATTCGTCTCCATATAGTAAAACTGTCTTCTCCAATCGCCACTGTAAAATTCATGTTTAATGTTCTCTTCTTCATGTCGTTGCCCGTTGCCCCCATGCCAAAATATATCCATCCGACTGATAAATTAAACCTGCATTCATTCATAAACAAACATCTTCTCTACTCTGCTATTTTCCAGCGAGATGTTGTTCTGCCCACAGTCTTCGGGCTACGCGATGTTGTTCTCTTATCGTTGGACGATGTGCACACCTCCTCGCTCGGAATACCGAATATGGCCATGAACTGACTGTTTGTTAAGTATTTGATATTTTAACGTGTTTTGTAATGTCCACAGAAAATTGTTCATTGTTATACCTACAGTGGTTGTATTAAATTTATTCTGTTATGGAACATAGTCATCTTTATATCAATTTGGTTATTGAGCCCTGAGGAAGTTTATGCACAATAAACGAAACGTAGATAAAGCAGCATTTTGATTTGACCTATCGTCCTATTGCCGACAATTTGTTAGAAGAAAATTAAATTCTCATGGACGCCATTTTCACAATTTCAGCAATATGAAAGTATAAAAAAACAGTAAAAATTAACTAAACCACCGGTCTTTTCGACTGTCGACTGAAGTTAATCGTCATCATGTGTACTCTATAAGTTATTATTCATGTAGGGTGAAGCGAGTTAATAATGAGATGTTATTTAAATCTTATAGTTGATTGAAAATGAAGTTACTTTGTGAATATCCATTTTGATTTAAAAAATTATAAACACTTTTTTTACTTGTCTAATTGTCACCTTATTTGTTATTTTTACAACTAGTTTCATCCTATTCGGACACTTTCAAGTAAACTAAATTATACACAGATTTTACTTACATTTAAATAAAAACCGAATTGAATAGAAGGATGAGTCACTTTATGGTTGATCATATAATTCAAATTTTACAGATGTTATGTCTTTAAATGTAGGGGTTTCTCAAGATAGTAAATTATATTATGGTGTAATTTTTATTAACAGCATTAGGTTATTTAATTTTTAAGTTTTTAGTTTTTAAGTTTAATAACTAAGAATTATTTAAATTTATTTGGTCGTTTAATATTTTGTAATTTTTATTCCTATTTAATTTATTAATTTCTAGCACTTCTAATAAATTAAGTTTTTACTTTTCTCACAAATATGTATTATTTTAGGTTGATGGTCATCAGTTATTGTATAACCAAAATCTGTTAAGTGTTTATAAAAGTTGGAATGTTGTTTTTGTGTGTGAATATGTTCTCTATATCTTATCCCGAACGATCTACCTGTTTGACCTGCATATAAGGCGTTACATTCTGGGCAATCTAACCGATATACACTACATTTTTTTGAGATA
This sequence comes from Rhamnusium bicolor, assembly GCA_029963845.1. Taxonomy (NCBI): domain Eukaryota; kingdom Metazoa; phylum Arthropoda; class Insecta; order Coleoptera; family Cerambycidae; genus Rhamnusium; species Rhamnusium bicolor. Next base: position 650,196 of record JANEYF010001749.1, read on the forward strand.
TCAGTTTTTTGTTTTGCATTGAAAAGGTATCTGCCTATATTTTTGTTAGAACTAAATGATATTTTAATATTTAATTTGGAAAAGTATTGCTAATTGAATAGGAGAGTTGACCTGAATATGGTAATGAAATGTATGTTTGAACTTTTTTTCTCGTTAATAGTGGAGTAAAGTTCTTTTAAGAGGGACTTATTTTGTTTTTGTAGATTAGATTGTTGATTATATTTTAAGGGTACCCGTAATTATGTGCTATAAGTCTTATTGTGTCTAGTTCTCCTTTTAAATCTGTCTCAGATAAAGGTAAGCTGAAGGCTCGGTGTATCATAGATTGATATGCGGCTAATTTGTGGGAAAGAAGGTTATAGGAATTAAAGGGGATAGTGGCGTCTGTAAAAGTTGGTTTGCGGTAAATATTATAGGAAAATGATGCTTCATGTTTTTTTATAGTTAAGCCAGGAAAGTTTATTGATTTATTATCATTCTCTCTTTCTAATGTAAAGGATATATTATTATGTATGTTATTGATAAAATCTAGGAATATTTTTAATTGTCTATTTGTTCTTTTAAAACCTATTAGGATGTCATCAACGTACCTGTACCAAAAAATAATATGTTTTTTTGATATTGAAGAATCCATTATAGTTTCTTCAAGATTATCCATGAATATATAAGATAAAAGGGGACTAAGTGGCGAACCCATAGGGAGCCCTGTTTTTTGTATAAGATGTCCTCATTAAATTGGAAATAATTTTGATCTAAACACAACTTGACAACAATATTTGCAGTATTTAATTTTTTTAATTTTGGGATAATTTTGCATTTTTCTAGTATATTTGAAATTAAAGGAAGACATTCGAAAGGAGAGATATTAGGAAACATATTCGACACATCAAACGATACTAATTTTATAGAGTTGGGATCAATATTTAGTCTGTTTAATTTTACTGTCTAAGTCTAAGGAGTTATTAATTGTATTTTCGGGCTTCAATTTTGTAATAGATTTAAGCTCGTTATTAAGTAATTCAGATAACTTACATGTTGGTGCATTTGTGTAGGAAATCACTGACCTAATGGGTTTATTTCCTTGGTGAAATTTAATTAAGCCATACAACTTTAGGGCTTCACAGTACGCATATATGTAAGTTTTATTTTTTAAAATTCAGAGTGGCACAAATATTCAAAACTTTGTATTAAGGTCTTCGTTTCTTTTGCAAATTTGTTTGCAGGATCTTGGGTTGATTTTTGTAAATTTTGTTCATCTAGAAATTTCCCAATTTTATTGATATATTTTGTTTTCCTAGGAGAATAACTGTAGTATTGCCTTTATCTGCTTTTGTTAAAAATAAAATGTAAATTTATTTATTGAAAATAAAATAAGAAATTATTTAAAAAAAAAATAAAGTGAAAATTAATAAGTAATAAAAAGTGCTTTTAATTTTTAAATTATTTAATTTATTAAAAATAAAATTAGAAAAAATTAACATATAGGTAACTTTAAAAAAATACTAATTTATTTGTCAAAGAATATTTGGGTTAGTAATAACATGACTTTTTGTATTGTTGGTATGCATTTTGTTCAAATTTATTAAATATATATTTTTTTACCAGATAGATGGGATGACAAGGAGCAATGTCCATAAAAAATAAGACACATGTAACTTTGCAGGGAATGGAATAGGTACAGTGCGCCCACCCGTTGTTGAGCTTTCTCGTATGAAGAGCAAAGGGAACAAAAACCCACAGAAAACTAGGTTTAGAGCATGTTATAATTATATTTATTGTTTTAATGCACTTTTAATTGTGTTAATTCGAATTCTCATAGTTTTTTTATTGCTCTGAATTTTAAAAGTTAACTATGGCATCACAGCAAATGTTTTCTTTGCACTCCTTTCAAGTATCAAAAACGATGGGGGAACTGTACGCATGTTTCGGCATAAGAATGTAACAGAGCAGGGAAAATTTTTGTTATTAACTTTGTTACTTTATTTTGGATAAACAAATCGGTTTCTTTATGTCGTACATAAGATACATGGATATCACTTTCTTTCACTGCTTTTACATGAGGGACATAATACACCAATTTTTTTTTTGAGCAAAACTTTACTAAAATAAAATGTCCTTTTGTACTACAGTATTTCAATTGTCTAGAACTACTTCATTAGTAACTACAATGGTCTCAAGTGTTTCGTTATCTAGATCACTTTTATCTTGACAAATGCCAGTAATATTTTTTTCATTCTCACTCGCTTCAATTGAACCTGCTTTCTTTAATTTTATGGGTGTTGGATTTTTTTTAAACTTTATCTTCTTCATTTTCTGCTTTATCATTTTGATCTATTAATATTTGATATTCGGTACTGGTAAGAACTTGAGCACCACTATGGATCTTTCTTCTCGATACTTTCTTGGGATTTGTTTTTTTGAATTTATTTAACAGTATTTTCTCAAAAGAACTGTTATCTTGCGAGGACTCTGCAATAAACATAATGGCAGGCTGATCAATCTCGCAAAAAAAAAAAATTGTAATTCGGGTTATATTCAATTTAAATAACGTTGTTAATAAATACTTTCGAAATCTAACACATTTGCCATTTATGGTATATAGAACTAAAATTTTTTCTAGACAAATTTCTTTTTTAAACTAATAGTCATTTAATTTAATCGTAATACTTTATCTGTCCAAATAAAGTCTTAAATTAATTCAATGAATTTATGGTAGAATAGGAAAGCCCTATTATTGTATTAAATTATTATAAGCCGTGTTATTAATAGCAAGAAATGAGAAACAAAATATGGGATTTTTTTAATTTTTTTTCCTAGGTAGCGTTACCGGCATCCTCAGGAGAGAGAACAGTGAAAGGGCCATTGCTTCAAAATTATACACCAAAAGTAAGAGCTTTTACGTTAACAAAACTAATTTTGTACCCAACAAAGACTTATAGTTACGTGAGGGAAACATTTAATGGTACATTACTTAACCCATCTACTTTAGTAAAGTGGTATCAATCGATATGTGGCATTTGTTCTTATTTTAATTGTTTTTCGTAAAAATTAAAGAAATATAATAAGCACTCCAGAAGTAAACTATATTACGGCAAGATTATACAGCAATGGAGATTTTAGTATCAAGTCTCATGCTTTTCCGCTGTTTCAAGTAGTAAACAGTATTAAAACACACTTAACGTAGTTTAGAAGATACATGTATCATCTACTACGTAAGTGTTAAGTCAACACATTGCACTGTCTGAGGGTAGACAGTAATAACTAACTTAAGCACGATATTAAGCACAGTAAGTTTTAAAATATCGAAATGGCATCAAATATGCTAAAATAGTTATTTGGCTATTTGTCTCAAAGTGTTGAAAGATTGACTGTCTGATCTGACAATTGCCCCTTTCAGAACAAAAATAATGTAATGATATTGTTTTACTTTTACCATCTCAAAGTTCTTCTTTCGCAGCTAAAAGTCATAGACCATAAATTCCGTGCAGATTCCCTTCCTTCCTTTGTAGAATATGTCAAGGTAAAACTTGACACAAACAGATAAATAACTTTGAAAAAGGAAAAAGATTGATTTCGAAACGTTAGGGAAATGTATTACAATTTTTATGTCATATTGATTGTCAAAAAAACACACTCTAACTGATCTTTTGACGTAAAGTCACAATCGTAAAGGATTATTTTTCTAATAGCATACTGAGTAACTAACTGCATTTTATAGATAACGAAGAATTATTTATGTCGTAGTAAGTTCCAAAAAAGAAAAAGGAAAATTTAGAGAATGCTACAAATAATTTTTACAAAGATGACGGTGATTATTGTGCCTTAATGAATTTAAATCTTTATGGTCTAAAATAAATATTGCACTGCAAAAATACATTGAATACACGGAATCACATATTAAATCCAACTCGAGGTATTTTTTTTCCTTTCTTAATAGTATGAAAAATACAACTATTATATCAAATTCAATGAAATTATTTTCTTCAATAATACTCAAAGTATAGTTGATGCATTTGCCTAATTCTTTCAATCATCATTTATTATTTCTTCTACATATGATGTGATTGAGCACGAGACTACATGTAATGTACCACAACTTAGTATTCCATCTATTACTGAAGATGTCCTAAAAGCACTAAAAAAATTTAAAGGTCCTGATGGTATTCCAACCTTTTTATTAAAAGATTATGCCGTTATTTTTGTCCTTCCGCTTTCTGTTATATTTAACTTAACCCTTCAATTCGCTACTTTTCTTCATATCTGGATTCATCAAAAATGTGTCTTATTTTCAAAAAAGGTAGTAAAACTGATACTGAAAACTATAGACCCACAGTTGATATGTGAAATTTTTGCAAATTATTTGAAATTGTTTTATATGATATAATCTCCTTTCATGTCAAATCTCAAATTTCCCATTGTCAGCAAGTTTTCTTCATTTTATTGGATATTGGATATTGGATCGTGGTGGTCAAGCAGACGTAATTTATACAGACCTGTCAAAAGCATTTGACAGACTCGATCATGGTCTCCTATTGCAAAAATTGACAGAATTTGGGTTAACTATACGCTTTCTTAATTTTTTTTAATCTTACCTTGGTAAAAGAACATTAAATGTAAAGATCGTGGTTTTTCATCTACTGAAGTTGAGAAGTTCCACAGGGCTCGGTACTGGGGCCCCTGTTATTCGTACCATTTATATATGACATGCTAAGACTTTCAAACTAATGTTCTTTTAAATGCTAACGAACTAAAATTGTTTGCGACTATTGACTCTGATGAAGATTGTGTTCGATTACAGCATGATCTATCAAAAATTAATTTATGGTGTCAGAATAATAAGTTGCCTTTAAATATATCAAAATGCAACATTATGACTTTTACGAAGAAAATTAATCCAATAAATTTTTCATACAAAATTTGTAGTGAATCATGTTAGATGTAGCCAATTTAAGGATCTCGGAGTCATTTTTTGCTACAAAATTAACCTTTGTTCCTCTTATTAATTATATTACCGCTAATGCCTACAAAAAATCTAGGCTTTATAAAGAAGAACTCAAAACATTTTAAAGATTCCTCGACTGTTTCATTATTGTACAATGTGTTTGTCAGGCCAACATTAGAATATGCTGGTATTGTCTGGGACCCACAAATGATATTCATATTTCCAATCCGGAAAAAAATCGGAGAAAGCATGTTAAATACCTTTCATTTAAGACTGATGGGACTTATCCGACTAGAGGTACACCACAATCTGATTTATTAGCCAGGTTTCGTTTACACGATTTAAACTCACGACGCGGCGAGTCTATTTTCTGTATTGTTTTTATATAGACTTCTAGTAAATCAAGTTGATTGTCCGAATATTCTTAGCTCCATACAATTCAATATTCCTTCTTTTCAAACTCGTTCCTACTCCCTTTTTTTATTTAGCGATGCCAAAAACGAAGTCTTCAAAATGTTCACCTATTTATAGCATGTGTTTAAATTATTTTTTAAAGTATCAGGCAAGTTTTGTATTTTTAATTGTAGTGTTAATAAAAGTCAATATATTCTGAAAGACATTTGAGATATGTATAAGAATATTATTACTACTTTTTTTGTTTGCTTGGTAATCTTTACTGTTTATTTTACTTTGTATTATATCTTATGGTTATACACTTTATATACATAGTATTGTACTGCAAAGATTTGTATTGTATTTTATAATTATTATTTGTACTTTCCTGTCCTTTAATTGGCTATATATCTGTCTGGACATCGTATTCCTAAATAAATAAATAATGTTCAGACAATATTAGAATGGGTGTTTATGCAATTCAGTACCCAAACAGCATAAGGTTTTTAGAACATACTGTTGCCATTCACTGACTAAACTGTTTTATTTCTAGTTTGTTCCAATACAAATCACTATCTAATTAAGCCAATGACTTACTAACTGGTGACTTGAAGAGTATACATTAGGTAAAATTATTCTTGCATTTGTAATGAAAAGGTTTCAAAATTTATCCGATACTTTCTTCTATTGTATTGTCTAATCAAATGATTGAATCATAAAATAAGATTGAATAACAATAAAACACATTATAAGGAACGAGGGCAAGGAAAAGGAAAAATAACGTAAAACCGAGATAAGCGTAAATGATATCAGCGTTTCGTGACAACATATAAACAGTGACACGAGCGACACGGCTACAGGTGACAGCCTATAAAATCAACATGGGATCAAGCTTGGCGGTGGTAACACTGTGAATAAGGATAATGCGAGATGGAATAAGAGCGTAAGTCGGGGGGAGACAAACGGATAACGAGACAGAAAGACGACGCGAGCGGTGGTCGTTCTGCAGTCTAAACCTCAATATCTGCAAGACTTTTCGGATTTGTTGTGAAACATCTCGACTTGCTTGCTCGACGGAATAAAATGCAAACTATAGATGGTATTAATTAACGAATGTATATATGTTTTATTAACCGCCTCTCAAGTCACCAAAGCAAACTCCTGAAAATCCTAGAATTTTGTGTTAGGTATAGAGAAATGAGGCCCTATAGTTTATTATGGAGTTCGAACCACGTCTAGAGCATCGACAATTCCCTCTCCCATCCTGATCCGAAATAAATTACAAATAAAATTTCTAAATTTCGGTAACAAGTAAGCACTGTATCCACTCGGCTACCATGCACTTAATATATACAAAGTACTGATAAATTAGTCTACCCTAGAGTAATCATAAATTAGTTTGTTCGAGCTAATAAGAAAATTCTTATAAATATTCCTTCTAAGATGCTTCGTTTTAAAATTATGCTGTGTCGAAGAGGCGCTTAACTTAAGGGTTTTTCAATTTTACACAGGAATAACTAGAGGAAATAATAATTTAAAATTGCGCATAATAATAAGGAGTATACCCCTTATTATTCAATGTCGAATGATGTATAAGTTGTTTTAAACAAATGGTCAATGACGTAAATAGTCTGGAAGCACAGTATTTCAAAGAAGAAACAGTAAAATAAAATAATTGTATTTTATTTAGGAAAAAATTGTTAACGACAGAATGTTTATTACTCCTACACTAAATGTTCGAAGACATTTCCATTTGCTTCTATGCATAATCTAGTTCTTCGGCGGATAGATTGGCATGCATAAAGTATTTGGAAACGGTTTTGTTTAATTCGAGCAGCACTATTGTCAATACGTTCCAACAGAACGTCTCTGGATGGCAGTACCTTTTCATGATGTACTAGATCATTTAGTTATGAATAAAAAGGCACTCCTGTTGCCATAGTTACAATTAATAGAAATTCATTAAATTTAGTACGTTTTTCAAAATAATTGTCACGCATTATTTTCACATTAACATTTTTGCATTTACTTTCGTTCCTTCACTTGGAAAATGGCTTTTTCGAATCGATAATACGCAAATATGCATTATGTGTATGGGTTCTTTGATGGAAAGGCCCTTATTGCTGTCGTAAAATGCCATAACCGATTTCCCAATCGGACAGTCCCAAACCGAGGTGTTTTTGCTGGGCTACATTTTACACTGACGGAAAATGAGGATTTTCGACACCTTCGTGGAAGGTATACCACTGAGAAACTTTAATGAAGAAGAAATTTTAAACTTCGTGGAGCGTTATCCAGGCTGCTCTCTCAATGATATTGTATAATGATTCAACGTTCCTGAGACAATGGTAAGTAGATGCATAATGATGAATTACATTTTTAAATTATTTTTAGTTACGGGAACTATTACGGCGTAATAATTTACACCCTTGTCATTACCAGAGAGTGGACCACAATTTACATGTAATATTTTGTCAATGGGTTCTTACAAATCTAAAGTCGATTAAAAACGCATTTTGTGGTCTGATGATCAACTTTTACGGGCGATGGAATCTTCAATATCCACAATATGTACTCATCGAGTGAAGGCAATCCTCGAAATGTCCTGCAGATTATTTTCAAACGCGTTTTATTGTCAATGTTTGGCCTGGGTTGATAGATCATCTGATCGGATGCAAGCAAAGCATTATTTTTGTTTCTTAACAAATGATCTTCCTGATTTTTTTTAACTTACGTGACAATATGATTTTCCAGCACGATGGGGTACTCTCAGGTTTTGGCATCATCGTAAGAAACTTTCTAGATTTGCATTTTCCTGGAAGGTGGATTGGGCTTGGTGGAACAATTCCATGGCCGCCACGTTCGCCAGATTTAACACCTTTAAATTACTACTGAAGTGCATAACCAGGAATTTCCGTCCAAAAAAGTTCTGTTGAAGCGTATTGAAAGTAGTGCTATTCGAATTAGTCAAAACCATTTCTAAATACTTCATATATGCCGGTCTATCTGCCAAAGAGCTAGATTTGCATATAAGCAAATGGAAATGTCTTCGACCATTAACTAATAGGGGTAATAAATATTATGTCGTTAACAATTTTTTTGCAGTTTTTCTTTGAAACACGCTGCTTTTAAATACGTTCCATCTTGACCATTTACGTCACTGCCATTAGTTTAAAACAACCAATATACCATTCGATTAAATCCGGAGATCTTGCCAGCCATTCTTGAACACCTCTCCTTCCAATTCATTTCCAATTCATTTCCAATTCATCCAACCATTCTTTCACAGGAAGAGTATAATGAGGAAATGCAAATTGTGATCACCGAGCATATTTGTTCGATCTGGTTTGTTAGCGACTGGATGTGCGGATTTATCTCATTCTCTAAGAGTTTTAAATATGTTTTGGATATACACTGGTAAAAAAGAAAGGGGAATGTTTAAACAATAATGAGTATATATAGAAAAGTGAAAAAGTATGTGACAGTGAAGCAGCTGAACATTTTGCAAGTTTTTTTCATCAGTTTATAATACAGACAAAGCTAAATATATATTTAATTTTTTAGGCGACAATGGTAATTGTTGTAATAATATATTCAATCTAAACTTGATTGGTGAGTTGGCTTATAATGCAGCTATTAAGAAACTTAAAACAAAAAAAATCAGCTGGTGTTGATGGGATTCCACCATACATAATTAAAGGATATCAAGAATGGGTAAAGATTCCATTAATTCACATTTTTAACTAAATATTGATAACTTCTACTTTTCCCTCTGCATGGAAGTTAGCGGCATATACTCCGATCCATAAGTCTGGGGACAAAATGAATATAGAAAATTACAGGTGTATTGCAATGTGTGCTCCGGCTAAGCCGTTTGAACAAATAAATTATATATTTTCATTTATTTAGACATGTGGAAAATAGTTTGGCATGGTTTTGTCTCTAAAAACTCAATAAATATTAATTTATTTGCATTTACAAATTATGGTTATGAAACGTTGGAGGAAAAAGATCAACTTGACACAGTATTAACAGATTTTACCAAAACATCTGACAAAGTTGATCATGTTTTGTTGGAAAAGTTAAATAAATTTGGGAATAAGTCTGTAAAATATTATGCAAATTCTGGGGTTAGGCAAGGATAAAACTTAGGCCCATTATTATTTATATTGTTCATTAATGATTTGCCCTCGGTTGTTAAATTTTCAAAATGTTTACTTTTTGCAGATGATTTCAAAATTTACAAAAAAAATTAAATCATTTAGAGATTGTGTGGAGGTCCAGAAAGATAATATCATATTCACAAATGGAGTGTGACTTCAAATAACAGTTTAATATGAAAAAAGTGTTTTAGTTCCCATTGTGTTTGACTACAAAATGAATGAGGCAAATTTATGAGAACTATTAGTGTTAAACACCTAGGTGTTACTTATGATTGCCAACTATCATCTTCTGAACATATAGATGTTTTCGCGTCAGCTAATAGAATGCTAGGGTATATAATAAGGCAAACATCTTTTTTCGCCATCATAAAAGCCATTACAATTCTGTTTTATGCATTTTCAAGGACGAAATTTAAATTTGAAGCAATAATTTGCCACTCGCAATCCCAAATTTATCTTTATGCTGTTGAAAAAGTACAAATCAAATTTCTTAGATATATTTATTATAAAAAATATCACACTAGACTAAACTATAACTATGTTAGATCATCACCTTTAAGAATTGAATTTAATATATCATCTCTGGATATGAGACACAAGGTAATATTACTTATGTTTTATGTAAAGTTGTGAATTGTGTAATTAACGCACCTAGCATTTTGGATTCAGTACGTTTCAATGTACCTTCACAACGAACTCGTAATTTTTTGAAATTTAATGTACCAGTAGTAGTTGCCACTACCCACTCCCCCCTCGTGACCATGCTTCGATTCGCAAATAGTGTTAACACTTTTATTGATCTCGACTTGACTCCTACCTCTTAAGAAATATCATAAACTTGTTATTACACATTTAATTGATCTATATGCATAATTTCTTGTATTTCAATATTTCTTTTTATTAACTAATTAGCTAAATCCAGTGTATACTCATAAAATTATTGTGTTTCAAATATACTATCCTTGTAATTAGGCCGACTAGGCCTGTTTGGATGTAAAACAATAAATAATTAAAAAAATATAGTTTCCCAGTCAAATTTTATTCAATGAAAATAGTTCCAATATTTCGTTCCTTATAATACCAGCCCTCACCTTCTCCAGAAACTATGTATAGTCCTACCGAAATACATATGGATTTTCATTGTCCCAGTACCTACAATTAGACAGAATTCAATTCTTTCATAATTATCTTCACTGAAGTGTTTTTTTTATTACACGCTGAAGCAGCTTCTTGAAATTTTGAAACTCAAAGTCGATAACATACTAGCGGCCTATACTGGAACGTCTTTCGTTAAAAAATCGAACCGTTCTATAAGAGCAACAATTTTTTTTCCGTAGATAAAGATAATTCCTCAATCTTAGAAACGGATGAAATTTTTTTTTAGTAGAAAGGTAAAACTTTGTATGCCTTTTAAAATTAGTGTCAGAAGATAGAGTATACTATTTGAAATTCCAAAGTTGAGGTGGCTCGGGGTGAAGAACTGGAATATAAAATTCAATTAACAGCGGTTTCGAACTTTGCCTTTGAAAATTAAATCGACCCGTCTTTTTCTCTCAATATCGTATCTACTTCGGATACAGAGTTATTCTAGAGGGCTAGTTTGGAAATGAAAGCACTGTATAGTCTTTTTTTATTAATATCACTATTGGATGGAAAATGCACTCTCTTCTCGAATGTTCGAGTTCCAATATCCTCTCCTCACCTTTTCAACGGACAGTTGAAAGATTTCCAATAAACGTGCTACCCAATTTCCTCGTCGCCGATATCCACATCGCCTGCCTGCCTGTAACAGCCAGTCCAGTTAAATTTAACTCCCTTTCAGATGACTTCCGTGATAAATAGCTTTCCTATTATTTAAACAATTAAGATAGCAAATATATTTTAAAACAAATTAGGTATTCTCTTCTTGGTAGAAGTTTAAAATATAGAGTGAAATGTAAATAATAATGCTACACAATTTTTTTTACTAAAATTTTAAAAGAAGAGAGAATCAAAGTGAAGGTCCAAAAGAGAAACGACAAGTGAAAGAACTAATTCAGTATTTCGAAGAAAATATAAAATTTAATTGAAAAGTGCATATAAATGGTGTTAAGAAAATTTCAATACAGAAAGAAAAAGTAAGGTATGAACCTTATCTCAAGCTAAGTGTATCCAGGTTCAGTAATTCACTGCCAAAAAAAAGAAAACATAATTAAAGGAACTATAAGAGTTTCAAACAACTTTCCATCAAAATCTAGCAGTCCAGAATTGTGATAAAAGGCAGAAATTGGAGCCGAGTCGATATAATAGAAACCTACTTTAACCAGAAATAAATATTTACGTTGCAACCTACGAGAGAAAGCTTGAAGAGTAGTAACCATTACTAAGCAATATAACCATTGACCAGGTCGTATAAATTTGATAATTATTTTGCAAAATAAATCAATAAAGTCTCGAGCACGCACAGTTATTTAGTTAAGGATATTCTTAAGGTTTTGTTGTACTCAATTTTTTTTCTTCAGAGTAAATGTGGTAATATATCGACATACAGTTTCTACCATCAGAATAGATTTTTTGTTCAGCTAAGATGTTTCTGAGTTTTTTTACGTTTTGAGTTAAACTGTTTGTTATTTTTCTAAATACACACTGACAAGGCAAAAATGACAAATTTCAGTTAAATCTCTTGAATGGGCATAATTTGCAGTTAAAAAAAGTATTCTATACTGATTTCAGTTCATATTTACCGTTTTCCACCTGCACAAATCACAAAAATAAAAACACGTGAACGTTCATTACCCCGAATGTGCAATATGTGGTAAGTGACTACATTTGTAGCGACTTTTCAAACACACAACGATAAATACGCAAACACGATGCGCAGTGGGGAAGTGTCTATGTGTAAATACTATCCGTTTAGAGAACAGGAATTTGTTAATAAAATTCAATTTCATATGGAATAGAAGGTCATTATGGTTCTTAATAAAAGTGGTCACATTTGTAGCTACAGTGCGTAAAGGAAAGTTCACACAAAATCGACTTGAGCGTTAAAGGATTAATGGCTTCGATAATAAACAAAATGTTAGAGATTAGGCAACAGAAAGATTATCTGAACTTCACAAATGACCACTTCATTCAGCAAAAGTAACGGTTTGGTGTGCGATGTCAGCCACAGAAATTATTAGCCCATATTTTTTTGAATTGAAACGACATACGGTAATAGTAACATCACAAAGATATTGTCACATGAACGATAGTTTTTCCAGTCAATTATTGAACAACTTGATGGTAATTACTGGTTTCAGCAGGATGGGACAACAAACAACCTGAATCTGAATCAGTGTTAATATGGTGCGTGATATGTTTCCGGGCCGATTAGTTTCTCGAAACGGCAAAATCACCTGGCCAGTCCGGTGGCAGCGCCCGACTTTTTTATATGAGGATTTTTTAAATGTCGTATATGTCGTATACAATATAAGACCCCGTAATCTTCAAAAGTTCAAACGAAATTGAAGCAATTCCACTGGAGATGCTAGGCAAAGGGATGGATGATTTTATACAACGCACAATGATGCAAACTACATCAAAAGTTGACATAAATTCAATGTACTTCAATTGAAATGGGTACCTAGGGATTTTTTGAGTCGCTGATACCGACTCTGATGTCAGAAATACAAAATTCAAAATGGCAATCCCGATATGAGGCGCAATGGGGCCTAATATACAGCATATCTCAAGACGGATGTTATATGTTTCGGACTTGTTGGTTGCTATCAGTGCGGTGTAGTTAAGTTGAAGAAATGGGCACAACTTAGGCAAGACGACCCAAACAGAAACCACTGATAGGAATCTAGTCGCTCATTTATGGCTGCAATTGAAAGACCCTGTGTTTACAGGGCGACAAACAATGCCCGTTTTATAGATGACGATAACGTTAAGTTCTTATTTGTTTTCATTTATAAAACAGTTATTACTAAATAAATGTCCCTCTCCTCAACTTAGTAACACCGTAAGTAATTAATCAGTTCGTCAGTTTTCACGGACCTGGATGTTTTACCTGTTGGGAATCTGGAGGCCTAAAATCGATCATAGGGTGTGAACTCAAAGATACAGTTTTTAAGAAATACCTACGGCATCAAAAAATATATCATGCGGATTCGAATCTGGACGGCGCCATGCTGTCCAGTATTGCCAAAAGACACAACGAAACCACTGACAGGAAACCAGTCGTTCATTTGTGGCTGCAATTGAAATCCCTGCGTTTACAGGGCGTCGCCCTGTAAACATGGGGTCTTTCAATTGTTGTATGTTGTATGTTCTGGCGCTTTGTTCTCTCAGATATCTTAGAAAAATTCATTTTGGGTCTCTCATTATTTCACATTTTTGTTGAAGAGTAATTGGTAAAAGTTATGGATGTTTTGAGATATGCGTAGTTACTAGATAGAAATCTTTCGCTGTATCTCTTACACTGTAACCACTTCTTAAAATCTTTTATAAAAAAGAGAAACTTTTTTACGCAAGTAAGGAATATCCGATTTCTGGCAATGAGTCTTTTTTTCTAGATATATTTTAAAAAAATTGGCCTGATTTTCTAATGCGTGGAAACCTGATGCTCTCATTTTATAGTAATTATATACTCGTACATACATAATTATTTACCCAAAAGATATAAAAATAACCCAAATTTATTTTAAGCTAATTCAAACTGGCGCAAAGTTGCCCAAGTTTCTAACTATATCCCTAAGAGATCATCTAGCTAACATTAATGACAAAAAAGTGTAATTCCGTAACGTTGACAATTAAACTAAAAAAGTTAAGTTTCCTAAATGATACATTTTGATTTTCGATATAAAAACAGCTTCAACAAAAAATCATTACTATATTCGTGTGTGTAAATATTAAAAATAATCAGGTCCCAAAATTAACCCTTGTGGACTTCAATTGTAACATCTAATTCATATAATTTAACTCCATTTATCACCACTATTTTGTTTCTACTAGGTATAAGCTAATTTATTAGTTGTGCCCCTATTCATGAAGTTTTCCTGTAAATAAAGCATGATTGACCAAAACAAGGCTTTACTTAGATTCACAAAAATATACAAATATTTTGTATTAAAATTTAGTTTATTGTAAAATATATATATTTAAGTAATGCCAAATGTATATTTTTACTTTTTCTAACCAGTGTTGCATATTATTTAATTGATCATGTCTGTAAGAAAATTACTTTATTTTTCAACACCTTTGAGATAACCTAAATAATTCAATAAGATTCTCCTTTTTTATGCCGTGATACAGCTTTAGCTATTTAGAACACAGAAATATACCATCTGTTATCAGTTTATCAGAAATGTTAAAGAATATGTTATAAAATCTATAGCTGATAATAAATTTTAATAAATCGAAGCAAGTCCTGGTTAATTAAACTTGTTTAAATCATTAGTACCATTAACTAATTAATTTTCTGAAACAGGTTCGAGAAACAGGAGATTTCTTGCAAAATTTTTTTAAATATAAAATTTTTTATCATATTACAAGAGGATTAAGTAGGTGTTAGAGGAAAATATCTGTTAAGTTAACTACGACTTTGATAAAGACACTATTATTATAACTAATTTGTGGTAATTACATTTAATATAAATTTTCAAGGAATTTCATAATAGATAATAATCTGGGGGAAAACCCGAAATTAGGCAAAGAAATTAAAAAGAAAAATAACAAACGGCTAATTCAATTTTGTGAATCTAAACAACTGAAAATATTTAGTAATTTCTCTCAGTGAAAAAAAATATCTAGAAAGGATTAAAAGTGATCGATAAAATAATTTAAGTTCAAACATATACTTGCTATCTTAATTGCCTAAATAATAAGATTGCCATTTATCACAGAAGTCATCTGAAAGAAAGAGAGTTAACATTTACCTGGACTGGCTGTTACAGACAGGCAGGCGATGCGGATATCAGCGACGAGGAAATTGGGTAGCGCGTTTATTGGAAATTAAAGGTGCGGAGAGGACATTAGAGCTCGTACATTCGAAGAATTGCATTTTTCCAGCCATCATGCATCAGCGCAATGAATAAGAAGGACCGGGATAGTTTTCGTTAAAAAAAGAAATAGATAAAAAATCAAAGAAAAAGTATAAGTACTGTTATATTCAGAATTCAATATATATTAGAAAATTAAAAATATACAGAGTATTCCATTTAAAACATTGAAACCCAAAGTGGTCTATATCGACCCCCAGGGGTCGACTACGACCTGCAAGGGATCTATGTCAGCGAAAAAAAATTGAGGGTCCATGAGATGCACATGGGGGTCCACGATGGTGTTTCTTATTTAAGCAGGTTGTGACTTTAATTTTAGCTTTCCATGAATGGAATAATCCACATACGCAGATGGTACCTATTTACTTGCATAATACTTTCTTATAATATAAACACATATATCTATCTATATAAATTATAAAACTACCTATGAAGTAAAAATTTTTAAAAATAAATGTTCATGAAACGTGATGAAGAATTATATTAAAATTTAAGTTATTAGGTATATTTTCTGATATATGAAACTGTTTAAGAATTATCATAAACTAGCAGTTGTCCGCAGCTCCGCCCGCGTGTGTTTTTTAAGTTTTTCACACTACAGGTAGAAATTTAAATCTTTCAAAGTGAGTAGCACTATGCTAACTGTCCAAAACACATCTGACGTTGATGAGTTTGCAAAAAATTCAATATTAGGTAAGCAGGGGGTCTACCCAAAACCGGAAAACATGGCAAGTGGTCTACGAGACAAAACAGTTTGGGGACCTCTGATTTAAAATAAAAAAGTTGAGGTAATTTCCGGCGAAACCGGAAGTGCAAAAAAAATTAAAACACCGTCATCTAATGCGATTTTTAACGTATAACAATATGTTTAAATATCATCAATTTATTTTTATAAACAATGAAAATAGAGGGTTGAGGCAGGCTTCATTTACATCCGGTATATATACACACACACATTATGTACTTATATTTATGATTTAAAAAGATCTCAGTCCCAGACATTCTAGGTAGTCAGTTCAAGATAACATAAAAGTTTATTAGTTATCGCATACCCGAAGAACGCTCAATTGTATTTTATGCAAAAAATTATATTAACATGTTTTTGTGAAATTTAATTTATGAATAAGTATTCTAAAATCTATACCAAAACGCAGTGGCGGCTGGTGAAATTTAGGCTATGTCATATCTCAGTATTGGAGCATGGGACCCAAGCGATACTTAAAGGCGTAACTATCAGGACTAAATGAAGAAGTTTTGCAGAAAAAAAAATTGCGCTTGAAATTTGCGAAAAAAAGTTGGAAAAATTAGTGCCCCCAGGTTATTTTTTAAACGATTTGTAAAATATTTGTGAAACATTTTTTTTTCAGAATCAGGTGGAAAATATAAGTTCACATTTCAAATTTCATCGAAAAATATTGGTTTTCTATAAAGTTACACCGTTTTAAAGTTTGCAAAGTGAAAAATGAATCTAAAATAAAATTTATATTTTCCACCTGATTCTGAAAAAAAAATGTTTCACAAATATTTTATAAATCGTTTAAAAAATAACCTGGGGGGGGCACTAATTTTTCCAACTTTTTTTCGCAAATTTCAAGAGCAATTTTTTTTCTGCAAAACTTCTTCATTTAGTCCTGATAGTTACGCCTTTAAGTATCGCTTGGGTCCCATGCTCCAATACTGAGATATGACATAGCCTAAATTTCACCAGCCGCCACTGCCAAAACGATCGAAAAGTTAAAATAAACATAGACGACATCCGAAGAGTTGTCGATACAGTCCGACAAAGCATAGAGTCAAGCGACAGACACAGAGCCCGAGGATACCGAATCCTGCGATGAAAACGACGAACCAGTCTCAATCGAGAAAGATCCTGCCCGAAAACCTGAGATTGACGACGAGTCAACCGAATCCATCCACACAAACGATCAATCCGCCGTAGATGAGCTTGGTGTCGACCATCCACCCAGATTTAATCAAACCGATGGAGCAGATATAGCTGTAGCTAGAAAACGGAGAAGTAACGGAAGAGGATGTTACCGGACCCACATACTAATCCACGGAACCAGAGGCCGACGTTCAAGGCGATACCCATAGCGATTGCTACGAAACCTGATTATACCAGTCCAGAGCGAAAAATCGAATCCTCAACGTTGGCAACCCAATATCAACCCAAGGAGGCGAGTTCCAAAATATCGAGGTGACTTTTCCATTTACTAGACCACGATCCCGCATAGTAATCATGGGACTCGAGAAAGTACCAACTTCGACGACGATCCTGAACAGCGAGACCATTCTTTATTAGAAGACAATTAGCCCGGATAGACAACACGAAGCTAGGACACCAGTATGGTGACAGTGGGGGGGGAGGGGTGGAGTAATAAAAATCATTACTGCCTGTGTACCATAATCTCCTGTATACGATGTAGCTATGGACTTTCACGTTATATCTTTCCTTCTTTTCTTTTCAATTTTTCCTGTGACCCAAAGGCTAACAATAAGTATGCATGTCACATTAGACTAAAACGACAGTATCATCCGGATACCAAAGTATTTCTTTAGGTGTCATTTTTTTACACGCACCGATTTGAATGTGAACTAAGAATCAATTATTTTCAGCTTTTTCTCACACGCGCTCTCGAGCCGAACTGCATACATTCTTTATGTACCATTTATTTGTTATTTATATAACAAATGTATATTAATTTACCATTACCAATTTGTGTACCGCGTATGTCCTTTGACTTTATATGTACCATTTAAACGATGTTTAGTGAGCACATATAGATAAAACCAGAAAGGGACGAACACAGGTATGCATCAGCTGTGCTGAACCTCGCTCACCGATTCGCGACTGTGGATCCCCTCCGCTACCAATGATCAAACGTAAATTGCACATACCAATGGCAGCGTTTGCACCTTCCTGGTTTTATCTGTATATGTAATATGCATATTTTACAGTAATGTACATATTCTATAACATTAACCTTTAAAAAAGATATTGAATATGTACCGTTGCTTATAATAGCAGTTTTTCATATGATTTCTGTCTGAACCATGCTATAACAAAAATATTAAAGGATAATTTATGTTTATGCAAGTTTTCAGTGAAGTTCAATGCGATCGATGGCTTCAATGTACATCGCAGTGGTGACTTGAGACTATCATATATCTGTAGAAGCCATGCCGGTCCCCTTGGGCCGCCACCATCTTAATTGAACTGGACTGGAATCTTATAGCGAGCTTGACCAGGCAAGGCCAGTGAGATCGGATGGAGATGGCATGAAAAATGATCGGCCTAAAGAGAATGAAAAAGGAAAATATAAAAGATTTTCTCAATTTCCTTCCTGAAATTATACTGTAGAAAAAGATATTTGCTATTTACTCAGTTATAACATGTACTGACCAATTTGTACCCAAGGGATGCTTTTACGAAAATATTCTTCATTCGTATGCGGAGTTTCGGTTTTAAACAGTCACTTAATAAACTTTTTAAAATTGTATTTTATTATTTATCTGTTAAAAAATATAAACGTATTTTTGTCATTAAAGAGATTTAATAATAACTTTAATAGTATTTTTTCTACAAATTTAAAAAATGGTTACAGTCTGCAGCAGTCCACCTTTTCATATACAGGGTAAATAATGCATAGGAATATTATTTGCTATTATTTTGATATTTTGCTTATAGTTATTATTAGTTATGTTATATTATATTGTTATGGGCCTCTTTTTTATACTTTTTACGTGCTTCTTGACATTTTAAGGATACCATTTGGTTTAAATTACATTTATTTTGAGAACGTATGTACAATAAGATGAAGTATATTTATTTTGAGGAGAAGAAATATCTAGTTAATAATAAATAATCATTTTAAGATGACTGGAACTATATGCAGTGTTACTATTTATAAGAGAAATGCTGAGAGAGCAAAGAAGAGTGGAGAAAAAATATCATTTTTCTCGTTTCCTACTGACATTTTAATTAGAAAAGAGTGGATTAGAAAATGTTAAAGAAAAAGAAAATATAACCCGATAATAAAAGAATTTGCAATAAACATGTTACAATTGATGATTTTGAAGATGGAATGAAATCAAAATTGATGAATGTATTGCCAAAAAAACTAAAAGAAAAACTGGTAGGCAATATAAAATTTATCTACTGAAAAATAATTTGTGCCTAATTTTATTATGTTTTAGCTATTCCATCACTTAATTTGTTGCCTGAAATGTCCAGCCCAACTGCAAGAGGTAAACATGTTAAAACTAGAGAACGCAAAGAGATCGATAAACTAATTTTAAGTCCATTATTGTCTATAGAAAATGTGGAAAACATTCCATCTACAAGTAAGGGAAATCCCCAGGAAGATGCATATGAAGAATTACTACGTAATTATAATGTCCTCTTGCTAGAAAATGAAGAGTTTAAGAAAAAAAATCAAAGAAAACGAAAAGAAAATTCCTGAAGATCTCTGAAATGCTTGAGGATTCTTTATCAAACTTGCTGTGCATATTGGGTACTTTTAGAGACTTCTTTGTTGTAAACATTTAGAGCATTTTTTTTTAAATCAATTCTCTGTATCTCTGAAATAAATTTATTGATAAAACATCTTTGAGCTTTTCATCTTAATATAGGTTTGACGATATGTACCAGAGTTCAATCAGTAATTTGATTTTAGAATAAGAGAAGGAGGCCATTTTTCAAAAAAAATCAGCTGCCAATTACTTGGGAATCAGAACTTCCTCACCTTAGTAAAATTCGACGTGTGATGGAGTTTATAATAAAAAGTAATTTTTGACGTTTCAAGAAAGTCACATTCTTTGACGTTTCAAAAAAGTCACATTGGTGGAGGAATGTCACTAATATTTTTTTAGACTGATTTTGCTCACCAACGAACTCAATCTCTTCCTTGACCTCTAGAATGTGTGTACCAAATTTGAAAGCTTTATCTCAAAAACTATAGCTGCTATCGCAAACACAAACACACAGACAGAAAATTTTTTCTGTCTGTAATTTTGTGTATCGTCATAATTCGTCAAAATTCGTCCAGAAATGCAATAATAATTTTTGAAATTTTTTCACACATACCTAACTTCCTCACTTTGAGGGGTGAGGAAGTAATAGAAGTGATTTTTTTACGTTACATTTAATACCTGTTATTTATTATTGTATCAATGATAAAAATATGCTTACAAATTATAATATGCCTTTGGCAGGAAATTATACAAGTATTATCTCATTATTATTTGATAAAATTTCATTGAAAGTTTCCTCTTTCAGATTAAATAAAAAGATGTATCGCTTAGATGATCCATATGATGTACCATTTTTGCTGAGCGAAATAAATTTTAAAATAATTTTGGTCATTCATGAGAAGTATTGCTGACTAAAGAAAAGCCAGGTTTCTTTTAATTTTTCCATATTTAGTTTATATTTTTATTTTTATATTTATGCAATACTTTAAACATAGAACAATTGTTACCTCATTTTAATCAGAATTCCTATTTATTTATATTTTTTATAGTTATAATTTTTTATAATGTGGTATATATATATATATATATATATATATATATATATATATATATATATATATATATATATATATATATATATATATATATATATATATATATATATATATATATATAAGTACAGGGAAAGAGTTAAACGCTGGTTTATTTACATTACAGTAAAAAATCACCCGATAAGGGTAACGCCCGCAAAAAGAAAGAAAAAAAATTGCAATTTTTTTCTTTTTTGCGGGCGTTACCCGATAATTCATTGATTTTTTACTGTAATGTAAATAAACCCGCGTTTAACTCTTTCCCTGTACATATTCATTTTCCTGGGTCCGGAATCCCACGCAGGTTGCTATAGTTGCCCGCGTGTGCGATGCTTGGACGATGCTCCCATACCGGAGTCATCCAAGTGGAAGCCACAAAGGTGCGACTGGCTCCCTGTCAGTGGTTTTCCTTTTGTCTTTTCTGAGTTTTGTCCATCATTTTAACTCAGCTACACCGTGCTGATGAAGACCAATTAGTCAGAAACACGTGTCCACGGTTTGCATCTTTCTGCCATTTGCAATTTTTGCATTATCCACCGTGCAATTTTTTCTTTTTTGCGGGCGTTACCCGATAATTCATTGATTTTTTACATATATATATATATATATATATATATATATATATATATATATATATATATATATATATATATATATATATATATATATATATATATATATATATATATATATATATATATATATATATATATATATATATATATATATATATATATATATATATATATATATAACGGTCTTTGTACATATATGTGCCACCCAGTTTTGAAAAATTAAGCAATAACTAAAAATTTTAAACCTCAATTTATATTCACTGTGACCTATAAAGCAAATATATGCCAAAAATGAAAAACAAATTCGGACCTATTTCCCTATAAAGGGTTAAAATAAAATTATACAAATTTGGGTTATAAATAAATTTGTTCCTATTGGTGTTTACAATTAAGATTTTTTTAACCATTTAGCTGTTTACCTTGAGAAAGAACATATCAATAGAAAATAACTGCATATAAAATTGTGTCGGCACCTAATATGTCATATGCTAGCGAATCTTGAGTATATTAGAGTAATAAAAATGTAAAAGTCGTCGGACTACGGTGAATGTAGATTTGGGCTGGGCGAATATGAAATTTAACAATCGGAAATGAGATAAAAAATAATCTATTTCCGATTAATCGTACATCAATTTTTCGATGATTAATTATCCAATTATCGATTTTTCGATGATTCAAAATCGATCTTTCGTAGATTAATTCTTTAATGATCTATTATCAAATTATCGATTATCGAATATAACAGATTGATTGATTATTGTGAGAGCAGTAATCAAATAATCGATTATTGGATTGTCGACTATTTTATCGACAAATCGATAATTTCTCCCAGCCTTAAATATTATTATCTTACATTAGCACAAAAAATAACACTCAACTCAACGTCCGACGATCGAAGTGACATTTGTGGAACAAAATAAAACAATATGCGATCGCAGACGAACTCCATATAACTTACTGTAATGACATTACGGCAATGGGGACTGGAAAGCATTGTTACCAATATTTTACAATTTGGTAGTAAACGCATAGATATGGAACAATCTGATTTCTGATATCAAGTCTATACTAATGGATAATGTATTAGCTAATGTTGCCAGTTATCGATTCTTTGATTACCGATTTTTAGATAATCGATTATTTAGTGATCGATTATTCGGTTATCAATTATTCGGTTATCAAATTTTCGACTAAAGATTGTAATAGATTAATTGATTATTTTGATCACAATACACAAATATTGTTGCCAGTTATCGATTATTTGATTACCGATTTTTTAATAATCGATTGTTCAGTGATCGATTATTCGGTAATCGATTATTCGGTTAGCAATTATTTGATTAATGATTATAATCGATTAATCAATTATTTTAATCACAATGTACAAATATTCGATTAATCGATTTTCGATTAATCGAATATTTTCCAAGCTATAGTAGAGATTGTCCCGTGAGGGTGTTTGAGTAGACGAGATTTTAAGTGATGCAATTGCAATAATTAACCAGTATGGGCAGAGAATTCTGCAAAACTTAAGGATCGACTAAGAAAAAAATTATGAGGAATGGCGTAATAGGAAGAGAAAGTCTGATATGTTTTCCCACGACACACAAGGCAACATTTCACAAAAGGATAATGTGGTGATTTTTTATGCAGACGTTTTAAATTCTTTGGCAAACTAACTAATGTTGATATGGGCATGGTCTTCTAAACTATAAAGGGGTTTCTTAACCATTTTTTATAAGATACCAGCTAAGGTTGGAGAAATAGTAGGCCCTCAGTCATCCCAGTAGAAAAGAGTGGCAGGAAAGGAAAATAAACTTCCCCCAGAACTCATGGTATGCTACACAGATGGTTCTCACTTGGGTATCGGACCATTTTCGAGGGACGGAAGTATGTTTGGAGGGTAGAGGATTGCTACAAAGTTTTGCTGGTCGTATACAACAGTATTTTAAGCAGAGGTTTTGGTCATTCCAGCAATGACAAGCAAGGAAGAAGTTAAAAATAGTATGGGTGATATGTATATATTTGTTCCGACAGCCAATGTACTCTGAGAGTGATGTAAATAAATCAATCTCTCTATTGAGGTTTTTCTTTTAAAATTTTTTAACCGTTAAAATGTTCTGTTTGAAAAACCGTTGGGTTTGATTTGTTGCAAAGAAAATTGAGTAGATTAAAAGACTTCTACTAGTAGAAACTCACCAAATATTATTTATCTAAGTTGAATCCAGCTCGAGAAAAGAATATAAAATAAGTTTTGATGCTCCCTTAAGGGGGAGTAACTTCCCAGGAAGGGTTAATTTAAAAAAGAGAATTTCCATTTAATTTTTGTCGGAAAATTTACATTGGCCACTAATTTCGTAACATATATTCACAACTAATTGAGCACTGTGGTTGTTATATCAAGATTAATCTTCTCTTGTTGCATCATTTTCAGAAAGTATTTCTTGAAAGGATATTACTTTTTATTAGTCCTTAATTTTTAGAAGTTTGAACCGGAGAATATTTTTTAGTAAGTATTTTTCCGCTATACCGTCTACCGTGCCATTAACAAATAACTGAACTAGGGAAGCAAACTTATTGAACATTATATGAAAAATATAGGCATATTAAAAATGCCAGAACTCTGATCTTGTCTATTTTGTGGCCTCACTGAAAGCAATATAACGTAACTGAGGGTTGGGAAGCACAATCGACCTAGGGGATTATATTGGAGATCGGATTTTAGCGAATCATTATATTCCGCACGCATTCTATTCTACTGCTTTTATTATTATCACTGTTATTGAATCGCCGTAATTGATTTTTATAATTGGAAAATATTTTTAATTGTAGCCACTCTCACTTTGGTGCAATAACGATTTAATGAAATTTTGTATAATTGCGTGGAATGTACACCGTGATCATGAATGGTACCGAAATAAATTTAAATAGTTATTTCGAACATCGAACGAACTTTAGTATGAAACGAAAATTTACAGAACAAAATACTCTTATATTTAATATTTTTCTTCACGTCCCCATTATTAGTAACTACCAGGATCAGGACGCTACGCCAGAGTCCAGGACCGGTATAGCTACTACGCCCCATATGGTTGACACAAGAACATACGTAGACAAATAAAAGCAAAAGTATATAATGAATAATGAAATACATCCCGCATTATTCAGAATGACTGAAGTCCTCCGTCACATTAGCATACATGGTCACGTCACAACTAATATTCGTTCTGCATTAGTGGCTGTTAAATTTGAGCAATTTGGTTTGTACAAGGAAAATGAACATTCCACAACTATATGAAGTGTACAGAATATTTGAACCATCTCATGTTGTTTTAAAAAATATGCCATTTTATTAGCTACGTATTTTATACATTTCTAGAAAAAAATAATAAAATAATTATTGGATATTACATAAACGTCATTTCAAACCTAGCATGATAACAATTATAAATACCTATAGCTTTTTACATTTTATACTGTCATTATTAATTGAATGCGTTAGTGTAAAAGTTTTTATATATATATATATATATATATATATATATATATATATATATATATATATATATATATATATATATATATATATATATATATATATAATAAATCAAACTTCCAATACATGTTAAGTTTGAAAGAATGCCTATGTAATATGCAATAATCATTTTGTTATTTTTTTCTAGAAATCTTTGTTTTTGTTAATGTAGTTTTCAATCATTTTTTATAGTTTATACATAAACGGTAATGACGGCGCCATTGCTAAAAGCGTTTTATGTGACAATAACCATCACGCATGTGCCCGTATACTTTCAGATTGCTAGGATTACTAAACTACTGCTAGGCATGCCAACATCATCAGCGAACAAGCTGTCAGGCTTTATATAATTTTATACTGGAAAGTCCTTTATTTCCGTAGAGTAGGGCATCTCTCTGCTTCTATCCTAGTTCCACTGGTTGTGCATGTTACAGGTATATAAAGAAACATACCAGATGAATTTTTATGTGGCGTTTTTATTAATATCTATATTTGTTGTATAAGTGCTGGCTCTGAAAAATGGAATACAAATCCGGACCCTGGTAATTACTATTCGAATTTGACGATGAAATCAAAATAACTGCATCTCGACTTCTTAATTTAAGGTTCTCTAGATTGTGTGGTTTCGTTTGATACACAACGTTTCGACAATATTTATTGTCTTCCTCAGGACTACAATAAATAACACCCATTTTCTATATAATTTTGCAGATACGTATGTAAACACTTTTATATTTTATTCTAAAAGATTAAAAATACTAATATTTTGAAAAAAAAATTTAATGTTAATATACAACCACCGACTGATATATGAATAAATAAAAATAACGTTTTTTACAGAGTATTTTATTTTGCTTCTTTCAAGGTTTCTTTGATAAATTACTATTAATTTCTTCAAATCCTTATACAGATAAATTTTTTTTTCTGTTTGCCTCATCAGTAGAGCTGTCCGAGGTCACCTGGCCGACAGAGCCGTCATATGACTCATATGTTTACATCATATCATAATACTTGAATAAGTACAGTAAATGGAAATAAATTTTAACAATAATGTTACATTTTAAGCAGATTTATGAAGTAGTTTGGTTGTCGTCATTACAAAGTGGGGAAGATCTATAGTATAATAGCATCAGGTATGTTTCTACAGCTGTCTCCGTCAGCGATGTTCGCTTTGGTGAAAAAATATGTTTTGCATTTTGAAAATGACCATTCGACATCTACGGATATAATACAGACATAAGTAAAACAATCTGTGAACTCACTTAACGAAGTTGTAGATGCATCATCACAAATTTGTCTTAATTTGCTAAAATCAGGATCTTTCTGTAATACACTCTCGAATTTTTCACTAACGTGATTATTTTTTGCGTCATTTATAGCTGTGTATTTACGTCGTCCACTATTTGCAGCGATTCCACTAACGACAACGAACTATTTTGTAATTTTTCTATTGCGTCGTGTAGTCCTCTATAATAGTTATTAATAGTTTTTAAATCTTTCAAGGGAAACTCTTGAAAGGTCTGTTTTCCTAATAGCTGCAACCTCGTTAGGGTTGAACTGTAGTATCACAGCTTTTATTTGTTGAAAATATTCATCATAATAAAAAGCCGCTTTCAACCACGTTCTCCAACGTGTAAGAATCGGCTCTGGTGGTTCAGGGATACCAGGACACTGTCTGTGAAATGCTCGAAGCCGTTTAGGAGATTTGAGAAAAACTTTTTTTGTATTTGCTATTAATGCATCTACCTCTGGAAAACATTTTCGAATCGTTTCTGCCACAAGATGTAACGCATGCACTTTACACGTAACATGTAAAAACCTACAATTGTCTCTTTGAAAAGAACGGCCTACCATGCGCATTGTCGCAGCACCATCAGTCACAAAACATCAATACTTGACTTGTTGAAAGTTCAAATTTTTCGAATGTCTCCAACACCCCGTAATTATTTCACCAGTACACGCAGTTAGTCTTTTACTAGCTAGTAAAAGTGGAAATGTTAGTTTAAGAGGGCCCAGTACACGTACTATAATATTTAAAATAGAATTTTTTTTACAATCTGTCGTCTCGTCAATACATAACCAGAGCCGTGTATTTTTTAATCCACATTTAATCCTATTTACAATGTCTTCACGAACAGCTAGAATATATCTACGTAACGATGTACGACTTGGTAAGTTCACCTGGGGATTGTATTTATTCCAAAACTTCCGAAATGGTTGTTTATCCAGTATGTGTAGCGGAATATTACAGGCTATTAACATGAACAATAAATCAAACATAAACTGAGTTGTCAAAGGCATGCCATTTTTTTTATTTTGATGTTGCACGGTGTTGATGACGACGACAATCTGTTTTGTGCCAGCACATTAAGTCTTGATTACAAACTTTACAAATTATTTTACATCCGTCATAGAATAAATCCGGAAATTCACCGATAAATTTATTCACTGTGTCCGCGTACGGTCGTTTTTTACCCTTTGGCGCATTTGACATTATGTATAATTTATAGGTACAACCTCACGCATTAACCTTTCAAATAAGACTGCAGTGTAAATCACTTCTAAATCGGCACGTGTGACGCCATCACAAGACCGTGGCTGTACTCCAGCCATCTCGGTCAGCTGTACTCATCAGTCATCATAAAGATATAAATTTGTTTCTGTTCAGACTGCACGGATATATTGAACTGAAATCCTACATAGGTTACGTTATTTTATTTTTTACAATATTGAACAATGATGATTGTAGTGACAAAAACCAAATACCTCATTAGGGAACCGTTACTGATAATTTCTTTTTTTAAATTTTTTAAATATTGTAGTTTTTATTCTTTTAATGTTATTACATTTACCGATAACTTTTTTGATTAAGAGAATTTATGAAGTTAAAACTTTTTTTTCAAAATGTTAGTATTTTTAATCTCTAAGAATTTTTCTAAGTGTGTTTATATATTATATTTCCAAAATTATATGAAAATGTGTGTTACTTGTTGTAGTCCTGAGGAAGATAATAAATATTGACGAAACGTAGACTAATAAGAAATTGACGTTTTCTTACATTTTTATCCAATTCCGACAAAATATTAACATATTGTCAACTTAACATAGGGAAATCGTCTCTCTTCCTTGTCCTGTTAGTTATGGCATGCTCCCAATATTATCCTCCTATCCAGTTGGCACAACAACAAATTAATTATATGGAAACATAGGTACCGGCACAGCAAATAATACAATTTTTGGTTCTGCAATCAGTACCAATTACGTATCCAAATTAAAGCATGTACAAAAATTCATATTCCAATCCTATCAAACAACGTTTCAATGTACATTGTCGAATCAACAACTCTAGCAAGATAATTAATTATGAATGGCAAAGAGTACAAATAAAAAACGACTCATAAGTATTTGAGAAACCGATACGAAAGTTTATTACAACAAGAACAAATTTCGCTAAGCTGGCGTTATCTGGAGATGATTAAAACTGAAGAACAATACGAAGAATTCTTCAACTCACTTAATTCATAGCAGGCGGAGACAATAACGTCAATCACTCTATGTGGGTATCACGTCTGACTACCACCAAAGAGAGAATCAGAAGCATTCTCTAAAGAAAGAAAACTTATTCTATATTCTGCAACCTTTTTAGATATTTTTGACATAAAAAAATCCTGCTTAGAAAAAACTCATGTTTACATTCCTCAATCTAAACCAAGCCTAGTTAATTTTCGTAAATTAATGCCTTGATGAGTATTTTGAGAGTTACAGAATCGACTGTACTATTCTAATTTGTCTTATCATAAAATATACACTGCTTTCTTTCTAGGTTCTAGTCGTTTCACGAATTTAATAGCTGATTATTTTTATAAAAAATGTATTCACAATGGTTTACAATCTACTCAATTTTTAATTATGCAACAGTTCTGGATAGTATCCTCAAAAAGAACAGTATGCAATGTTTTCTCTATGTGTGATACTTATTAGCGATTTCACCCTGTTTCCTGTCAACCAATTATGGACACATATTTCACAGGTCAAACCGTTCTTATTGGTTTGTTGGGGGTCCATTTAATGTTATATTAGGTGAGATGGGGTGCTAAAACTCTCAAGGCGTGTATTCGTTGATTTGTTTAACACACTACAATGGCTTCATAGGCGATGTGAATGAAATAAAAACATTGCAAGGCAGCAAGAAATGCATCAGTTGATGTCAGCAACCAGAGATGCTGACATCAACTGATGCATTTCTTGGTGCCTCTCAATGTTTTATTTCATTCACATTGCGGATGAGACCATCACGTTTATAGTAATTTAAGTATTAATTTGTGGGTGCGTACAACTTTTCTCACTTTTTAAGTACGTTACAATATCTGTAATTATCGAAAAGGTTTTAATCCGCCGTCACTCCCGCATTTCGGTGGCCTCTGGGAAGATGAAATTATGTCGGTCAAAACGTATTTGCACTGGGTAATTGACCAACAAATTCTTACATACGAATTAAGAATTTTATAGTGTTAGTTCTGATGATTTTTTTTAAATTCGCGTCCCTTAACACCCTTTAGTTCAGATTCTATTATTTGCTCAATTCTAGTATCTGGGTCTTTCTTAACACTTTGAGTCTCTTTTTGAAACTAATCTTACTGCAATGTCTATGGGACATTAGATTCGTTGGTATTATTTCAAAGTTTAAACAAAGATTTTTGTCGTCGTTGGCATTCCGATTGACTATAAAGATAAAATGGAGTTTGATTTTTACCAGTGCTCAAAGATATGTGGTCGCAGTTTAAGCAGAATAATAACGGATCTCTAATAGGATTTGATCTCATGCCGGTTATGCGAAAGAAAGGGAGAGTCCCGAACGTTACCAAATAATTTGTTAGACTTAAATTGGTGTAAAATTTTATAGATATATAAAATGGCAATATTGATGCTCTCTAGTAAAATGCTTTATACGATATGTTCGCTAGAGATGTGAAAACTGTCATATTTCAGTTTGATTACATATTATAAGTTTCGACCTAAATGTCTCCTAACCTACAAATAGAATACGTTCATTTTGTTAACAATGCAGTAAGTACCGCATGTCCTAAGGTCAATAGACTTTTAATAGGTAAATTATTGTTAGAATACCATGTTAACCAAATAAGAACAATTGTGAAAGTGGAAAACCACCAAATAAAATTGCTACTACTAAATTCTATTTACATAGCGTGTATAAACAATAATGTTCTCTTTGCTTTCCTACAATTTTTACTTTCTTATACCTAATATAAGAAAGTATAGTAATCGTGATTTTTTCGACCTCGAGATTTTGATTGATTTATACGTTTTGAACCCTCCTGAATCCATTCTGACTATTTTCCGAATGATGTCTGTCGGTGCGCGTGCGCGCGCGCGTTTGTGTGCGTGCGTGCGTGCGTGTGTGTGTTAATATTGTCAACAACATTTTAGGTGACACATTAAATTTAGTGAATGTGGTACCACCAGAAGAGACATAATGAATAAAGAAGAAAAAATGTACAATTTCGGGAAAAAAAATTAAAAATTTGTGTTGCATTTCTGGACGAATCTCAACGAATTATACTGAAAAAACATAACTTATTGAAAAAAAAATTGTCTGCATGTCTGTAGTATCGCGATAGCAACCTCAGTTTTTGAGATAAAGCTTTCAAAGGTACACTTGTTCTAAAGGCCAAAGACAATGAGAAATTCGGCGATAAGCAAAATTGGCCATCTGAAAGGGAGTCCACTGGAACCAAACTTTTTTGTATATGACTTTACAAAAAAATATATTCTTGATGAAATATTATAAATCATGTCTACTATATCAAGTGAATAAAATATATTTTCAAGTAAGTACTTAAATAAAGCTGATGTAAACTTAAATTTTTTATGCATTTGATATCATAAAATAAGGTTAAGATAAATCTCTCAGTTTGACATTTGATATATCTAATTTAGGTACAAAAATGTCAATGTCAATAAGAAGAAATTATTAAAATATATGACATGAATTATTATTGACAGTATCGAAGGACGCTGATAATTAATTATTAAAAAAAATTTATGAAACATTCCAAGATACGTTTTTAAAATTTAATGTGGTAAGTGAAGAATTAAACAAAATAATTTTTTTAGATTAGGATGGTTTGGTATAAGAAAGTTGTGTGCTGACCACATCAGATATTTAATAAAGTCAAGCCTTTTTTTATATTATATATTTATAATTATTAAGTATATATTAGAAACTATTTGTGATAATATTATTGACAAATTGTTGATTAAGATTATTCTGGTGTAACCATAATGAGGGATAAAAGAATTTATTTCCGTAGTGACAAGCAGAGAAAATAAATTAGAAAAATAACAAAGGAGCTACCTTGAAACAAGTTATATTTAGGTTCGTCATAGAATATACTCATACATACATAAATGTAAAAGTAATTTACAGATATTTTCCTACATAAACGTAACCTCTTTAATGAATCGTCTAAATTTTTCTTACTACAGATCCCTCGAGTACAAGTAAATCCAAGAGATAATTTGAGAAATGAGTTAAATATTTGCGAGATGGAAGCCTACATTTGTTATAAAGGCTCAGCTAGTGATCAGCCTGTCTGTCGCCGACGACACGTATCCAAACAGATCCCGAAACAAGCAGCAGGGATCACAGGAGTCCTATTCATTACGAGATCTCACTGCTTTGACATTTAATTATTTAAAGTGAAACTATGGAGAAAATCCACAACCAATTTATGTGAGAAGTCAACATCGAGTTAATTCTATTTTTCAGGAACGGCTTTATTTACCACCTAGCTGATGACCTACGTAGGCGTACAAATTCCGACCACTAATAAAAATGTCAGTGGTCGGAACTTGAAATTACATAATTCTGTATTAGGATATAATGATTTTAAACTATTTCTATTTGATCATTTATTTACCTCAAACGTATCAAAGCGTAGATTCTATAACTAATCATGTTAAATTTAGCACAAAATGTTTTGCTTTAACAGATTGTGTTATTCTGTACCATTCGATTCGAACTAACGTTTATGGTAAACTTTAATATTTTAACGTTAAAATGTTCGTTCAAAGTCGTATTAAGTAGGCTCAATGACTCAAATTTTGCATTAATAGCATTTGCCTACACAGGGAGAATAAAAAGAAGCATCAAATTCTAACCTCTAAATCACAGAATTTATTTAATATTCATTTATTCTGTCGCCTAATCGATTATTCCTTTGATGTTTGGTTTGGAGGTTTATGCAAACAAAAATGGAAGAAAAAGGAATTGTTCAGCGAGGATGAGCAAATAACAAAAAGAATATTTAGTTAGTTATTTGGATCAAAACGGCTTATTAGAATTAAAAATAAATAAATCCGTTTAATTTAGATAAATTTAAAAACAAATTGAACGAGCTAACTAACAATTTAAATAGTTTGCAAGGAGGCAAAAAAACTTTGAGTTAGTGGAAAGATGTAAGTATCAGCCATGTAATTTTAATGAAATAGGTTTTGTGATTACATTTCAGTGCCAAGTGAACGATTATTTTTGTTTTAGGCATTAAATGTCTTTAAAGTAAACACCCGCCGCAAAGCGAGGCTACAATATGTTGATGCTACTGGTACAGGGGGTGGTCCTAAAAAGCAAAATGATCTCAGCGATCTCGATGAACTTTTGTTGGCACTACTATCAAAAATTACAGTTACAGGTATGCCTGGAATACCTGAAGCGGAGACAGAAATAGAAGTACCAAATTTCTGTGAAGGAGAAACCACTATTATAACAGAAAACAACAGGAACTGATAATATTTCAGGATGTAACCAGGAAAATAAATCTTATTTAAAGATAACGAGCTAATTACACTATTTAATTGAGAAAATAAGTGCTAAATTGGCGCTAAATTAATGTTAATACAGTAAAACTTCTCAATAACGGCCAGTAAAAATTTTATGAAAATTTGGCCGGTTAGTGGGGCGACCGCTGTTGAAGGGAAGAATAAATACACTATAAAATATTTTTTTTAATTTGAAGGCACTGACCGCTTTTGAAGGGTGGCCGAAATGAGTTTTGCTGTATAATATAACGAGCATGAAATTTGAGATATTTTGTAACGGAGATGAAGGTTAACCCCCTGATGTAGAGAGATAATCATCCGTATTACAACATGCACTTTCACGTAAATTATATATTTTCTCTATGACCCACTTAATTTAAACTTCCATTATAACAAATAAAAGTTACTTTGTATTGTGGTAAAATCACTTAATATTACAATAACACCTTATTGAGTATGACTGTAGTGCCTGATTCATAGCACCGAAAATGCTTGTACCCTAGATATACTACCGCCACTGTGGTAAATAATTTTTAATTTTGTTTATAGAAAAACCGCCACAAAAAAAGAAAGTTAGACGAAAAAGACAACAGTTCCAGATGGAATCACTAGCTAAAAATCATGAAAAATATCGTCGATTATTAGCAGAATCCAACAATAATGTATCTAAAGCTAACTATCAGCAGGCTCATATAATGAAAAACCAAAGCCCAGGAGTGTTGCTCCAAATCTGATATTTTAATGTGTACTATTTTTATTTGCTTCTTCTTTAACTAACATTGTAGTCACAATGTTTGTCTTCAAATCTTGCATCCTTTATTTAACACACTTCCTGACATAACGAATTGATGAAATTTTGCATAGTTACTAAGGTCGGATGACAATACAATATTCCACCGTTATTTTTGCAAACATCTTCACATAGGGGTCGCGGGGTGAAAATTGAAAAAATCTGCAAAAAGTATGATAATAATTTAATGTATAATAGTAATTTAATTAAAGTATGACTAAAAAGTAGAAAATAAAAAAAATATATTTTTTTAAACTTGCTTTTCTTAGTCGTATTAAAAAGTAAAAAAAAAATTATTTATTTGCCAAAAAGCAAGCCGTATGCATTTTGTACAATCTGCGTACAATTACACAAAGTGCGCACGCCTGGTCTCTTTTTTGGCTTTTTTTTTTGGCAAATTATTTTTTTACTTTTTTAGTGTGACTAAGAAAAGCAAGTTTTTAAAAAAACTTTTTTTTTGACATTATATTTGATATTGCCTTATATTTAATACTTAGTTTGTTTAATAAATTATTGTAGTTGCCGTTTTGTTTATAGTTTGTAATTGAATGTTTTTCAATAAATAATATAACTATTTCACAAAAATATATAAATAATCAAATTATGATTTTTACAGTAGTTATTCAATATATATAAAGTGAGTCCCCGGATTAATTTTATAAGAGGATAAATCCTTTTTATTGATTTTACGATAAAAAATTATTTTTGATCAAAAAACTTTCAAGCCAAAGTAGAAGCTTATTTATTAAAGTTGAAAACATTAGTACTACAGAAGTGGACTACAGAAATTTATAAATTTCTTACAATTTGCTCATGACTTCTACCAACCTCATTAAACAAGTTATGGTCATTGCCTGCAACAACCTGAACTACAGGCCTAGTAGAAGCTGGTAGAACATCGTCAGGTGATAATGGAACATTGAATTGTCTGCACATATGCAATACAACACAACTGTAAATTATTTTTGCATATCTTGCTGGATTATAATGTAAAGCTCTGTGATCGCGAATACTTCTAAATCTGCCTTTCAGTAATCCATTAATATGTTCACTGATTACTCTAGACAGAGCAGTATAGAATCTTGATTCTGGAGAATACTATACAGGATCAGCAAAAGGTACCAGCAACCAAAGTTCAAGCGGATATCCACTGTCCCCAGAGAGGTAATTTGAGAAATCTTTTTCAATATAATCCTTTTACAACACTCTCTTTATGCCTATTAACATCCAAATTGTAGAACGGTGTACAGATCTAGGAAAACGTGCATTTATACTTAAAAATTTCCTGTTAGAATCACCAGTTATTTGTATATTGATGGCAGACAAAATTTTTCAACAATAATATGGATGACCAGGGTTTATAAGATGGTTTGCAGGTGGTGAAATTGTCCTAATATGCGTGCAGTCTATTACCCCTAAACCATTTTGAAAACGAGGATCTATTTCCCTAAAACTTCTTATTTATTTTTTACTTTCATCAGTATTTGAAAATTGTACCCATTCATGTAATAGAAATTGTGTAATGGCATCAAATATACTGACTCTCAGCAAAAGAATATCCATGCCCTAGACCAGTCTGATAAGTTCTATGCCCAAAAAAATGGAGAGCTGTTAATATATGAAGATGGACTGGTATCCGTGTAAATCTAATTCTTTCAATTAAGTGTGGACTCAGGCTGTTTTCAAATGTTGGAGTAAAAACTTATTAAACCGAAATAATTTTAAAAAATAATGCATCAGTTAGATTAAATGGATTACTAGCATCCCTTAGCTGACATTGTAAAATTCCGACTTCTCGTGTATAAAATTAGTAATAACAACTGTAAATGCAGAAAGCCATTAAATGCCATAATTGCAATATCTACATAATAATAAACCTCCCTTTAATTTTTAACCCTTACTACTGATGTACCCTCTTAAAATTTTCAATTAATGCTTCAAATTAACATGCCTGGTTAAAAATTTAACATTAAACCGGCATACAGAATTGTATTTTTCGAGGTTATGTTAGATGTTAACATATTTGATTTATAGAATTGCTATCACGGTTAGTTCACTGTTAAAATTTAACATTTTTCTTACAGAATCGACACTGAACACTATTCTTTGTTCATTTTAAATTAACGTACTGTCAGAGGCGTAACTGGGGGCCGGTGAGTGCGGGGCTCCATGTTCCTGGGGGTTCGAAGCAATCCTTCAAATAGTGCTTTGCTCGAGTTAAAACGTAAGAAGTTGTGTTTCTCAGTTTCAATAATTTCGTAAAGAAAAACAGGAAAACCGGCTCGTGCGCGATCAGTGAAATTTCTTTAATTAATATCTGAATCTCACCTGTATCGTACACAAGTTTACAATGTATTAGTTATTCATTTATTTGACGGAGCTGGAGGTAATCAAAAATTATATGTGGACTACCATGTCTCAAACATTAGTATTATTGGCCACTGCAGCTGAGGAATCTAAATAAAATTAAGGTTGCAGAGCTCATAAAAACCTTCGATAATCTTAACGCACGAAGAAGAATATTTAAATATGTTTAAAATATTTATAATTAATTAATATTAAATACTGTTTTTATTTCATTCCCTGTTTATTTTTAAGATAAGGGAGCACCACTCCAGAAATGTTGTGGGAGGCTCAATCTGAAGTTACGCAACTACCGACACTGTATTTTTATAAACTTAATAATAGTGATCAAATGATTATCATTGCATTTATTCATTTCCTTTTTTAATTTGTTTCAAACTCGTATTCTAATACTATCAGAAATTCGATGGTTCCCGGGAAAAAGAAATTAGTTTTAATTTAGGGTAAAATGAGTTAAGCATATTTAATTATATTTGTTATTTGCATGTGTATCAACAGTCAAGTCCTCCGTCGCTTCAAACATGAATTATACATGTGTGTAAATTGTGTGTGTATAAAACTAAAAGCATTTAAAAACACAATTATTTTCTAAAATTAATCTTAAACTGGTAAACTGTGAATGGGTAAAAAGAGTTAAGTACCTACTAAAATAATTAAGGAGTTAAGTTCAGCATTTCTCTAAAACTGCTTTTAAAGTTATTTTATTGTTTTCCTACCAAGAGTGCGTAAAAAAATATAGTTATTTCCTTCAAAAATGTTATGGTTTAACCCTTGATTCGGCAATAATCTCCCAACTTTAATCAATTCCCCTACAAAATACGATTTTTCACTTAACTTCTTTTTCCCGAAAACCATCGAATTATAACTTAACATACAATTTATGAAATTTATCATTTTAGCGATAAAAATAAAAAAGATATAAAATCCACATTTTAAAAACGTTGTAGAGCATTGTTTTTATATAATAATAAAATCTATCTTTCATCGTCATCATTGGAAATTTCTTCCCCACCAGAATGGTTAAGCAGTTTTACAGTTAAATTTGTTCGAATATTTCTAAGGAATGCAGTATGGTTAAGAATTTGTATATTAAATAAATGAAATTGGAAAGGTGCTAACTTTAATATAACAATTTTTGTTCAAAAATGTTTTTGCATAATGCAATTATTTAAAAACCTTCTAATCTATTAAGCTGAACTAATTACTATTTAAAGTAAAAAAACCGCTGCCAATTATTTGGGGATCAGAACTTCCTCACCGTAGTTAAAACTCGACGTGTGGTGAAGTTTATAATAAAAGTAATTTTTGACGTTTCAAAAAAGTCACATTTTTTGACGTTTCAAAAAAACTCGATGTGTGGTGGAGTTTGTAATAAAAGTAATTTTTTGACGATTCAAAAAGTCGCTTGGTGGAATGTCACTAATACATTTTTTTGAAAAAGTAATTTTTGACGTTTTCAAAAAAGTGACATTGGTGGAATGTCACTAATATATTTTTTTTTTTGACATTTCATATTGACGTTTCAAGAAAGTCACAATGGTGGAATGTCACTAATATTTTAAAATTTGAAATGCCAAAAAAAATTTTACATTTCAAATTGACGTTTCAAATATGTCATTAATATTTATTTTGACATTTCAAATTTTAAGAACCGATTCTGCTCTTCAACGAACTCAATATCTTCCTTGACCTCTAGAATGTGTGTACCAAATTTGAAATTTTTATCTCAAAAACTGTAGCTGCTATCGCGAATCACACAGACAGGCAAACATACACACACAGAAAGAATTTTTTTTGTCTGAAATTTTGTGTATCGTCATAATTCGTCGAGATTCGTCCAGAAATGCAATAAAAATTTTAAAAATTTTTTTCACGAATACATGCCTTTCGCACTTAGGGATGAGGAAGTAATAATGAAAACATTAAGTTAAAATAACTATAAATATTGAACATAAAAGTCAATAAAATTCATAGAATGTACCCTTCAAGCACATACACATATTCGTGGTCATGTTCAATGTCTTTGTTTTCTTTAAATGCAGTGGACCAATGAAAATTGTTCTCATAGAAAGTTATATGTTTTTAAGTTTTTTGGGATTAATAGGAACTGCATTTCCAGAATATGATTTGTCAGAAGATAGAATAACCTTTGCCATGCAATTACTAGTCAAGCTAAATATATGGTGGACTAAACATCATTCTGTATACAATTTTCAGCAAATTTGACTTCTGATTTTGAAAATACATGAAAATTTACACAAAATAGGTATTTAAATTTTTTTGGGCACATTTTTACTGCTCAAGCAAAAAATTGAAGTACCAAGTACTGATTAGGAATGGGCGATATATCGATAACTGTGATAAGTAACTAGCTACTGGGCGGTAACCGTTTGATACTGAGTACCATATTGAATTTACCGGTTATTGGTTATCACTATCAGAGACAACCAAATAAAATTTATTTGTTTCTCAATGCTGGTTATCTAGCTGTATTCAGCGTACCGATTACCGATAATTATGTTCTGTCACGTTCTGTACCTTACTTACGTATGCGTTTCTATATATTTGTTAAGAGAATATATATTTTTCATTTTTGAAGTTTTGTTTATTGATTGCTTTAAAAGAAATTATTTTTGTTATATTATTCTGAGAACACTTGAATAGTTCCTATGTTTCGTTCGGCGTTATGTATTTATTTTAACAGAATATTTCTAACTTGTTTTTAATTCATTAAATAAATAAATTATTTCGAATTTTCCAGTTTTTATTTCACCTTCTTCATCACGTTTCGTTTAAAGGCTGTTTTAAAATTAAACTTGTTTACCAGTTTGTAGTACCAATTTCTAAAAGTGACGAAATGCTGAATTTTCGTATTGCGTAACTGCTTGAACCTATCACTAATTCATTTTTCACTTAGAACCACATTAACTGAACTGAATATTGTACGTATGTATATTCAGAATTCAGTTAACGTCAGGAGTCAAGGGTCGATGTTGCATAGAAATATTGGTAACTAGTAACCAGTAACTATTAAAAATAACGGTTATGAAGCGGTAACCGTAACGGTTATAACTAGTTACGACAAAATAACTGCTTAGGGCATCACTAGTACTAATTACCGAGTTTTAAATGTACCTGTACATACCTCAAATACTGAACAACTCTGTCCATAAACACATCATATTTGTTTGTATGTATATTAACATGATTTATTTTTTTATTTCAGGAAAGGCAATTTGGAACCAGTTGATTCTTTGAAGGATAAAGGTAAAATTTTATATCTATTTTACAAATATACAAGAAGGCGCCAATAAATTATAAGTCATTTAGAGACTTGCCTGAATCGGTTTTTCCGCCCAAACTGGGGTTTATAAGCCACTTGGGGGGGAGATTTAAGGGTACAAATAAACCATTGGGGGGTTTTTGTTAGCGGTAATCTGTTATTTGATTTTTTTTAGAGACAGAATATTATATAAGCAGACAATGCTTATAGCGACAGAAAAAACACTTTCACGATTTTTTTTACTAGTTTCCTTTACAAGTAATTGAAATAACACAGTCATGATATCTAACCCTTTGACGAACAACTAGGTAATAAATCGAGATCATAAATGGTG